>QXEO01000879.1:0-600000 GCA_007115705.1 Dactylis glomerata | reverse complement strand
GACTGGCTTCGCACTATGGAAAACAATCTGGCAGTCGCCGAAGTTGGTGAAAATGAGAAGGTTTTGTACACCACCCACTATCTTGCGGGAGCCGCAAGAGCTTGGTGGGACAGCACCCGTGCAATGCAAGCCCCAGGGTATGTGATGCCTTGGGAGGAGTTCAAGAGCAAGTTTAGCAAAGCCCATGTTCCTATGGGATTGGTTAAAAGGATGAGGGATGAATTCAGAAATCTGAGGCAAGGTTCCATGTCTGTGGTGGATTACCGTGACAAGTTCCTTACCTTGTCTAGGTATGCCCTAGATGACACCAACACCACGGAGAAGAAGCAAGAAAGGTTTCTGGATGGACTTCATGATGAGATGCAATGTGTCTTGGTCAGCATTCACTTTGCCGACCTGGAGTCATTGGTTGACTCTGCCATTCAGATGGAAGGCAAACTCAAGCAAGCTACCGAGAACCGCAAGCGTCGTATGATGTATCAAGGCAACTCGAGCAACTCGCAGAAGCCAAGGGGAAATGCACCAATGGGTTTCGCCCCTAGACCAATGAGGCCGTCTGCACCTGCTCCACATCCCAACTATCCCAGCCGTCCACCCGGCAACAACTTCCACCGCGCACCCCCAAGACCTAGTGGCAACAACTTCAACACCAATACTCCTAGGCCAAATGGCGCCCTGTGTTACCCAAGCCTGGTGACAAGTCTGGTATTACCTGTTATGAGTGTGGACTCAAGGGGCATTACTCCAATGAGTGCCCCAAGAAGCTGAATGATGCATCCAAGACCACTGCCCCTGTTCAACAACAGCGCCGTATGGGAAATGGCAAGAACTATCCACCAAGGAACCAGCCTCGCTCTCAAGGCCGTCTGAATCACATGAATGTTGAAGAAGCTCAGGAAGCAACCGACGTTGTGCTTGGTATGTTCCCTGTTAACTCAGTTCTTGCAAGAGTTCTGTTTGATTCTGGAGCTTCACACTCATTTGTTACACAATTATTCGTGGATAAAAGTGGACTTCAACCCACACCCTTGAAAGATGTCATGTCTGTGCAAATTCCCGGGTCCGTAACCAAGGCCAGTTGTAACTGCTTGGCAGTACCCATAGAAATCCATGGAATAGCTTTCTTAGCAGATTTGATAGTGTTGGGAACCAAAGGTTTGGAAGTAGTTCTTGGTATGAATTGGATGTCTTTCCATCAAGGAGTGATAGACTGTGCCAAGAAGACCATCACCATGAAGAGTAGCAATGGAATAATAGTCAAGCATGTGTCCGTAAAACCAACCCAAACAACCCGATGTCATAAAAGTATCTCAGGACCAACCATCGAGGAAGTTTCCATCGTTTGTGAATACCCGGATGTCTTTCCCGATGAGCTACCCGGAATGCCACCGGATCGGGATATTGAGTTTATCATTGAGCTTATCCCCGGAACTGGATCAATAGCCCAACGACCCTATCGTATGAACCCAGCTGAATTAGTTGAGTTGAAGAAGCAATTGGATGACCTTTTGAGCAAGGGATTGATTCAACCAAGTTCTTCCGCTTGGAGATCACCCATTCTGTTTGTGGACAAGAGTGACGGTTCTAGCCGACTATGCACTGATTACCGCAAGCTAAATGATGTGACCATCAAGAACAAGTACCCTCTTCCGAAGATTGAAGATTTGTTTGACCAATTGACTAGAGCAAGGGTCTTCTCGAAGATAAACCTTAGAACTGGATACCACCAATTGAAGATCCATGCAACGGATATCCCCAAAACAGCCTTCACTACCCGATACGGATTGTATGAGTACATCGTAATGTCATTTGGATTGACCAATGCCCCTGCTTATTTCATGAATCTCATGAATAAGGTTTTTATGGAGTTCTTGGATAAGTTTGTTGTTTTCTTCATTGACGACATTCTTATCTACTCCAAATCTGAAGAAGAGCATGCAACCCATTTGAGATTAATTTTAGAAACCTTAAGAGAGCATCAGTTGTATGCTAAGTTCAGTAAATGTGAGTTCTGGTTGAAGGAAGTTGGATTCTTAGGCCATGTGCTATCAGCAGGAGGAATATCTGTAGACCCTAAGAAGATCAAATCAGTCATGGAATGGGAAGCCCCTACCACTCAGACTGAAGTTAGAGGTTTTCTCGGATTAGCGGGATATTACCGCAAGTTTGTTGAGGGATTTTCGAGCATTGCCCGACCAATGACCCAATTGTTGAAGAAGGACAAGAAGTTTGAATGGACCCCTAAGTGTGAAGACAGTTTTCAAGAGCTCAAGAAGCGATTGGTGACCGCACCCGTCCTAACCATGCCCGATATCACCAAAAACTTTGATGTCTATTGCGACGCTTCCAAACTTGGACTTGGTTGTGTATTGATGCAAGAAGGCAAGGTCATAGCTTACCTCTCTCGACAGCTTCGACCTCATGAAGAAAATTATCCAACCCATGATTTAGAATTAGCAGCCATAGTTCTAGCTCTGAAGACCTGGAGGCACTATCTGATGGGCAACCGTTGTGAGATCTACACTGATCACAAGAGTTTAAAGTATATTTTCACCCAGAAGGAGTTGAATATGAGGCAAAGAAGATGGATAGAGTTGATCAAGGATTATGATCTGGAAATTCACTATCACCCCGGTAAGGCCAATGTGGTGGCCGATGCATTGAGTAGGAAGCCGTGTTCGTTGAACATGATGATCAAGGAAGAGCAACCTATGTTACACCAAGAGTTTCAAAAATTTGGATTGGAACTAGTCAGTCAAGGATTCTTAGCCAGCCTTGAGTTTCAACCCACCTTGATGAGTGATACGTCTCAAACGTATCTATAATTTTTGATGCTCCATGCTTGTTTTTACACCATTTGCCTATTGTTTCGTTACACTTAGTGGCACTTTTATGCATTTTCCGGAACTAACCTATTAACAAGTGCCACAGTGCCAGTTTCCTGTTTTCTGCTGTTTTTGTGTTTCAGAAGTGATACATAGGAAATATTCTCGGAATTGGACGAAACAAAAGCCAGAAGTCTTATTTTTCCCGGGAGCATCCAAACATCCGAAGAGACGAAGGAGAGGGGCCACCAGGCCTCCTCACACATGGCTCGCGCGGGCAAGGGTCTGGCCACGCGGGGCCCGTGTGTGGGAGCCTGGCTCCACCCCTGACATCGCCACTTCGCCTATAAGAAGCCTCGGGACGGAAAACCCTAGGGGATTCGGCAATTTTCCAGAAAGAGTTCCGCAGCTCCGCCGCCACCGTCGACGAATTTCGGGGGACAGAAGTCTCTGTTCCGGCACTCTGCCGGGACGGGGAAGTGCCCCCGAAGCCATCTCCATCGGTCTCCATCGCCGTCTCCGCCGTCTCCATCGACCTCATCGCCGTCTCCATCAACCTTGCTGTCTCCTATGATGAGGAGGGAGTAGTTCATCCCCGGGGCTAAGGGCTCTACCGGTAGCTATGTGGTTCACCTCTCTCTCCCATGATGTGATCTTTATGTGATCGTGAGCTTTGTATCATGTTGAACAAGTACATGTTATTATTCAGATATTTTGTGTACTCTAGTGATATTATTAAAGTAATCTATTCCTCCTGTTATGGTGTAACGGTGACAGTGCGTGCATCATGGTGGTACTTGGTTTAGGCTATGATTGTGATCCCTTGTGGATTATGAGAATAATTATTGCTATGATAGTTTGAGTGATCTATTCCTCCTTTCATGGTGTAAAGTTGACAGTGTGTGCACCGTGTTAGTACTTGGTCTAAGTCGCAATGATTTCTATCTTGAGTTGTGATCTGATTTGTTTATCGCTATGAGTGGTGTTTGTCAAGTACTTGATGAACTTTAAGGGGTGCTTCTGTAGCCACTACGCAATGATTAGTGTTATTCAATAGGAGAGTAATTCAAAGTACCTTAGCAAGAGAAGTTACTTGTTCATTCATGTTATATTGTTGGGAGTGTGTCCACTAGTGAAAGTATGATCCCTAGGCCTTGTTTCCAAGCTTTGCATACCGTTTACTTGCTATTTTGTTAGTTGTTTGCTCGCAGCGATATTTATTTCACATCACGTTTGCTACTTATAATCATCTATACCACTTGTATTTCACTATCTCTTCGCCGAACTAGTGCACCTATACATCTGACAAGTGTATTGGGTGTGTTGGGGACACAAGAGACTTTCTGTATCATAATTGCAGGGTTGCTTGAGAGGGATAGCTTTGACCTCTAACCTCCCTGAGTTCGATAAACCTTGGGTGATCCACTTAAGGGAAACTTGCTGCTGTTCTACAAACCTCTGCACTTGGAGGCCCAACAAGTGTCTACAAGAATAGAAGTGCGTAGACATCAAGCTCTTTTTTGGCGCCGTTGCTGGGGAGGTAAGGTAAAAGGTACTCGCATCCTCCTGTGTGAGTGCTCGGAGTTATTTCCTTTAGATTCTGCAATTACATCTTTTTGTTTCTTGTTTTTATTTTCACTAGTTAGGCTTAATGGAAAATAATGAGTTCTTTAGTCTTTTTCCTGAGTTTAGATATGAAGTGTTTGAAGAGAAAATTGAAAAACCTTTGGAGCTTAATTTGCATGCTAATAGTGTTGTTAGTATGATTGCTTTGAACACCGTTGTTGCTAATGCTATAGAAAAGTCTAAGCTTGGGGAAGCTGGTTTTGTTAAGCATGATATTTTTAGTTCCCTAGCTTTAGTGGAGAAAGTTTGTTCTGATGATATTTTATCTCCCCTATGCGATGTTCCTTCTTATGATGATATGTTTGATGAGTATGCTTTGCGACATAGTAGTTCTCTAGCTTATGATGATGAGTATAATATTTTCAGTTCACCTACTATTGAGGATAAAATTAGTTATGATTACAATATGCCTCCTATTTATGATGATTATGGTGATGAGAATAATTATTCTGTTGAATCTGCTCCTACTACTATTGTTCCTGTGGTGAATATTAATTCTTTTATGCATGTGGCTCATGATAGGGATGTTTTATGTGATAGTTATATTGTTAGTTCTATTCATGATGCTACTGAAAGTTATTATGAGAGAGGGAAACATGGTTTGATGGATCTCAACAATATTGAGTTTCCCCTCTTTATGTTGCAATTCTTGAAGTTGTACTTGTTTTGCCTTCCTATGTTTTTTTGCTTTGCGCTTTCATGACTTGTCTCTTTACAAGACTATTTTTCATAGGAAGTGGTTCAGATATAAATGTGTTCCACACTTGCTTTTTGATGCTCTTTATTGCTTTAAGTTCCTATATGGCGCATTTGCCTCAAGCTCTTATATGGCGCCCACATGAGCATCTTTGCAAATTACTGCGCCTAGCTCAAAGGCGTTAAAGAAAAGCACTCTTGGGAGATAACCCAATATTTTTTTTCAGTACTTTTTATTTTATTTGAGTCTTGGAAGTTATTACTACTGTAATAACCGCTCCTTATCTTGTTTATTTTGTTTTTGTGCCAAGAGAAACCTCTAATTCGAGTGAGGTAAAGATTTGGGGATGTTGCTGTCATGAAACAGTTTTCGGTGCTGCACCGTAAAAATTCGTGAAAATTCTCTGTATATCTTTTGGACCTGCGATTTCTTGTACATATGCCCTAGGTTATATCCAAACTTTTATTAGTTGAACACTTTTTGATTTGAGCAACAGAAAATCCCTCAAAAATTCGACCTTTGTCAGCTGTTCAGTTTTGACAGATTTCTGCCAATATTTGTGTTTGCCGCTTTATCGCTTTCTTTTGAGTTCTTTTGATTATGGAACTTTTAGGGAAGTTGCTACAATAGTATATGCTATATATGTGGTGGTTTTAGGTTGAAACCTGAAGCAAAAAGAGGTTGAATATATGTTATGCTTACACTAATGTTGCTAATAGAATTGTGTTTAGTTTTGTATGAAGGAAGTTTTCAAGTGTAGGGATTGGAGAATGATGAGATGAGTTGAAGAATGGACAAAAGCTCAAGCTTGGGGATGCCCATGCATCACCCCAAGAAATATCCAAGAAGTACAAGCGTCAAAGCTTGGGGATGCCCCCGAGGCACCCCTTCTTCATCGGCAAAAATCAGGTCACCTTTCAAGACACTATATTTTTATTGCTTCATGCACTATGTGTTTTTCTTGGAGCGTCAGTTGTTTTAGTTTTCTTAGTTAGCTTAGTTTTGTTTGCTGCAATAAATGGTTAGATCACATCATGTTTCTTTTGGAGGAGATGAACTCGCCTTTCATTTGCCAGGAACACTATGTTTTTCACTCTTATCGTTTCAATGAGTGTTCTCTTTTTCTGCTACTGCTTTTGGTTTTCATTTTCGCCTTGATTTGCGTTCAGATCTTTTCATATCTTTTCATCAAGGTGTATTTTTGCCTCTGATCTTCATTGGTTTTCATCAAAAGAGGTATCTTTAAAAATTTCAAATGGTGTTGGAAAAGAGAAAAAGCTTTATGCAAAATAGTGGTACAAGAAGGAGCTTGTGTAGACTGCGGCTTAGGCTTTTTCATGTCATGCTTGATGTCTTTTTGATAGTATGCTTAGTGGTTTTGCTGTAGCATGACTTGTCTCAAATAACTGAGATTGCTTAATGAGCCTTTGAAAAAAATCATGCGTTGTTTTTATTGTATGGAAGCATTATTTTGGTTTTCTCCTTGATGCTTTATTTGGGTTGACTTGGCGCATGCTCACACATGTTAGACTCTTACAAAGTCGCCATTAGCCTTCATGATCATTTAGTTTTTGACTTTTGATGCCATCGTATGCTTCTTTTAATGTCGCTTTGTCGCTTTGCATGATTATGGCCATTATTGCTCTCTTAGTTGGTCGCTCCCAGTCTTTTGCTAGCCCTCGCCTTGTACTGAGTATGAGCTCTACTTGTGCATCCAACTCCTAAAAGCCAAGTTTTCCATTGTGTCCACCATACATACCTACTAGCAATTTGCTATTCCAAGTAAATTTGACTTGCTTTTATATTCTCTTCAAATTAAACTCTTACCAATGTTATGCGAAATTCGGTCAGTAAAGCTCTCACGAACCGGAAGGCACACTTTACTTTTTCCTGTTCTTAAAATTTTGACATTGTGGTCTCTTATGCTGAGTTGTTATGCTTGCAAGTTGTAAGTTGGATTCTAGCCCAGCCATGCTGTCATGGGGCAAGCTTTCAACATTGCACTTCTATTTGAGTTGATATTGTGATCTTTTGTTTATGGATGCCCGCTATGGGAAATGAATTGGGAATCTTGTAGGGATCATGGAGTTTGTATATGTGTTAGGGAAACGCCGGGCCGCCAATTTAAGCCATGCATAATTCATGGTGGAAATTTGCAGCATACCCATGGTGAACATTCGACGACGCATCTCACAATAAAAAGCTAAACAATATAGCAAATAAAAGAGATGTCGAGGTGTTCATTGTCTGCTTGTCCTGTCATTTTGGTGTGGGCTTGTTCCATGTCATCGGGCACGGAGGTACCCCATTGGCGGTTCTCAATGATATGCATATACTTACAATGACAAGAGCCTTGCTTGGGACTCTAAGTAAAGTAGCATAGTTTGGGTACTCGTATTCACGGGACACGAGGTTTTCAACTTATGATTTGTCAAGCATATGCATCATAATTGTTCTCGCATTAACTTTAACCATTCAAGATGCTTATGATGGGGGCAATGAGAGCTCAAAGCCGGTAAGTACCATAATTTTTGAAGGTTATAAAACTTGCAATCACTGCTTCCCTCTGCGAAGGGCCTTTCTTCTACTTTTATGTTGAGTCACCACCTTCTTTCGTTATGCACCATTAAGAGAGCATAGTTGTCATTCTTAGTGTGATATGCATTGTCCCAAGGTTCATTGATTGATTCATATTGTTGGTTTCACTTGTTCTTAAATTATTTGTATCTAGTCGCCCTCTTAAACTTGAAGGTGTCCTATGCATTTATGTTTTGCTCTCCATGAAGGACAAGCTGAAAACCATTTGTATGTTTTTCCTTATGATTTGAACACACGTTTGACTTTCATTGTTTCATTTTCATGATCTTTTGTTTGTGTTCATTTGCATGTTTACAACATGGTTGCTAAGTTCTTATTGTCATGATTATATCTTTCATGCCCATGTTTTAAGTTCTATTGATCCCAGCTCACAAATGCTTACATTTATGATCAAGTTTGTGATGGTGCATGTCACCTCAAAAATTATTCTTTTGTTATCACTTACCTACTCGAGGACGAGCAGGAGTTAAGCTTGGGGATGCTGATACGTCTCAAACGTATCTATAATTTTTGATGCTCCATGCTTGTTTTTACACCATTTGCCTATTGTTTCGTTACACTTAGTGGCACTTTTATGCATTTTCCGGAACTAACCTATTAACAAGTGCCACAGTGCCAGTTTCCTGTTTTCTGCTGTTTTTGTGTTTCAGAAGTGATACACAGGAAATATTCTCGGAATTGGACGAAACAAAAGCGAGAAGTCTTATTTTTCCCGGGAACATCCAGACATCCGAAGAGACGAAGGAGAGGGGCCACCAGGCCTCCTCACACATGGCTCGCACGGGCAAGGGTCTGGCCGCGCGGGGCCCGTGTGTGGGAGCCTGGCTCCACCCCTGACATCGCCCCTTCGCCTATAAGAAGCCTCGGGACGGAAAACCCTAGGGGATTCGGCAATTTTCCAGAAAGAGTTCCGCAGCTCCGCCGCCACCGTCGACGAATTTCGGGGGACAGAAGTCTCTGTTCCGGCACTCTGCCGGGACGGGGAAGTGCCCCCGGAGCCATCTCCATCGGTCTCCATCGCCGTCTCCGCCGTCTCCATCGACCTCACCGCCGTCTCCATCAACCTTGCTGTCTCCTATGATGAGGAGGGAGTAGTTCATCCCCGGGGCTAAGGGCTCTACCGGTAGCTATGTGGTTCACCTCTCTCTCCCATGATGTGATCTTTATGTGATCGTGAGCTTTGTATCATGTTGAACAAGTACATGTTATTATTCAGATATTTTGTGTACTCTAGTGAAATTATTAAAGTAATCTATTCCTCCTGTTATGGTGTAACGGTGACAGTGCGTGCATCATGGTGGTACTTGGTTTAGGCTATGATTGTGATCCCTTGTGGATTATGAGAATAATTATTGCTATGATAGTTTGAGTGATCTATTCCTCCTTTCATGGTGTAAAGTTGACAGTGTGTGCACCGTGTTAGTACTTGGTCTAAGTCGCAATGATTTCTATCTTGAGTTGTGATCTGATTTGTTTATCGCTATGAGTGGTGTTTGTCAAGTACTTGATGAACTTTAAGGGGTGCTTCTGTAGCCACTACGCAATGATTAGTGTTATTCAATAGGAGAGTAATTCAAAGTACCTTAGCAAGAGAAGTTACTTGTTCATTCATGTTATATTGTTGGGAGTGTGTCCACTAGTGAAAGTATGATCCCTAGGCCTTGTTTCCAAGCTTTGCATACCGTTTACTTGCTATTTTGTTAGTTGTTTGCTCGCAGCGATATTTATTTCACATCACGTTTGCTACTTATAATCATCTATACCACTTGTATTTCACTATCTCTTCGCCGAACTAGTGCACCTATACATCTGACAAGTGTATTGGGTGTGTTGGGGACACAAGAGACTTTCTGTATCATAATTGCAGGGTTGCTTGAGAGGGATAGCTTTGACCTCTAACCTCCCTGAGTTCGATAAACCTTGGGTGATCCACTTAAGGGAAACTTGCTGCTGTTCTACAAACCTCTGCACTTGGAGGCCCAACAAGTGTCTACAAGAATAGAAGTGCGTAGACATCAATGAGCCAAATCAAAGAAGCCCAGAAGGGAAATGAGAGTATTAACGGAATCAAGCGTAGAATTAGTTCCGGCAAGGTGCCAGGATTTGAGGAAGATGATCAAGGAGTTCTTTGGTATAAAGGCCGTATTTGTGTGCCCGCTGATTCAGAATTGAAGGAAGTAATTATGAAGGAAGCCCATGAGACACCTTACTCCATCCATCCTGGTGGAACTAAGATGTACCAAGATCTGAAGGAACAATTTTGGTGGCATGGAATGAAGCGTGAGATTGCATCGTTTATATCCAAGTGTGATATCTGCCAAAGAGTCAAGGCTGAACATCAACGTCCTGCTGGTTTGCTGCAACCTTTACAAGTTCCGGAATGGAAGTGGGAATCTGTTGGAATGGATTTCATTACTGGATTTCCAAGGTCTAGCCGTGGCAATGACTCTATCTGGGTCATTGTGGATAGACTAACCAAGGTAGCCCACTTTATTCCTGTCAAGACCACTTACAACTCGGGACAGCTAGCAGACCTGTATCTATCCAGAATTGTCAGTTTGCATGGAGTTCCCAAAACCATAGTTTCCGATCGAGGAACCCAATTCACCTCGAGATTTTGGAAGAGTTTGCATCAAGCCTTGGGAACCAAATTAGCTTTCAGCACAGCTTCCCACCCTCAGACTGATGGACAGACTGAAAGAGTGAACCAAATACTTGAAGATATGTTGAGAGCCTGCGTTCTAGCTTATGGAGCTAAGTGGGAAGATTGTCTACCTTTCGCGGAATTTTCCTACAACAACAGTTATCAAGCCAGTTTGCAAATGGCCCCATTTGAAGCTTTGTATGGAAGAAAGTGTCGTACCCCTTTGAATTGGTCAGAAACCGGAGACAGTCTGATTTTTGGACCAGACATTCTGCAAGAAGCCGAGGAGAAAGTTTGCATGATTCGTGGCTACCTCAAGGCAGCCCAGTCTAGACAGAAGAGTTATGCCGACAAGAGACGTCGAGAGCTGACTTTCAGGAGTGGAGACTTTGTTTATCTCAGAGTATCACCCCTCAAGGGAATGCAAAGATTCCAAGTAAAAGGAAAGCTTGCCCCAAGATATATTGGACCCTTCAAGATACTAGACCGTAGAGGAGAAGTGTCTTATCAGTTGGAAATGCCCCCTGAATTGTCTGAAGTACACGATGTCTTCCACGTGTCCTTACTTCGGAAATGTCTTGAAGTGCCGGAGAAGCCAGAGATCTTCAAGAATATTGATCACCGTTCGGTGGACATCAACAAGGATTTGACCTACCGTGAAATGCCTATTCGTATCCTCGAAGAAGCTTATCGAACCACTCAAACCCGAAGCATCAAGTTTCTGAAAGTTCAGTGGAGTAATCACACCGAAGATGAAGCTACTTGGGAACGAGAAGATTACCTTCAGAAAGAGTTTCCCAATCTTTTCAGTTCTTAATTAGTGAATCTCGGGGACGAGATTCTTTTTAAGGGGGGAAGATTGTAACAACTCAGAATCTGTAACCCAAGTCTTATTAAATAAAGTGCCAAATTTTGGACCAAGATAAAACTTTTTACTCATTATTGTATGCATACATGCATTTTCTTTATTTGTATTTCTATGATTTTATGTGTGTTATTTTTGATTGAGCATTGGGTAGATCATTCCAAGTAAACTAACAGAATCAATTGAGAAGGTTTATAAGAACCAAAGCAACCAGAAATAAAAATAGGTAAGAAAGAGATAAAGTTAATAGGATCTAGGATTTGTTATTGATTACACCACTTTGAGCCCTTAGATTAAGAATTCTGTAACTCAAATCAGTGATTGGTCAACTAGTTGAGCTTAACCAAGTTATGGACTAACTCAACTAGCAAAGATCTACCAAAAGTTCAAACTAGAACATCACTCAAACTTGAGCCAAAGTTTGAATCTGAAACAGAAACCATATCAAATTTGAAATATAAATTTTTGCAAAACTCATTCTTTCTCCAGAACAAAAATATGCCTGGGTACCTTATCCAATATGATGAGCACCCAAAGTGGCAAATTTGAAAAATTCGAATTTTGAGTTCTTGCGGGCATTTCGTCGAGCACTGGCAGAAGCAAATCGAGTGAGATCAAGATCACTGGTGCAGCACTGTTCTAGCTCGCTCCTGTGCTGTAGCCACGCTCCTTGGCCTCGCCTCGATCGATTCTAGCTCCCCCAGCTCCGACCCAAGCCAGGAGAAGTGGAGGGAAGCGGAGGTTTGCACCCAGGGCCCCCTCCCAGTAACCCTCTGCCCTGCGCGATACCGACCAGCTTGGAGGCGCCAGAGGAGACCCACAGCACCCCGCGGCCGAACCAGCAACCCCCCAGCACGCGAGCGTGGCCGCCGTGACCGGAGAACGCTGCAAACGCCGCCAGGGCCCCCGTGCAGACGAGCTTCTGGCCGCGCTTGCCCCCGTCGCTCCGGCCTATATAAAGCCCCTCCGATCAAACGAATCGACTCACCTCACTCCCCTCTACCTCCCAGACATCGTCGCTTAGGCCCGCTTGCCCTAGTTCGTCGTCGCCAGCCTCGCCGGAGCAGTACTGGACGAGCGGAGCGCCGCCGCGTCCGACCACCTGGAGGCCAGCTGCTGCAGGGAATCGGAGGAGGAGACGAACCGCCGCCGATCCCGCACGTCGCCGTCAAGATCTGCATCCTCTACGCCTCGCCCTCGCCGTCGAACGATCGTCGCTGCTCGCAGGTGAGTTTCCGCCGTGCTGAGGAAGACGATTCACGTGAACCGTCCGATCTCGATCCGACGATAACTTACCGATTCGGGTTTTATAATTAGGTCTGACGAGGAGGTCCCACCTATCAGCCCCCATTTTATTCCTTTTTCCCCCGCACGAAACGGTATGGGCCGGCCCGTTCGGCTTTACTCTGAATAGGGCCCGGCTCGTTTCAGTTTCGGTCCGTTTCGTTTTTAAATAAATTCCCGCCCGTTTTATTTATTTCAAATAACTTTCAGATGCTATTTTCAAACTTTAATTCCTAGAGTTTTATAAATCCAAATCTAGCAAATAAATATTCATTGGAAAGCTTAGAAAATACTCTACACAATAGTACTGGTTAGAATTCAAAATAAGTTAAGAATTAAATTAGATATGAATAGTGTGATCATAGCTTGTTTAATAATGATGGGTTTCTAGAAAATTATTTAAGCTATCAAAAATCATGAAAATAAAAAGGTGAACTCACTAATGACCCCTCTTACTGTTAGCCAACACTAATCTACCCCAAACCCTATTAGTGTGATCCATTAGACCCTAACCCAATCCTATTTGATAGCATAAAATGATAGATCACTATTGCACCCTTAGAATTAAATTGTTCTCAATGCAATTC
Organism: Dactylis glomerata; assembly: GCA_007115705.1. Classification (NCBI taxonomy): domain Eukaryota; kingdom Viridiplantae; phylum Streptophyta; class Magnoliopsida; order Poales; family Poaceae; genus Dactylis; species Dactylis glomerata. Next base: position 586,874 of record QXEO01000879.1, on the reverse strand, counting down.
ACTTAGTGGATCCATCCCACTCAAACTGTTCTTAGAAACCCTAAACCCAAACCAATGCTGCACAAGGGAACCATCTAGAACACTTAGTAGAAAATCTAGCTTGCACTCTTGTAGAAAAACTTAGAAGAAAGACTTACTATCCAACACCATAAAGTGCAACATGAAATGCTATTGCTAGCCAACAAAGATATGTGCTTGGTGTGTTGTTAGTTTGGTGAAGTGATTGTGTGTTTGTGTTTATTCGTTATTAGACGCTAGTGTTGCCGAGGAGGATATTGGAGGGGATTATTATTATCAAGAAGAAGAAGAAAACCCCGGACACTTTGCCAACCAAGGCAAGCCATCTTTTGATTCATACTTCCCATGCCTAGTTTTAAGATTTGCATTCTACTTGTTTTACTTAAATTGCATGATTGAATTGCTAGAGTAGAATGATAGAAGTAAAGTGATATCTTGCTTAGCAAGAGCATCAAGTTGAGTTTATCCAACTATAGCTTGGTAGTATCATCACTCAATGTAGTTGCTTAGTCGCTAATAAAATTGAGGCCATCTATAAGGGGAACTCTATTTGAAAGGAGTGACTTGAACTTGAAACTTGAATTGGAGGTTGCTCCTATATAATGGCTTTTGAAAGAAACTAATCTTGACTAAGAACTATGAAATGTATTTCTCAATGACAACGAGTGATGTACTATGGGAGCCAATTATACCGTACGACCACATTACCCTATATGGGAAGGGGCTTAGTCCGTAGTTTGTTTATCTTAGTATGGGAGGCCTTGTATCAAAGCTTCATGGAAGGACACCGTGAACGGTTACTTCTGGACCAGGTGGATTCCACTAACCCGGCTTCCGGGATGGGCAGAACTAGAGGCGCCAGAGCGGGAGATTCCGTATCCCGGGCTCTAGGGAAGGATCCTATACTAGGATGAGCAAGTGAAAGAGTTTGTTTGATTATCTGAACCTCGCATACTTTGTGTATGTCGAACCGTGGATTTCTCCCGGCAGATGTATCGAATCTTGTGGGTAAAGTGTACCCCTCTGCAGAGGTTTTCAAACTATTCGAATAGCCGCGTCCGCGGTCATGGACGGTTGGCAAGCTGTACTTGACTTTTGTCAGAACTAAAAGTGAAAACGGTGACTTGGTGAATGCCTTGACCTGAAATGTTCTTGACATACTTGAAGTCCTCTTTAGATTGACTTAGAAAACTAAACTTCTTTTCTACAAATGAACATTCTTGGGAAATAAAACTAGCTTTTGCAAATAAACTTAGTGCTTAGTCCACTATACCAAACCATGCATATCTACTTCATCCTTCATTTATAAGATGGTTTGCGAGTGCATCCAATGTACTCACGGCTGTGTCCCTGGCTATCAACTTGGCCAGACTATGGGGAGGAATACCAGGAGGAAGGGTGTGAAGAAGAGTACCAGAACTAAGCTCGTCTCCGTGAGTCGCCAGTTGCCTGTAGGAAGAAGGCATGGGCCGAAGACGCTATTTCCGCTGCTATATTGTGTTGAAATATGACTTGGTCTGTATGACCATTGTATTTGAACCCTCGTATTGTAATGGCTATGGAACTGTGGTATCAACTACGTTATGTAAGTCACAACATTGATTCTGGGATTGTGATGGATTACATAACGGGCACTTCGAATTTGTTATCAAATTTGAGGTCGTCACACACCTGCTCCTGGGCCCCTTTAACGGCCCAACTTTGGCCCAGGGGAGGAACGATGACCGAAGCTCAACAGAGAAGACCCTCATGAAAAGGCGCCTCATGAGGAGAATGACGACTAAACAGCTAAGGACCAGAAGACCTCCTCACGAGCTGTTTCTCGTGAGGGGAAGGACCACATCCACGTCAGCTTGGCACGTTTCTGTGCTGAGTAAGAAGATATGAGCAGAAGACTGTGTACCGTCCATGCTACCCCCGATACGAAGGAGACCAACTTTCACCGTGCCTGCATAAAGCGGCACAGTGGTTGTTGGCCACCCTCCTAAAAATAGGGTAGACGGTGCAGGGCGCCAGAGGAGGACGTCAACCTCCTCCACCCACTCCTATGGACTGGCGCCACTACTCTATGAAGACCATATCCACAGAAGTCCCGAGTCTACAGCTGTCCTCCCTCCTTGGCCGTGTGTGGCAACCCCTTCCCCAAGATGATAAGAGGAAGGAGGACCAGGGCGCTATAAAAGGAGGGGAGGCCAACCCTTAGAGGGGATCCGATCTTCATCTTCGGGGTCCTAGCTAGGCTAAGTTGGTTCTTCTACCTCTGGCCAGTTAGAGCTCTATAACCAATACCTTGTACAACTCGCGAGGTATCGCGCCGTAATACAAGAAGGCGGGAAGTAGGGGCTTTACCTCACCACGAGGGCCCTGAACCTGGGTAAAGCTCGGCGTCTCCCTCTCTGCAGTGCGTTGTGTGTTCGATGTCTCGAGGATTCCATCACCATGTTTCGTTGCGATCCAAGATCTCCCACATTCAGCCCCTGCGTTCGAATCTTTGGGTCAATCGCGTGGTACCCCGTGTTCTTGCGACACGAAATCCATCGACACCATGGCTACTGTCTCTAAATTCCCACGACATTTGGCGCCCACCGTGGGGCAATGCGCGGCGGCGACCGAAGTCAAGTTTCGGCCGGCACTACAAGAAATGTGTTGATTAGTGACATTTTCATCATGACCCTACAGAAAAGTGTCATAAAGTAGTGACGATTTTGTACCAGATCGTCATGGCCTAATTGGGGAGGCCACCAGCCCTAAAAATTACGACGATTTGAACCAGAAACGTCATAACCCAGTGGGCACAAAATTGTCATAACCTATCTCATGCAGCTTCAAACCTTATCCGGAGTCGCTTACGACGAAAATAGATCGTCATAGTCGCTAATTTAAAATATGTTTGAAATAGTTGGACTGCCACCTCACCGGTTTCGCCAACGTGTCATCCATGTGTTTATTTACGCCTATGTGTAGTATCCACGTGTCAATTTAGCTTATATATGGCTGCATTAGACATGAAAATCTGGGACCCACATGTCATATACTCAGATTTTGTGTCTAGCTGATTGACATCTAGGCCCTACCATCCCTACCAGACACGTGGGTCCCACCCCACCTGACAATCAGGTCCTACCCACCGCCCCCACCTGACAGTCGGGCCCCACACACCGCCCACACCTCACAGTCGGGCCCCACACACCGCCCCCACCTGGACCTACCGCCCGCCCCCACCGACCTGACAGAGGGGTCCCACACAGCGCCCCCGCCGACCTGACAGAGGTGTCCCACATGGGCTGACCATATATGTGGCAAAATAAAGAGTGCAGGCAGGGGTTCGAACCCGCAACCTCCCCACCCGGGTGTGGATACCTTGCCACCAAGCTATACTCGCTCTTATGATATATTCACGCGATATCTTACTTTTAAGTGGAAGTTTTCGGTTAGTTGGGCCTAGGCCGCTGGGGGTGGCAAAATAAATACTAACCGCGGCAGCCAGGGTTCGAACCCGCAACCTCCTCCTCCCGCCGGAAGCCTCCTTGCCACTAGGGTAGACTATTCCACTTGCTTACACACCACGTTATGTCCTTTTTATTTGTGAGATTTTGGTTACTTGGGCCTGGGCCGCTGTAGATAAGATTTGGGCTGCTCTGCACAAAGGAGCTAAGTAGTTTTTTTCCTTCTTTCACTTTTCCATTTCTTTTAAGATTATAACACAAAAGATTTGAAGAAGAGATTCAAGACAAGGCTAAGTAAATTCAAACAAACTTTTTAAATTATGTTTATTACATATGTAATAACATTAAATCTTTTTATCCATAAAATAAATTTAGAAAACAAATTTTAATCACTAAAATGCCATTATGATGTATTTAAAATATGGTCAAAACGGCGGGTATGACCCTTCTTAGCTAGGTATTGAATTCTGCCAAACTCTTTATGGATCTCTGATGAAATAGATGCTTGTGTACCTAAAAATGATTTTTTGAAAAATACATGAGCAAACTATGAAGCACCTGTAGTTCAAATTTGACCCGCTTCCTACTGAATCGACAGAATTTTGTTAATTTCTTGAGGGGTGTCTAGATAACTATTTCCATGCAAAAAAATGATGAATTGTGCATAAAATATGGTATAATATGATTTAAATTTGTGGTGGTCCATTTTTGAAACTTATTTTTGGTAGATGCTTCACAAAATAACCCATATTTAGCATTAAGAAAATGAAAAATGAATTTTTTGTGCAAAGAAAATTAATACTTCCCAAAGCAACTTTGTTTGACATACCAAGATGCACACATGTGCACAATATGGGGTCATTTGAACAAACTATGCCATGATTATGGCCATAACTAGCTCATCTGGCTTGAAAGCCATGAAACTTCGTACAAGGTAGCTCTTTTTTGTGAACACTTTTTCAAAATATTGGCAATATTTAAAGTTTGTTATTTTTCCTAGCAACTAGGTCACATAGCATGATACAATGCGAAGGGTTTGTGTCTTTTTGAGTTTTTATGAATTTATTATGTCGATTTCAAAATGCGGCCAAAACGGTGGGCGTGACCGTTCCTATGACGGGATGAAATCTTGCCAAACTCTTCATGGATCTCTGATGAAATAGATGCTTGTGTACCTAAAAATGATTTTTTGAAAAAAACATGAGCAAACTATGAAGCACCTGTAGTTCAAATTTGACCCGCTTCCTACTGAATCGGCAGAATTTTGTCAATTTCTTGAGGGTTGTCTAGATAACTATTTCCATGCAAAAAAATGATGAATTGTGCATAAAATATGGTATAATATAGTTTAAATTTGTGGTGGTCCATTTTTGAAACTTATTTTTGGTAGATGCTTCACAAAATAACCCATATTTAGCATTAAGAAAATGAAAAATGAATTTTTCGTGCAAAGAAAATTAATACTCCCCAAAGCAACTTTGTTTGACATACCAAGATGCACACATGTGCACAATATGGGGTCATTTGAACAAACTATGCCATGATTATGGCCATAACTAGCTCATTTGGCTTGAAAGCCATGAAACTTCGTACAAGGTAGCTCTTTTTTGTGAATACTTTTTCAAAATATTGGCAATATTTAAAGTTTGTTATTTTTCCTAGCAACTAGGTCACATAGCATGATACAACGCGAAGGGTTTGTGTCTTTTTGAGTTTTTATGAATTTATTATGTCGATTTCAAAATGCGGCCAAAACGGCGGGCGTGACCGTTCCTATGACGGGATGGAATCTTGCCAAACTCTTTATGGATCTCTGATGAAATAGATGCTTGTGTACCTAAAAATGATTTTTTGAAAAAAACATGAGCAAACTATGAAGCACCTGTAGTTCAAATTTGACCCGCTTCCTACTGAATCGGCAGAATTTTGTCAATTTCTTGAGGGTTGTCTAGATAACTATTTCCATGCAAAAAAAAATGATGAATTGTGCATAAAATATGGTATAATATATTTTAAATTTGTGGTGGTCCATTTTTGAAACTTATTTTTGGTAGATGCTTCACAAAATAACCCATATTTAGCATTAAGAAAATGAAAAATGAATTTTTCGTGCAAAGAAAATTAATACTCCCCAAAGCAACTTTGTTTGACATACCAAGATGCACACATGTGCACAATATGGGGTCATTTGAACAAACTATGCCATGACTATGGCCATAACTAGCTCATTTGGCTTGAAAGCCATGAAACTTCGTACAAGGTAGCTCTTTTTTGTGAATACTTTTTCAAAATATTGGCAATATTTAAAGTTTGTTATTTTTCCTAGCAACTAGGTCACATAGCATGATACAACGCGAAGGGTTTGTGTCTTTTTGAGTTTTTATGAATTTATTATGTCAATTTCAAAATGCGGCCAAAACGGCGGGCGTGACCGTTCCTATGACGGGATGGAATCTTGCCAAACTCTTTATGGATCTCTAATGAAATAGATGCTTGTGTACCTAAAAATGATTTTTTGAAAAAAACATGAGCAAACTATGAAGCACCTGTAGTTCAAATTTGACCCGCTTCCTGCTGAATCGGCAAAATTTTGTCAATTTCTTGAGGGGTGTCTAGATAACTATTTCCATGCAAAAAATGATGAATTGTGCATAAAATATGGTATAATATAGTTTAAATTTGTGGTGGTCCATTTTTGAAACTTATTTTTGGTAGATGCTTCACAAAATAAGCCATATTTAGCATTAAGAAAATGAAAATTGAATTTTTTGTGCAAAGAAAATTAATACTCCCCAAAGCAACTTTGTTTGACATACCAAGATGCACACATGTGCACAATATGGGGTCATTTGAACAAACTATGCCATGATTATGGCCATAACTAGCTCATTTGGCTTGAAAGCCATGAAACTTCGTACAAGGTAGCTCTTTTTTGTGAATACTTTTTCAAAATATTGGCAATATTTAAAGTTTGTTATTTTTCCTAGCAACTAGGTCACATAGCATGATACAACGCGAAGGGTTTGTGTCTTTTTGAGTTTTTATGAATTTATTATGTCGATTTCAAAATGCGGCCAAAACGGCGGGCGTGACCGTTCCTATGACGGGATGGAATCTTGCCAAACTCTTTATGGATCTCTGATGAAATAGATGCTTGTGTACCTAAAAATGATTTTTTGAAAAAAACATGAGCAAATATGAAGCACCTGTAGTTCAAATTTGACCCGCTTCCTACTGAATCGGCAGAATTTTGTCAATTTCTTGAGGGTTGTCTAGATAACTATTTCCATGCAAAAAAAATGATGAATTGTGCATAAAATATGGTATAATATATTTTAAATTTGTGGTGGTCCATTTTTGAAACTTATTTTTGGTAGATGCTTCACAAAATAACCCATATTTAGCATTAAGAAAATGAAAAATGAATTTTTCGTGCAAAGAAAATTAATACTCCCCAAAGCAACTTTGTTTGACATACCAAGATGCACACATGTGCACAATATGGGGTCATTTGAACAAACTATGCCATGACTATGGCCATAACTAGCTCATTTGGCTTGAAAGCCATGAAACTTCGTACAAGGTAGCTCTTTTTTGTGAATAATTTTTCAAAATATTGGCAATATTTAAAGTTTGTTATTTTTCCTAGCAACTAGGTCACATAGCATGATACAACGCGAAGGGTTTGTGTCTTTTTGAGTTTTTATGAATTTATTATGTCAATTTCAAAATGCGGCCAAAACGGCGGGCGTGACCGTTCCTATGACGGGATGGAATCTTGCCAAACTCTTTATGGATCTCTAATGAAATAGATGCTTGTGTACCTAAAAATGATTTTTTGAAAAAAACATGAGCAAACTATGAAGCACCTGTAGTTCAAATTTGACCCGCTTCCTGCTGAATCGGCAAAATTTTGTCAATTTCTTGAGGGGTGTCTAGATAACTATTTCCATGCAAAAAATGATGAATTGTGCATAAAATATGGTATAATATAGTTTAAATTTGTGGTGGTCCATTTTTGAAACTTATTTTTGGTAGATGCTTCACAAAATAAGCCATATTTAGCATTAAGAAAATGAAAATTGAATTTTTTGTGCAAAGAAAATTAATACTCCCCAAAGCAACTTTGTTTGACATACCAAGATGCACACATGTGCACAATATGGGGTCATTTGAACAAACTATGCCATGATTATGGCCATAACTAGCTCATTTGGCTTGAAAGCCATGAAACTTCGTACAAGGTAGCTCTTTTTTGTGAATACTTTTTCAAAATATTGGCAATATTTAAAGTTTGTTATTTTTCCTAGCAACTAGGTCACATAGCATGATACAACGCGAAGGGTTTGTGTCTTTTTGAGTTTTTATGAATTTATTATGTCGATTTCAAAATGCGGCCAAAACGGCGGGCGTGACCGTTCCTATGACGGGATGGAATCTTGCCAAACTCTTTATGGATCTCTGATGAAATAGATGCTTGTGTACCTAAAAATGATTTTTTGAAAAAAACATGAGCAAATATAAAGCACCTGTAGTTCAAATTTGACCCGCTTCCTACTGAATCGGCAGAATTTTGTCAATTTCTTGAGGGTTGTCTAGATAACTATTTCCATGCAAAAAAAATGATGAATTGTGCATAAAATATGGTATAATATATTTTAAATTTGTGGTGGTCCATTTTTGAAACTTATTTTTGGTAGATGCTTCACAAAATAACCCATATTTAGCATTAAGAAAATGAAAAATGAATTTTTCGTGCAAAGAAAATTAATACTCCCCAAAGCAACTTTGTTTGACATACCAAGATGCACACATGTGCACAATATGGGGTCATTTGAACAAACTATGCCATGACTATGGCCATAACTAGCTCATTTGGCTTGAAAGCCATGAAACTTCGTACAAGGTAGCTCTTTTTTGTGAATACTTTTTCAAAATATTGGCAATATTTAAAGTTTGTTATTTTTCCTAGCAACTAGGTCACATAGCATGATACAACGCGAAGGGTTTGTGTCTTTTTGAGTTTTTATGAATTTATTATGTCAATTTCAAAATGCGGCCAAAACGGCGGACGTGACCGTTCCTATGACGGGATGGAATCTTGCCAAAATCTTTATGGATCTCTAATGAAATAGATGCTTGTGTACCTAAAAATGATTTTTTGAAAAAAACATGAGCAAACTATGAAGCACCTGTAGTTCAAATTTGACCCGCTTCCTGCTGAATCGGCAAAATTTTGTCAATTTCTTGAGGGGTGTCTAGATAACTATTTCCATGCAAAAAATGATGAATTGTGCATAAAATATGGTATAATATAGTTTAAATTTGTGGTGGTCCATTTTTGAAACTTATTTTTGGTAGATGCTTCACAAAATAAGCCATATTTAGCATTAAGAAAATGAAAATTGAATTTTTTGTGCAAAGAAAATTAATACTCCCCAAAGCAACTTTGTTTGACATACCAAGATGCACACATGTGCACAATATGGGGTCATTTGAACAAACTATGCCATGATTATGGCCATAACTAGCTCATCTGGCTTGAAAGCCATGAAACTTTGTACAAGGTAGCTCTTTTTTGTGAACACTTTTTCAAAATATTGGCAATATTTAAAGTTTGTTATTTTTCCTAGCAACTAGGTCACATAGCATGATACAAAATGCGGAGGTTTTCTATATTTTTGAATTATTTGAGTTGAATACAAAATGTAGTCAGAACTAGTTGTCTTGGACTAATGAGAAGGCAGAACCCCTCCTCCCACGGATCACGTCCTAAATTGATCTGGGCCGTCCATGCCCTGATCCAACGTCCCCCACCTCTACTATTAATTTGCAGCGGCAGGACAGAACCCACAAACCCCTCAAACCCTAACCCTAACCCTTCCATTTTCCCGCCCGCCGCCGCCAACTCCCGCCTCTCTTCTCTTCCCCGCATCAGATCTAGCGCTCCCCTGCTCCGATGCTCGTCCGGGAGAAGGACGGCCACCTGCTCCGACGCTTGTCGGGGAGCTTAGCTTCCACCTATCTCCATCTCTTCCGCGTCTCCACACTCCTCTCTTCTCCATCTCCCCACACCACCGCCACCCTGTTCTAGGTCAGATCCTGAGCCACCGAGATCCAGACGTTGTTCTCCTCCACCACCTCGACCTCGACCTCGACCCCTCTGCCGCGCCATCTCCTGCTCCGGCCCAGGCTTCTCCGTGCCCAAGATGGATGCCCCCGTTCGGAAGGATCTGTACCCGCACATCGAGCCCTACCAGACCGGCCGCCTCAAGGTCTCCGACGTCCACACCATCTACAACGAGCAGTTCGGCAACCCCGGCGGCCACGTGAGTACCACCTTCTATCCTCTCCCGGCCCCAACGAGCACCCGCTCAAGTTCTCCCAGGTCCGCGCCCATCTCCCTGCCGATAAATTAATTCCCCATCTTCTGGATCCTCATGTACGTGCTGATCTGATCCGAGATTATTAATTGGTGGTCACTGCTGCGATCCTTTTATTTGGTTGGTCCCAAATCACAGTCCATCCCCTGGAAGTGGAAGGCTCTAGATTTGCTGATTAAAATTGTTTGGTCCCAAATAATGATGGCTGGGTTCGGTCAATCTGCTAGCCTAGACGTATTTAGTCAATACACGGTACCGGATTGCTTAGTATTGTTGGTTGAGTTGTTTTTCTATTTTCTTGGGCCTGTGAGCATTATGAGATGTGAAACTAGCGAGTTGCGATATGTATACTAGATCTTTGTCTAGCAGCTGTTTCGTTTCCTTTCTTGAACCGTTCTTGGGATCTACTTTTGGCAGGTCGATTGTTTCCTAGCAATGTCTTCGGATTTATTTTCGTATGATTCTGCCGTGATAATACCTATATAGCAGTGTAGTTCTATCGATTAATTGATTAATTGATTCTTCATGTCTAATGTACTTTTTTCTTATTCATACCATTTATAGAACATTGAAGTCAAATAATTATTGAAAATAAATTGAGTAAATTATGGTACTCAATTGACAAAGCTTCGATACTGCTCATTCTTGTCAGTTAGGTTATAGAACTTCGACAATGTGTTATAAATGAAGAACCTTAGTAACTTCATTTTTAGTTCTTGGAAGTTCCAATTATGAAGAAGATGACTTTATCATGAAATTTGTATTCTTTCCGAAACAGTGACATCCCCTACTGATTAGGCTAGCGCTCCTTCTTGATCAAACACGCAAGTTATAATATCTCTAACATAATCATCTAATTTAATTTATTATGCGCACGGTTGGATCTTTCTTTCCTTTTTTGTTCTACCGTAATGGTTTGTAGCTTGAGCGTGAGACATCAGGACACATTATATTTGCATATCAAAATCAATACATGACGCTATTTAGCAACTTAATCTTGGTCGTTGGTCTTTATTGGATTTTTCCTAGCTAATCTACACTGTTGGTTGTTAGTTGTTTTAATAATATAATAGATGGACAGCGTGGCCCTCAACTTGCTATGCTGAATCATAGATTTGGAAGAACTGCCTAGTATGTTGTTCACCAGCATTGTGTCCGCTTAATTTGCTTGAGGAATGGAACCAGTCATTGTGATGCTGATGATCTTCTTACTTGTACCTTCCTAGATTATAACTTGTGTTTGTATCTGTTGCAACACCTCATCCTGCTGCAGTTCCTCTAATACATGTTTTTGCTGTAATAGATCTCTGTTAAATTGTGCCAAGTAGTGTATACCTGTGAGCATTTGCTTCATAAGAAATATAACTTGTGTTTTTTTAATGAGTAGTCCCCTTCTGTTCCAGTTTTATATCTGTGTAAATCTGGGAGAAGCATCTACTAGCAGAACCAGTGTTGCTGTGATCCATTCATACACTGCTATCTCATAAACATGCTTGCCACACCATAATGTGAAAAATATTAGTTGAAGCATTTAATGTCTTGAAACAAGCATTTTTTTGTTCTGAAACTGTTCGAGTTACAATACCACCTCTTCACAACCTTGGCTGGTTTAACAAGTACTTTGGCCTGTTGTGCATGCCATGCCATCAAACGAACTAGTTTTGTTGACCAAACTAGTTTGTTGCAGTTAAAACGACACTGAGCTATTCATTCCGTGCTATACCAGCACCTGGTCTGCCCCTTCTGCAACAAAGTTAAGAGGTCATAATCTTGTTTAAATACATGGATAGACTATCTTCGTGCAGGTTGCTTTGGTTCACTAAAGCTAATATTAACTCTGTAGCAAACTTGTGTTTCTTGAGTGGTTAAATATGTTGTCCACTATAATCAAATTTTAAGCATCTGGTAGAGTAATAATGTTAAAAGCAAGTTTCACCATCACGAATCTAATCAAATTCCTAAGAATCTCACTCTACCAAGGCTGGAGCTTCAACTCTGAAGCATGCTTCCAATATTCCTATAACGTTGAGTCTATTGCGTGTGCCGAGCTGCATGTCATGTTTCCTTGTAACTTTCATGTGACTCAAGATCAGTGCTTAATGAGCTTAGGAACATGCCATTTTCACTTGTAAACAACTTGCAGTTGCTCTATTTATATAAACAAATGAATGCCGTGATGGTTTACTATCACATGGTATCTAATTGTGCTATAATCTGCAGGTACCCATCATACTGCCGACCAAATATATGGCCAGCTGATCATCTGCCTGAGCTTGAAATAGGTATGACTTGACTGACTTTCCTGTCAAAAGCATCCAATAACAGTTCATGTGTATTTGTTAACAGTGCATTAAAAATTGTTCTCATATTGTTTCATTTATAGCGTTCAAAGCTCTTGGAAAGCTAATGTTGGATGTTGGCTTGATGTTGGCTCGTCATTGTGATCTCTACTGTATGTACTGTGTAAACATTGTGTATACACATAGAAAATGGTAAAAATGGACATGATGATCTGTGGTGGGCATCTATTTGGCATTTATGCTTAGTACTGTTTTGCAATTCAAGCAATGGTGAATATGATAAGCCAATGTTTGATGCACATTGGTGTCAGTTTCACAATTGTTAGGCTCTTCTTTTGCTATTACACCATGCGCTGTGTCACTTTGGTTATTTGCTCGGCATGGTCTGCATATATTCAGTTTACTCCAACAAACCGATGCAGGACAGTATGCTTCATAGAAACATTAAGCCAACAAAAATGTATAATGCATGAGCTTGCTGTGTAGCGTGCATAGTTTTGGCTATGTGGTTCTGCAAGCGTTTTCTGCACCTTTTTTGTCTCCTCTGTTCTGTTTGAAATAATGTGCATGTTTTGCATCTATTGTCCGTGTCATGTGGATCCTGGAGAGTCATGGGTTGTGCTGCTGCCTGAAGTAGCTGGCAACGGATCTCATGGGGCATCACTTTTTAATCTTTTACTGTTGATGTACGATTGTACATCAATGTACTGATGGATCTGTATTTTAGGTGTTTATTTTATTGAGACTAAAAAATGTGGTGCTTCCTCTTCTATAGGAGCTGCATACCAAAGATATTTGAAGAAGACGCCAAGACCCAATCAAGCAAAGCGCAGCATATTATATATATTGTAATAACAGGCATAGTTGGGTTATAATAGATTGAAAAGATTGTAATAGATGAATTTGTGTGTTATTTGATGAATTTTGTCTCCTCTGTTATGTTTGAAATACTGATCATGTGTGTGCTTTGAAACTGTGTGAATGTGTGACCCAATTCTGATAAGTAATTGGTATTTTGAACTTTACTGATGTGTGGGACCAATTCATGAGAATAGCAGACAAGTGGGACCCAGCTTACAAGTCGGACCATTTGACAAATGGGACCTATCTGACAAATGGGACCTATCTGACAAGTGGGACCAGCATTTGAATAAATTGGACAAAAATAAAAAGGAAATGCTATAAATGGGCCAAGTCCTAGAAAACAAAAAGGCCAAATAATGGGCTTAACCCATTAGCTGACCAGAATTGAGAAAAAACAATCATTAAAAAGGCTGAATAATTGGGCTTGGCCCATATAGATCACAGGAATGGACCGGGCTGATTTCGGTTATGACCAATTCAAAATCATCACAATGCTTGCCACGTGGCTGCCACATCGGATTGCTGATGTGGTCTCCTCAAACTGCTCATGACGATATTATATCGTCATAACCGTTATGATGGTCCAATATCGTCATAGACGGTTACGACGATCTTAGTAAATTTGTCATGTTCGATCATCAACGACGCCCCGTTTTTGACGATCATTTTTTTGTCATAAAATTGTCATAGATTAACCATTATGACGATCTAGTGACAAATTTTGAGCGTCAGTAGTCAACACATTTCTTGTAGTGCGGGACCCTCATCGGCTCTCAGCGAGAAGGTCGCCTCCGGCCTTGTCTGGAGGTTCGGCACCTTCGACTGCGTCAGTGACAATCTAGCCTACTTCAAGGACGGCTTTGACAATAGCGGCTCCTTCCTCGACGTCGGCAGCCACCACTTCTACATCGCCAAGCCCTTCCCAGAGGAGGTGACCAATGTCTCTGACCCCCTCGGCAAAGGAGGCTCGAGCTGCAGTGAAAGCAGTGACCTTGGCGCCATGGTCGAGGTGATGGCCCTGGGAGACAAGGAGGGTGGCGACTCACCGCGCACCGTGCGCCCGCCGCTCAAACGCCTTCCTCCACAGGAGCAGAACGCTCCACTCCCAGAGCAGGATGCCCCGGACATTGCCGTGGAGGACCTGCGCGCACCACTCGACCACGTCATCGACCCCGTCTAAGTTGCAGATGCCCTGGAGCGGATGCGCCTCGTACTCCTCGGCAAGGTGGCTGAGGATGAGATCAACCGGCGTCGCGCGAGCACCATGTTTCATGAGTTCTATGACATGCATGGAGACGCGCCGGTCGAGCTTGCTCATGACCCGCGGTGCGGCTTCGTTGCGCTGGGCCCTGGCCAGATCCAGCGGTCATCATCGGCAAGCCAAGGCCGCGGAGGGCGCGGACTGGGCGGTCGTGCTCCGAGCTGCAACGCCCGAGGCCGCCACGCCCAGCAAGCCAGTGGAGCTGGCAGACCGCGCCAAGTTCTGGTGCCAACGTAGGGGCTGGAGTCTTAGGCTCGCCAACTAGCCCTGCACATCCATCTGTGGCTTGACCACATGAAGGCGCTCCCCAAGGGATCTGCTAGCTCAAAGCGAGCGGCGTCTGACCAAGGAGGCCCAGGGGCTGCCGGCAGCGGTCAGGGGTGCAAAGAGGGCAAGTACACCCTCGATGCTACGCTTGACCAGCTGTGCAAATTCCATAGCACCCTTAGCAGGGAAGCGACCCACTCCACGCGTTAGTGCCGGTTCATGAGAGAGCTGGAGCAGCGCGCTCATCAGCTTCCTGGAGCTTCGCAAGCGCAGCTGGCTGGAGGTTAGGAGGACCAGCAGCACGAGCCGGCTGCCAACAAGCCGGACCAAGGTGATGACGACTTTCCGGCGGATGTTGAGCAGTATCACATCTTTACTACCCCGGGCAAAGACAAAAGGAGCGACCTTTGGCACGAGGCGGAGGTGAACGATGTCATGCCTGCAGAGCCTCAGTTCATGCACTGGTCTGAGGCAGCCATCACCTGGGGGCATGAGGACCATCGGCGACTGATGCCCAGCCCTAGAGAATACGTTCTAGTCCTAGATCCGGTCATGTGCTCTGATACGTACACATGCCGGTTCTCCCGCGTGCTCATCGACGACGGCAGCAGCATTAACCATCTTTACCGGAGCTCTATGGAGAAGCTAGGCATCCCGCTTGCTCAGCTGAAATCGAGTCGGCTCACCTTGCATGGCATCATGCCTGGGCATTCGTGCACCCCTATGGGTAGGGTGCAACTGGAGGTTCTCTTCAGGAAGAAAGGTAACAGCCACCGCGAACCCATCTGGTTCGAGGTGGTGGACATCAGCAGTCCCTACCATGCGCTGCTTGCCGCCCAGCCCTAGCCAAGTTCATGGCAGTGCCACATTAGGCCTATCTAAAGATGAAGCTCGCCAGGACCCAGAGGTGTGATCACAGTCTTGAGAAGCTTCAAGAAGTTGCTTGCGTGCGCCAAAGAGAGCTCGCAGCTGGCAAAGGCATTGGTCATCACCGAGGAGAAGCGGCAACTCCTCCATCGCGTGGAGCTGGCCCAGCAAGATGTGCTGGTTTGCCAGTCACCGGTGGAGCAGTTCAAGCCGACCAACGACACCAAGAAGATCCTGTTGGACGAGATCAATCCCTCCAAGTTCATCATCATCGGCACCGACCTTTCTGCTAAATAGGAAAGCGAACTCACCAGCTTCCTCCGTGAGAATTGGGACATCTTCGCATGGTCTCCAAAGGACATGCCAGGTGTGCCGAGGGAGCTGGCTGAGCACTCACTCAATGTCCAGCCGGATGCCAAGCCGGTCAAGCAACCGCTTCGGCACTTTGCAGAAGAGAAAAGGAAAGCCATTAGTCAGGAGATTGCCAGGCTCCTTGCAGTCGGCTTCATCATGGAGGTATTTTACCTTGACTGGTTGGTGAACCCAGTCTTGGTCCTGAAGAAGAACAACACTTGGCGCATGTGTATCGATTACACCAGCCTCAACAAGGCTTGCCCCAAGGATCCCTTCGCGCTACCGTGCATCGACTAGGTGATCGACTCCACAGCCGGTTGTGACCTGATGTCCTTCCTGGACGCCTATTCAGGCTATCACCAGATCCTGCTCTACCAGCCGGATCAGATCAAGATGTCCTTCATCACCCCATATGGAGCCTACTGCTATGTCACCATGCCATTCGGTTTGAAGAACGCTGGAGCTACTTACCAGCGAACCATGCAGCGATGTCTGCAAGGGCAGATTGGGCAAAATGTGCACTCTTACGTGGACGACGTGGTGGCAAAGACCAAGCAGAGCGGCACACTCCTGGATGATCTCAAGGAGACCTTTGCCAACCTGTGGCGCTATCGCATGAAGCTCAATCCAGAGAAGTGCACCTTCGGCGTGCCGGCTGGACAGCTCCTAGGTTATATCATTTCCCAGCGAGGGAACGAGGCTAATCCCTCGAAGATAAAAGCCATCGAGGCCCTAGAGCCGCCCACCCAGCTCCGAGATGTGTAGAAGTTTGCTGGATGTTTGGCCTCGCTCAGCCAATTCATCAGCCAGCTCAGGGAGAAGGCCATGCCACTATACCAGCTGATGAAGAAGACGGACCATTTCGTTTGGTCCCAGCGCACTGATGATGCCTTCAATGAACTCAAGTGAGCCTTGTCCACCGTGCCAATCTTGGCAGCACCGGCCCCATGAGAGCCAATGTTGCTCTACATTGCAGCTACGCTGCGTGTCATCAATGTTGTGATCGTGGTGGAGCACACCGAGGAAGGCAAGGAGCTGCCGGTTCAATGCTCGGTGAACTACCTGAGTGAGGTGCTCACTCTCTCCAAGCAAAACTACCCGCACTACCAGAAGGTCGCCTACGACGTGTACATGGCGGCCAGGAAGCTGAAGCACTACTTCGAGGAGCATCCTATCACGGTGGTGAGCACCACTCCGCTCTCAGAGTTCATAGGGTGCAAGGACGCAACGGGAAGGGCGGCTAAATGGGTGATTGAGCTTGCCGCTCACACCAGTCAATACAAGCCCAGGACGATGATCAAGTCTCAGATCATAGCAGATTTCTTCGCTGACTGGGGAGAGCACCAGTACCTGCCGCCGGCTCCAGACTCAACATACTGGCACATAAACTTTGATGGCTCCAAGATGCTCGGGGGCTTGGGAGCCGGCGTCGTCCTCACTTCTCCCAAGGGAGACAAGCTGCATTATGTACTGCAGATGCACTTCCGCGCGTCAAACAACATCGCTGAATACGAGGCCCTGGTGCATGGGCTCAAGCTGGCCAAGGAGATTGGCATCCGGAGGATCCTCTGCTTTGGAGACTCCGACCTGGTGGTGCACCAGGTCTTGGGGGAATGGGATGCCAAGGATGCCAACATGGCCTCCTATCGCTTCTATGTGCAGCAGCTCTATGGATTCTTTGAGGGCTGTGAGTTTCATCACGTCCCCAGAGCAAACAACGATGAGGCGGACCAGCTATCCAAGATCGGCTCCACCAAGCAAGATATCCCGGCTAGGGTGTCGTTGGAGATCATCCACAAGCCGTCCATCAAGCCCTCGCTGGATTCCACCTCCATCTACATGCCTGGAGACCCTGTTCTGGCTCAGATGCCGCCACCGGACTCAGGGGCTGCCACCTCGGGGCTAAAGGAAGCAGCCAGCCCAGCCCAGCATGGCCGGCTCGATGGAGGACTCGGGGGCTACCATCTCTAGGCTAGCCCCCACAGCTGGCCAACCAGACGAAGCCGGCATGATGACGGACCTGGGGGCTGCTGATCCCTTGGTCGCCAGTGTCTTCCACATATGGGAGATACCATCCTGGGCGGAGCCATTCTCCAACTACCTCATCACTGGGGACTTGTCACAAGACAAAGTGGAAGCTAGGCGACTTCAACGTCGTGCGCAAGCATAGACCATCATCAACAGCGAGCTGTACAAGCACAGCGTGTCAGGGGTCTTCCAGAAGTGCATCGAGTCGGAAGAAGGGCTAGAGCTGCTGAAAGAGATACATCAAGGGGAGTGCGGGCATCATGCATCTTCCAGAGCCTTGGTGGCTAAGGCCTTCCGTCATGGTTTTAATTGGCCGACGGCCCAGAAGGACGTAGAAACAACTGGTGAAGCATTGCAACGGCTGCCAACACTTCTCCAAGCATCAGAACACTCCAGCGGCAGCCCTCAAGACCATCCCGCTCACCTGGCCATTCGCTGTCTGGGGCCTGGACATGGTGGATCCATTCAAAATAGCGCCCGGGGTCTTAACGCATCTGTTGGTCGCAGTGGACAAGTTCACCAAGTGGATCGAAGCCAAGCCAATCAAAAATCTTGACAGCTCATCCACCATCAAGTTCTTCAATGAGATCATCACAAGATATGGAGTTCCCCACAGTATCATCACTGATAACGGGACAAACTTTGCAAAGGGAGCCTTCATAGAGTACTGTGGCCAGAAGGGCATCTGGCTGGACTTGGCATCTGTAGTGCATCCTCAGTCTAATGGGCAAGTGGAGAAAGCAAATGGGCTGATCCTAGCCGGCATCAAACCAAGGCTGGTCGAGCCTCTCGAGCGCTCAGCCGGCTGTTGGGTCGAAGAGCTGCCCTCAGTGCTCTAGAGCCCGTGCACCACTCCTAATTGCTCTATCGACTTTACTGCTTTCTTCCTGGTCTACAGAGCAGAAGCAGTGCTGCCCACTGACATCGAATTCGATGTGCCCAGAGTTGTCCAGTACACAGAGAAGCAAGCAAAAGAAGCCCGTGAAGATGGCATCGACCTCCTCGAGGAGGCACAAGAGCAGGCCTTGGCCAGATCAGCGCTCTATCAGTAGCAGCTACGATGATAGCACAGCCGGAAGATCCGTCCACTCGCATTTCGCAAAGGAGATCTCGTACTCCGGCTGGTCCAAAACACTTAAGGCATGCACAAGCTGTCCTCTCCCTGGGAGGGACCGTTCATTGTCAGCCGGGTGTTAGGCAATGGGGCATACTACCTCATCGACGCACAAGAGCCTAGGAAGAACAAGGCAGATAATTCTAACAAGGAGATGGAGCGTCCCTGGAATGTCAGTCTCCTAAGACCTTTCTTCTGCTAAGGCAAAAGCTTGTACCCCGAAAACTTGTCAATGAATAAAGGACAATGGAATGGCTAGTTATGACCG
This sequence comes from Dactylis glomerata, assembly GCA_007115705.1. NCBI lineage: Eukaryota > Viridiplantae > Streptophyta > Magnoliopsida > Poales > Poaceae > Dactylis > Dactylis glomerata. The sequence continues at coordinate 567,704 of QXEO01000879.1, read as the reverse complement.
GCTCCAAGAAAAACACTTCGTGTATGTTTTGTTTCCTGCATTATTCACTTGACCCGCAGTTGGCTCCGGGCACCGAGCCACAGCCGGCTGCCCTAAAAATGCTCGATTCCCCGCCAGCCAGATGAGTACTACATATGGAGCAGGTCCCAAGCCCTACCTCCATCTCCCGGCTCCGCGAAGCCGGGCGGATAGGAGCCGACAGACCACATACAAAGGAAAGCTATAGGGAAAAACCGCAAACAATAAAAAGTTGCTCAACTAAGCGTTGAAGGCAGTGTTCATTAACCATGTGTTGGCTAGCTCTAGCCAGGGGCCCAACTGACCGAAGTACTATTTCTCACCCCGCGGCACGCTCCCACCCTAGGCCGGCATTCGGCTGCCGGACCAAGAGAGACCAACCGGCACCAGGCTGCCGGTTGGCGGTAGAAGGGCCGAAGGGTGGGGAGATCAAGGAAAAGGTTGAGGGAACCAAGCCAAGGCAGGCTAGCGAGTGGTCGATGGTCACGGTTTTCAGCGTTTTAGCTGAGTAGCCACGTCAAAGAGGTTCGAAGCCAGAGCTGCCTCGCATGACATCGGCACCATATATGAACGAGCTAGTTTCAAGCCAGCTGTTACTCCAGCTACCCCAAAAATCAGGGGCTAGGGGAAAGGGAATTGGCCCTTAGAAACGCGCCGGCTCCAATCCCTCACCGGCTGTCTGATCAGTTGGCGCTACGGCATGACCAGCAAAAGGGGCATCGAAATCAAAATCTAGCATTCGTAGAGAAATGGCTAAGCCTAGTGGCTTGGAGGTTCACTCTAGCCATGGCAAGGGTTATGCAAAGGCTCGTAAAGGGGAGACGCGCCGGCTCCGGTCTCGCCCGAGCCGGCACAGGATGCAGCTACCATCGCTGTTTCCTCAAGCCGATGCTAGCCCGTGCCTCCTGAAGCCAGCCAGCAGAGGCACCTTTCCCTCCACAGTGAAGCCGGAAAAGCTCGCCAGGAACGTCTCGTTAAGTTGGCGGCTATCTTAGCCTCTACCTACAGGCATACGCGATGATGATCTTAGCAAAGGAAGAGTCCTAACTGTGAAATCGTCATCGCGATCTGATGGAAACAGAAGACAGTCATACAAGGACACAGCAAATGAAGAAAGACAAGTTTTCATTAAGCAGAAGTCTGATGATTACAAAAGGTTCCTAGGTCGCTACCCTAAGAGTATGAAGTGCTCCTCACCTTGGAGATGCTCGCCTTTCTCGGCATGGCGCGAGCACCGCATGGACTTCGTCCCGGAGAAGCCCGCGCTCAAGGTCGACGAGATCCGCGAAAGCGGAAGGGTGTCAGAATGCCATTCTTCACGACCAGGCGGCGAAGGTACAGGCGGAGAGGGTACCGTCGAAGATGCAGATGGTGAAGGTCCTTTTCCCATCACGGCGACTGAAGAGAAGGAACCAGCCCTCATGCACGCCGTAGTTGATGAAGAACTTCGACCACCCATCGTGGAAGTAGCATACCCCCTTGCCGTCGTAGTAGACCTCGATGCGGTACTTGGGCTGGCCAACGCTGCACTCCCACAGCGTACCATAAGCCATCTCCTGGCCTTCCATCGATTCCATGAACTGAGATGGAAGGCGGAGGAGGTCCTTGGCCCCGGCGAGTATCGGGACTATGCAGTTGGACCACCCCTCGGCCAAAATGTAGGCCGGCGGCTGGAGTGCCGGTTTCTCTGGCCGGAACCGAGACGGACCAGCTGGGGGAGAGGTCACCGCACGGGGCCTCGCAGAGCTGGAGGCATCAACCCCGAGGGCAGCAAGGGTTCTCTTATTCTAGCTGCCCGGCGGCCATCCGCAGTGGCGGGGCGATGAAGGAGCGGCCGCTGCTGTTGGCGCGGTTCCACTCCCCCTCGGGCGGCCATGCCCTCGCTTCTTCGGGTCGCCCTCACCACCAAGTGCCAGAGCTGCCTCAGCCGCAGCGGTGGAGATGGGGGCGACGACGGCTGCGACAGCGAGGGCCGCCAAGGTTTTCCGGTTGCGGCTCCCCTTTAGGCGTCCGTGTTTCCGAGACGTGGGAGGCATCATCTCCGGTGCCTCGATCTTCTTCCCGCTCCCTTTCGGGCAACCGGGCCCCCATTTCTCAGGGACTCCTTCACCTCCGACAGCAGAACCGCCAAGAGAAGACATGGCTGGGCAGAACTCTGAGGAGAGGGTCGAGGTGGAGGAAGAAGTGGAGTGCGCCCTCACCCCCGAGCGCCCTCAGTATTTAAGGAGGAACAATAAGGGGCACCCGACATTTCGGTAACTGCACTGCATCGTGCGCACTTACGAGAAGGCAACCGCTGTGGTTGCCACAGCGGATCATGGAAGGAACTGACGGGATGTGCCGCTAACGCATGCCAGTCTACCCCACATGACGACTCGGGGAGTTATTGTGGTGACTCCAAAGTCCAAGCGACGGGACGTTGCAATGCGGCACTGCGCCGGCCGCAGCATGGGATCAGAACCCAAAGCGGCACAAGTTTCGAGGGGCCGCATGCCGGCTAGCGGCTGCATGGCAGCCGCCAGCCGAATCAGTCCTAGAGCCGGCACGTCCCGAGACAGCCGGTGACACTCTGCGAGACTGGATCTCAAGATCGACTACTTCTGAGCCGGACGAAGAATCCTGGGACTTCGATAGAAACATGCAGACACCGACAAGGAATAGAACCCGCCGAAGCCCCATGCTAACCCATGAGACTTCGCTAGTTTCGGGGGCTAGTTTCATGGGGATGACTTCTAGGTTATGCCAAGGGCAGCGCTGTCTGCCGGCTGACATCCCAGGAGTCTCCACGGCGCTAAGTTAAGAAGACCGGCTCTGACCGAAGGGCCGGCTGTGCCTGCAGCTGGCTGGCGACTCCAACAAGGAGAGCCAGAGCCGGGCGAAGACGACAAGATTCCTCCCACGGCCGTTTCAACGAAAGTGCCCTGTCCCCGACAAGATCGACAGAGGCGAAGGACGAGCATGATGCAAGCCATGTCCAGACTCCACCAACCAGCGAGCAGGAGTCTTCCTCACGAAAGGATCCAAGGCAAAAGGGAGGGCATATACCTCCCAGATGCCGGTCCAAGGGGGGAAAGGCGCTTTATAAAGTTGCTGCTGTCAGGCCCGGGGTCAGGGGCCAGAGGATCACGCCGAAGACGCAGCCACGGAGGAGCCGGCAGCCGGACAGCCAGACAGCCAGACAGCCGGCCTGTAACCAGACCCCCGCCTATATAAGGGGGTCTGGACCCTTAGACTAGGGAGAGCCGATCTTCTTCTTCCTCCTCTAGACTGAACAGCTCGAGGAGCGTTGTAACCACTATGAAGATAATACGAAATAAGGCAGGAAGTAGGGGTGTTACCTCTGGTGTGGAGGGCCCTGAACCTGGGTAAACCGTGGTGTCTCAGTTGCACAATCCCAAGCTGGACCCATCGTCGCACACCGTCGAGCCCCTCCGTTAAGCCATCCCCATGGCGGCCGTCTCTAAATTCCCACGACAGACATCTAACTTGTTTTTGCAGGGAGTGTTTTGTGATATGGTATGGCCACAAGATGTGATGTGATATATGTGATGTATACGATGATCATGTTTTGTAATATTTCATGACTTGCACATCGATGAGTTCACAACCGGCAGGAGCCATATGGTTGTCTTTATAATTGTGTATGACCTGCGTGTCAACTTCTTATATGCCATGTAATAGCTTTACTTTATCGCTAAGTAGTTAGCAATAGTCGTAGTTGCTATTCGTGGTGGAGGCAATCATGGTGGAGTGATGGAGATCATGCCGGCGTGCACAAGATGGAGATCAATGCGCGAAGATTGGCTATACCATGTCACATATTGTATATGCATGTGATGTTTATCCTTTATGGATGCATCTTATTTTGCTTTGATCACGACGGTAGCATTATAAGATGATCCCTCACACTTAATTTCAAGATAAAATGTGTTCTCCCCTCGTATGCGCCGTTGCGAAAGATCATCGTTTTGAAGCATCACGTGATGATCGGGTGCTATAAACTCTATGTTCACATACAACGGGTGTAAGCTAGATTTACACATGTGAAATACGTGGGTTAAACTTGACGAGCCTAGCATGTACAGACATGGCCTCGGAACACATGGACCGAAAGGTCAAGCATGAGTCATATGGATGATATGATCAACATGTTGATGTTCACCATTAAAGCTACATCATTCACATGATGGTCGGTCTCGGTGTAGTGAATTTGGATCATGCTTCACTAAACAACTTTGAGGGATGTTGAATTTAGTGGGAGTTCATCAGTAATTTGATTAACTTGAACTAATTATCATGAACTAAATCTTGATGTATTTGCATAAGTCGTTGTAGTCTTTGGCACCGTTTCCCACCGACACTTAGCTTAATTGAGTTAAAAGAACTATAGAATTCTGGATAATCACTTTACGGACTAGTACCATTTAGTTAGAATGTCAAGAGTAAGGATTAAGTCTTATTTAGCATCTAAGATCATGTTTGCCTCCATGAGAAATTGATCTTCAAAATTGTTTGAGAATCAAAGTGATCTTGGAGCTGAAAGAATTGTTTCAAAAACTAACAAGAAGTGAAAGATATTTGATATCTAAAACTTTGATTGTTTGCAAAATGATTAAGTATAATTTAGTAAAAGAACATATGTTCATATTGTATGAATATATGCAAAGATTGAAGACACTAGGCATCCCGATCACCCAAAAGTTTGGGAAACTAATATTATACTTGCATTTGTCCTTAAGAGCTATAGTAGTTTCATCATGAAAGATGTCATGATAGGACAAATGAAAAGGTATCAGCTAAATTGTTTTTCTATACCAAAAGAATACTAAAGAATGGAATCTAGATGAATACCAATTATATGATGATGGTGATCCACCTCAATTTGCAAAGTCCAAGGCCATTAGTATTTGACTAGCATCCTTTGGACTATGTGTCAAATGGTTGATGCCACTATTGATGTTGATAGATTCTTCTAAATAGAGAGGAAATGCTAAATAGGATCTGCAAAAGTATTTGGTTGAAAAGGAAAAGACTGGAAATGTTCAGCTCAGGTATATAATGATATACATGTTATAGATGTATTCTTTGCTAGTACATAATGTAATTCTTGGGTATTGCATACTAGATTGTTGGTATGAAATGTCATACAAAGCAACAATACAAGAACTACGATGGTCTAAGTAACTAGCAAAAGAATGTGGTAACAGTGCGCATCAAGAAACAAATAAATGTGTTATTGTGTTTTTCGTCGGCATAAAACCTAGCCTTCTAGATTTGTTAAGAACTTAGTAATTGTTATTTTGTTCTGGTATTATGAGAGAAATGGTTGTTCAAATTATTACCGTCTTCCATAATCGATGGATAGATTATTATTATCTTGTTGGTGAAATAGACATTTATAACACTGATGCTAAAGGTCGCAAGACAAAACAAATTTCACTTATATATGACACCGCCTTTTAAGTCATATTGGAAACAAAACATGAAAGAAATTCTATATTGATAGATTTTCGAGTCATTTGATTTTGAATTGATTGACGCTTGTGAGACTTTTCCTAAAGATGATTAAACTCCGTTCATGGGCCATGGACAGAACAAGCGACTAACTAAATGGAGATCGTACATGTTGATGTATGTAGTCCATGGTGTGAAGTCAATCATGGTGTATTTTCTATTTCATTAATGACTCGAATAGATGTATGGTATATCTACTTGATGAGATAGGAGTATGAAATAATTGAAATTGTTCAATTTATGAAGTGGAAATTATTGTAACAAGAATATTCAAGTTGGATGATTAGATCATAAAGAAGAATATTTGAGTTACAAGTTTAGCAAACATCTAAGAGTTAGGGGAATTGTTCCACGAACTTGCATTGAGATAAACACCATATGAGTATGGAGTTTTCGATGGATGCAATCAAACCTTCTTTGACATGGTTAGATCAATGATTAAAAAAAACTGCCAATATAATTTGTGGATTATGCTTTAGAGACTACCGTTGTTCACTGAATAGAGTGCTATCATAATCCACTGAAATGACACCATACAAGTTATAGTTGTCTTTTCTTAAAATTTTGGTATGCACAACATATGTAAAATGTTTACAACCAAAGTCGGATTAGTAAGTCTTTGTAGGTTATCCCAAAGAATGTCAATGGGTGTTCCTTCTGCCATAAACCCAAATAAAAGTGTTTGTCACTAAAAGAAGTGAATTTCTTATGAAGGAGTTTTTTGTGAAAGGTTTAAGTGGGAGGAAAATAGAACTTGAAGAGGTTATTGAACCTGAGCAAGATGAGCAAAGCAGCGCAGCATGGAAAATGTTCTGGAAGCGGCAACAGCATTCATGGCTCCCGCACCTACAATATGTTGTAGTCATGGACATCAAAGTTCCTATTTAACCAAGTTGGTCATAATCAAATAGCAAGCTTTGAGGACGAGATATTATAAGATAATAGTAACCTACAAAATACAAAGAAGCGATGATGGGCCCTGACTTCATCATATGGATTATTCTAACAACAATTACATATTGAGATATGATAGTTGAATAAATGAAACAATGTTCCTCTACCGGAATGCACACCAAGGACGTGTACCAGACATGACCCAATGGGTTTTTTTGATTCAAAGGTTGCTAGATATGTATGCAAACTTCAATGGTAGAAGTTAGCATAACGGAGTCGGATTCTTCAATGATGAAAATGTTAAAAGAGTTTAATTTCATCAAGATATTTGAAGATGCTTGTATTTACAAGAAAGTAAGTGGGAGCGCTAAGACATTTCTAATGCTTTATGTAGATGACATATCATTCATTGGAAATTATGTGTTTTTCCTGATATTTGTGAAGTTTTCATTAAAATTAGATTTCTAATGAAAGACTTAGGTAAAACCAGAATATTAAGCATCAATGTCTATGCAGATAGATTGAGGCACTAATATAGTTTTGCCAGAGTACATAGATGAAATATTGAATTTGTTCAATATGGAAACAATAAGAACAGTTCTTGTTGCATGGAAGAAGTTGGAGCAAGAATCAATTGTTTTGACACTTGATGAGTGAAACCGCAAGAATGATTTTATCAATCTTGTATACCATGATATGTAGATCCAGATATGTCCGATGCTCTAAAAGGTTATGAGCATTCATATGATCATCGTTGGACAATAGTAAGAATATTCTTATGTACTTTCGAAGAACTGAGAATGTATTCTGTATGCAAAGGTGACAAATGGTTCATTGCAATGTGTTACATTGGCTTTGTCACATATACAGGTAAAATTTTATCTCAATCTTAAGCTATTTGTTTTGAGTTAGAAGGTGGCACAATAAGATGGAAGAAAGTTCCATGATGACTTGGATGAGTTCCAATGTTAACATTGTGGCAGACACAACAAGGGCTAAGTATATAATCGCTTTAGAAGCGGCATAAAAGATGCAAAGTAGATAGTGATAATCCAACTTATTTGTGGCACTGTCATCTAGGTCATATTGGCGTAAAACGCATGAAGAAACTCCATTCTGATGGACTTTTGGAGTCTCTTGATTTTGAATAATTTGACACGTGCGAGCCATGCCTCATGGGCAAGATGATCAAAACCCCGTTCTCCAGAATAATGGAGTGAGCAACGGACTTATTGGAAATCATACATATCGATGTGTGCGGACCAATGAGTATTTCGATGCGCGATGGATATCGCTATTTTCTCACTTTACTGATGACTTAAGTAGATATGGGTATGTCTATTTAATGAAACATAAATCTGAAATGTTTGAAAAGTTCAAAGAATTTCAGAACAAAGTGGAAAACCATCGTAACAGGAAAATTAAATTTCTGTGATCCGATCGTGGAGGTTTAGTTCCAAGTGTGCTAGTACTATGTAGTTCTATTGTATGACAATAGTGACAACATAGTTTTGGCAGAGAAACAAAGGTTTCATCAGAAGACCAAGTTTATACGATGCCATCTCATACAAGATGAGTAATGCGTGCTGACGCAAAAGAATATGCAAATACAAATGGACCTGAAAGTGTCAGACCCGTAGATAAGGTTTACCACATGCAACGTGTATAAATAACACCGGAATGCCATAGGTGTTAAAGGCGCAAGTATGACTAGATTATTGACTCTAGTGCAACTGGGAGACTAAAGGAAATATGCCCTAGAGGCAATAATAATATTGTTATTATCATATTTCTTGTTCATGATAATGTTTATACTCCATGCTATAATTGTATTAAGCTGTAGCACCCTACCTTTTACCAAAGGAGGAACTCTTGTGTATCTGTGTCATTCCCTGGATCAGTAGATAGCACCACAGTACAAAATATAGTAATCATTGCAATAGCATCAATATTACAATGTAAAACCAGTTACATAGGTCTTCAACCTTACGATTACACAGCATAAAGCATAGTAGCAATGAGCCTCCATCTTCATCAAGTGCCACAGGAAGACATATTGGAATGTAGACTCGAGATCCTACTAGTCATTCCTTATCCGAATAAAAACCTGCACGTTTGAATATGCAGTCCCAGGGGGGTCAATACAACAACGTACTGGCAAATGACACATATTTGGTGGCATTTGTGAAAAGACTATTCTACATGACATCTGGCTGATAGATCTCATAGGTTAGTTTGTATAAAGCCAATTTTATCCTATAATACTTTTTCAGAACCTTTTTCTCAAAATTTTAGTTTATTAGGGTCAAGACAACCCCCATACATTACATACTGGCTGGTATGTAGTTTCTGGACGAAACTCAACAAAGTTGGAACAACCAGACAACCATACCTTTTTAGGGCATGAGCCTGAGCTCCTCTAAGGTTTATAGTCAAGTTTTAAAGCATTCGGAAAAGATGATGAGATTCTTCCGAACATTCCATGGCTAGAGACTCAATTGTCCATTCCGAGGACTCGGCTAATCGATTAGATTTTAACACCTTGCAAGGGTTGTGCACTTTCACCTTAAGACACATTTTATGCCCATACATAAAATGAAACAAGACCTTTCAGAAAAAACCTTCAACCAAACGGATCTGCCCATGCCCCTATATTTTGCTTCCACCCTCTGTCAGTACCCATGCCTGAACCCTTAATCCTACTCAATCAAGACAGAGCCCATATTGTCATAAGGCTCTACTAGAAGTACATCTAAGCATGGAAGCCATATTAATCTCTTTAATCCTGAGTGGCAATCCCGAGCGGTATCCTGAGTACGCATCCTTTATGAGGCATGTGCCCCAGAACCCACCTTCTCCGACCTCCTCTTTTCAAACCACTCCACCCAGGTAGTTCATTTTAGTTGAAGTTGTTAATTTATTCACAAAACAACTTTGACAAGATGAACATAGCATGGCATCAATATTCAAATATTTAGAATTCCTATCAGGGAGGTTTCAGGGATAGCTACTCACTACTAGGATCTAGCACTTTGTAAATAGTTGAATATTCCACCTATCATGCATACTACTAAAAACACTAATGCAGTAATAAAAATAGGTAGAAGATATGTGTGTCACTTGCCTTTTTGAAGAATACGATCTTTCACTTCCCTCAACTAAGCACGTAGCTCTTCGCACAAACTATAGCACAAAATAACATAACATAAACAATCCATACAAACACAATCAAACAATTCAAACAAATGAAAAGTGTTTGTTTAACAATTTAGATTTATTGAGATGTAATGACAGAAATATTTGGCAAAGGATCATGGATTGTGAGATATGGATTTGAGCTTATTGAGGATAGTTCAAAATGATTGATGAGGGTTGGCTAAACAAGACATAATTTATGAAGTCTTTATGCTTTATTAAAGCATGAATGAGTTTTAGAATAGCTCTCGTGAAATAAACCACACAAGAGCCAAATAGTGCACAACAATACTATTGAGTAAATGTGACAACAATTACTCTTAAATAGCATCTATTGCACTTAGGTAATGGGTAAAGATTCATGAAGCATTGAGTTACTCAATTAACTCATTTGTTAATTGAATAGTTCAACACAAGATTGGGTGAACAAGGATTAGGTATGGGTGGATGATAATTAAGAATATGGCTCAAAGGTTTAATAGGGTTCATGGAACAACATGAAATAGGATCATATGCTATGGTGTAGGTTATATCAATACCACACTCACAAAAGTTGAACGTTAGATTGAGATGAATTCATATTCTACTCAAGTAGCACAATTGCCATTTGAATATACATGAATTTAGACAAATATGTTTAGATGAACAGGATATGGGTCAATATGATGTCTAGATGATGTCTGATAGCTAGCTATGAACATAGGGTTTGCTATTGTGAAAAGAATTATTGCTGGATAGATCTAGAATTAATCTATATAGGAAATACTCAAATTCTCATATTAGAATTTGAATAATTGTGAAGTGGTTCAATAAAATATGGAAGTGATGCTACTGGATAGCGTGCAGTAAAACAAGGTCACTGCAATTGGAATCATTCTAAAATAAATTTTATAATTCAAACTATGATCAAAATAGTGATTTGGACAAATTTGAATAGACAAAGTGTGTGCACGTATCAAATTTGAATTTTCTTGATCCTATTGTGTTCTACATGATTAGAGGATTCCAAAGACTACAAATTGGTAATTTTTGGATGGACATAACAAAAGATATGAATTAAATAAGTCAATAGAAGAGTTTGATTCAATTTTAAAATATATTCAAATTGAATACTGAAACTATGAATTATTAGTGCACTAATGGATTCTACATGTCTCAAGATTCATTGTTTGTAAAAATCTGAGTTGTGGAACTTTTTATATGAATTTTACAAGATTCAGCATGTTTGAAACAATTTAAAACAAATTTGAATTGGAGCTGGCTCTGGGCGCGACTCGTGGCTGTCCCTGATTGGTCTGTACCGGTTCAGACGGATTAGCAACGTGGTTCGTCGGATCTTAAGTAATCTGGATGCCTCAGATCGAGCCATACTGCTTCGCTTAAGTGATTCTGTTTGGATCACTGGATCGAGATCCAACGGACAGGGTTAAACAGAGGGGAAGAAGCTCACCTAGGGTTAGGGTTGCATCATCGCCGGCGAGGTCTGTGGCCAGGTGGTTGGTCTCTGGTGAGCTCCGGTGACTCTGGGGTGATGGCGAGACCACAACGGCGTTCAGCTCGATGAGTGGGATCGGATGGTGATGATGGCGGGCTCGATTTTTTCCAGAAGAAGGAGAAGAGACGGCTGGAGATGCGGACGCTTTGGGTGATGGCCTAGAGCTTGATTTGCTGTGCAATAAAGCAAAAGGAAAATGTCAGAGGGGGCGCCGGAGAGAGGGGAAGGTGGTAGAAGAGAGAGGGAGGGGCGGCATTCACCAATGGCAACGTATTCGTCCCTGGAAGCTTGCAGAGACGGCGGGCTTCGGCGAAGAATTTCTTCATGCTCGTGGAGTCTCGGGTGGAGGAGCAAAAGGGGAAAAAGGGAGGAGTATCAGGGGATTTATAAGCGGCCATCTTCTTGGAGAGGGGGCTAGGGTTTTTGCGCAAGGGGCGAGATGGACGGTTGTGACAGGAGCCGTGCGGGGAAGGGAGAAGTTGGCCAGAGGAAGGGGATGACATGCGGGCCCCGCGTGTCAGTGAGGAGAGATAGGGAGAGGGTACCGATTCGGTCCTGTCCCGAGTTAGGCCGTGGGCCGCTTCGGTGGCTAGGCCGAAAAGGTTTCCCTCGGCCTTTTTCCTTTTCTTAAATCTTTTTCATTTTATTTTTCTATTTTTAGATTTGTTTCAATTTCTTTTGCAAATTTGGTTCAAACCAATTCAAACAAGGGTCTAAATTATTCTAACATTCACTACAGTATTCTAAACCAATACGAAACATGTTTTTAGAACCAAAACAAGATTTTTAATAGAATTTGTTAATTGAATCAAATAGCTTTGCTTGCATAACAAAGCTAGAATTAGGGTTTGTAAAATAGTTCTTTTAGAAAAAAATACTTCATAAAATAATGTTTGAAATAATCTTGCAAGCTTAGTTTTGAAAATGAAATCTTTTCCAAACACAACACCATTTGTGATCCATTCCTTTGCAAGACTAACTTGCATGGGTTTGAATAAAAGTAGAAAATAGCATTTTGAATTCTTTTATTTTCTCAAAGAAACTCTTCAAGAAATAATGGAAGATTTGAAATAGTTTTTCTAACAGAGCCTTTAAATCACTCAAAAAGTTTTAATTCCCTGTGAATTTTCAACCAAGACAAGCAAATCAAAGGCAAAAAATTTACCCCAAAATTTGATAAAATCTTGGGATGTTATAGACTACCACCCTTAAAAGAAATCTCATCCCCGAGATTGGAGAGGCTAGAAAGAAAGTAGGTTTTGGGTTACCTAGGTGGCTACCACCCTTAAAAGAAACTTTTGTAGGTAGTCTAGGCTCTTGGATTCAACCAGAAACACCTTGGTGTTGACTTGGCACTGGGTCATCTTTTGAATCCATAGATAGTTTTCATCTTCATTTCCGATAGGTGGGTGTCTATTCAAAAACTTGGGCACCAACCTTCCTTAGGGTTGATTGTTTATAACTTTACTCCCTTGTAGAGATTCTATCCAACAGGGTAGTTGTTGAACTACTTTGGACACTGAGGAGTCACTCTTTGGTTCTGTTGAATTACTTTGGACACTGAAGAGTCACTCTTTGGGTCAATCAGAAGATTCCTCAGCTTGGCCTTCATCTTTCTTAGGTGACATCTTGGGGTTCTTCATCTTATGGTTTCTTCCTTTATGATACCATTCTATTCTACTCCATTCTAGTAACCTTCCTTGTGATACCATTCTGTTCTTGTGGTACCATTCTGTTCCCGTGGTTACCATTCTGTTCTAGTAACCTTCCAGGTTGATGAACAATTTCCATTGCAAGTCTCCTTTAATAGTAGGCTTGAAGTTCATTCTTACCGTATTCCTACATTTTGGCAGCACTTGCCTTCTATAAGGGGTAGAGTATTCTATCTTCCTAAGGTTAAGGCTTAACAACATCGTTTCTCATAGGTGTGTCTCTCTGGATTTACCATTCCTCATAATAAGAGCAAACAATATGAGTAGTCATCATGGGGCACAAATCCATGTCGCACTCAATCATTACCTTGTATTTAGTTTGGTGCATCTCGCATTCTAACTCTTGGTCAACCTCACTGGTTTTAAACAAAAGTTTTATTGTAAATGGAACCAAGTTCCAAATCCTATTTTTGAATTTTGAAAACAAAATCAATCGTTCCTAACTAGGGTTTGCAACAAAACTTATGGCAACCCTCCTTAAGTTGTTGATCCTTTGGTTTGCCATCTAATAGGGAGAAATAAAATCCATTCCATTAGGTCATTCATTGCTCTTACATGTCCTTTCCACTTCTATTCCAAGTAGTAGTTGAATACCATTTCTTCCACATTAGCTACACTTTGTAGTGTCTTCTTGTTGTATTTGTGGCATCCTTCGGTTATTCCATCTCGTGGTACTCTCTCCTACGCATCTTTTTGTGTAGTATCCCTTTTGATTGCACTTGTAACAAGTGGTATTATTGGGATCCTTCTTCACGCTCCCTTGTGTGCTTACTTTGTTGTATCCTTATGGACATTTGGTTGAGTAATGTCCTAGTCCCTTATAATTTGAAACACAAAATCTTGCGTTTGTCCTTTGTATCCTTATCTCCATCTGAGGGTTATTGTGGTTGTTCTATCATTGATACTACTTTGGTTTGGGTTTTAGGATAGTTTAGGTCTTAGCATAGATGAGGGATAGATAGAAGAGATCTAAAGAAAATTCCTACCCAACACAGCAGGTCAAGACAATTCCTCTTACAATCAACATCTAACAAACATCCATCACATAATTCAAACTAGTTCTAAAACACATGAAAGGTACGATCATCCTCGAGTTGGTATGATCATATACATTTATTACACGTCGTAGCTTATTAAACTTTCTAAAGGGAGGTCCAACTAAAGCTTCTTGGTTCTCTTTCATGTAGATCCACTGTTTTGGTCCAGCTGCTTCTTTAGATTTTCAATCTGATCATCCTTGGTTGTGATGAGGTATCCTTGAGCGATAAGTTCAGATACTAACTGTTCCATGTCGCTTTGAAGTTGACTTATGGTTTCCTTCAATGCAGTTGTATCCTCCTTTTCTTCTTTGAGGTCCTTTTGGGTATTATGAAGTCTCCACTTGAGTCTTTCTCTAAGTTCCTTTATAGCTAACCATGCAGCACATCTTGCAAAGTCAAGGAATGATGTATGCATCTCGGAGTTGGTGAACATCCAAAGTCCCATCTTCTTATGGTCGTCTTCTTTGTCCTTATATAGGTGGAGTTGCACCCACCAATATTCTTGACCTTCATCAATTACGGGAAATCCTTTGTAAACAGCTTCTCCTTGCATTCCCATGCTTAACATGAGGTTCTTCAGTGCTTTTGGGAAATTCAGTCTCACACTTCAGAGTCATGATCATCACCGGTCCTTTCTTGAGGGATTTGATGAGGTTGGTCATCTAAAATAAAAAGAGAAGCAGTGTAAAACAAATGAATGTGATAAGTCTTACGAGTAGAAGGGTTAAACTGGATTATAGGTAAATTTTATTTATGAAAACTGAGAAGAAGATATTTCTTGTAGAGGAAAGAATTCCTAGGGCTTCCTAGTCTATTCCAAACCTAGGGTATCGATCCTACAGGCAACACTATGCTCTGATACCATTCTGTAGTGCCCTACCTTTTACCAAAGGCAGAACTCCTGTGTATCTGTGCCATTCCCTGGATCAGTAGATAGCACCACAGTACAAAATATAGTAATCATTGCAATAGCATTAATATTACAACCTAAATCCAGTTACATAGGTCTTCAACCTTACGAGTACACAGCATAAAGCATAGTAGCAATGATCCTCCATCTTCATCAAGTGCCACACGCAGACATGTTGGAATGTAGACTCAAGATCCTACAGGTCGTTCCTTATCCGAATAAAAACCTGCACAATTGAATATGCAGCCCCAGAGGGGTCAGTACAATAACGTACTGGCAAATGACACATATTTGGTGGCATTTGTGAAAAGACTATTTGACATGACATCTGGCTGGTGGATCTCATAGGCTAGTTTGCATAAAGCCAAATTTATCCTATAATACTTTTCAGAACCTTGTTCTCAAAATTTTAGTTTATAAGGGTCAAGACAACTCCCATACATTACATACTGGCCGGTATGTAGTTTCTGGGCCAAACTCAACAAAGTTGGAACAACCAGACAACCATACATTTTTGGGGCATGAGCCTGAGCTCCTCTAAGGTTTCTAGTCAAGTTTTAAAGCATTCAGAAAAGATGATGAGATTCTTCCGAACATTCCATGGCTAGAGACTCAATTGTCCATTCCGAGGACTCGACTAATCGATTAGATTTTAACACCTTGCAAGGGTTGTGCACTTTCACCTTAAGACTCATTTTATGCCCATACATAAAATGAGACAAGACCTTTCAAAAAAAAGCATTCAACCAAACGGATCTGACCGTGCCCCCTATATTTTGCTACCACCCTCTGTCAGTACCCATGGCTGAACCCTTAATCCTACTCAATCAAGACAGAGCCCATATTGTCATAAGGCTGCACTGGAAGTACATTTAAGCATGGAAGCCATATTAATCTCTTTAATCCTGAGTGGCAATCCCGAGCGGTATCCTGAGTACACATCCTTTACAAGGCATGTGCCCAGAACCCACCTTCTCCGACCTCCTCTTTTCAAACCACTCCACCCAGGTAGTTCATTTTAGTTGAAGTTATTAATTTATTCACAAAACAACTTTGACAAGATGAACATAGCATGGCATCAATATTCAAATATTTAGCATTCCTATCAGGGAGGTTTGAGGGATAGCTACTCACTACTAGGATCTAGCACTTTGTAAATAGTTGAATATTCCACCTATCATGCATACTACTAAAAACACTAATGCAGTAATAAAAATAGGTAGAAGATATGTGTGTCACTTGCCTTTTTGAAGAATACGATCTTTCACTTCCCTAAACTAAGCACGTAGCTCTTCGCACAAACTATAGCACAAAATAACATAACATAAACAATCCATACAAAAACAATCAAACAATTCAAACAAATGAAAAGTGTTTGTTTAACAATTTAGATTTATTGAGATGTAATAATAGAAAGATTTGGCAAAGGATCATGGATTGTGAGATATGGATTTGAGCTTAGTGAGGATATATCAAAATGATTGATGAGGGTTGGCTAAACAAGACATAATTGATGAAGTCTTTATGCTTTATTAAAGCATGAATGAGTTTTATAATAGCTCCCGTGAAATAAACCACACAAGAGCCAAATAGTGCACAACAATACTATTGAGTAAATGTGACAACAATTACTCTTAAATAGAATCTATTGCACTTAGGTAATGGGTAAAGATTCATGAAGCATTGAGTTACTCAATTAACTCATTTGTTAATTGAATAGTTCAACACAAGATTGGGTGAACAAGGATTAGGTATGGGTGGATGATAATTAAGAATATGGCTCAAAGGTTTAATAGGGTTCATGGAACAACATGAAATAGGATCATATGCTATGGTGTAGGTTATATCAATACCACACTCGCAAAAGTTGAACATTAGATTGAGATGAATTCATATTCTACTCAAGTAGCACAATTGTCATTTGAATATACATGAATTAGACAAATATGTTTAGATGAACAGGATATGGGTCAAGATGATGTCTAGATGATGTTTGATAGCTAGCTATGAACATAGGGTTTGCTATTGTGAAAAGAATTATTGCTGGATAGATCTAGAATTAATCTATATAGGAAATACTCAAATTCTCATATTAGAATTTGAATAATTGTGAAGTGGTTCAATAAAATATGGAAGTAATGCTACTGGATAGCTTGCAGTAAAACAAGGTCACTGCAATTGGAATCATTCTAAAATAAATTTTATAATTCAAACTATGATCAAAATAGTGATTTGGACAAATTTGAATACACAAAGTGTGTGCACGTATCAAATTTGAATTTTCTTGATCCTATGATGTTCTACATGATTAGAGGATTCCAAAGACTACAAATTGGTAATTTTTGGATGGACATAACAAAAGATATGAATTAAATAAGTCAACAGAAGAGTTTGATTCAATTTGAAAATAGATTCAAATTGAATACTGAAACTATGAATTATTAGTGCACTAATGGATTCTACATGTCTCAAGGATTCCAATGATACATTGTTTGTAAAAATCTGAGTTGTATAAATTTTTATATGAATTTTACAAGATTCAACATGTTTGAAACAATTTAAAACAAATTTGAATTGGAGCTGGCTCTGGGCACGACGCGTGGCTGTCCCTGATTGGTCCGTACCAGTTCGAACGGATTAGCAATGTGGGTTGTCGGATCTTAAGTAATCTGGATGCCTCAGATCGAGCCATGCCGCTTCGCTTAAGTGACTCTGTTTGGATCACTGGATCAAGATCCAACGGACAGGGTTAAATGGAGGGGGAGAAGCTCACCTAGGATTAGGGTTGTGTCGTCGTCGGCGAGGTCTGCGGCCAGGTGGTTGGTCTCCGGCAAGCTCCGGTGACTCTGGGGTGATGGCGAGACCACAACGGCATTCAACTCGATGAGTGGGATCGGATGGTGACGATGGCGGGCTCGATTGTTTCCAGAAGAAGGAGAAGAGGGCGGCTGGAGATGTGGGCGCTTGATTGCTAGTTTGTTGGTAAACCCCAAGAGAAGGTTTTGATGAATATAGCAGCAAGTTTTCCCTCAAATAAGAAACCAAGGTATGTCGATTAGGAGAAGAGCAGAAAATATGTGTCGGTGGAATGGATACCGGGGTATCCCGGTCCACCTGCTCCTGGGCCCCGTCATCGGCCCATCTTCAGCCCAGGGGAGAATCAACAATCCACGCTACGGAGAAGACCCTCGCGAGGAGGCGCCTCGTGAGGAGAACGACGACAGAAACCGCTAAGGACCAGAAGACCTCCTCACGAGCCCCTGCTGGTGAGGAGAGGAGGTACGCCCACGTCAGCCTAGCACGTTTTCGTGCGGAGCAAGAAGGCAACGGGCAGAAGACCGCGTACCACCCACGCTACCCCCGGCAGGGAGGAGACCAACTTTCTCTGTGCCTGCCCAAAGCGGCACAGGGGCGGTTGGCCACCCCCCTAAATATAGCATGGACGGTGCAGGGCGCCAAAGGAGGACGTCAGCCTCCTCCACCCACTCTCGTGGACCGGTGCCGCTACCCTACGAAGACCAAGTCTATAGAAGAACATGGTCTACAGCTGTCCTCCCTCCTTGGCCGTGTGTGGCAACCCCTTCCCCAAGAAGATAAGGGGAAGGAGGACCTCGGCGCTATAAAGGGGGGAGAGGCCACCCCTTAGTGGGGGATGGGATCTGGTCAAGTCTTCATCTTCTTCATGCTGCTAGTTGGGCACGCAGGTTCTTCAACCTCTGGCCAACTAGAGCTTTGTAATCAAGGCCTTGTACTCCTCGCGAGGTGTCGCGTTGCAATACAAGAAGGAAGGAAGTAGGGGTTTTACCTCACCACGAGGGCCCTGAACCTGGGTAAAGCTCGGTCTCCCTCTCTGCAGTGCGTTGCGCATCCGACAATTGAGGCTTCCGTCACCGTGTTTCGTTGCGATCGAAGATCTCACACGTTCAACCCCCTGCGTTCGAATCCTTGGGTCCGTCGCGTGGTACCCCGTGTTCTTGCGACACGAAATCCATCGACATTTGGCGCGCCAGGTAGGGGGCTGTGGTGTGTTTTCTTCTAGATTTGCTTCGACATGGCCGACGCCAACGCAAGGCTCGAGCGTCTTCGCCATCGCAACGCTGTTCGGGGGCAAACCGAGCCCATCTTCTGTCGTCTGAATCTTCGGCCGAGGAGGAAGAGGAGGAAGATCTGGAGTCTTCCTACCTCCCATCCGGGCGGACAGAGCCTTCGCTCTCCTTCACCGCCACCGCCACTTCTCGCGCTCGTTCTGGGAGTCAGCTGTCTCCTGCGCAGGCACTTGCCATGGCGCAGGAGCTGCTGCGCTATCAACCCACCGACGACGGGCGTGAGGGGTGGCGCGCTCGAATCGCCGAGCTCATCGCCATTGCCAACAAAGACCCAGCCTTGGGAGGAGCCCAGGGCGCGGGGAGCCCAGATCCGGCGGCGGGGCATCGCGCCCCGGGCGCCGGAGATGGGATGGCCAACAAGGCCAAGAGGGTGGTTTCCCGTGCCGCATCTTCGCCGCGCGGGGAGCCCAGCTGCCAAATCGTCCAACGCGCTCCGGAAGACGCACGCGTCTCCCTCGAGCGCCGCCGCGAAAATCATGACCGCGCCATCGATGACATCGGCGAAGCTGGCAAGAACGTCAGGACCCCCGGAGTCCCGATCTACAACCCCGGGTGTCTTGCCCTCACTCGCCAGCAGCGCTACGTCGTCTGGCCTGACAAGTTCAAGCCAGACATCACCGCGCGTTACGACGAGACCACAAATCCTGTCGAATTCCTCCAACTCTACGTCATCGCCGTCCAGGCTGCGCGTGGAGATCAGCACGCCATGGCCAATTGGTTCCCCATGGCCCTCAAGGACGCTCTGCGAGCTTGGCTCATGAATCTTCCTCACGAATCCGTGACGTCGTGGAAGGATTTATGTCGTTAGTTCGTTGCCAACTTCATGCCCACGTACGAGCGCCCTGCAACTAAGAATGATCTTAAAGCGGTGCGTCAGTACAAGGGCGAGACGCTTCGTCAATACATCCAACGCTTCAGTCAGATGAGGAACAAGATTCCCAGGATCTCCAACGAGGAGGTCATCTCCGCATTCTCCACGGGCGTCTCCGATGTCAAGATGCGGGAGAAGCTGTCTGTGAATGATGAGCTGACTTCCGTCGTCAGGCTCTTCGAGATCGCCGACCGCTGCGCCAAGGCTGAGGAGGGAAGGCTCTTCGTGCACAATCTGCCGGAGGTGCCTCCCCCAAAGCCGAAGTCCAAGGACCCCAAGCGAAAGGA
The DNA here is from genome assembly GCA_007115705.1 of Dactylis glomerata. NCBI lineage: Eukaryota > Viridiplantae > Streptophyta > Magnoliopsida > Poales > Poaceae > Dactylis > Dactylis glomerata. Next base: position 547,662 of record QXEO01000879.1, on the reverse strand, counting down.
GGCTACAGCCCTCGCGGCGGAGCCCGATCATAAGCAACGCCGCGGGGACCGCTCCGATCGCGATAAAGGTCGACGTCGCCACTACTACATTATCCACAAGAAGGACACCCACAATACCGAAGATTGTTGGATGGTCCGGAAGTTTCACGAGGAAAACGGCATCGCTAAGCGTCGCGGGGCTGGCCGCAGCAACGGCAAGAGTGGATCCCGGGGCGATCGCCGCGACGACGACCGCGAGGAAGGTCGCCGCCGTGGGGGTCTGTCTCGAGACGATCCCGAGCCGCTGCCGCTGCCCCCACCAGCAAACGATCGTCGGGAGGAGAATCAAGGGGGCTATCAAGAGCCGCGAGACTTCGTCGCTTGCCTCCTGGGTGGAGCTCAGGCTCCTCTGTCAAATCGGCACTTCAAGCAGCTGTCGCGAGAGATCGCGGCAGCACAACCCAACTTTGGCAATCGCCTGATGAAGTGGTCGACGTGCAAGATTGGCTTCGACGAGGAGGATCATCCGGCTTCCACAAGGGGCATGGGCACAATCCCCCTCTTGTGCACGCCCACCATCAACAACATCGCCGTCAATCGCACTCTCATCGACGGAGGGGCGGGCCTCAACATCATCTCTGTCGAGATCTTCAAAAAGATGCAGGTGCCATACCATCGGCTCATGCCAACTCGGCCGTTCTTCGGGGCAACCGAGGGATCTACAACGCCAATTGGGCAGGTAAGCCTGCCCGTCACCTTCGGCACCCGAGACAACTACAGGACGGAAAGCCTCGACTTCGATGTCGCCTACATCGCCCTGCCATACAATGCCATCCTTGGCTACGCAGCCTTGGCAAGGTTTATGGCAGCGACGCACCATGGCTTCAATGTCCTCAAGATTCCGGGCGCCAACGGAACGATCACCGTGCGCTGCAATGAGAAGGATGCTCTCCGATCAGTTGAGCATGTCTACCGCGAGGCCGCCGCCATGTTCCCCGCCGATGAAGATCTACTGGAACACTCCGGCGACCTCGTGAGGAAGAAGTAGCTCGTATCCCAAGAGCGAGCTGCTGCGAAGAAGGCCTCTCTCGAGCCCCACCTTCTGGGTTCGACAGGGAGGAAGTTCGCTGCCTCAGCCTCGCCTGCTCCAAGCGAGGACCTGGACCATCCAATGATGGACATGAGCATTGGGGAAGCTGCGGTACCCTCAGGCAGGAGGCCCCAGTTTACCCAAGAGCGCTCGGCAACCAAGAAGGTCCCGCTGCAGGCTGGGGGCTGCGAAAACTTCGTCGTCATCGGGGCAGGGCTTTCCCCCAAATAGGAAAGCGCGCTTGTCACCTTCCTGCGGGCAAATTCTGACATGTTCGCTTGGACTCCGTCGGATATGCCCGGTGTTCCCAGGGAGGTGATTGAGCACCACTTAGCCGTGTGCCCTCAGGCACACCCCGTGAAGCAGAAGACTAGGAAGCAAGCGCAAGAGAAGCAAGACTTCATCGTCAAGGAGATAGAGAAGCTGAAGCAGGCCAAGTTGATACGCGAGGTGGCCCACCCCACCTGGATTGCTAATCCGGTGGTCGTCCCAAAGGCTAACGGCAGTGGGCCCCTCTGCGTGGACTTCACAAGTCTCAACAAGGCCTATCCCAAGGATCCTTACCCTCTCCCGAGGATAGATCAAATCGTCGACTCCACCGCCGGCTGCGACCTCCTTTGCTTCTTGGATGCTTTCTCCGGCTATCATCAAATCAAGATGGCAAAAGAGGACAAAGAGAAGACCGCCTTCATCACGCCCTGTGGGGTATACTGCTATGTCTGCATGCCCTTCGGCCTGAAGAACGCAGGAGCTACATTCCAAAGGCTCATGCGTAAGGCCCTGGGGGCTCAGATGGGAAGGAATGCGGAGGCTTACGTCGACGACATCGTCGTCAAGACCCGCGAGGGTCACACCTTCATCGAGGATCTGGAGGAAACATTCGTCAACCTGAGGAAGGTAAACATCAAACTCAACCCCGCCAAGTGCGCCTTCGGCGTACCGTCGGGAAAACTGTTGGGTTTCCTCGTATCCAATCGCGGGATAGAGGCGAACCCCGACAAGGTCAAGGCCATCGAAGAAATGCGTCCTCCGCGCAATCTCAAGGAAATGCAACGCCTCGCGGGGTGCATGGCAGCCCTGGGGCGCTTCATCGCGAGGAGTGGGGAAAAAGCTTTGCCCTTCTTCAAGCTCATGAAGCGCACCGGGAAGTTCGAGTGGACTCCGGAAGCCGACAAGGCCTTCGCCGAGTTAAAAAGGTACCTCACGAGCCCACCAATCATGGTTGCCCCAACCCCCTGAGAGCCCTTGCTACTCTAAATCGCGGCAACTCCAAGGACTGCAAGTGCCGTTCTCGTCGCGGAGCGGGACGTCAAGGTAATCGCCAAGGAGGAGGTCACTCCTCCCAACTCGGGGGCTCCTCGCGAGGAAGAGGCCGCTTCGCCTCCCGCCCCTCGAGAGGAGCCGCCCGAGGGATCTTCACTGACCGAGCCGCTCTCTCAGAGCAACGCTCAAAAGCCTCCTGAGGAGGAGCCTTCCGAGGGTGTCGTCAAGGTGCAAAAGCCTGTGTACTTCGTCAGCATGGTACTGCGCGACGCGCGGGAGCGCTACACAATGCAGCAAAAGTTGCTCTACACCTTGCTTATCGCCTCGCGGAAGCTACGCCACTACTTCCAGGGTCACCCGATTAAGGTGGTAACCGATCGGCCCCTGGAAACCGTCCTCCGCAACCCCAATGTCACCGGGCGGGTGGCTGAGTGGGCTGTGGAGCTTCAGCCTTTTGAGATCTCCTTCGAAACTACAAAGGTAATCAAGAGCAAGGCTTTGGCCGAGTTCACTGCAGAATGGACCGATCCGTTCGTAGACGAGCCTCCGGAGGCGGAGTCAACTCTCCCTGGAGAGGAGGCCCCAGGCCTCTGGGTCATGCACTTCGACGGCGCCTTCAACCTCCCCGGCGCGGGAGCCGGTGCTGTCCTAACCTCTCCCTCTGGAGACAAGCTTTTCTACGCTGTGCAGCTCTGCTTCGCGCCCGAGAACAAGGTCTCCAACAACATCGCGGAGTACGAGGGACTACTTGCTGGCCTAAGGGCAGCAAACGCTTTGGGCATCAAGCGCCTCATCGTCAAGGGAGATTCACAGCTGGTTGTGAACTTCTCGAATAAGATGCTAAGGACCTACCCCTCGTGAGCAACCCTCACGAGGGAGCAAAGACGCGTCGATGCACTAGCATCCGCAGGAGGATTCCCTCTCTCGAGGAAGGCCTAACGTGGCAGGATTATTGAAGACCAAGGCCGCTCCGATAAATCTTGCGAAGGAGACGCAGATCCGGAGGTCCGCGCCAGGCCCTTCACCTCATGAGCAATCCTTGTGAGGTGTCGACGGTCTCTGGGCTCTCTTAAGCGTCGACGTTTTCACGTCCGTGAGGGTCCAGCTTCCCTCAACGATGAGGAAGGCCCCGTGAATCACCACGCGCGGCAATTTGCTCTTAGCTGCTGGCACAGATAGTGCCGCGCTCCTCCATGATGGAGAAGGTCCCTGTGCCGGTCACAGGGGCATCTTATTCGCCTTATTTTTTCATTTGTTTTACCGACTTGTTTTTCCGTTTTTGGGGATTTGGGGTCTTTTCTTTTCCAACTCTTTCTTCAACTTCTTGTCTCAGGAATCGTCCACTGTGTCATCGACGCCGAACCCGTCCCGAGCTCTGAGGTGGAGGGAGGCTTCCCGACGATGCCTACAGCTCACCAGGGCTCTCGAGCAAGCGAATGGCCAGGACAGTGGAGGACAGCAAGATGATCAACAAAGGATTCCATTAAACTTACCCCCAGTGGGGGAAGGAGCGAAGCACGGCGGGGCATTCCCCGCCAGCAAGGACTACAAGGCTAAAGAGGGGAGGAGACTAGCTCCCCTCCCCAGAAGACTACCGCGCCAGGACCTCCTCTTCACTGCGCCGCAAGCTGGGGGTAGGTGCGGCGGACGCCGTCGGCAGTGAAGATCCGCACCGTCGCCTCCAGGGTCCCCAGCTTGAAGCGGAAGACGAGGCGGTCGCCGACGCGGAGGCGGCAGCCGAGGGCGAAGGGCCTCCAGCGGCCGGAGAGGACGACGTTGCCATTCGCCCCGAAGAGGATGTCCACAGGCCAGAAGAGATCTGGCCTGCTTTGCACCCCCAGGGCGATCTCCCCGGCGGCCGGGCCATGGGCGTGAATCGCCCTCCGGATGGCGTCGGGCAGCCGGAGGGAGTGGAAGCCCGGGGCGTCGACGACGACGAGGAGCTCCAGGAAGCGGGACCCCGGGGCGATGAGGGGTCCCAGAAGCGCCGCCGCCAGGTGGCGCGGAGTGGCAACCACTCCATTCACCGGCGGGGCCGGAGGATCTGCAGCAGCGGGAGGAGGGCCCAGGGCTGCCTCCACCTCCCGGAGGGCCCTATCGATGCTCCCCGAGGCGCGGGGAGCAGGCGCCGCCGCCAGCGGCGACGGCGAGTTCAGGGCGCCTCCACGCGCAGGACCCCTGAGGGTCAGGGCGCCGGAGGTCCCCGCGGCGGCACGGCTCGCCTCGCCCTGTCGCGGCGCGCCGATGCGGAGGGGGCCGCCGGCGTCGGGCGCCCACTGGGCCGGGACCTTCGTCTTCTTCCCGATGCCCAGGGGATGCCCGCGGCGCTTCACCCCGGAGCTCGATCCCACGGCGGCGGAGGGGTTGGAGGGATCCATGAGCTTGGGGGCGAGGAAGCAGAAGTGGCACAGGAGGAAGGAGGTGAAGTGCCGGAGGTCTCGAGGAGGATCTATTTAAGGGGGGCGTCCGGCGTCGATGCGTCAAATCCTTGCGCGGGAATCAAAGCGTTGGCGCGGCGCTCTGCAGTCAAGCGACACATCATTATGGTAGGTTGACGCCTCGGAGACCGTAGCGTCGCCCACCGTTTCGTCTCGCCAGCTGTGGCCGCGCCACGTGTCCGGAGTCGCCGCTTCTTCACATGGTCCTCTGACCGCACGGTTGACGCGTGCTGTTGGAGGGCCCAGCAGCTTCGGGGGCCCCCGACCCTTCGCTCCCTCAAGAGGGCGCGTCGTGGGCCGGGCTCCCGGGGGCTACTGTCGGTGGAATGGATACCGGGGTATCCCGGTCCACCTGCTCCTGGGCCCCATCATCGGCCCATCTTCAGCCCAGGGGAGAATCAACAATCCACGCTACGGAGAAGACCCTCGCGAGGAGGCGCCTCGTGAGGAGAACGACGACAGAAACCGCTAAGGACCAGAAGACCTCCTCACGAGCCCCTGCTGGTGAGGAGAGGAGGTACGCCCACGTCAGCCTATCACGTTTTCGTGTGGAGCAAGAAGGCAACGGGCAGAAGACCGCGTACCGCCCACGCTACCCCCGACAGGGAGGAGACCAACTTTCTCTGTGCCTGCCCAAAGCGGCACAGGGGCGGTTGGCCACCCCCCTAAATATAGCATGGACGGTGCAGGGCGCCAGAGGAGGACGTCAGCCTCCTCCACCCACTCCCGTGGACCGGTGTAACATTCCAAAACTTGGGAATGTGAAAAGACTTTTGTAAAGTTTGGAATTGATTGAAAATTTGCAAGGAATTAAAACTTTTGCTTTACTTATGCAATTAAGCCCTTTGGCTAAGTTATAGAGCTTTAAATTGGAAATTAGTTATGTTTATGAAAACATGTTTGTTACTGCTTTGAAATGTTATTTTTGATTTTAGAGAACTTTTGCAATTGGTTTGACCTTGTTTGCTTTTGAAATACAAAAGTTATGAAGGAAATAAGAAAACAGAAAATAAAAAGAAGAAAAAGAAACAGATCAAAAAAAAGAGAAGAACAGCCCACCTGGGCCAAAACCAAGCCCCGGCCCACTTACCCCGCCCGAACCGGTACCCGCGCTCTTCTCAGATCTGCCACTGACTGGTGGGCCCCACAGTGCCATGTCGACATCGTCTTCCACCTCCAGCCGTCAATCACGCCGAGACCGAGTCCGTGCAGTGAATGCCTCCCCGGCAAAATCCCCGATGATTGAGGCCATTAAATCCTTCCCCATCGCCTCTACAAATAGCCCTGCTCCTCCTCTCCCATTTCCCTCTTTTTCCCGAGCCAGAGAAGCCGCCAGAGCGGCAAAATTCTTCGTCGAAATCCACTACACCTGCGGCCGTCTTCGCTCGAATTCCGGCATAACATGGTGACGCCGCCGCCCGATTTTGGTACCCTCGTTCTCCCCTTGATCTCACACGCCTCCTGAAGTATTCTGCTCCTCCTATTTTTCAGTGAATCGATGAGCTGGACATCGCCTGCATCTCATCGAGGCCGCGCTTCCTCCAGTTGCCCCTCCTCGAAACTCCAGGAAGAAATCAGGACCGCCGATCTCGCTCTCGTCCTCGCTGCATCAACCTGCGCCGCGTCCACACCTTCTCGGACCTCGAAGACCACCGGAGCTGCCTTGCCGTTGATTTCCAGAGCGCCGAACCTCGCCGCCGACGTCCTTCCACGGTGAGCACCTTCGCTCTTCTCTCTCGTGCGTCCGATCTCGATCCAACGGGTCGGATAGATTCACTTAAGTGAATCGGTACTAGTAGATCCAGGCCATCAAATCTACTTTAGATCCAACGCTCCAAATCAGAGATCCAACTGAACCGTTTTTGACCAATGAAAATAGACCACGTGGCAGCCCCCGGTTTAAACAGAATTTCGTTTTAGAAATTTTCAATCCGATCCAAATCCAATCTTGCAAAATTCATATCTTTTGATCTGTAGATCCAAAAATCACAAACTTGGTACCGTTGGAATCCTTAGGACTTGTACAATCCAGTAGTACCATAAAATCTTATATTTTATGGGTTAATTTTGAATCTATTTTCGAATTGGGATCCAATCCCCGGTAGATTGTAAAATCTATATCTTTTGATCTGTTTATCCAAATTTTGCAAATAATATCTCTACGGATTCCTAAGACTGTGTAGAACACCATTCTGTAATAAAAAGTAACTTTCTAACTATTTCAAAATATTCAAATTTGAATATGAGAGTTTTAGTATTTTTGATATAGTTCAAAATCTATAAATCCTTTTTAATTGATTCTTTTTGCAAATGGATCTTGTTGTTATCCTCTATCCTGTAGAATCACTGTAGGATTTGTTTAAACAACTTTGTAAAGTATTCAAATTCGATTTGGTAAGTTGAGTACCTTTCCTAGATTTAATCCTACATTTATTCTAGGCATAAATTCCTTTTGTAAAATTGATTAGCTTGATATTAGGAAATCACCGGAGCAACCCCTCACATCTTTTCACATTTCTCCTAGATCGACTCCACTAATTTATCTTTTGCATAAAGAGTGTTATTTGAAACACTTAGCAAATATCAAGTTTTTATCATGCACCTTTATGCCATTCGTTCTACTAAATCAAAGAAGTGTAAAATCGACTAAGTCCTAAAGACCAAATCAAATCTACCATGTCTTAGTGAAAACTACCAACTCCTTCTCTTACCCAAAAATTTCTCTAAGTGTTTTGACTACCTCTCCAACACGGTGGCAATGATGTCTTCCATACCAAGACCATGAAGAGCAAGTTGGAGAAGGAGGCAAGAGACAAAGTCAAATGAGAAGGCCAAGACCAATGAGCCAAGTCAAGAAGATGAAAGAGATGGACCTCAAGACTTAGAATTTTGTTCTTCATCCATCTTCTCCAACCAAGCCTAGAAATCTCATAGAGGCTAAATTCACTAAGTGTTGACAACTCCTAAACTTCCATCAATCCTTAGCCAATGTTCTCCATCCCTAGCATACCAACTCCATGTTCAATCTTTTTGCCCAAATATCACTGAGACAGATCAGGACTAAGCCAAAAACGAATGAACACTTTTATTGTCTTGTTTGAATTGTTGTTTGTATGGTATGTTTATGTTGTGTTCCTTTTCTACTTTATAGTTGTACGGAGAGCTACGTGTGTTAACAGAAGTACAATCTTCAGAAGTTTACTAAGGCAAGTGTCATCATTCTCCCTGTCCTACAAAAGTATTGTCACTTGTAGTTTTCTTGTAGATGATGCATGAGTAGGTGTTTTCATAAGTTTATGTCCTAGTGGCTATGTTTTTATACTAAGTCTTTTGTCTAGCTTTTGCATTACCTATTAGAACTGCTGCTGCTATAGGTTGCCTTACACTTGTTGTGGGAAGGGATGACCACACGTTTTGGCTAAATGTTGAAAACCTTGTTTTGCAAAAACTAAGAAAACAACTAAGTTAACACACTACCTGGGTGGAAATGGCTGGAAAGGGATATGTTGAGTGGTTACACCGGGGTTTACCGTGTGTATCGCACTTGTGGACGGCCACCCAGGAATAACGGAGATTTGAGACGTTCAAGTCGTGAAGCTTCCAGTGCAACCACAAGACAATATGGGCTCTGTCTTGGTCAAGTAAGCTGCAGGAACTCAAGCCAGGCGGACAGTGGGTGGAAATCGGGAACGCGTCCGTTTGGTCTGAGGAAATGCCTCTGAAAGGCCTCGTCTTAGTTTTCACTTGGCCGTTTGAGGCAAAATGAGTCTCACGGCAAAATAGGTTAACTAAGTCCTGTGGGAAAAGTGCACAACCTCTGCAGAGTGTCTAGAACTAAGTACTTAGCCGTGTCCCCGGTTACGGACAAACTTGAGCAACACAATTTCGAAATCATTCAAGGATCTCCTCACTCCAACTTCTCTAAGTTAAAACTTGATGGGTGAACTTGGGTTTTAAAAAGGTTTCTTCTGGACCAAATTTTGCTAAGGAAAAACCAAGTTTTGCAAAGATAGGGAAAGACTTGCTTTTGCTAAGTTTAGCTTGATAGGATAAAATTGCTTAGAGCAAATAGCTCCACCTAGCCAAATATTCATGTAAGTGTTAGGTTCCATTGGTGTCCACCAAACAATGACATCTTGCCAATACAATTCAAGTGTATTGACCCTCTGTGGCTGCAACGTTTCATGTTGCAGGTTTTGACGTTAAGAAAGGTACGACAGGGTTACGAGTCTATCCGCAACATGTTCGCCTGTGGCACATGAAGAAGAAGGACTCCATGCTAGTTTTGTTTCCGCTGTAATCTCTGAAAGCTCTATGTTATGAGCATTGTAAGTTCTTTATGTAATTGCTGGATCATACGATGTAATAAAATGACCTTTGTTTCTTGATATTTCATCTAGTACTGTGTGTGCTGGTAAGTGATCCTGGACTAGCACAAATTAAAGCACAGGTACGCCACAAGATGGTATCAGAGCATTGTGTTGCCCTTAGGATCGTAACCCTAGGATTGGACAAAGACCCCTTAGAAAATAGGACTTACTCTTATTTCTAAGTTAAAAACTTTACATACTTATCCCCTCGTAACTCTTACCTAGTCCTCCACTTTTACCTTCCTTTGCTTCAAATCGAAACGAAGAAGTTCAGCACCACAAGGAATTCCAAGTTTTCCCCGAAGAAGTCCAAAGGAAGAAAGAATCGAAGCTTCAATGGTTCTAGGACTTAGAGTTTATAGAGAATCATGATAGCAATAGGACCAACTAACTAATTAGTAAATGATGAGCTACTTGCCCAACTAAAGGGATGCGACATTCAGGAGCAAGAAGATAAGTTCATGTTCAAGAGAAGCACAAGAAGGTGAGAGAGATTAGGAAAAGACCCTAGGATGGAAACTCTAACCAATTCAGTTTTATAAATGGGTGTTTGCAATTTTAACTTCTTCCATTCCCATCTACCTCATCTTGAAAAGTGTTCACTTTCCTTTAGAAATTCGTATTCCATGAAGACTATCAAGAAAAAGACTGATGCTCCATATATTCCCCAAACTCTGCAAGAAGCACTACATGGAAGCTATCGAAGAGCTTGGTGGAAGACTCAAGTATAGACTGCACATCACCTAGGAGGACCCCAAAGGTTAAGAAGTAGACTACTACCTGAAGACAACCAAGAAGCTTTAGTTGGACCACCATTTAAGATCTATATAAGAACGACATTGTAACACGTCATGATCATATCAAATTGTGATATGATCATACTAGTTGTTGTGGTTAAACCATGTTGCTTGATGTGATGAATGCTTGTTAGATCTTGAATTGTAAGATGAATTACCTTGAGATACAGTATTGGGTAGGATTTTCTTTAGATCCCTTCTGTCTATTCCCAACTTATTCAAAACCAAACAAGTGTTTACTTGACAAGCCTCTATGAAGACAACGACAATATCAGCTCCAGCCAAGATGCTCAGTATCAAGAATAAGAAGCATAGAACAATAGATGACAAATTGAAGGATCTGCAAGCTAGGAGACCTTGCCATATGAGAGTTTACGCAAACCACTAGCTAAGGATCGATAGTTTTGTTTTCTAAGCTTCTCAACAAAAATTGAAACATGGATTCATTATCCATAGAATCTTTTGTCAAAACTAGCAAGGTGACCAAGAGTTAGAATGCGAGATTCAATAAACCATATATGAAGTAATGATTTGGGTGTAGGATGGATTGATCACCATTCGTACTACTCTTATTATTCGCTCTCATAACATTGGCTTTGCAAATCTTGAGTGACATACCTACAAGAGGGACGACGTTGTTAAGCCTAAACCTAGGAGGATAGAATATTATACCCTCGTTATAGTAAGCCAGTGGCCAAACGTAGGAATACGGTGAGAACTTTGACTTTTGAACGGCTTCACATTAAAATAGAAGCGTTTGCTCATTGGACTTGAAGACGAAGACTGTTCAACTTTGGTGACCGCCCGATCAGTTCATCTTCTCGACTTTTCGTTTCAACTCCCCTTAGCCTGTTCGACTACCTTCCTGAGCCTATAAAAGGATGCTACTTTTCTCCAGAAAGCTACCACCGAGAACAGCCACCGCCACCTATGAGAGTGCCACCTATTTCCGAAGCTTTTCGCCACCGAAGTCTACCCCATTCCGAACTGCGACGTCATGAAGCAGCTTCCCGAACCCTCGAAACTACCTTCTTGCCCATGAGAGCTTCGTTAGATTCCACTTTCCCGCAAAGGAGTTCACCTTCAAGATATGATCAAGATGTTCAGCGCCCTTCGACAACTATGAAGACGGTTGCTAAAGGAATTCTTAAGGACCATCTGGTACCTGTGGCAAGCAGCCTGACTTGCTCCGGTAACTTGAATGGGTCCAACAATGCTGGTTATAAGGTGACCTTCCGTTCCTTAAAAGATGCCAGTGCCTCTTACAGAGTCCACCTTGATTACCCCTATGAAGTGCTTGAGAAGACCGCAAAGAGATGCCATCCTAACTCATTGGGATGTGTGGTCTCATCATGTTCGTGGAGCAAGCATGCAGCACTTGGCACCGAGTTATCCTCTGAGATTCTACAATGAAAATCAGCTAAAAAGCAACAAGGAGTATGGTGATGGCCTGTATATCTTGGACCTGATGAGGACTGACCAAGAAAAGGCTAGATACACATTCTTGGTAGAGGAGACAACTCAGCTTGGTCTTCTGATTGAACCAAAGAGTGACTCCTCAGTGTCAAAAGTAGTTCAACAACTACCCCGCTGGAGAATAGTCACCCACCTACTGTATGAAGGTGTGGACTACCTTGTTGAAGACAACGCGATGGATGATATCTGCCTATCACCAGAATTGGATGGAACCTTGGTGTGCCCACTTTTGGACACAGCCGAGAGCGTCAGAAGATTCTGATGAGGATAATCCAAGGAAAAGGCCCAACGGTGAATTCAAGCTGGGAACAAAATGCAACTACCTGAGAAAGTGTCAAGATACCGCCAAGGAAGATTTCTTTTAAGGGTGGTAGCCACCTAGATTTCCATACCTATATTTTTCTTCCTAGCATCTCCCAAATCTCGGGACGAGATTTCTTTTAAGGGTGGTAGTCTGTAACATTCCAAAACTTGGGAATGTGAAAAGACTTTTGTAAAGTTTGGAATTGATTGAAAATTTGCAAGGAATTAAAACTTTTGCTTTACTTATGCAATTAAGCCCTTTGGCTAAGTTATAGAGCTTTAAATTGGAAATTAGTTATGTTTATGAAAACATGTTTGTTACTACTTTGAAATGTTATTTTTGATTTTAGAGAACTTTTGCAATTGGTTTGACCTTGTTTGCTTTTGAAATACAAAAGTTATGAAGGAAATAAGAAAACAGAAAATAAAAAGAAGAAAAAGAAACAGATCAAAAAAAAAGAGAAGAACAGCCCACCTGGGCCGAAACCAAGCCCCGGCCCACTTACCCCGGCCGAACCGGTACCCGCGCTCTTCTCAGATCTGCCACTGACTGGTGGGCCCCACAGTGCCATGTCGACATCGTCTTCCACCTCCAGCCGTCAATCGCGCCGAGACCGAGTCCGTGGAGTGAATGCCTCCCCGGCAAAATCCCCGGTGATTGAGGCCATTAAATCCTTCCCCATCGCCTCTACAAATAGCCCTGCTCCTCCTCCCCCATTTCCCTCTTTTTCCCGAGCCAGAGAAGCCGCCAGAGCGGCAAAATTCTTCGTCGAAATCCACTACACATGCGGCCGTCTTCGCTCGAATTCCGGCATAACATGGTGACGCCGCCGCCCGATTTTGGTACCCTCGTTCTCCCCTTGATCTCACACGCCTCCTGAAGTATTCTGCTCCTCCTATTTTTCAGTGAATCGATGAGCTGGACATCGCCTGCATCTCATCGAGGCCGCGCTTCCTCCAGTTGCCCCTCCTCGAAACTCCAGGAAGAAATCAGCACCGCCGATCTCGCTCTCGTCCTCGCTGCATCAACCTGCGCCGCGTCCACACCTTCTCGGACCTCGAAGACCACCGGAGCTGCCTTGCCGTTGATTTCCAGAGCGCCGAACCTCGCCGCCGACGTCCTTCCACGGTGAGCACCTTCGCTCTTCTCTCTCGTGCGTCCGATCTCGATCCAACGGGTCGGATAGATTCACTTAAGTGAATCGGTACTAGTAGATCCAGGCCATCAAATCTACTTTAGATCCAACGCTCCAAATCAGAGATCCAACTGAACCGTTTTTGACCAATGAAAATAGACCACGTGGCAGCCCCCGGTTTAAACAGAATTTCGTTTTAGAAATTTTCAATCCGATCCAAATCCAATCTTGCAAAATTCATATCTTTTGATCTGTAGATCCAAAAATCACAAACTTGGTACCGTTGGAATCCTTAGGACTTGTACAATCCAGTAGTACCATAAAATCTTATATTTTATGGGTTAATTTTGAATCTATTTTCGAATTGGGATCCAATCCCCGGTAGATTGTAAAATCTATATCTTTCGATCTGTTTATCCAAATTTTGCAAATAATATCTCTACGGATTCCTAAGACTGTGTAGAACACCATTCTGTAATAAAAAGTAACTTTCTAACTATTTCAAAATATTCAAATTTGAATATGAGAGTTTGAGTATTTTTGATATAGTTCAAAATCTATAAATCCTTTTTAATTGATTCTTTTTGCAAATGGATCTTGTTGTTATCCTCTATCCTGTAGAATCACTGTAGGATTTGTTTAAACAACTTTGTAAAGTATTCAAATTCGATTTGGTAAGTTGAGTACCTTTCCTAGATTTAATCCTACATTTATTCGACGCATAAATTCCTTTTGTAAAATTGATTAGCTTGATATTAGGAAATCACCGGAGTAACCCCTCACATCTTTTCACATTTCTCCTAGATCAACTCCACTAATTTATCTTTTGCATAAAGAGTGTTATTTGAAACACTTAGCAAATATCAAGTTTTTATCATGCACCTTTATGCCATTCGTTCTACTAAATCAAAGAAGTGTAAAATCGACTAAGTCCTAAAGACCAAATCAAATCTACCATGTCTTAGTGAAAACTACCAACTCCTTCTCTTACCCAAAAATTTCTCTAAGTGTTTTGACTACCTCTCCAACACGGTGGCAATGATGTCTTCCATACCAAGACCATGAAGAGCAAGTTGGAGAAGGAGGCAAGAGACAAAGTCAAATGAGAAGGCCAAGACCAATGAGCCAAGTCAAGAAGATGAAAGAGATGGACCTCAAGACTTAGAATTTTGTTCTTCATCCATCTTCTCCAACCAAGCCTAGAAATCTCATAGAGGCTAAATTCACTAAGTGTTGACAACTCCTAAACTTCCATCAATCCTTAGCCAATGTTCTCCATCCCTAGCATACCAACTCCATGTTCAATCTTTTTGCCCAAATATCACTGAGACAGATCAGGACTAAGCCAAAAACGAATGAACACTTTTATTGTCTTGTTTGAATTGTTGTTTGTATGGTATGTTTATGTTGTGTTCCTTTTCTACTTTATAGTTGTACGGAGAGCTACGTGTGTTAATAGAAGTACAATCTTCAGAAGTTTACTAAGGCAAGTGTCATCATTCTCCCTGTCCTACAAAAGTATTGTCACTTGTAGTTTTCTTGTAGATGATGCATGAGTAGGTGTTTTCATAAGTTTATGTCCTAGTGGCTATGTTTTTATACTAAGTCTTTTGTCTAGCTTTTGCATTACCTATTAGAACTGCTGCTGCTATAGGTTGCCTTACACTTGTTGTGGGAAGGGATGACCACACGTTTTGGCTAAATGTTGAAAACCTTGTTTTGCAAAAACTAAGAAAACAACTAAGTTAACACACTACCTGGGTGGAAATGGCTGGAAAGGGATATGTTGAGTGGTTACACCGGGGTTTACCGTGTGTATCGCACTTGTGGACGGCCACCCAGGAATAACGGAGATTTGAGACGTTCAAGTCGTGAAGCTTCCAGTGCAACCACAAGACAATATGGGCTCTGTCTTGGTCAAGTAAGCTGCAGGAACTCAAGCCAGGCGGACAGTGGGTGGAAATCGGGAACGCGTCCGTTTGGTCTGAGGAAATGCCTCTGAAAGGCCTCGTCTTAGTTTTCACTTGGCCGTTTGAGGCAAAATGAGTCTCACGGCAAAATAGGTTAACTAAGTCCTGTGGGAAAAGTGCACAACCTCTGCAGAGTGTCTAGAACTAAGTACTTAGCCGTGTCCCCGGTTACGGACAAACTTGAGCAACACAATTTCGAAATCGTTCAAGGATCTCCTCACTCCAACTTCTCTAAGTTAAAACTTGATGGGTGAACTTGGGTTTTAAAAAGGTTTCTTCTGGACCAAATTTTGCTAAGGAAAAACCAAGTTTTGCAAAGATAGGGAAAGACTTGCTTTTGCTAAGTTTAGCTTGATAGGATAAAATTGCTTAGAGCAAATAGCTCCACCTAGCCAAATATTCATGTAAGTGTTAGGTTCCATTGGTGTCCACCAAACAATGACATCTTGCCAATACAATTCAAGTGTATTGACCCTCTGTGGCTGCAACGTTTCATGTTGCAGGTTTTGACGTTAAGAAAGGTACGACAGGGTTACGAGTCTATCCGCAACATGTTCGCCTGTGGCACATGAAGAAGAAGGACTCCATGCTAGTTTTGTTTCCGCTGTAATCTCTGAAAGCTCTATGTTATGAGCATTGTAAGTTCTTTATGTAATTGCTGGATCATACGATGTAATAAAATGACCTTTGTTTCTTGATATTTCATCTAGTACTGTGTGTGCTGGTAAGTGATCCTGGACTAGCACAAATTAAAGCACAGGTACGCCACAACCGGCGCCGCTACCCTACAAAGACCAAGTCTACAGAAGAACATGGTCTACAGTTGTCCTCCCTCCATGGCCATGTGTGGCAACCCCTTCCCCAAGAAGATAAGGGGAAGGAGGACCTCGGCGCTATAAAGGGGGGAGAGGCCACCCCTTAGTGGGGGATGGGATCTGGTCAAGTCTTCATCTTCTTCATGCTGCTAGTTGGGCACGCAGGTTCTTCAACCTCTGGCCAACTAGAGCTTTGTAATCAAGGCCTTGTACTCCTCGCGAGGTGTCGCGTTGCAATACAAGAAGGCAGGAAGTAGGGGTTTTACCTCACCACGAGGGCCCTGAACCTGGGTAAAGCTCAGTCTCCCTCTCTGTAGTGCGTTGCGCGTCCGACAATCGAGGCTTCCGTCACCGTGTTTTGTTGCGATCGAAGATCTCACATGTTCAGTCCCCTGCGTTCGAATCCTTGGGTCCGTCGCATGGTACCCCGTGTTCTTGCGACACGAAATCCATCGACAATATGACTGAAGGTGATGCGGACTGGCTTAGCGACAGCTTCGGACAATTTATATGTGGTGCCTCATCCAAGCTTTGCTTTGCTAGCTGCAACGCGGAACCTGTTGTGGATATACCAAACGGGTACACCAGTGACGTAGTCTCATACCAGCAAACCAGGGTGGCCCATGGAAGTGGTATGGCGGATAGCCAACCGGGCGGCCTAGTTGCTGGTGGTATGGCGGATTGAAGGCTCCCATGCCATGGCAGATTCCACGCTGCCATGCCATGGCAGATTCCCGGACGGCAGGAGCTTATGGCAGATTCAATGCTGCCATACCATGGTGGATTACTAGACGCAGGAGCTTATGGCGGATCCGGAGACAGGCCCATGGCGGATTGCTGACGACAGGCCCATGGCGGGTTCGGAGACGGCCCATGGCGGGTTACCTTGTAGCACATGCATAGGACTTAGTCTAGCACTCCATATTGTATCCGCCCCGGAACCACCGTGATGCCCACGCCAGGCGCATTTATAAGCCGGCGTGGAGGAGCCCTTGAGGCACGACTTAGCCATGAGATAGCTAGAATAGCTAAGACATAGCAGATCGCATCGTGACCAGCACAACCATTGTAACCTGTACACATTGTGCCATTATAGTGAGTTGTAGCAGGATGTAGCGATCCTCCATCGCGGGGACGTGAACCTGGGTAATCCCTGTCTATCACCATCCCGGGCACCAGATCGCCTATCCCCTCTTTCTATCACCTTGAGGTACCCCTCATGGCATACGTGTCGTAAGAACCACGACAGTTGGCGCCCACCGTGGGGCGAGGGCGTCTGGAATCGATCCGGGCGGATTTCTCACCGTCTTCGACGGCGGTCGGATCGGATCGCTTTCATCTACAACATATCGGCGGAAAGTTCATTACCGCCCCAGGCTAGGCAACCGGGATCTCGATGTAACAGCCCTCGCACTGACGGATCGTCTTGATTCCTTGTGTTCGAGGTGGCGCCGATCGTATCCAATTGTCGATCTGCCATCCGCTTGGCGTCGCTGGCTTCGCCGCCGCCGCGGATAACCCCTACTTCGTTATGGCTGGCTTTGCCGCCATCGCAGACTAATTTTGTTGTCGCAACCGGGTACAGCTCCGCCACAGCCGGCATCGTGGCTGTCCCGGACTGTGTCATCTTATATCAACGCTGGCTAGTATAACTTTGCCGCCGATAAGTTCATCGTCACTGGCTAGTATAACTTTGCCGCCGATAAGTTCATCATCGCTGGCTGGTACAACTTTGCCGCTGATAAGTTTATCGTCACGGACTGACGGACTACTTCGGCTCCGCCATGAACGCAACGGTCTAAGACTGTGCAAGGACGCCATCGCATCCGCCACCTAGACTCCGCTTTTGCGGCGGCCGATTTCATCCGTGATTTGTGGTCGTTGTCATATTCATCGTCGCAGGCTACAATTTTAAGTACGCCATGAACAATACCGCCATCCGTCACAACTCAATATATGCTCGATGTCGCTGGCTTTGCCGCCGCCGCATATTACGCAGCCTCGCCTCCTGTGTTGAGAACTTTGATTCCGCCATCGTCAGCTGTGGATTGCCGCCATTCTTCAGTCGTCTGATTGATTGACGTTACCAGACGATTAGCTAGCTAGCGGTATGGATCAAAGTTCAGAGCACGTCTAGTACTACTCCATCACGCGAAACGTACATTTAGCTTGTACGTGCATGGATTTTCCGGCAAGGACCCGAGCTCACCGGACTAAGTCAAGTATTTATGGCATCGCGTGAAGACTGTACATGCGAGCAGCTAAGTTTTCGCCTCTGTTGCATCCTGCTTCATTATGTCATCATACTACTTCGCTGGCTTGGCCTTTGCTGCGGATGATTTTATTTCCGTCATGGTCATCCAGCTATCACAGACTATATGGCGGATGTGTCTTAGCTACTGCCGACAACTGACCATATATGGCGGAGACAGCTTGGCCGGTTTTTGCTCCCGCCATGACCGATCAGCTGTCTACTTCTTCATCTGCCTTCAAACTTCATCGTCTCGGGCAGATATTCTGCCGCCTTTGATTGTGGAATATTTCAACAGTTGAGGCTAGCAAGGCCTGGAGCGACTGTCGCGAAGAGCTATCCCGCCGGCTTTTAAGCCGTTAGCTGGGAGGGTGACTTATACAAACGCGTCTGTCACATCCGTCGCTGAGCATCCAACATAGCGGTTTTGCTTATGTTACCACAGCTTCACCTTCGCCGCGAACGGCACACTCGTCGCGAATTATTTTTCTGCTACGACACTGCTGCCACCGCGGATCACTCCGACTACGCTCAAACAGCTAAGTCCCTATCTATATTTAATATTTTATACTTTTTTATGATCATGAGATAAAGCATTTGGTTCACTCATATTCTGAGTCTTTTACCGCTTTCGTTTTGATCATAACTTTTTCACGATTTGCCTTGCGCTCGTGAGTAATTTTTTTACTGGCTTGCCTCCAAAGGCGCCGGTATCATGCAAAAATCCGCCATCCGGCGTTAGCTTAAGTTTTCTGGCCTACACGTTTTCTGATGTTTTATATGTGGATTCCCGAGTAGTGACATTTTGGCACTTTAAAGCCGCCATCCGTTTCCAAGGTTTTGGACGGCTGCTATTAAGCGCTATCGCCTTGGCGGATTGTTCGTGCAAAAGCTTGCCATCTCACAAAAAGTCAAGCATATAAACCGGAAGAACGGATAAACCAGCACTTGCTTAAAATATATTAATGCACATGAACTGTTCAAGATAGTCAAGTTTTTTCCGCCTTGACAGTTTTATGTTGTTCAACTGCTGCATAGTTTCAGCTTTAAAACATCTGTTCAATGGCCGTGTTTTACCCGCCTTGCATTTGTTCGTTGAACACAAGAACGATTTAATACAATTGTGTTTTGTTTTCATGTCACAGGTACATATGACGCTTGGACGCTTTGCTGGTGCCCGATCTGAGGTGTTTTCGAGCCATTCAGCTCAAATACCCGGGGGCTACCTTTGATGGCAGCCCAAATCTGCCATGCAGCGGCCGCCTTTGATGGCAGCCCAAATCTGCCATGGAGCGGACACCATCGACAGCAGCCCAAATCTGCCTTGGAGCAGTCACCTTTGATGGTAGCTCAAATCTGCCATGGAGCGGTCACCTTCGATGGCAGCTGAAATCTGCCATGGAGCGGACGCCTTGGAGCAGCCCGCCATGGAGCAGACCACCTTGAGTCCGCCATGGAGAGGCCACCTCGGAGCAGTCCGCCATGGAGAAGGATGCCTTGGGACCGCCATGGAGTAGGTTGCCTTGATGTCACCTTGGAGTTGGCCGCCTTGGAGCTGGCTGCCCGGGGGCTGCGACCATAGTATGTCGATCTGATAACTGGTGAAGTTCTCTTAGAGCATTGCGCCGGATAAAAATCCGCCATAACGCTCGGGGGCTACTCATCGCATTTTAACTACGTAGTTCTCTTAGAGCCCTATGCCGGATAGAAATCCGCCATAACGCTCGGGGGCTACAGCTAGCAAAAAATCCTAAGTCTTCTGAGAGCACCGCTAGGAAAAATTGCATAGCGGTGCTCGGGGGCTACAGGCTAAAAATTCTAAGTAGTTTCTCTAAGAGCACCCTGATGGATTCTCTATGAGAACCCGCCATGGCGCTCGGGGGTTACACATGGTGTAAAAGCATCAAAGTTCAAAAACAGAAGCAGTGCGATAATTTTGCGCTCACTGTTTGGTAAGCTTCGAGGCAACATCTTATACTGAAAGGAACATTCCTTGAGCTTGGAAGAAACACTAGTTGGCCGCCTTGGATTCGTTCGCAGTAGCATACCAGCATGTATCTGGAGAATTGCACTGCAAGTATGAGACGTCACTGGTCCGCCTAAAGTTCTAGGCGGATAAAATTTATTCTTTGGGAGCTCTGCGAGATCTTTTCACGTGACTATCTCGAAGATGAAGATGAAGACGAAGATAAAAATCCCATCAAGCAATGAAGACAGAAGAGAAGATCTCAAAGAACTCCAGGGGCTACTGTTGTGGATATACCAAACGGGTATACCAGTGACGTAGTCTCATACCAGCAAACCAGGGTGGCCCATGGAGGTGGTATGGCGGATAGCCAACTGGGCGGCCTAGTTGCTGGTGGTATGGCGGATTGAAGGCTGCCATGCCATGGCAGATTCCACGTTGCCATGCCATGGCAGATTCCCGGACGGCAGGAGCTTATGGCAGATTCAATGCTGCCATACCATGGTGGATTACTGGACGCATGAGCTTATGGCGGATCCGGAGACATGCCCATGGCGGATTGCTGACGACAGGCCCATGGCGGGTTTGGAGACGGCCCATGGCGGGTTACCTTGTAGCACACGCATAGGACTTAGTCTCGGACTCCATATTGTATTCGTCCCGGAACCACCGTGATGCCCACGCCAGGCGCCTTTATAAGCTGGCGTGGAGGAGCCCTTGAGGCACGACTTAGCCATGAGATAGCTAGAATAGCTAAGACATAGCAGATCGCATCGCGACCAGCACAACCATTGTAACCTGTACACATTGTGCCATTATAGTGAGTTGTAGCAGGATGTAGCGATCCTCCACCGCGGGGACGTGAACCTGGGTAATCCCTGTCTATCACCGTCCCGGGCACCAGATCGCCTATCCCCTCTTTCTATCGCCTTGAGGTACCCCTCATGGCATACGTGTCGTAAGAACCATGACAGAACCTGCACACAACACAACCAAGTAATTTGTTCCCAACTTGCGATGAGGTTGTCAATCTCACCGGTTTGCTTGAAACAACGGGTATGTGCGTATCGAGTGGAAAGTGATAATAGTATGCGAGTAAAGTAAATAGTGCGAGTAAAGTAAACAGGTGATAGCAATATGATGGAAATAGGACCGGGGTCCACAGTTCACTAGTGGTGTCTCTCCATAAGATAAATAACACATGCTGGGTAAACAAATTATAGTTGGGCAATTGATAGAATAAAGATAAACGTGATATGTTAAGAAGATCACTATGTGACTTACTCTGGGCATTACAACAAAATACATAGACCGCCATCCAACTGCATCTATGACTAATAATCCACTCATGGGGATATCATCCGAACACCCCATGAGTATTAAGTTGTGAACAACAGATAATTGCTTTAAGCAAAGTGTGTAATATAAATAAAGCATATGCCCTCGAGCATATGAATGTTGTTTTCTCCCTAGTAGCAACAACACATCTACAACCTTAGAGGTTTCTGTCACTCCCCCAGATTAAATAGAGGCATGAACCCATTATCGAGCATAAATACTCCCTCTTGGAGTCACTAGCAACTACTCGGCCAAGATAGCTACTAACAACGGAGAGCATGCAAGATCATAAACAACATAGAGTTAACATAAGATATATTTCAGTATAGCAACTCAATCATAACACCAATATTCATCAGATCCCAACAAACCAAACATGTAGAATTACATAATGGTGATCTCAATCATGTAGGGCAGCTCATGAGATCTAAACATGATGCACATGGTGGAGGAGACAACCATCTAGCTACTGCTATGGACCCATAGTCCAAGGTAGACTACTCACTCATCGCTCCGGAGGCAAGCATGGCGATGAAGAAGACCTCCGGTGGTGATTCCCCTCTCCGGCAGGGTGTCAGGAAGAGCTTCTGGACCCTCCCGATCTTCGGGTCGACGGCGGTGGCGGATCGTGATGTGTTCTGGAAAATTGATCGGGTTCTTAGGTTTTTTCCATCGGGGGGTCTTTATAGGCGAAGGGACATTGTCAGAGTTGGCCCGAGGCACCCTCACACATAGGGGGCATGGCCAGGGCCTGGGCCACGCTGCCCTGGTGTGTGGGGCCCTCGTGGCCCCCCTCCAACTCATCTTTGGATCTCTGGAAGCTTCCTGGCAAAATAAGACTTCAGGAACTTGTTTCGTCCAATTCCGAGAATATTTCCTGTGTAGCACTTCTGAAACACAAAAACAGCAGAAAACAGGGAACTGGCACTGTGGCAAGTTGTTAGTAGGTTAGTTCCGGAAAATGCATAAAAGTGCCACGAAGTGTAACAAAACATTAGGCAAATGGTGTAAAAACAAGCATGGAGCATCAAAAATTATAGATAAGTTGGAGACGTATCAGCGCTTCGGGTGATGGCTGGGAGCTTGATTTGTTGCGCAATCAAGCAAAAGGAAAATGTCAGAGGGGGTGCCGGAGAGAGGGGAAGGTGGTAGAAGAGAGAGGGAGGGGTGGCATTCACCAACGGCGACGTATTCGTCCCTGGAAGCTTGCATAGACGGCGGGCTTCGGTGAAGAATTTCTTCGTGCTCGCGGAGTCTTGGGTGGAGGAGCAAAAGGGGAAACGGGGGGAGGATCAGGGGATCTATAGGCGGCCATCTTGTTGGAGATGGGGCTAGGGTTTTTGCATAGGGGGCGAGATCGACGGTCATGACAGGAGCCGTGCGGGGAAGGGAGAAGTTGGCCAGAGGAAGGGGATGACACGCGGGCCCCATGTGTAAGTGAGGAGAGATAGGGAGACGGTACCGATTCGGTCCTATCCCGAGTTGGGCCGTGGGCCGCTTTGGTGGCTGGGCCAAAAAGGTTTCCCTCGGCCTTTTTCCTTTTCTTAAATCTTTTTCATTTTCTTTTTCTATTTTCAGATTTGTTTCAATTTCTTTTGCAAATTTGGTTCAAACCAATACAAACAAGGTTCTAAATTATTCTAACATTCACTACAGTATTCTAAACCAATACGAAACATGTTTTTAGAACCAAAACAAGATTTTTAATAGAATTTGTTAATTGAATCAGATAGCTTTGTTTGCATAACAAAGCTAGAATTAGGGTTTGGAAAATAGTTCTTTTAGAACAAAATACTTCATAAAATAATGTTTGAAATAATCTTTCAAACTTAGTTTTGAAAATGAAATCTTTTCCAAACACAAAACCATTTGTGATTCATTCCTTTGCAAGACTAACTTGCATGGGTTCGAATAAAAGTAGAAAATAGCATTTTGAATTCTTTTATTTTCTCAAAGAAACTCTTCAAGAAATAATGGAAGATTTGAAATAGTTTTTCTAACTGAGCCTTTAAATAACTCAAAAAGTTTTAATTCCCTGTGAATTTTCAATCAACACAAGCAAATCAAAGCCAAAAATTATACCCCAAAATTTGATAAAATATTGGGATGTTACATAAGCGGAAACATTAATACTTGTGTGGTTTATGAACAACACTGTGTCCCTAGTACGCCTCTACTAGACTAGCTCATTGATTAATGATGGTTAAGGTTTCCTAACCATAGACATGAGTTGTCGATTAATAATGAGGTCATGTCATTAGGAGAATGATGTGATGGACAGACCCAAATAAAGCACAACAATTAGATCGTGTCATTGTGTTCATCTTTGCGAAGCTTTTTCCTATGTCAAGTATTGTATTCCTTAGACCATGAGATAATGCTACTTCCTAGTGCCGGAAGAGAGCTTTGAGGTTATCAAACGTCATCCTATGAAAGGGTGATCATAAAGGTGTCTCTCAGGTGATCGGGAAGTACTTGTTGGGTTGTATGTATCGAGATGGAATTTGTCTCTCCCAAGTTGGAGAGATATACTTTGGGCGCACTCGATAATCGATATCAACACCGCTTGCAAGCATGTGGTTAAGGAGTTAATGTCGGGGGGATGACCCCCGGTAGGGTCAAGAGACTAGAAAGGTACAAAGAATAAGGTTGACTTTATGTCGGTTGACCTAGATGGGGTCTGGCCGGAATACAGGAGCGTCGGCCAGACCGGCATATAAGTGTATCCCGGTGGCAGTATAGATATGCTGGAATAACCGGGATACTTATGGAGGTGTGCCGGCATGTGCACAGATATGCCGGCCTAACTTATTTGATATGTTGTGCAGGAGCAGGGAGCCAGATTACCCGATCTTTACAGGTCATTGGTCCGGCATATAGGTCCAGGATATGGCCAACGGTCATATCCGGGATATAT
Organism: Dactylis glomerata; assembly: GCA_007115705.1. NCBI lineage: Eukaryota > Viridiplantae > Streptophyta > Magnoliopsida > Poales > Poaceae > Dactylis > Dactylis glomerata. The sequence continues at coordinate 523,553 of QXEO01000879.1, read as the reverse complement.
AAGTCAACTGAGGTGTCTTGTCCCTACAATCAAGGGAAGATCCTGACAGGCATGGAGAGAGGTCACGTTGACAGGGTGCATAGTGGTGGTTTACCTACCCTCACTGTGCACAAGTACAGCCCTTACCTCACAGTGGTAAGGTCATAGTCCAGGAAGTACAAGGTACAGCGAGGGTGAGTCCCATCGAGAGCAATCTGGGAGAAAGTCAAGGGTGTCTGCCTTCATCAGCATGCCCTATTTGGAGTGTAGTTGTTGTCTCCTGGTCTCGTATGACCATTGTAACCCTGGCCACCACTATATAAAGTGGCACAGGGAGCCCTAGTAAGGGGTTGGTCACTCAGTGTTCCTACACTTAGCAGTTCATCTTCCTCCTCTAACAGAGAGCTTGGAAACACCATTGTTGTATACTCCATCAATCCAAATATATAACCAGTAGAGCAGGAGTAGGGGTGTTATCTCCTTAGGAGAGCCCCGAACCTGGGTAGATCTGTGTTCCTTTCTGTCGTGCTTTTCAGCTTGTTCCCCTCTCCCGAATCCTCCAGCATCTAGTTCGGCCCCCATTTAAGCCATCCCATGGCATATGTTGTTTCACCACGACGACATTTGGCGCCCACCGTGGGGCAAATCGATATGCTGGGCGGAGTGTTTATTCGGACAGGGTCCATGATAGCAGCTTCGGGAGTGCGCGTGGTCTCTGGCCTCGTCCAGAGGCTAGGCTCGCTCAGTTTCATCAGTGACAACACCGGATGTCTCGGCGGCCGGCCGTTCCCCAGGGATGGCCGGATCATGTCTTTTGGTTCCCACGAGGTGTATGTGGGGACTGAGAGAGTTTGCAGGGAAGAGGTGCAGGTGGCGGCGGACCCTCCGTCACATCGGTTGGCTCACGTTGGGCGTAGCGCTCGCTCAGTAGAGTCGGCCGAGGTGATGATGGCTGGCACATCAGTGCCGCCGGTAGATGGTGCCGGTAGGGCAGCAGCAGCAGTGGATACTCCCCCGGAGCCGCCGAAGGCCAAGAGGTCGGCACGTCCTCCGTTGGAGCGTGTTGAGAACCTGGCCGGCACTTCCGGCGTGCCGGCAAAGGGTCAGGTGCTTCTTCCCATCATCGATCGGCTTCTCGAGCCGGTGCGATCTGGCGATGATCCAGAGCAGACAAGGGAGGTCCTGGAGGGATCTCGCCAGGCCCTTGTCGACGAGGCCGTGGCCATGCACCAGGACCGCGAACGGTTTAACCGGCAACTCCGTGAGTATGAAGCAGCACATGGTTTTACTCCTGTGGTAACCCGGCCTAGCCGGATAGATGAGGTTAGAACTAGAGGTAGAGATCTTAACACTGAGCTAGGTAAAGATGCTAGAGCTAAGAGTCATACTGCAACTAGCACTGTGCCTAAGGTAGTCTATAGCTCACCAGTGAAGAACCTTAGAGCAGCGGCGGAGGTAGCTAAGGACTTATCTAATTTGTCCGGAGAAGCACTGCATGAGCAGCAAGCCCGGCTTAACCATCTTTTGTCTGAAGCTACCAAGCAGCAGGAGGCCTTCAAGAAGGCAAATCCAGGTGCCGGGGCATCCCAATACGTTGCGTCGGTAGGAGGTGCCGACGCAAGGTCAAGGGGGAAGCTTCGTCCCCGCATCCAAGCGCCCGGCGTGCCGGAAGTGTGACCTCTGGCCGCCGGGACAAGCAGATCCAGGTGTATGATCCGGCAATCACCGGAAAGCAGGCGGTGGTGCAGAAGAGTGCCGGCTACGCTAACAAGAATGTCGGCAACCAGAAAGCCGGTCAGAGTATGCCGGCCGGGAAAGGAGCAGTGTCGGCCGGTGGGGGCCGGAGTAACAGTGCAGCCCGGCGTTAGCTGCAGGGCGCCGGACATGCGGTGCAGCAGCAAGGCACGGGTCAGTCGAGACACCATGAAGATGATGGGAACTCCGCCCTTGCCAGGGCGGGATACCAGCAAGGCCAGCAGTATCAGCAAGGCCAGCTAAATGAGCAGTGTCAGCCGGAGCAGCAGCAGCAAAAGATGATCGCGGGCCCAATTGCATCACGGCTAGGACCTCGGTCCTTGGTAGCAAGTGATGCGCGCTTCAAGCTGGACAGGATTCACCAATCAGAGTTGGTGGAGAGGCAAGGAGCTCCGGGTCCTATGTGCTTTGGACCCCGGATTATGGGTGAGCCGGTACCTTACTACTTCCAGCTCGCGCGTGGCGCGAGGACATACAACGGCAGTACAAAGCCAAAAGATTGGTTGGAGGATTACTCCACCGCAGTGAACATTGCCGGAGGAAACCTCAGATAGGCGGTACGATATGTGCCGCAAATGCTAGAAGGACCAACCAGGATATGGCTGAATAATCTGCCGGCCGGAAGTATCAACGGCTGGGTTGATTTCAAAGAGCAGTTTGTGTCAAACTTCACCAGTACATACAAGAGGCCTAACCGTCCACAGCAGCTGGCCAACTACCGGCAAGGAGTAAATGAGACCGACCGTGACTACCTAACTAGGTGGTGCACATTGCGCAATTCCTGCGAAGGAGTTGTGGAGCAGCAGGCCATCATGTGGTTCGCTCATGGGTGCCGGCATGGCACCATGTTGTGGCAGAAGCTCTAGAGGGAAATGCCGGCCACGTTGGCCGAGACAATCAAGATTGCCGATAGTTATGCTCTGGGAGATCTCATGCAGCCCACCCTTGATTCACAAGGACAGGGGCAGACCCAGGGGAACAACAACAGCACCGGGAGACCAGGGCAATACTATCGCTCTGATAACCGGAACAAGAGAAGAGACGAAAGGTCGGATTACCGGTATGGAACGGCACAAGTAGCCGCTGTGGAGGAAGAACAAGGGGGCGCCGGCAGTAGCCAGTGTCCGAGATATGAGGGCAATCAGCAGCCTCAGCAGCAGCAGCAACAGCCACAGCAGCAAGCGCAGCCCTTCTAGAAGAAGAATGTCTGGATCAACAAGAATGCCGGTAGCGGCGCCGGCCAGAAGAAGCAAAGGCCGAAGTATACAATGGGTCTGGCCATGGACAAGCCTTGTGTGTTTCACACGTTCCAGCCGGGTAAGCCGGCGAATCATTTGACCAGAAACTGTTCATGGCTGGAGGACATATTAGCAGGTTGTGCAGGTCCCTGGGGACCGGCTAGACCATCTATCCCGGCAGCTCCATCGCCGTTGACAGGTGCAAATACAGTTGCAGTCCCGCCCAGGCCGGTTAATCCCGGGACTGAGAGCAATGCCGGAAATGCCGGCGTAAATCAAGTAGATCAGAACTATAACCCAGAGTACTATGCCGGAGGCCCAGCAGCAGGCCGAAATGAGTACAAGGAGCACGATTAGAGCTACATGGTCTTTGAGACCGAAAGAACAGACAAGCAGAGCTTGTACCGGCGGTGTTTGGAGGTGAACGCCATTATGTCGGTAGTTCCGAAGCTAATGTACTGGTCTGACCAGGCCATTGGCTGGGACAGGGCAGATCATCCCAGGATCATGCCAAACCCCGGTGGATATGCGCTAGTGATGGATCCGACATTTGTCGGGCCGGCTAATAATGTGAGATTTAGCAAGGTCCTCATTGACAATGGAAGCAGCATCAACATCATGTATCGGGACACGATGCAGAAGCTAGGTATCAAGGAGAATATGCTGGAGCCAAGCAAGACCACATTCCACGGCATTGTGCCGGGACTTTCGTGTGCGCCGATGGGCAAGATCCGGATGGATGTCATGTTTGGCAACCGGGATAACTGAAGGGTGGAGAACCTCATGTTTGAGGTGGTGGATCTGGAAAGCCCCTACCATGCTTTGCTGGGTAGGCTAGCACTGGCGAAGTTCATGGCCTCTACGCATGTTGCGTATCTGAAGATGAAGATACCGGGGCCCAAGGGAGTGATCACCATCATTGGTGATTACAAGCGCTCGATGGCATGTGCAACAGCCGGATCAAATCTGGCCAAAACTCTGATCATTGCCAAAGAAAAGAAGAGGCTCAAGCGAGCCGTGGAGATAGCGGAGACAGTCGCGGCTGGCAAATCTATGCCGGGCATGGCAAATCCCGGTGGCAGTGCTTCTTTTCAGGTGGGCAAGGAAGTCAAAAAGGTGCCTCTGGATGAAGTTTTCCCGGAATGCCATGCCCTCGTCGGGGCAAGTTTGGATCCCAAATAGGAAAGCGAGCTCATCAGCTTCCTCCGTGAGAATCGGGATATCTTTGCATGGTCTACTTCAGACCTACAAGGTGTGCCGAGGGAGCTGGCTGAGCACGCATTGCATGTGAGACCAGATGCTAAGCTGGTGAAGCAACCGCTCTGGCGGAATGCAGGTGATAGAAGGAAAGCCATTTGGGATGAAGTGGCCAGGCTCATAGCCTCCGGCTTTATCAAAGAAGTGCTTCACCCGGATTGTGTGTCTAATCCAGTTTTGGTGGAAAAGAAGAAGGATGAGCCCGCCATAGTGAAAGTATGGCGGATGTGCGTAGATTACACCAACTTGAACAAGGCATGTCCTAAAGATCCATTCCCGCTCCCTCGGATCGATCAAGTGATTGATTCCATAGCTGGATGTGAACTGTTATCATTCGTAGATGCTTATTCTGGTTTCCACCAGATCCCCTTGTATGAGCCGGATCAAATAAAGACATCCTTTATTACCCTGTATGGGGCTTATTGCTATCTCACTATGCCGTTTGGTTTAAGAAATGCCGGCGCAACTTACCAGAGGTGCATGCAAAAGTGTTTGCATGACCAAATAGATAAAAATGTACAGGTATATGTCGATGATGTCGTCATAAAAACCAAGGAGAGCAAGACTCTCGTAGATGACCTCCGGGAAACCTTTGCAAACTTGAGGAGATTCCGGATGAAGTTGAATCCGGCTAAGTGTACCTTCGGTGTGCCGGCAGGCAAGTTGCTCAGTTTCCTGGTTTCCAGCCGGGGAATTGAGGTGAATCCCAGCAAGATTCGTGCCATAGAAAGAATGAAGCCACCGACAGATTTGAAGGAAGTACAGAAGTTCACTGGGTGCCTCGCATCCCTGAGCCGCTTCATAAGCCGGCTGGGGGAGAAAGCTTTGCCGTTATATCAATTGATGAAGAAATCCGACACATTTGTCTGGACAGCGCAAGCAGATGCAGCTTTCAAGGAACTGAAGCAAATGTTGTCAACAGCACCGATGTTGGCATCTCCGATGCCCAAGGAACCAATGCTGCTCTATATAGCGGCGACCAACAGAGTTGTCAGTGTAGTGGTGGTAGTAGAGCAAGAGGAAGGAGGCAAAACCGTGCAGCGGCCGGTATATTATTTGAGTGAAGTCCTTTCCACCTTGAAGCAAAACTACCCCCACTATCAGAAGATGACATATGGTGTCTATATGGCGGCCAAGAAACTCAAGCATTACTTCCAAGAGCATCCAATCCGGGTAGTGGCCGAGGCCCCTATCTCGGAAATCATAAGTAACAAAGATGCCAGCGGCCGGATAGCAAAGTGGGCAATAGAGCTTTCACCATATACACCTCAGTATGATAAGAGGGATACAATCAAGTCCCAGGTGTTGGCTGATTTCTTCATTGATTGGGCCGAGATACAATATGAGCCACCATTGCCAGATGCAAATTATTGGAGGATGCATTTCGACGGTTCCAAGACAATACATGGCCTGGGTGCCGGCATAATTCTCAGTTCACCCAAGAATGACCAATTGAGATATGTTCTGCAGATTCATTTTGTAGCATCAAACAATGTGGCAGAATATGAGGCACTTGTGCATGACCTGAAGGTGTCTAAGGACATAGGCATTCGCCGGATTATGTGTTTCGGTGATTCCGATTTAGTGATTCAGCAGTGTTCCGGCATATGGGATGCGCATGATGCAAACATGGGATCCTACCGTTTCCTGGTGTAGTAGTTGAGCGGTTACTTCGAAGGTTGTGAGTTCTGGCATGTTCCCCGGGCTCAGAACGACGCAGCCGATACATTGTCCAAGCTGGGATCTTCCAGAGACTCAATCCCGCCCGGCATTTCGCTGGAGCATCTGAGGAAGCCGTCAATCAAGCCCTTGCCGGAATCATCGTCTATTTATGTCCCTCCAAGCCCGGAGGATGCAGTTCCGATGGAAATAGATGCCAGAGCCTGGTCAGATAACCCAGGGACTGCTCTCTTAGTCCCGGGGACTGCGCCAACATATGCAGTGAGTGCGGTATTCCGGAGCAGAAATAAAGGCAAGGGTAAGATGTACCAAGAGGTTGTGCCGGTATACCCGGGGACTGCTCCGGCATACCCAGGGACTGATCCCTCAGTCCCGGGAACTTCGCAGCCCATGGAGGTTGATTATGTGTCGGCCGAAATGATGGAGATAGATCAGGCAGTATTCACTATCAGGGAAGTGCACTTATGGGCGCGTCCTATCATGGATTTCTTGGTGGATGGTCAAGTGCCGGCGGATGAAACCGAGGCGCGTCGGGTTGCGAGGAGATCCAAAGGATATACCATCATCAACAAGGAAATATACAAGAGAAGTACCACCAGAGTGTTACAGAGGTGTGTTGAATCTGCTGAAGGCTTGGAGATGCTCCGGGAAGTTCATCAGGGGGAGTGTGGCCACCATGCTTCGTCCAGAGCATTGGTGGTCAAGGTATTCCGGCATGGGTTTTACTGGCCGACGGCACTGCAAGAAGCCGAAGACTTGGTCCGGAAATGCAATGGGTGTCAAAGGTATGCCCACCAGATTCATCAGCCGGCGTCTACCTTGAAGACTATCCCGATAACCTGGCCCTTTGCTATTTGGGGCCTGGATATGGTCGGGGCTTTTAAGCCGGCAAGGGGAAAGATGACCCATATCCTGGTCATGGTGGACAAGTTCACCAAATGGATTGAAGTGAAGCCCATAAGCAAGTGTGATGGTCACACAGCAGTGAAATTCTTAAAAGATATAATCTTGAGATATGGTGTTCCCCATGGCATCATCACTGACAATGGGTCGAACTTTGCCCAAGGACCATTTGCCAGATTTTGTGAGGAGGTGGGAATCCGGCTGGACGTTGCGTCGGTCGCTCACCCTTGTGCCAACGGCCAAGTAGAAAGGTCAAATGGACTAGTGTTATCCGGCATAAAACCCCGGCTGATAGAGCCACTGGAGAAAACTCCGGGATGTTGGCTAGATGAATTGCCAGCAGTGCTTTGGAGTTTAAGGACAACTCCGAATAGGTCAACAGGCTATACACCATTTTTCCTGGTGTACGGAGCAGAAGCTATGCTTCCAACAGATGTAATACATGATGCACCAAGAGTGGTGCTATATACTGAGGAAGAGGCTAAAGAAGCCAGGGAAAATGATGTTGATCTGCTGGAAGAAGCAAGAGAAATAATGCTGTCAAGAATAGCAGTATATCAGCAGAACCTCAGATGCTATCAGGCGCAGAAGGTAAATCCAAGGAGATTCCAAGAGGGAGATCTAGTACTCCGGCTAAGGCAAGGCACAGAGGGCCGGCATAAGTTAACTCCTCCGTGGGAGGGACCATTCATTGTGAGCAGAGCTCTGCACAATGATGCCTATTATCTTATAGATGCACAGGCCCCCAAGAAGGACAAGGCGGACAGGTCCGGAGCAGAAACCAAGCGACCATGGAACATAGCCCTACTCCGTCCCTTTTACTCCTGAGCAGAATAAAGTATGTATTTCCATATTTGCTTTTGGATGCCGGCACTTTATGCCGGCACAAGAATAATGAATGAAGTGTCGGCATCCCGAGGAGGTCGGGCACTGCCTCCAAAATATATCGGTATTTATTTTCAGTTTTTGTTTATATGCCGGTTGGCTTGATTTGAATGTTTCCTGTGTCGGCCTAGTAGTGTGTCGGCACCAAAGGCCGCTCTTCGACTCAGCTGCTGTTCGAAACCCGGCTTCATGGCTAGCAAGAGTAGATGCCGGAGATTGTCCACACATGGAAAACGGCTAAGGAAATATAGAGCAAGCAAACCGACATTCGTGTAATTGCTAAAGTTAAAACCTGAAATGTCGGATGATTTGAAGTCTAAGTTTCAAAGTTGAAGTACTGTATGTTTAATGAAGCAACCTTGAGACTCATAAGTCAAAAGCCAAAAGAGGTAGACAAGTAGCCAAGGTTGTGGAGTTAGGGAAACAGGAAAGCAAACTCGGTGACTTAGCCAAAAGATGATCCGGCATTGATAAACAAGCAAACCAAGTTAAAACTTGTTCAGGTAGCAAACCAAAGGGAATTAAACGTATATCTTACAATTGCACCCGGCATTCCGGGGATCTGATAAAGCTTAAAGTTTTTAGTGCTGCAAAGTCAAGGAGCAGCGACAGAAGCGGAGCCGCCGGCTGGAGGAGCTGTAGCAGTGGAGATGTCGGCTTCAGGAGTGCCGGACCCAGCAGATGGAATGGAATCATCACCTCCGCCTGGGACAGATCCCTGTTCCGGAGCATCAGTGCCGGCCTCTTCAGCTTCCTCTTCGTCTTGGCTAGAGTCCGAGCCCTCAGCGTCAGCAGCATCCTTGCTGTCGTCTGCCGTCTTCTCTGGCTCGCGGATGTCCCAGACAAAGGCCTTGGTGTCGGCATAATCCACATAGCTGTGGGCTAATTCTTGCCGACGCCGGATATGTTCCGGATCCGTGGTCCAGATGGATCCCTCGTGCACAGTGCGCAAAGTCTCCAACTCAGCTTTTTCGTACCAAGAGAGGAAGTAGCTGAGAGCTTCATCAGCTCCCACCCTCGCGCCGGAGTCCCGCCATTCTCAGAGGCGAACCTTGGAAAGCTGTAGATCATTGCCGAGATCAACAGGGTCAGTGGGCATCCTTTGCCCCGGCCAGAGGGCAGAATATGCCTCCTGGGCGCCAAGAAAAAGTTCTTCCGTGTAGAAGGTCATGGCGTTCTTCCGGGATTGCAGGGCCAACAGCTGTTCCGACATGTCCCAATTGGCCAAGTCAACCGGAACACCCCGGTTCTCTCGATCCAACTGCAGAGCCCTCTCAACATCTTCGACGGAAGCAGGAAACATGTCTGAGAAATAGAAATAATGTTAGCAAAAGGAGTACATGTCGGCGTAAAGGTTATGCCGGAAAGGATCATGATATGACAGGCAGGATAAGGAAAAAGGATTTGAAGCTTACTGGCGAGGTCGGCATTGAGCTGTACAACTGTAACTTCCCATTTCGTTGCCTGCTCCTTCAAGCTAGTCAGTTCGGCATGGGCGTTGGAGGCATTAGTCTCGGAGGTGACAAGCAGCTCCTAGGCTTTCTTGAGTTGACCCTCCCTCTGTTCCTTCTCCTCCAGAAGCTCAGCGATCCGGCCCTTCAACTGCTCAACCTCAGCTTTGTGGGCAGCGTCCCGGTCATCCAACTGCTTGGCCACATCCACTGAGGGAGTACAGTCCTGGTGGCGAGCCTCCAGTGCAGCTTTCTCATCTGCAAGGATTTGAAGTTAAGAGAATGTCAAGATAGAAAACAATGGCAAGAGTTAAAGGATTTGAAGTACAAGTGGAGTGGTAAAAGATCCACAGAATCTGGCATACCGGTCAGCTCCTTCACCCGCTGGAGGAGCGCGGTGACTTGTGTTTCGGCACCAGCTGCGGATTGCCGAAAAAAGGTTATGTGTCAGCATATTAAGGTATGCCGGCAAGAGGCGTAGTCAGAAGTAAAAAAAAAAGCAAGTCATTCGGTATATAAGGATATGTCGGAGGAGGTTACCTTTCTGGGACAGTTCAAGCCGGAGCTTGCTATGCGCATCTGACAACTTCCGGTGCTCGCACACCAAGTCGTGGTACATGTCGGCGCGTGCATTGTTCATGCGCTGCAAGAGTGTTAGGATTTGAAAGGTTATAAGAGAAGTCTAGCATGTCAGTGCAGATGAAGATTATGCGAAGTGTTCATGATATTAAAGATCTGGCACAGGTGCTCGCACCTATCCCGGCCCTCGGTGACTAGGATTTGAAGCTCGAAGCAAGCTTATATCTCGGTCAAAAGGATTTGAAAAAGGCTTAAGATGTTAGTTTAATAAAGATCCGGCATAGGTGCTCGCACCTATCCCGGCCCTCGGTGACTAGGATTTGAAGCTCGAAGCAAGCTTATATCTCGGTCAAGAGGATTTGAAAAAGGATTAAGATGTTAGTTTAATAAAGATCCGACACAGGTGCTCGCACCTATCCCGGCCCTCGGTGACTAGGATTTGAAGCTCAGATCGAGCTTATATTCCGGATAGTAAATTTGAAAACAGCTAAGTGCAAAAGGTATTGGAAAATCCCGGCTGCCCATATCCCGGACAGCCGACATTTTCGGGGACTGGGGATATACATGGAAAAGACTTACGTTGGTGGCATCGGCCAGGAGGTGAAGTCTTTGCTGGAGGCTAAGGAGCTCGCAGGCGATAGGAATGGGCTTCGCGGCCAGGATATCAGATGGATTGCCAGTGGCCGAGGCTTTGGCCAACTTCTTGCTCCTGGAGTCCGCAGTGTCCATACTGTCGGCGTCATTCCACCTGATGCAGTGCTCCTTGAGAGACCCAAGGCTCTGGTCACTTTTCATCAGCAGGGAGACGCGGCCCTCAAGTTTTGGCGTGTCGAAGAAGCTAGGCCGATAGCCGGGCCGGGATGCTGCCTTGCCAGAGTGAAGGGCCAGAGCAGAGCTGGGCCGGGATGCTGCTTTAGAAGGAGCAGTGGCGGTGGATGGTATGCCGGACTTGGTCGGCTGGATCTTGAGGGTGCCAGACTTGACCGGGGCAGAGGTTTTGTCCGGGACAGAGGTCTTGGCCGAGGCAGCAGGCTTGGCCGGGGCAGGAGTCTTCTCCGTGGATGGAGTCTTGGGCGCTGGTTGTTCCGGCGCGGCAGGTGCAGCTTGCCCAGCAGAGGCAGGTTCCGGAGTAGTCCGGACTTCCGGCACTACAGGGCCCTTTCCTTTGTTATCTATGCCGGCGCTCTTGTTGCTTGCGCTGGCATCCTCAGTAGTCCCGGCGCCGCTGGTGGGCGCGCCGGAGTCGGGGGCATCTTGTTGGGCTCCTGTGTTCATGTGGACGTCAGAAGCCGAAGGTTCCTGTTGAGCCCCCGAGTCCATGTGGACGTCGGGGGCAGAGTAATCTTGTTCTGGCGGAGGATCGTCCCTCACCGGGGAGGTGGATTTATCAGGCGCAGGCAAAGATGCTAGCACCGGGGAGGTCGTGCGACTTGAAGACGGTATGTCGGGGGTGGCAGTGGCCGCCGGCTTTTCAATGTTGGGGCTGGCGCTTGTGCTGGAAGCATGCTCCAGCGCAAGAGGAGCCCTGAAAGAGAAAAAACGCCAAGTTAATAATCAAAGCAAGAGATATGTCGGAGGCAACACAAAGAAAAGGAACTTACCCCGAGGCAACAGGTAGTGGTTTCTTCGGGCGAGGCGCCAAAACCTTCTGCCTCTTCTGTGCCGGCTCTTGTTGGGGTTTGACCCCGCGCTTCTTGCCAGCGCGTACGCCGGCAGGGGGAGGTCCCTGGCTTAATGGTGCAGCGTCGATTACTTCATCGTCCAGGATAGCTGAGGACGGCATAGGATAAGCAAAAACTGTGGGAGGAAAGGCATATGCAAGTGGCTTTGGGTCATAATACATCAGGATCTCCTCCTCAGAATCACCCTCACTCCGGTCTTGAGTAGATTGCCGGGGTGAGGAGGCCTTACCCGTGGCAGCTGCAGCACGGGTGCTCCGGGGAAGTTTGTCCCAATGGTCCGGGTCTTCAGGATCTGCGGCAGTGCGGTCTGCAGCTATGACAATGCGGGAGTTCTCCATGGCCTGGAAGCTGAATTTCTGCATAAGAGCAAGGTCAATTGATCAAACAAAGGAATATGTTGGCAAATAGCAATATCTCGGGCCAAGCATGATATGTGTCGGTAAATAGATATGTGTCGGCTTAAGTATCTATATGCCGGACAAGAGATTATGTATCGGCCAGGAGGATTTACCGTTGGGGCGGGGCGATCCCGGCTGTACAGTTCAAGTCCCCAGGCAAAAGTGGCCTGGGAACACTTGCAGATGTCCTTGATCCACCGCAGAATGTCGGTCGGAGTCAACTCATGTGTAGAATGCTGGGTGGGGTCCATTGACCCGCTCATCTGGCAAATTTTATGTGACCGGCGCTGCAGAGGAGAGACACGTCGGCTGATAAAGCATGCCACTAAGTCTTGTGGGGTGAGGCCAGCATCCCGTAACTCGCCCTTAACCCGGTGGAGGGCATTAACCGGCATCACGGAGTTCTTCGGATTGTAGCTCTAGTTCTTCATCGCCAAGGGAGGCTCGACCATGAATGGCGGCAGGTTGAGCTGATCCACGTCCGTGGTATTCTTGACGTAGAAGAAGCTCTTCTGCCACTTCTTGCAAGACTCAAGCATCTCCACCTTGGGGAAGTCTGAGCCCTTCTGGGACATGATGGTGGCCGCACCACATAGAGTCATGGGGCGGTCCCTCTTCTCCTGAGCCGTCTCCGGCGGATCATCCCTGCTCCGGGGCGGTTCTTGGACAACTTGCTTCCGCAATTGGAAGTACTTCGCCCAGGCCTAGGTGAAGGGCTCTATGCCGGCAAAGCCTTCGCAAAAAGCAGCAAAGGCGGAGAGGATCATCACCGCATTGGCCGGGATATGGTGAGGCTGCAGATCATAGGTGTCGAGGAAATCCCGGAAGAAGTCTGACGCCGGCAGACCAAAACCCCGCTCGAAGTGTGCGATGAACACAACTCGTTCGCCGGGTTCAGGTGCTGGCACAGTCTCCCCCGCCGGTAGCCGGCATGCAACACCCTCTGGGACTCTCTTGGTGGATGTGATCCAGGATATGTCAGCCGGGGTAACCTCCGACCCCTCCCAGCCGGAGCGTCCTTGGAGCTGGGCCGAGTTATCTTCCTCCGAGGCTGAGGTGGCCGTCATACTCGATGATGCCATCTTGATGGCTGGGACAGGGCGCAAGAGCCGGAGTCCCGTGGTGTTAGTCCTATCAATATCAGAGAAAAGAGGGAGGTTAGCCTCGCCGGTATACTACTCTCACAGAAGTCAGCGGGAAAGGAAGATCTAGCAACGCAGTTAAAGCCGGAAACAAAACATGGAAATAAGCTCTATGCAAGAACATCTGTGAACTATAGAAGAGCTTCTCTGGCAATGCTAATCAAGGCAAGAAGATACTAGGAAGAGAAACTGCTGAAGATCTAAGCACGCAGTGATACCTGTACAAGGCTGAAGAAAAGCATGAAAGAGGAAGAACAGAGGATGAACTCACCGAAGCTTGGCCGGCGGCAATGGAACGGCGGTGAACGTACAGAGGAAGATCCGATCTCCCAGCAATGTCGCGAAGAGAAGAGGCGGCGGCGGCGTCGTCGACGGGAATGTCGGGCGTCGTCGAGCGTCGACGCCGGCGTGGAGCAGGGCGGCAGCGGTGTTCCTTCGTTGTTCTTTGGTCCGGCGATGAAGCGCAAGAGGCAGAGGAGCGGAGGAAGAAGAAGGCACTGTGGGGGTAAAAAGAGCAAGTTTACCCCTACCCCCATATTTATACCGAAGGACCAGGGTCATGGGGATCGTGGCGAGTGTTCCACTACCCCGACCGTTTCTGCGAGAGGTCGCCACGTGGCGGCACGGAGTGGGGCGGCGGTTACAGTAACCGAGCCACTAGGCAATGATGGCCTGCAGTAAAGGCGCTGTGAACCGTCACCTCATATGACCGTTCATGATGGCAGGGCAGTTGCAAGTTTCGATGCAAACTGTCGGACGTGGCTTCTCAAGAGAGTCTATTCAGTGTGCCGAAATAACTGCACGGGGAATACATTCTGTCCGGAATACCCCGGGACCGACCGGATTAACTTGTTGAAAGGAAAGAAGAGCCGGCATATAGTGTGATCGCCGGTGTAAAATCATGCTCCGGGATATAACAAAAGAGGTATCATGTTAAACCTGCCAAGGCCCCTCAGTCAAGACTGGGGGACCTCGACAGCTTCGGGGACTAATGTCGGGGGGATGACCCCCGGTAGGGTCAAGAGACTAGAAAGGTACAAAGAATAAGGTAGACTTTATGTCGGTTGACCTAGATGGGGTCTGGCCGGAATACAGGAGCGTCGGCCAGACCGGCATATAAGTGTATCCCGATGGCAGTATAGATATGCCGGAATAACCGGGATACTTATGGAGGTGTGCCGGCATGTGCACAGATATGCCAGCCTAACTTATTTGATATGTTGTGTAGGAGCAGGGAGCCGGATTACCCGATCTTTACAGGTCGTTGGTCCGGCATATAGGTCCAGGATATGGCCAACGGTCATATCCGGGATATATAACTCAACTGAGGTGTCTTGTCCCTACAATCAAGGGAAGATCCTGACAGGCATGGAGGGAGGTCACGTTGACAGGGTGCACAGTGGTGGTTTACCTACCCTCGCTGTGCACAAGTACAGCCCTTACCTCACAGTGGTAAGGTCACAGTCCAGGAAGTACAAGGTACAGCGAGGGTGAGTCCCATCGAGAGCAATCTGGGAGAAAGTCAAGGGTGTCTGCCTTCGTCAGCATGCCCTATTTGGAGCGTAGTTGCTGTCTCCTGGTCTTGTATGACCATTGTAACCCTGGCCACCACTATATAATGTGGCACAGGGAGCCCTAGTAAGGGGTTGGTCACTCAGTGTTCCTACACTTAGCAGTTCATCTTCCTCCTCTAACAGAGAGCTTGGAAACACCATTGTTGTATACTCCATCAATCCAAATATATAACCAGTAGAGCAGGAGTAGGGGTGTTATCTCCTTAGGAGAGCCCCAAACCTGGGTAGATCTGTGTTCCTTTCTGTCATGCTTTTCAGCTCGTTCCCCTCTCCCGAATCCTCCAGCATCTAGTTCGGCCCCCATTTAAGCCATCCCATGGCATATGTTGTTTCACCATGATGACAGTTAATCACAAAGTGATATTGGATTACAGAATGAGTAAAGTACTTGTTGTGAACGAGATTGAACTAGGTATTTCGATACCGATGATAGAATCTCGGGCAAGAAAATATCGCGTGATGAGGGGAATACATATACGGGATTAATTGAATCATGGCATCATGGTTCATCCGATATGATCATCGATGAATATGTGGGAGTCAATATGGGTTTCTAGATCCCGCTATTGATTATTGATAGAAGATCATGTCTGCATATTCTCGAACCCGTAGGGTCACACACTTAACATGCATCAATGCTAGGATAGAATGGATAATTGGTTATTGAGTTTTTGTTCGGAGTCTCGAATGAGATCCCGGACATCACGAGAGGTTCTGGAATGGTCCAGAGAATAAGATTCATATGAAGGAAAGCAGTTTTTGGATTCCGGAAAAGTTTTGGAGTTTATTGGTATTGTACCGGAGTGTTCTAGAAGGTTCCAGAGTGGGGCCATTGTGGGCCTACTTGACGGAGGCCTGTGTGGGCCTAAAGGGGAGTGTCCTGGCCACTTTGGCCAGGCGCACCAAGCCTCTAAGGCCCAGCCGTCCAGCCCAAGGGGAAACCCTAGGGCAACACCTTCTAGAAGGAGGGGGGAAACTTGCCCCCCACTGTTCCCCCTTGGGCCGCCGCCCTAGGCTTGGAGGAGGGGCCAAGCTGGCCGCCCAGCCTCTTATATAAGTGAGGGCTGGGGTGCAGCCCCTCTCCCCCCAACCCTAGCCGCCGGCCTAACTGCTACCCTCCACTTCTCTCTCTCGCGACTGCACCTAGGCGAAGCCCTGCTGCAGAAATTCTCCACCATAAGCACCACGCCGTCGTGCTGCTGATCCAATCTATCTCTCCACCGTACATGCTGGACCAAGGAAGGAGGAGTCATCGCTACACCATATGTGTGCATCTCTCGGAGGCATCGCCACTTGCGGCGTTGGATCGGATCGCGAGGAGGAGATGGCTAGTACGACTACATCATCCATGTTCTGTTGAACATTTCCGCTGTGCGATTTCTTCAAGGGTATGAAGATCTCATCTATCTCTCTTGTTGATTACATCTCCTAGATTAGATCTTGGCTTTCTCGTTTGCATCTGTAGGAATTTTTTTGATTTACTATGCTGTGAAACCCTTCACTTTGTACAATTATGACTTGTAATATTTAGTACTTGAATAAAGACCGCTATGTTTCTGTTGTACCACTCTGAGGAATGTAATATTTGTGAAATGGTACTTCACGAGTGTTATGTCAATGACTTGCGTACTACAACATGCAGTGGTATACTGGGTCACCACAATGAAGATGGGAGCTAGGTCAAACAATGCAATATTGACATCAGGATGGTAAATGTGTAACATCCCAATTTTGGGAAAGATTTTATAAAAATCTTCACATGAGATCATGCATCATTTCATGCATATCATCACATGCATTTGCATTTTTTTAGCTACCTTGCCTTATTCTCTTGAATCAAAACCTTCCCTATATTTTCAAATAGCAGAATAAAAGTTTTACAAATTTCAAAATGTGAGCAAATCTCAAATCAGAAAGTTGCAAAAGTTTTCAAACAAAAATTCAAAGCAAAATAGAAAAGAAAAAGAAAAAAAAGTTGAAAAAGGCCGCGGGGCAGCATTCCGGCCCAGACCCCCTTTCGGCCCCAGCCCAGTATCACGCAGACCTCGAAGGGGTACATTTTCTTTCTTCCCGCAGCCGCTGACAGCCCGACCCCACATGTCAGCGCCTTCTTCCTCCTCTAGACAGAGTCTGAACCGAGCCCGACACCGTGCCCGCCGTCCGATCGTGATTCCCACACAAACCCTAACCCCTCGACCACTTCCGGTGAGCTCCTCCACTTCCTTGTTTTGACCGTCGGATCTAAATCTTACGGTTCATCTTAGATCACTTACGCGAATCATTACCGAGCAATCTGAGCCGCGCGATCTTCTTTAGATCCAATGGCACTCGTTCGCGATCCGAACGAAGCGGTATCGCCCAATCAGGGAGCGCTGCGTGTCAGCTTCTAATTTAACCCGATTTCGTTTTCGTTTTAACTCACCAGATTTTGTTTAAAACTTGTTTAATTCATAACTTGAGTTCTACATGTTCAATTTTAGCAAACTTTGTGTCTGTGGTTTCAGAAAAATGTGTAGATTTTATTTCTAGCATCAAAAACATATATAGTAGCTGTTTTATATAGAGAATTACTGCAAGCTTTGTTTAGTGTTTTTGTCTTTTAAAAATAGTTGTAAAATTTATTTTGCAGTAAATCCTTTTGGTTTAGGTCCCTCTGAGATTTCTTAGTACTATAGCATGGCCAGATTATTTTTGGGAAACTTTTATATCATTTTTGTAGTTTTAGTTTCTACCTTGCTCAAATTGTGTGTTGTTGATATTAAAGCTTTATAATAACTCTAAAATTTTGCTCATGACATCATGCACATAGTAACAACCAGAAAACATGCTAAGTGTCCTTGAAGTGTTTAAAACACATTTGCATGCATGCTTTCTTTTCATGATTGTTTATGTGCTTATGGTGCTATATTTCATGTGTAGATTGTGCTGAGTGCAACGAGTGTCTGTGTGATGAGTGCACCAACTCTTCTCCTCATCAAGGCAAGTGTCACCATGTTTTCTTGTCCTACTAAAAGTTTTGGTCTTATAGCTTTTCTAGTAGAAGATGCATGAATAGGTGTTTTTAAGCTTTTCTTATCTTTAGCTTGCTAGTTTTTATGCCAAGTTTCTGTCTAGCTAGCTAGTTTTGCATCTCCTAGTAGAATTGTTGCTGCTATAGGACTTTGCTTTTACACTTGTTGTGGGAAGGGTTAACACATGATTTTGGCTAAGTGATGGAAAACAAGTTTTTGGAAAACTAAGAAAACAACTAAGTTAATGAACCACCTGGGTGGAAGTGGCTTTGCTTGGATTATGTTGAGTGGTTCCCTGGGGTCATGTCGACGAACCTCTGAACCACCAGGTGTATCTCACTTGTGGAAGGCCACCCAGGAGCAAAGAGATTGGAGACGTTCAAGTCGTGAAGCTTCCAGTGCAACCACAAGACATTATGGGCTCTGTCTTGGTCAATTAAGCTGTAAGAACTCAAGCCAGGCGGATAGAGGGTGGTAGATGTGAATAGGTTGGGAGCGCATCCATTTGGTCTGAGGGAAGGCTTCTAAAAGGCCTCGTCTTAGTTTTCACTTGGCCATTTGAGGCAAAATGAGTCTCACGGCAAAACGGGTTAACTAAGTCTTGTG
This sequence comes from Dactylis glomerata, assembly GCA_007115705.1. Taxonomy (NCBI): domain Eukaryota; kingdom Viridiplantae; phylum Streptophyta; class Magnoliopsida; order Poales; family Poaceae; genus Dactylis; species Dactylis glomerata. Next base: position 505,413 of record QXEO01000879.1, on the reverse strand, counting down.
GGAAAAGTGCACCACCTCTGCAGAGTGTTTAGAACTAAGTACTTAGTCGTGTCCCCGGTTACGGACAATTTCTGAGTGACATGACTTTGAAGCTGTTCAAGAATCTCCTCACCCAATTTCTCTAAGTTAAAACTTGATGGGTGAACTGGGGTAGTAAAGGGTCCTTCTGGACAAAGTTTTGCTAAGGAAGATTTGAGTTTTACAAAGATAGGAAAAGGCTTGTTTTTGATAATTTAAACTCCACCTGGCCAAAGAGCATATACGTGTAGGTGCCATTGAGTCCACCAAAACGATATTTGCCAATACATTCAACGTATTGACCCTCTGTGGCTGCAACGTATCATGTTGCAGGTGGATACTACGAAGATTGAAGATTTCTGCGCTACGGTCACGAGTCTTCGTCCAACACGTCTACCTGCGGATCAATGAAGAAAGAAGACTTGAAGTTTATTTTACTTAGTCATTTTTCATGAGTTGTAATAAGAATTGCGGCTTTGTGCCTCTTGAGTTGTAAAAGACTAAGTTATTTGTGGATCAAGCGTTGTAATAAAGACCTTTGTATTCTTGATATTTTATCTTGTAACTGTGTGTGCTAGCAGTCGATCTGGGACTAGCACAAATAAAGCACAGGTACGCTACAGATGGTATCAGAGCAAAGTGTTGCCATTAGGTTCGTGATCCTAGGATTGGATGAAAACACTTAGGAAAAATTTAGGATTTGTCTTGTTCCTTTTTGTTGCTAACACTTAGAAAATAGTTTTACTACTAAGTTAGAAAATCTCTTTAACTCTTTTAGCTCTTTTTCTAAGTTTCCTTCTCCTTTGACTTACTAACTTGCCATGTTCCTACATGAAGATGTCAACCTTCCGCATCACCAAGACCGGCAACTTCAAGAACTACAGCTTCGGAGAGTGCCTCATCGACATCGCCACTACCTTGTCCCTGCCTACCCCATTCATCAGAGGGAGCGAGATGACCAAGCTTCACAAGAAGGGCATTTGGGTCATCCACATCACGCAGCCAGGACGCGAGACAGAGCCGAAGACTAAAACTATCAAGCTCAAGACCTTCCACACCAACAAGAAGATAGGCGCCCAACTCCTCATGCAAGAAATGATAGCACGCCTCTGCGGATGTCACTTCTTCGAGCTTCAGAACCACTACTCCCACTCCTACGGCCGACGCGATGAGGAGGGCATGGCCATCATGCTACCTAATGACGAGCAAGACCCCATGCGCATCCACCTCGCCGAGTTAGAGTATCTTGTCAGGAACGTCGATGTTGAGAGGTACAACGAGATGTTCAAGAATGATGAGTTACGTGCCCAGCTTGCCGAGAAGGACAAGCAACACCTGGAGCAGGAGGAGAAGATCAAGGTGATGAAGGAGAAGTTCAAGACTCAAGAGAAGCAGCGGAAGAGCCAAGAGAAGAGGATTCAAGCCAGGAACAAAGATGTTAGAGAGCTGAAGCAGAAGTTAGAGTGCAACGACTTCGAGCTTGAAGCGGACCACGACTTGATCGAGAAGCTGCACGCCGACAAGAGGGAGCTTCAAGAGAAGGTCGACAACCTAACTGAAGAGCTGCAGGACTACAAGAGGCTACTCAAGGAGAATGGCCTTGATGTTGAAGAGGTGGAAGTCGCCATGGAAGAATAGAGTAGTTAGACTACCACACTTTATCCTTGAGTTTACGTTTATGCCCATGACCGCTTGTGGTATGGCATTAGTTATTGTATTCCTTTAAGACTTAAACGTTTGCATACCTTAAAACTATTTGTGAGTTGTTAATGCTTTGTTGGTTGAGATTTTTTCTATGCTTGTGTATGTTGTGTTCTTTTGAGGATTGCTTAAGCATGAGGGTAGGAAACTTTATTCCTTGGACTATCTCTAAGTCTGATCTCACCTATTTTCCAAACCCAACAGATGCCTCCTCGTCGCGCTCCTGAGGAACAGATGCAGCAAATGATGGAAGCCCAGGCTCAGCTCATGCAGGTCATGACCCAGTTTCTGGCCAACGCCAACAACAACAATAACAACAACAACCCTCCACCACCACCACCTCCCCCTCAGGTGGACATGCTTGCAAGGTTTCTGCGGCTTCGACCCTCCAAGTTCTCTCGTGCTGCAAAACCACTGGAGGCCATGGACTAGCTCCGTTCTATCAACAAAGACTTGGTGACAACTGGTTGCACTGACGCAGAAAAAGTCAGGTTTGCAGCTCATCTTCTGGAAGGGCCAGGAGCAAGCTGGTGGGATACTTATCAGATTACCCATCCCATTGAGGGTGTGACATGGGACTCGTTCCAGGAAGGGTTTTGGGCTGCACACATTTCTTCTGGTGTGATGGGACTGAAGAAGAAAGAATTCTGTGATCTTAGACAGAAATTTCGCAGTGTGTCTGAGTATATTGATGAGTTCACCAATCTGTCACGCTATGCACCGGATGACATTGACACCAATGCAAAGAGAAAGGAGAAGTTCCTGGAGGGCCTGAATGATGAACTGTCTATCCCTCTGTCTGTTGCCTACACTCCTACCTTTCAGTCTCTGCTTGATCAAGCCATAACTCTGGAGAGCAAGATAAAGCAGTCTGAAAATAGAAAGAGGAAGCATCATGTCAGCAAGTACCCAGAGCCTGCACATAAACGAAGCTATCACAGTGACCATGGAAGCTCTGGATCCCACAAGAGTGGAGGAAACCACCACAACTATAATGGTGGAAATGGGCACCAGCACCACAAGGGAAACGGCCACCACCATAATGGCCATAGGAACCACAATAATCATAACTCCACCAGGACAAATGGCCATAGCAATGGCAACAACAATGGCAGGAATAATAATGTCCTCGAGAAGAGGGATATTAGTTAGGTGGAATGCTACAAGTGCCGCAAGACTGGGCATTATGCCAATGATTGCCCCTAGAAGAAGGATGAAGGGAACAAGCCCAATCCATTTCAGAAGGGACATGTCAATCATGTCAATGTGGAGGAAATCTATGATGAACCTGACACTGTCTATGGTACGTATTTACTCAATGATAATCCAGCACTTGTTCTATTTGATACTGGTGCATCTCATTCATTCATATCAAGAGCATTTGTGGATAAACATAACTTATCAACCAGAACCATAGACAGACCAATTAAAATAAGCTCTCCAGGAGGGGAACTAGTAGCAGCTTTTGGGTGCCGAGACCTAACCTTAGGAATCAGAAAACATCAATTTCCCGCTCCTCTCATAGTCTTGGAGTCTCATGGTCTGGATGTCATCTTAGGCATGGATTGGATGACAGCCTTTGAAGGAGTCATAGATGTAGCAAAAAGGATCATCACTCTCACAACCCCTGAAAAGAAACGTATCCATTTCAAGTCAACCTTTGAGCTTAAGGGATCTAAGGTTAATTCTCTTAAGGGGGTTAGCCTGGATGAAGTGCCAGTCGTAAAGGAATACCCCGATGTGTTTCTAGAAGAGTTGCCAGGAATGCCACCAGACAGGGATGTCGAATTTACCATCGACTTGCTGCCTGGAACAGGACCTATAGCAAAGAGGCCATACAAGATGGATATAGATAAGTTAAAGGAATTGAAGAAGCAGCTCAAGGAACAGTTGGACAAAGGTTTCATCCAACAGAGTTCATCATCATGGGGAGCCCCTGTTTTGTTTGTGGAGAAGAAAGACTCTAGCAAGAGATTGGTTGTGGATTACCGTTCGCTGAATGAAGTGACAATCAAGAACAAGTACCCATTGCCCAACATCAATGACCTGTTTGATCAGTTGAAAGGAGCAAAGGTGTTCTCCAAAATCGATCTTCGATCATGGTATTTCCAGCTAAAAATCCGAGAACAAGACATACCCAAAACAGCTTTTACCACTAGATATGGTCTATATGAGTATACCGTCATGTCTTTTGGGTTAACAAATGCCCCGGCATACTTCATGACCATGATGAACAAGGTGTTCATAGAATACTTGGATAAATTTGTTGTGGTGTTCATTGATGACATTCTGATTTATTCCAAGGATGACAAAGAACATGAGCAACACTTACGCTTAATCATGGAAAAACTCAGGGAGCATAAGTTATATGTGAAATTCAGCAAGTGTGAATTCTGGTTGAACAAGGTGGGATTTCTTGGTCACATCGTTTCGATGGAAGGAGTCACGGTGGATCCAAGCAAAGTAGCCTCCGTTACTGAATGGGAGTCACCCAAAAATGCGGGAGACATCCGGAGTTTCTTAGGCCTTGCTGGGTACTATCGGAGATTTATTGAAAATTTCTCCAAGATAGCAAAGCCAATGACTAAATTATTGAAGAAAGACAAGAAATTCGAATGGACCGACTCATGTGAAGCTAGTTTTCAAGAATTGAAGAAACGGCTAGTAAGTGCGCCGGTTTTATGTCTTCTAGATATACATAAGGATTTCCAAGTCTATTGCGATGCTTCCCGTCAAGGACTTGGTAGTGTTCTAATGCAGAATGGAAAAGTTGTGAGTTATGCCTCGCGCCAGCTTAAGCATCACGAGAGAAATTACCCCACTCATGACTTAGAGCTAGCATCAGTTGTTCATGCTCTAAAGGTATGGAGACATTATTTGATGGGAAAGCATTGTGATGTGTTCACCAATCACAAAAGCTTAAAATACATATTCACCCAGAAGGAACTGAACATGAGACAAAGAAGATGGTTAGAACTCATAAAAGATTATAATATGAGCTTGCAGTACCATCCGGGGAAGGCTAATGTTGTAGCTGACGCCCTGAGTCGTAAAAGCCACATAAATGGGCTTACAGCACGAGAGCTGCTAGAAGATTTGTGTAAATAGTTCAAAGGGCTCAGGTTAGAAATTGTGCCAGAGGGATTTCTAGCATCCTTTGAAGTTAAGCCTACATTGATGGACAAGATCAAAGAAGCTCAGAAACTAGATAAGGAGATAGAAGAAATAAAGAGTAATATGGCTAAAGGAAAAGCCAAGGGATTTCACGAAGATGGCCAAGGAATTATTTGGTTTGAGAAATGTGTTTGTGTACCACAAGACCCTGAACTCAGAAAGTTAATTCTGCAAGAAGCACATGATTCACCCTATTCAATTCATCCTGGGAACACCAAGATGTATATGGATTTGAAGGGTAGATTTTGGTGGAGCAATATGAAAAGGGATGTCGCCGAATATATTGCCCTGTGTGATGTATGCAACAGAGTTAAGGCAGAGCATCAGAAACCAGCAGGATTATTGCAGCCATTGCCCATACCAGAGTGGAAGTGGGATAATGTTGGCATGGACTTCATCATAGGTTTACCAAGGACTAAGTCTGGTTATGACTCCATCTGGGTTGTAGTTGACCGTTTAACCAAAGTGGCTCACTTCATCCCTGTGAAAACCACTTATACCAGCGCCAGACTAGCCAAGATATACATGAGCTGAATAGTGTGCTTACATGGAGTACCTAAGAGTATCGTGTCAGATAGAGGTACTCAATTCACCTCTCACTTTTAGCGCCAACTTCACGAGTCCTTGGGCACAAGACTAGAGTTCAGCACAGCATTTCACCCTCAGACTGATGGTCAAACAGAAAGGGTGAATCAAATTCTAGAGGATATGTTGAGAGCTTGTGCCTTAGACTATGGGTCTAGTTGGGATGATAACTTACCATATGCGGAGTTCTCTTATAACAATAGCCATCAAGCTAGCATTGAGATGGCACCGTTTGAAGCTCTATATGGCAGAAAGTGCACTACTCCATTGCTTTGGAGTGGTGTTGGTGAACGGAGCTTTTTCGGGCCAGACATAATAAAGGATGCTGAAGAAAAGGTTCGTTTGGTCAGAGATAGGCTCAAGATAGCTCAGTCCAGACAAAAGAGCTACGCAGATTCGAAGCATAGGGAAGTAACCTATGAGGTGGGTGATAGAGCATACCTTCGAGTATCACCACTTTGTGGAGTGAAAAGATTTGGAGTCAAAGGAAAACTAGCACCTCGCTTTGTAGGGCCATTCAAGGTTTTGGCTCGCAAAGGGGAGGTAGCATATGAGCTAGAACTGCCAGAATCTCTGTCTGCAGTGCACAATGTGTTCCATGTGAGCCAGTTAAAGAAATGTCATCTAGAGATGGCAGATACCCCACTAAGAGACACAATACCATTGGAAGAGGTTCAGTTGGAAAGTGATCTCACATATGAAGAGAAACCTATCAAAATCTTGGAGACATCAGAACGAGTTACTCATACCAAGACGATCAAGTTTTGCAAAGTTTAGTGGAGTCACCATACTGAAGAAGAAGCAACTTGGGAACGAGAAGATGAACTCCGAGAAGACTACCCGCACCTATTTGCTAGCCAACCCGAATCTCGTGGGCGAGATTCACCTTAAGGGGGCTAGACTTGTAACATCCCAATTTTGGGAAAGATTTTATAAAAATCTTCACATGAGATCATGCATCATTTCATGCATATCATCACATGCATTTGCATTTTTTTAGCTACCTTGCCTTATTCTCTTGAATCAAAACCTTCCCTGTATTTTCAAATAGAAGAATAAAAGTTTTACAAATTTCAAAATGTGAGCAAATCTCAAATCAGAAAGTTGCAAAAGTTTTCAAACAAAAATTCAAAGCAAAACAGAAAAGAAAAAGAAAAAAAAAGTTGAAAAGGCCGCGGGGCAGCATTTCGGCCCAGACCCCCTTTCGGCCCCGGCCTAGTATCACGCAGACCCCGAAGGGGTACGTTTTCTTTCTTCCCGCAGCCGCTGATAGCCCGACCCCACACGTCAGCGCCGTCTTCCTCCTCTGGACAGAGTCTGAACCGAGCCCGACACCACGCCCGCCGTCCGATCGTGATTCCCACACAAACCCTAACCCCTCAACCACTTCCGGTGAGCTCCTCCCCTTCCTTGTTTCGACCGTCGGATCTAAATCTTACGGTTCATCTTAGATCACTTACGCAAATCGTTACCGAGCAATCTGAGCCACGCGATCTTCTTTAGATCCAATGGCACTTGTTCGCGATCCGAATGAAGCGGTATCGCCCAATCAGGGAGCGACGCGTGTCGGCTTCTAATTTAACCCAATTTTGTTTTCGTTTTAACTCACCAGATTTTGTTTAAAACTTGTTTAATTCATAACTTGAGTTCTACACGTTCAATTTTAGCAAACTTTGCGTCTGTGGTTTCAGAAAAATGTGTAGATTTTATTTCTAGCATCAAAAACATATATAGTAGCTGTTTTATATAGAGAATTACTGCAAGCTTTGTTTAGTGTTTTTGTCTTTTAAAAATAGTTGTAAAATTTATTTTGCAGTAAATCCTTTTGGTTTAGGTCCCTCTGAGATTTCTTAGTACTGTAGCACGGCCAGATTATTTTTGGGAAACTTTTATATCACTTTTGTAGTTTTAGTTTGTATCTTGCTCAAATTGTGTGTTGTTGATATTAAAGCTTTATAATAACTCTAAAATTTTGCTCATGACATCATGCACATAGTAACAACCAGAAAACATGCTAAGTATCCTTGAAGTGTTTAAAACACGTTTGCATGCATGCATTCTTTTCATGATTGTTTATGTGCTTATGGTGCTATATTTCATGTGTAGATTGTGCTGAGTGCAACGAGTGTCTGTGTGACGAGTGCACCAACTCTTCTCCTCATCAAGGCAAGTGTCACCATGTTTCCTTGTCCTACTGAAAGTTTTGGTCTTGTAGCTTTTCTAGTAGAAGATGCATGAATAGGTGTTTTTAAGCTTTTCTTATCTTTAGCTTGCTAGTTTTTATGCCAAGTTTCTATCTAGCTAGCTAGTTTTGCATCTCCTAGTAGAATTGCTGCTGCTATAGGACTTTGCTTTTACACTTGTTGTGGGAAGGGTTAACACATGATTTTGGCTAAGTGATGGAAAACAAGTTTTTGGAAAACTAAGAAAACAACTAAGTTAATGAACCACCTGGGTGGAAGTGGCTTTGCTTGGATTATGTTGAGTGGTTCCCTGGGGTCATGTCGATGAACCTCTGAACCACCAGGTGTATCTCACTTGTGGAAGGCCACCCAGGAGCAAAGAGATTGGAGACGTTCAAGTCGTGAAGCTTCCAGTGCAACCACAAGACATTATGGGCTCTGTCTTGGTTAATTAAGCTGCAAGAACTCAAGCCAGGTGGACAGAGGGTGGTAGATGTGAATAGGTTGGGAGCACGTCTGTTTGGTCTGAGGGAAGGCTTCTGAAAGGCCTCGTCTTAGTTTTCACTTGGCCGTTTGAGGCAAAATGAGTCTCGCGGCAAAACGGGTTAACTAAGTCTTGTGGGAAAAGTGCACCACCTCTGCAGAGTGTTTAGAACTAAGTACTTAGTCATGTCCCTGGTTACGGACAATTTCTGAGTGACATGACTTTGAAGCTGTTCAAGAATCTCGTCACCCCAATTTCTCTAAGTTAAAACTTGATGGGTGAACTGGGGTAGTAAAGGGTCCTTCTGGACAAAGTTTTGCTAAGGAAAATTTGAGTTTTACAAAGATAGGAAAAGGCTTGTTTTTACTAAGTTAAACTCCACCTGGCCAAAGAGCATATACGTGTAGGTCCCATTGAGTCCACCAAAGTGACATTTGCCAATACATTCAACGTATTGACCCTCCGTGGCTGCAACATATCATGTTGCAGGTGGATACTACGAAGATTGAAGATTTCTGCGCTATTGTCACGAGTCTTCATCCAACACGTCTGCCTGCGGATCAATGAAGAAAGAAGACTTGAAGTTTATTTTACTTAGTCATTTTTCATGAGTTGTAATAAGAATTGCGGCTTTGTGCCTCTTGATTTGTAAAAGACTAAGTTATTTGTGGATCAAGCATTGTAATAAAGACCTTTGTATTCTTGATATTTCATCTTGTAACTGTGTGTGCTAGCAGTCGATCCGGGACTAGCACAAATAAAGCACAGGTACGCTACAAAATGGTTGTGTGGAAGTTCAAGTTAAGGGAAGATGACAAAGTCCTTTTCTGCTTCTCTGAAAGATATGATGGAGACCTAGATCTTCTGGTTGAGTTCCTTCCAGTAGTGACTACTAGCTAGATTAATGCTAGTCTAATCTATGCATGACTATAGTATATATGTAAGATTGCTATAGATGGCGCAGTGGTGATGAAGTGAATGACCGGCCAGTTGGGAAACCCCAAGAGGATGGTATGATGAATATAGTAGCAAGTTTTTCCCTCAGTAAGAAACCAAGGTTTAATTGAACCAGTAGGAAAAAGCCAATACTACTGAAGGTGATGCTTGCTAGCTTTGCGATAGCTCCGGACAATTTATAAGGTGCCTCGTCCAAGCTTTGCTTTGCGAGCGGCAATGTGGAATCTGCATACAACACAACCAAATACTTTGTTCCCAACTTACGATGAGGTTGTCAATCTCACCGGTTTGCTTGAAATAAAGGGTATGAGCGTATCGAGTGGAAAGTGATAGTAGTATGCAAGTAAAGTAAACAGTGCGAGTAAAGTGAACAGGTGATAGCAATATAATGGAAATAGGACCGGGGTCCACAGTTCACTAGTGGTGTCTCTCCATAAGATAAAAAACACATGTTGGGTAAACAAATTATAGTTGGGCAATTAATAAAATAAAGACAACGTGCATATGTCGAGAGGATCACTATGAGATTTACTCTGGGCATTACAACAAGATACATAGACCGTCATCCAACTGCATCTATGACTAATAATCCACTTGTGGCGAATCAATCCAAGAACTCCACAAGTATTAAGTTGCGAACAACAGATAACTGCATTAAGCAAAGTGTGTAATGTAAACAAAGCATATGCCCTTAAGCATATGAATGTTGTTTTCTCCCTAGTGGCAACAGCACATCTACAATCTTAGAGGTTTCTGTCACTCCCAGATTAAATAGAGGCATGAACCCAACTATCGAGCATAAATACCCCCTCTTGGAGTCACTAGCAACTACTCAGCCAAGATAGCTACTAACAACAGAGAGCATGCAAGATCATAAACAATATAGAGATAACACAAGATAATATTCAGCACATCAACTCAATCATAACACCAATATTCATCGGATCCCAACAAACACAACATGTAGAATTACATAACGGTGATCTCGATCATGTAAAGCAGCTCACGAGATCTAAACATGAAGCACATGGTGGAGAAGACAACCAACTAGCTATTGCTATGGACCCATAGTCCAAGGTAGACTACTCACTCATCATGCCGGAGGCAAGCATGGCGATGAAGAAGACCTCCGATGGCGATCCCCCTCTCCGGCAGGGTGCTGGGAAGAGCTTCTGGACCCTCCCGATCTCAGGTCGACGGCAGTGGCGGATCACGATGTATTCTGGAAAAGTGATCGGGTCTTTAGGTTTTTTCCGTCGGGGGGTCTTTATAGGCGAAGGGGCAGCGTCAGAAGTGGGCTAGGGTGGCCTCACCACCAGGGGGCGTGGGCCAGGGGCTGGCCGCGCCACCCTATGGTGTGGCTGTCCTATGGCCCCTCTCCGTCTCCTCTTCGGTTCTCTGGAAGCTTCAGTAAATTTCTGGATGTTTGGCTTTTATTTCGTCCAATTCCGAGAATATTTCCTGTGTAACTTTTCTGAAACACAAAAATAGCAGAAAACAGGGAACTGGCACTGTGACATCTCGTTAATAGGTTAGTTCCGGAAAATGCATAAAAATGCCACGAAGTGTAACGAAACACTAAACAAATGGTGTAAAAACAAGCATGGAGCATCAAAAATTATAGATACGTTAGAGACATATCAGCATCCCCAAGCTTAACTCCTGCTCGTCCTCGAGTAGGTAAGTGATAACAAAAGAAATAATTTTTGAGGTGACATGCACCTACACAATCTTGATCAACTATGTAAGCGTTGTGAGCTGGGATCAAAAGAACTTAAAACATGGGCATGAAATATGTAATCTTGATAGAAGAAACTTAGCAACCATGTTATAACATGAAAAAGAACACAAATGAAAGTTCATGAAAATGAAACAATGAAAGTCAAATGTGTGTTCAAATCATATGGAAAAACATACAAATGGTTTTCAGCTTGTCCTTCATGAGAGAGCAAAACATAAATGCATAGGACACCTTCAAGTTTAAGAGGGCGACTAGATACAAATAATTTAAGAACAAGTGAAACCAACATCATGAATCAATCAATGAAAACTTTGGGACAATGCACATTATACTCAGAATGACAACTATGCTCTCTTAGATGGTGCATAAAGGTAGAAGGTGGTGACTCAACATAAAAGTAAAAGAAAAGCCCTTCACAGAGGGAAGCAGTGATTGCAAGTTTTAGAAACCTTCAAAAATTATGGTACTTACCGGCTTTGAGCTCTCATTGCCCCCATCATAGGCATCTTGAATGGTTAAAGTTAATGTCAATACAATTATGCTGCATATGCTTGACAAATCATAAGTTGAAAACCTCATGTCCCGTGAAATACGAATACCCAAACCTCATGCTACTCGACTTAGAGTCCCAAGCAAGCTCTTGTAATTGTAAATATATGTGTATCATCAAGAACCGCCAACGGGGTACTGATACGTCTCAAACGTATCTATAATTTTCGATGCTCCATGCTTGTTTTTACACCATTTGCCTTGTGTTTCATTACACTTCATGGTGTTTTTATGTGATTTCTGGAACTAACCTATTGACAAGATGCCACAGTGCCAGTTCCCTATTTTCTGCTGTTTTGTGTTTGTCGATGGATTTCGTGTCGCAAGAACACGGGGTACCACGCGATGGACCCAAGGATTCGAACGCAGGGGGCTGAACGTGTGAGATCTTGGATCGCAACGAAACGCGGTGATGGAAGCCTCGATTGTCAGACGCACAATGCACTGCAGAGAGGGAGACCGAGCTTTACCCAGGTTCAGGGCCCTCGTGGTGAGGTAAAACCCCTACTTCCTGCCTTCTTGTATTGCAACGCAACACCTCGCGAGGAGTACAAGGCCTTGATTACAAAGCTCTAGCTGGCCAGAGGTTGAAGAACCTGCGTGCCCAGCTAGCAGCCTGAAGAAGATGAAGATTTGAGCCCCCCTAAGGGGTGGCCTCCCTCCCCCTTTATAGCGCCCAGGTCCTCCTTCCCCTTATCTTCTTGGGGAAGGGGTTGCCACACACGGCCAAGGAGGGAGGACAGCTGTAGACTATACTCTTCTGTAGACTGGGTCTTCGTAGGGTAGTGGCGCCGGTCCACAGGAGTGGGTGGAGGAAGCTGACGTCCTCCCCTGGCGCCCTGCACCGTCCACGCTATTTTTAGGGGGGTGGCCAACTACCCCTGTGCCGCTTTAGGCAGGCACAGAGAAAGCTGGTCTCCTCCCTGTTGGAGGTAGCGTGGGCGGTACGCGGTCTTCTGCCCGTTGTCTTCTTGCTCTGCACGCAAACGTGCTGAGCTGACGTGGGCGCACTTCCTCTCCTCACCAGCGGGGGCTCGTGAGGAGGTCTTCTGGTCCTTAGCCGTTTGTGTCGTCGTTCTCCTCACGAGGCGCCTCCTCGTGAGGGTCTTCTTCGTAGCTTGGGTCATCAATTCTGAAGGTGGGCCAATGACGTGGCCCAGAAGTAGGTGGACCGGGATACCCCGGTATCCATTCCACCGACAGTAGCCCCCGGGAGCCCGGCCTGCGAATGCGCCCTCTCGAGGGAGCGAAGGGCCGGGGGCCCTAGAAGCTGCTGGGCCCTCCAACGGCACGCGTCAACCGTGCGGTCAGAGGACCATGTGAAGAAGCAGAGACTCCAGATGCGTGGCACGGCCGTAGCCGGCGAGACGAAACAGCAGGCGACGCTACGGTCCCCGAGGCATCAACCCGTCGTAATGATGCGTCGCTTGACTGCAGAGCGCCGCGCCAATGCTTCGATTCCCGCGCAGGGATTTGACGCATCGACGCCGGACGCCCTCCTTAAATAGGTCCTCCTCGAGACCTCCGGCACTTCACCTCCTTCCTCCAGTGCCACTCCTGCTTCCACTCCCCTGAGCTCATGGATCCTTCCAACTCCTCCGCCATCGCTGGATCGAGCTCCGGGGCGAAGCGCCGTGGACGCCCTCTGGGCAGCGGGAAGAAGGCGAAGATCCCTGCCCAGTGGACGCCCAGCGCCGGTGGCCCCCTCCGCATTGGCGCGCCGCGGCCCGGCGAGGCGGACCGCGCCGCTGCGGGGACCTCTGGCGCCCTGACCCTCGGGGGTCCTATGCGTGGAGGTGCCTCGAACTCGTCGTCGCCGCTGGCGGCGGTGCTTGCTCCCCGCGCCTCGGGAAGCATCGATCAGGCCCTCCAGGAGGTGCTGGCCGCCCTGGGCCTGCCTCCCCCTGGAGCAGATCCTCCGGCCCCGCCGGCGAACGGAGTGATTGCCACTCCGCGGCCCCTGGCGGCGGCGATGCTGGGACCCCTCGTCGCTCCGGGGTCCCGCTTCTTGGAGCTCCTCGTCATCGTCGACACCCCGGGCTTCAACTCCCTCCGGCTGCCCGACGCCGTCCGGAGGGTGATTTATGCCCCCGGCGCGGCTGCCGGGGAAATCGCCCTGGGGGAACAAAGCAGGCCAGACCTCTTCTGGCCTGTGGACATCCTCCTTGGGGACGGCGGTAGCGCCGTCCTTTCCGGCCGCTGGAAGGCATTCGCCCTCGACCATCGCCTCCGCGTCGGTGACCGCCTCGTCTTCCGCTTCAAGCTGGGGACGCTGGAGGCCTCGGTGAGGATCTTTACCGCCGCTGGCGTCCGCCGCACCTTCCCCCCGCCCGCGGCGCAGTGAAGAGGAGGTCCCGGCGCGGTAGTCTTCTGGGGAGGGGAGATAGTCTCCTCCCCTCTTTTGCTGTGTAGTCCTTGCCGGCGGGGAATGCCCCGCCGTGCCTTGCTCCTTCCCCCCTGGGGGTACTTTAATGAAATCCGCTTGTTAACCGTCTTTTCATTCTTCATTGTCCTGGTCATTCGCTTGCTTGAGAGCCCTTGTGAGCTGCTGGCATCGACGGGAGGCCTCCCTCCGCCTCAGAGCTCGAGATGGGGTCAGCGTCGATGACACATCAGACGATTCCTGAGACAGGAAGTTGAAGAAAGAGTTGGAAAAGAAAAAACCCCAAATCCCCGAAAATGGAAAAAACAAGTCGATAAAACAAACGAGAAAAGAAGGCGAATAAGATGCCCCTGTGACCGGCACAGGGACCTTCTCCGTCGTGGAGGAGCGCGGCACTATCTGTGCCAGCAGCTAAGAGCAAATTGCCGCGCGTGGCAATTCACGGGGCCTTCCTCGTCGTTGAGGGAAGCTAGACCCTCACGGACGTGAAAACGTCGATGCTTAAGAGAGCCCAGAGACCGTCGACACCTCACAAGGATTGCTCATGAGGTGAAGGGCCTGGCACGGACCTCCGGATCCGCGTCTCCTTCGCAAGATGATCGGAGCAGCCTTAGTCTTCAATAATCCTGCCACGTTAGGCCTTCCTCGAGAGAGGGAATCCTTCTGCAGATGCTAGTGCATCGACGCGTCTTTGCTCCCTCGTGAGGGTTGCTCACGAGGGGTAGGTCCTTCACGGGTGCCTTGGGCACACCTTGGACTATCCTCGAAATTTTTTTATTTTCCGATGTACTTCGCGAGGAACTAAGCACCATGGGCATCCAGAGGTGATCGTTAACGGGGCCGTCGCCCCTGACCAGAGCTCGCTCCCTTCGGGTTTTTCGGGCTTGCTGTTTTCCGGGCGAAGGCCCCAGCATAGACACCGTGCCTAGCCCCCTTCCGCGTGGAGTACAACAGAAAATAAATGGACTTCATGCCATTTTGATGTCATGCCGAAGCAGAGGCGCTACATTGCGCGATAACTTAATATCAGTGCTTAAGAGCAGATTGAGCTGATACAAGTGCCGTGAAAACGGTCTTTTTCTCCTCGTGAGGAACCTAAGGGTAGAACTTTCGCAGATGAGCTATGTTCCACGGGTTCCCCACCGGCACGCCTTCTGTGGTTTCCAGCCGCGCCGAGCCTGGCCTGGCTATGTGTGTCACCTTGAAGGGCCCTTCCCACATTGGAGACAGCTTGTGCAGACCCTCGCGAGAGAGTATTCTCCTCAGCACCAGATCGCCGACCTCCAGAGTCCTTGCTCGAACATGGTGGCTATGGTAGCGGCGTAGTCCTTGCTGGTACCTCGCGGCGCGGAGCGCGGCTTGGCACCGAGCTTCTTCGAGCAGGAGGAGGCGATCCTTGATGAGGTCCTCTTGGTGAATTTCGTCGAAGGCGAGCACTCTTGGCGACCCGAACTTGATGTCGGTGGGAAGAACAGCCTCCGCCCCATAGACCATGAAGAAAGGGGTTTCTCCAGTGGGTTTGGTGGCGGTAGTCCTGAGGGACCACAAGATGGACTGGAGGTTGTCTAACCATTTTTTGCTGCAGGCCTCGAGCTTGGCGTTGAAGCTTTTCGTCTTGAGTCCCTTGAGGACCTCGGCGTTAGCGCGCTCGGCCTGACCATTGCTCCTGGGGTAGGCGACAGAGGCAAAACATATCTTGATGCCGGTCGATGTGCAGTATTCCCGGAACAGTCCGCTGGTGAACTGGCTGCCGTTGTCGGTGATGATGCGGTTAGGCACTCCAAAGCGACAGACCAGCCCCCGGATGAACTTGACTGCGGACCTCGCCGGGATTGTGCACACCGGTTCCACCTCCACCCACTTGGTGAACTTGTCGATGGCGACGTAGAGGTAGCGATAGCCCCCTTGCGCTCTGGGAAATGGACCGAGGATGTCCAGCCCCCAAACGGCAAAGGGCCAAGTGAGTGGGATGGTTCGCAGTTCTTGCGTCGGCTGATGTATCTGCTTGGCGTGGAATTGGCACGCCTCGCACCTCTTGACCATCTCCGCCGCATCCCCGAGCGCCGAAGGCCAGTAGAAGCCACTTCGATATGCCTTTGCGGCTAGAGTTACAGCAGAAGCATGATGGCTACACTCGCCGGCATGGATGTCCCTTAGAAGTTCTTGGCCTTGGTGAGTAGATATGCACTTCAGAGCGACGCCGTTTGGGCGACGCCGGTACAAGTCACCGTCCTTGACGCAGTAGCCTGAAGCTTGCCGCACAATCCTCTCGGCCTCCTCCTCATCCTCAGGAAGCCTGCTGCTGGTGAGGTAGGCCTTGAGCTCGATGATCCAATCCACTCCCTCCTGCCGTGCAAATGCCAGCAGGACGCGGTCACCCGAAGGAGGCCCGCAATCCGGAGCCCCCTGCTCCGGTGGTGGCGGCAAAGCAGAAGGAGGAGGTGGTTCGGATGTTGACGGAGAAGCGGACGGTTTCAAGAGACGCTCCTCAAAGACGCCGGCAGGCTGCGCCAGGCGATGAGAGGCGCGCTTGGCGATCTCGTCGGCTTCCATGTTTACTCCCCTCGGGATGTGCTTCAGCTCCAAGCCTTGGAAGCGCTTTTCCATCTTTCGATGCTCCTCGAGATAAGCCGCCATGTGCTCATCCTTTGGAGTGTAGCTCTTGTTCGAGAAGTTCACAACCAGCTGTGAATCTCCCTTGACGACGAGGCGCTTGATGCCCAAAGCGTTTGCCGCCCTTAGGCCGGCGAGTAGTCCTTCGTACTCCGCGATGTTGTTGGAGACCTTGTTCTCAGGCTTGAAGCAGAGCTGCACAGCATAGAAGAGCTTGTCTCCAGAGGGAGAGGTTAGGACAGCACCAGCTCCCACGCTGGGAAGGTTGAAGGCGCCGTCGAAATGCATGACCCAGAGGCCTGGGGCCTCCTCTCCAGGGAGAGTTGACTCCACCTCTGGAGGCTCGTCGACGAACGGATCAGTCCATTCTGCAGTGAACTCAGCCAAAGCCTTGCTCTTGATTACCTTTGTAGTTTCGAAGGAGATCTCGAAAGGCTGAAGCTCCACGGCCCACTCAGCCACCCGCCCGGTGACATTGGGGTTGCGTAGGATGGTTTCCAGGGGCCGATCGGTTACCACCTTAATCGGGTGACCCTGGAAGTAGTGGCGTAGCTTCCGCGAGGCGATGAGCAAGGTGTAAAGTAGCTTTTGCTGCATAGTGTAGCGTTCCCACGCGTCGCGCAGTACCGTGCTGACAAAGTACACAGGCTTTTGCACCTTGACGACACCCTCGGAAGGCTCCTCCTCAGAAGGCTTTTGAGCGTTGCTCTGAGAGAGCGGCTCGGTCGGCGAAGATTCCGTGGGCGGCTCCTCTCGAGGGTCGGGAGGTGAAGCAGCCTCTTCCTCGCGAGGAGCCCCCGGGCTTAGAGGAGTGATCTCCTCCTTGGCAATCATCTTAGCGTCTCGCTCCGCGACGAGAACGGCACTTGCAGTCCTTGGAGTTGCCGCGATGTAGAGTAGCAAAGGCTCGCGGGGGGTTGGGGCAACCATGATCGGTGGGCTCGTGAGGTACCTTTTCAATTCAGCGAAGGCCTTGTCGGCCTCCGGAGTCCACTCGAACTTCCCGGTGCGCTTCATAAGCTTGAAGAAGGGCAAGGCTTTCTCCCCACTCCTCGCGATGAAGCGCCCCAGAGCTGCCATGCACCCCGTGAGGCGTTGCATTTCCTTGAGATTGCGTGGAGGACGCATTTCTTCGATGGCCTTGACCTTGTCGGGGTTCGCCTCTATCCCGCGATTGGACACGAGGAACCCCAACAGTTTTCCCGACGGTACGCCGAAGGCGCACTTGGCGGGGTTGAGCTTGATGTTTACCTTCCTCAGGTTGACGAATGTTTCCTCCAGATCTTCGATGAAGGTGTGACCCTCGCGAGTCTTGACGACGATGTCGTCGACGTAGGCTTCCGCATTCCTTCCCATCTGAGCCCCCAGGGCCTTACGCATGAGCCTTTGGAAGGTGGATCCTGCGTTCTTCAGGCCAAAGGGCATACAGACGTAGCAGTACACCCCACAGGGCGTGATGAAGGCGGTTTTCTCCTCGTCCTCCTTTGCCATCTTGATCTGATGGTAGCCGGAGAAAGCATCCAAGAAGCAAAGGAGGTCGCAGCCGGCGGTGGAGTCGACGATTTGATCTATCCTCGGGAGTGGATAAGGATCCTTGGGACAGGCCTTGTTGAGACTTGTGAAGTCCACGCAGAGGCGCCCACTGCCGTTAGCCTTTGGGACGACCACCGGATTAGCAATCCAGGTGGGGTGGGCCACCTCGCGTATCAACTTGGCCTTCTTCAGCTTCTCTATTTCCTTGATGATGAAGTCTTGCTTCTCTTGCGCTTGCTTCCTGGTCTTCTGCTTCACGGGGTGTGCCTGAGGGCACACGGCTAGGTGGTGCTCAATCACCTCCCTGGGGACGCCGGGCATATCTGACGGAGTCCAAGCGAACATGTCAGAATTTGCCCGCAGGAAGGTGACGAGCGCGCTTTCCTATTTGAGGGAAAGCCCTGCCCCGATGGTGACGAAGTTGTCGCAGCCCCCAGCCTGAAGCGGGACCTTCTTGGTTGCCGAGCGCTCCTGGGTAAACTGGGGCCTCCTCCCTGAGGGTACCGCAGCTTCCCCAATGCTCATGTCCAGCATTGGATGGACCAGGTCCTCGCTTGGAGTAGGCGATGCAGAGGCGGCGAACTTCTTCCCTGTCGAACCCAGTGGGTGGGGCTCAAGAGAGGCCTTCCTCGGTGCAGCCCGCTCTTGAGATATGAGCTGCTTCTTCCTCGTGAGGTCGCCGGAGTGTTCCAGTAGATCTTCGTTGGCGGGGAACATGGTGGCGGCCTCGCGGTAGACATGCTCAACTGATCGGAGAGCATCCTTCTCATTGCAGTGCACGGTGATCGTGCCGTTGGCGCCTGGAATCTTGAGGACGTTGAAGCCATGGTGCGTTGCTGCCATGAACCTAGCCAAGGCTGGGTAGCCGAGGATGGCATTGTATGGCAGGGCGATGTAGGCGACGTCGAAGTCGAGGCTTTCTGTCCTGTAGTTGTCCCAGGTGCCGAAGGTGACGGGCAGGCTTACCTGCCCAATTGGCGTTGTAGACCCCTCGGTTACCCCAAAGAACGGCCGAGTTGGCATGAGCCGGTGGTACGGCACCTGCATCTTTTCAAAGATCTCGACCGAGATGATGTTGAGGCCCGCCCCTCCGTCGATGAGAGTGCGGTTTACGGCGACGTTGTTGATGGTTGGCGTGCACAAGAAGGGGATTGTGCCCACGCCCCTTGTGGAAGCCGGATGATCCTCCTCGTCGAAGCCAATCTTGCACGTCAACCACTTCATTAGGCGATTGCCGACGCTGGGCTGCGCCGCTGCGATTTCTCGCGACAGCTGCTTGAAGTGTCGGTTTGACAGAGGAGCCTGAGCTCCACCCATAAGGCAAGCGGTGAAGTCTCGCGGCTCTTGATAGCCCCCCTGGTCTTCCTCCCGACGATCGTTTGCTGGCGGGGGCAGCGGCAGCGGCTCGGGATCGGCTCGAGACAGACCCCCACGGCGGCGACCCTCGCGCGGTCGTCGTCGCGGCGATCGCCCCGGGATCCGCTCTTGCTGTTGTTGCGGCCGCTCCCGCGACGCTTGGCAACGCCATTTTCCTCGTGAAACTTCCGGACAATCCAACAATCTTCGGTATTGTGTGTGTCCTTCTTGTGGATGATGCAGTAACGGCGACGTCGACCTTTATCGCGATCGGAGCGGTCCCCGCGGCGTTGCTTATGATCTGGCTCCGCCGCGAGGACAGCAGCTTCCTTTTGCTTGGGGTCCTTGGACTTTGGCTTTGGGGGAGGCGCCTCCGGCAGATTGTGCACAAAGAGCCTCCCCTCCTCAGCCTTGGTGCAGCGGTCGGCGATCTCGAAGAGCCTGACAACGGAAGTCAGCTCGTCATTCACGGACAGCTTCTCCCGCATCTTGACGTCGGAGACGCCCGTGGAGAACGCGGAGATGACCTCCTCGTTGGAGATCCTGGGGATCTTGTTCCTCATCTGACTGAAGCGCTGGATGTACTGACGTAGCGTCTCACCCTTGTACTGACGCACCGCCTTAAGATCATTCTTGGTGGCGGGGCGCTCGTACGTGGGCATGAAGTTGGCAACGAACTGACGACACAAATCCTTCCACGAAGTCACGGATTCGTGAGGAAGATTCATGAGCCAAGTTCGCGGAGCGTCCTTGAGGGCCATGGGGAACCAATTGGCCATGGCGCGCTGATCTCCATGCGCAGCCTGGATGGCGACGACGTAGAGTTGGAGGAATTCGACAGGATTTGTGGTCCTGTCGTAACGCGCGCTGATGTCCGGCTTGAACTTGTCAGGCCAGACAACGTAGCGCTACTGGCGAGTGAGGGCAAGACACCCGGGGTTGTAGATAGGGACGCCGGGGGTCCTGACGTTCTTGCCAGCTTCACCGATGTCATCGATGGCGCGGTCATGATTTTCGCGGCGGCGCTCGAGAGAGACGCGTGCGTCTTCCGGAGCGCGTTGGACGATTTGGCAGCTGGGCTCCCTGCGCGGCGAAGACGCGGCGCGGGAAACCACCTTCTTGGCCTTGTTGGCCCTTCCATCTCCGGCGCCCGGGGCGCGACCCCCCGCCGCCGGATCTGGGTTCCCTGCGCCCTGGGCTCCTCCCTGGGCCGGGTCTTCGTTGGCGATGGCGACGAGCTCGGCGATTCGAGCGTGCCACCCCTCACGCCCGTCATCGGTGGGTTGATAGCGTAGCAGCTCCTGCGCCATGGTGAGAGCCTGCGCAGGAGACAGCTGACTCCCAGAACGAGCGCGAGAAGTGGCGGTGGCGATGAAGGAGAGCGAAGGCTCCGTTCGCCCGGATGGGGGGTAGGAGGACTCCAGATCTTCCTCCTCTTCCTCCTCGGCCGAAGCTTCATGACGACGGAAGATGGGCTCGGTTTGCCCCCGAGCAGCGTTGCGGCGGCGAAGACGCTCGAGCCTTGCGTTGTCGTCGGCCATGTCGAAGCAGATCTAGAAGAAAACACACCACAGCCCCCTACCTGGCGCGCCAAATGTCGATGGATTTCGTGTCGCAAGAACACGGGGTACCACGCGACGGACCCAAGGATTCGAACGCAGGGGGCTGAACGTGTGAGATCTTGGATTGCAATGAAACACGGTGATGGAAGCCTCGATTGTCGGACGCGCAATGCACTGCAGAGAGGGAGACCGAGCTTTACCCAGGTTCAGGGCCCTCGTGGTGAGGTAAAACCCCTACTTCCTGCCTTCTGGTATTGCAACGCGACACCTCGCGAGGAGTACAAGGCCTTGATTACAAAGCTCTAGCTGGCCAGAGGTTGAAGAACCTGCGTGCCCAGCTAGCAGCCTGAAGAAGATGAAGATTCGATCCCCCCTAAGGGGTGGCCTCCCTCCCCCTTTATAGCGCCCAGGTCCTCCTTCCCCTTATCTTCTTGGGGAAGGGGTTGCCACACACGGCCAAGGAGGGAGGATAGCTGTAGACTATACTCTTCTGTAGACTGGGTCTTCGTAGGGTAGTGGCGCCGGTCCACAGGAGTGGGTGGAGGAAGCTGACGTCCTCCCCTGGCGCCCTGCACCGTCCACGCTATTTTTAGGGGGGTGGCCAACTACCCCTGTGCCGCTTTAGGCAGGCATAGAGAAAGCTGGTCTCCTCCCTGTCGGAGGTAGCGTGGGCGGTACGCGGTCTTCTGCCCGTTGTCTTCTTGCTCTGCACGCAAACGTGCTGAGCTGACGTGGGCGCACTTCCTCTCCTCACCAGCGGGGGCTCGTGAGGAGGTCTTCTGGTCCTTAGCCATTTGTGTCGTCGTTCTCCTCACGAGGCGCCTCCTCGTGAGGGTCTTCTTCGTAGCTTGGGTCGTCGATTCTGAAGGTGGGCCGATGACGTGGCCCAGAAGCAGGTGGACCGGGATAACCCAGTATTCATTCCACCGACAGTGTTTCAGAAAAGCTACATAGGAAATATTCTCGGAATTGAACGAAACAAGTTCCAGAAGTCTTATTTTTCCCGGACGAAGGACGAGGACCAAACGGGAGCTGGAGAGGGGCCAGAGGCTGCCCTCACCACCAGGGGGCGCGGCCCAGGCCCTGGCCGCACCCACCTGTGGTGAGGAGCCCCTGGTCCACCTGTAACGACGCCCCTTCGCCTATAAGAAGCCTCCCGATGGAATACCCTAAAAACTATTAGCAAAATTTCTAGAACAGTTCTGCAGTGCCGCCGCCGTCAAAGGCAAATTTCAGGGGACAGAAGTCTCTGTTCCGGCACCCTGCCGGGACGGGGAAGTGCCCCCGGAGCCATCTCCATCGGTCTCCATCGCCGTCTCCGCCGTCTCCATCGACCTCACCGCCATCTCCATCAACCTTGCTGTCTCCTATGATGAGGAGGGAGTAGTTTTCCCCCAGGGCTGAGGGCTGTACCGGTAGCTATGTGGATCACCTCTCTCTCCCATGATGTGATCTTTATATGATCGGGAGCTTTGTATCTAGTTGAATTGGTAGATGTTATTATTCAGATATTATGCTACTCCCGTGCTTATTATTTGTAATCTCCAGAGATGCCTTGTATCATGGTGTGAAGGTGACTAGTGTGCGCATCATGTGTATCTTTTTGGTTAATGTCTCTATGAAATGTTGGTGTTTGTTGGAACCATCTAGTGCGTTCATGGTGATAGTGTGGGACAATCTAGTTTAGGTACATACGGACTTTGAGGAGTGCTTCGTAGCCCTACGCATGATTAGTGTTCATTTTTCATTGGAGAATTGTTTTGAGTTGCATATTGATGATAGTATCTATTGGTTCAATTATGTTATATTTGTTGAGAGTGTGTCCACTAGTGAAAGTATGATCCCTAGGCCTTGTTTCCAAGCTTTGCACACCGTTTACATTCAGTTTTGTTACATGTTTGCTTGCAGCTATATTTATTTCAGATTACATTTACTACTCATAATCATCACTACTACTTGTATTTCACTATCTCTTCGCCGAACTAGTGCACCTATATATCTGACAAGTGTATTGGGTGTGTTGGGGACACAAGAGACTTTCTGTATCGTAATTGCAGGGTTGTTTGAGAGGGATAGCTTTGACCTCTTCCTCCCTGAGTTCGATAAACCTTGGGTGATCCACTTAAGGGAAACTTGCTGCTGTTCTACAAACCTCTGCACTTGGAGGCCCAACACTGTCTATAAGAACAGACGCGTGCATAGACATCAAGCTCTTTTCTGGCGCCGTTGCCGGGGAGGTAAGGTAAAGGTACTCGCATCCTTTGGCTACTAAGTCTTTTAGTTGCTGGTGAGTGCTCAGAGTTATTTTCTTTAGATTCTGCAATTATATTTTTTTGTTTCTTGTTTTTATTTTCACTAGTTAGGCTTAATGGAAAGTAAAGAGTTCTTTAGTCTTTTTCCTGAGTTTAGATTTGAAGAGAAAATTGAAAAACCTTTGGAGCTTATTTCGCATAGCAATGTTATTAGTACGAATGCTTTGAACACCGTTGTTGCCAATGCTATAGAAAAGTCTAAGCTTGGGGAAGCTGGTTTTGTTAAGCATGATATTTTTAGTCCCCCAGCTTTAGTGGAGAAAGTTTGCTCTGATGATATTTTATCTCCCATATGTGATGTTTCTAATGATGCTTGTGCTCCCCATCCTTTTAAAATACTTATGAAGATTGTTGAATGTGCTATGGATAACTGCTATTTAGGAGATGGAACTGTCCATCCTGGTGATCATTTGCTTTTTATACATGAATTATGCGAGTTGTTCAAGTGTGTAGGTATTTCGATGAACCGAGTTAAGAAGAAGCTATTTTCTTTATCACTGAAAGGCAGAGCTGCGGAATGGTATAAAACACTGAAGGATGGTCGATCTATTGACTGGGAGGAAATTGTACCTCTCTTTTATTCTAAATTTTATCCTTCTAGTGAGGTTTATAAAGATAGGAATTACATATATAATTTTCATCCGCATGAGGGAGAAAACATTGCCCAAGCATGGGGAAGATTGAAGTTACTAATGCACAAATGTCCTATTCATGATCTTCCCCGTCATATTGTTATTAATAATTTTTATGCAAGGCTTTCAGGATATTACAAGGACTATCTAGATGCATGCTTTGATGGGTCTTTCACAAGCAAGGATGTTGACACCAAGTGGGATCTTCTTGAAACAATTCAAAACAATATTGAAGGTTGGGATAGCGACAAAGGTAAAGGATCAGGTATGAATTACGAGTTTGATTGCATTAAGTCTTTCATTGAAACTGCTAATTTTCAAGAGCTTAGTGCTAAATATGGTCTTGATCCTCAAATTATGGTTGATTGCTTTAAAGCCTTTGCTTCCCATATGAATGTTCCTAAAGGAAATGGGGATGTGTATCATGAACCTTTTAAGGATACTTGCGTAGAAAATGATATTGTTGTTGATGATTGCAATAAACATGCTCAAATTTCTGAAAGTACTACTTCCTATAAGCATGTTAATTTTTGTGGAATACATAGACCTTGTGAACAGAATCACAACAGGGAAGATTATTGCATCACCCACGGGAATGAAGAAACCAATACGTGGCTCAGGGATCTAGACGAGCTTGGTGAAAGGGTTTGTAAGCTTTATCCTTTTCTTTGTGAACTTTGCGATAAAATAGGTCACTTTAATTTTCAATGCCCAATTAATCGAACGAGTACTGCAGATTTGTATTGTGATGATAAGATTACTCTCAATTAGTATGATGAGCTTACTTTGTTTTTGAATTGTGAAGAGATATCTAGAAAGATTTCTTTGGTTGATATGAGAGATGTTGATATTAATAGCACCCTTCATGGTTGTCGTCTCTATTGTGCTAAAGATTGCCTCGTAAATACTTAATTACAAGATCTTATAAAACATGATGTTTTGCCAAGCTATGACAGGACTAATATATGTTTCGATCTTATTAATAGAGAGGAGGAATCCTCCAAAGTTTCTTATGTTGTTTCTGTCAGCAAACCAGATTATGTGGAGAAGATGCCTTTCCCTCCTAAAGGATATGTGGAGAAGATGCCCTTCAAGTCTCTCCCTCCTAAAGGAGAGAGTAAGAAGAGTATGAAGAAGAAGAAGAAGAGTATGAAGAAGAAGAGGAGTAAGAGGCGAGAGGACACGGTATCTTCCCCTAAGTGTTATGATCATGCTATAGATTATGATAATTCTAATTGGGATGATGTTCTCATGCCTGTTACCTATGTTAGTGATCATGATTGGGAAAAGCACTCTACTTTTGATATTGAAAATCTTTTTGGTACAAATTCTAAGGTTAATAATTGTTGTACCATTAGTACTATCCATGTTCCTTCTTATGATGATATGTTTGATGAATATGCTTTGCGAAATAGCTGTTCTCTAGCTTGTGATGATACTAAACCTCTAGTTTATGATGGTTATGATGATGGGTATAATATTTTCAGTTCGCCTACTTTTGAGGAGAAAACTAGTTAAAATTACAATATGCCTCCTGTTTTTGATGATTATGGTGATGAGAATAATTATTCTGTTGAATCTGCTCCTACTACAATTGTTCATGTGTGGAGTATTAATTCTTTTATGCATGTGGCTCATGATAGGGATGCTTTATGTGATAGTTATATTGTTAGTTCTATTCATGATGCTACTGAAAGTTATTATGAGAGAGGGAAATATGGTTTGATGGACCTCCTTATGTTGCAACTCTTGAAGTTGTACTTGTTTTGCCTTCCTATGCTTTTTGCTTTGCGCTTTCATAACTTGTCTCTTTACAAGATTATTTTTCATAGGAAGTGGTTCAGATTTAAATGTCTTTCATATTTGCTTTTTGATGCTCTCTATTGCTTTAAGTTCCTATATGGCGCCTTTGCCTTAAGCTCTTTTTGGCGCCTAGATGAGCATCTTTGCAAATTACTGCGGCTAGCTCAAAGGTGTTAAAGAAAAGCACTCTTGGGAGATAACCCATTGTTTATTTTCAGTACTTTTTCTTTTATTTGAGTCTTGGAATTTATTAATACTGTAATGACCTCTCCTTATCCTTTTTATTTCGTTTTTGTGCCAAGAGAAGCCTCTAATTTGAGTGAGGTAAGATTTGGGGATATTGCTGTCCTGAAACAGTTTTCGGTGCTGCACCGTAAAAATTCGTGAAAATTCTCTGTATACCTTTTGGACCTGCGATTTCTTGTGCATATGCCCCAGGTTATATCCAAACTTTCATTAGTTGAACACTTTTTGATTTGAGCAACAGAAAACCCTCTAAAAATTTGACCTTTGTCAGCTGTTCTGTTTTGACAGATTTCTGCCAATATTTGCGTTTGCCGCTTTATCGCTTTCTTTTTGAGTTTTTTTATCACGGAACTTTTGGGGAAGTTGATACAGTAGTATATGCTTTATATGTGGTGTTTTTGTGTTGAAACCTGAAGCAAAAAGGGTTGATTCATTATTATGCTTACACTAATATTGCTAATAGAATTGTGTTTAGTTTTGTATGAAGGAAGTTTTCAAGTGTAGGGATTGGAGAATGATGAGATGAGATGAAGAATGGACAAAAGCTCAATCTTGGGGATGCCCATGCCACCCCAAGAAATACCTAAGAAGTACAAGCGTCAAAGCTTGGGAATGCCCCCGAGGCACCCCTTTCTTCATGGGATTTCTATTTTCGTGCCCTCGGGTCCTTAGTTGTACTCAGTTTTCCCCAGCTCCTTAGTTTTTCCTGAGTTTTGTCCAAGCCCTTGTCTGAAATCGTCACAAGTGCTGGAACAGCCGGTTTCCCAATGGCAAACACCTTTGACCATTAATTGCTGACTAGTGGGGCCACGTAGAGCCCGCAAAGACACGTCAGAGCATCCTTCTTTGTTTGACCGTAAGCATCGCCGTATCCCTGACCAAAATGCGGACGAGTGGGGCTTCAGTATATTGAATGAAAAGTGGGGCCATGATGCTGATACAAGGGGCAATACAGGGGTATGATTAGATTTTTAAACGAAGCTCTACAGCGATGGCACGGAGAAGGTGGCCTGCGGGGTGCCGAGATGAGATCGACGTCCACAAAGAACTGCATGAGGCGAGACCAGACGCATTAGATAGATATGAACTAGATGCGTTTAACCATGCAAAGAAGAGAAGAAATGGTCGAGGACATCGACGATGACCTCAACACTTTGACTGATGGTGTCGGACACAAACGCGAGCAATGTAGAGAAAACTAGTGTCTCTCCTTTCTGGCGTGTATAGATAGGTGCTAGGGGAGTGTGGTGGCGAAGGGAAAGACCTCGCGGTGGTCTGTGGCGTCCAGCATAGCGGGGCGGCGTGGCCGTGCCCACAGCGGCGTGTATGTTCAGCATTGGCATCAGCATGTACGTTCGTCATTGGCCTCGGCGGTATCTCTGGTGTATCAGTGATCGAATGAGGGGACGGGATTGAGGGTGCATCCCGACGGTGACCTAGCAGTGGCGGCGAGCATGCATACCCATTCTGACCATGCCGATATCGGCATCGGCATCATTTGGAGGCTGTGGTGCTCGAATCATAGTGGAAATTGCGATTCCCTATTATTTTTACATGCATAATATATAGAAAATAGCTAGATCTATAAATCGATGCATATGAAGCTACATATATATTCTCGGTCATAATCCCCTTAGATGCATGGCTTCACATCGTCGTCGCTTTCATCGTCAATATCTTCGTCGTCCGTGTAGTAGTACTTCCTGCACGTTGTTCCGTCGAACACCTTCACTGTGAGCACATAATGGCCTTCATATTTGAAGTGTAGGAAGCAGCCGAAATCCACACCATGCGCGATAGCAAAATTCTCCCAACCCTTGTCGAGGTACATCCGGCCTTGTCCGTCAAATAGGACCTCCATGGTCCAGAGACGAGGACCGTAGTCAGCTGCTCGCAGATACACCTTTGCAGGCTCCTGGCCATCAAGATAGTCTGCAAACTTTTGTGGGAGTGCCTGTAAAGAGATCGAGCGCCGATCGTTTGAAATTAAAGGTTTTTAGAACATGCACATAATTAATCACATGCATCATATATGTGGGAACGCGTACGTACCTTCTTGGCCAAAGGGTCTTCATAGATGGTGATGAAGAACTCCTTTATGATCAATGGCAGTGTTGACGGTGGTGGTGGCAATGATGATGATCCACCATCCCGGCCGCCCCTTCCCCTTCCCCTTCCCCTTCCGGTCAGCGTCCGAGACGTGGAAGCCATGGCAATGGATCAAGTGTATGTGAACGAAGAAGAGAGAGACAAAAACGAAGAAGAGAGAGGCAGAACCTATTGACATGAGGGATGGCCGTTGTGGGGGTTTATAAGGGAGAGATAACCGTTGTGGGGTTTACACCATAAATTAAGGTAGAGATGACCGTTGTGGGGTTTACATAATAAATTAAGGAGGAGATGACCGTTTTGGGGGTGGTTTATATCTCAACAAAAAAGTAATGCCTAAAAGAAATGGAAATTCATGAAAGTTCATCATTTTACCGTGAAAAGTAAAGCCTACAAGAAATGGAAATTTGTGATAGTTTATTATTTCAACGTGAAAAGTAATGCCTACAAGAAATGGTAATTCGTGATAGTTTCTCATTTTACCGTGAAAAGTAATGTGTAAAAGAAATGGAAATTCGTGATAGTTCATCATTTTACCGTGAAAAGTAAAGCCTACAAGAAATGGAAATTCGTGATAGTTTATCATTTCAACGTGAAAAGTAATGCCTACAAGAAATGGAAATTCGTGATAGTTTATCATTTTACCGTGAAAAGTAATGCCTAAAAGAAATGAAAATTCGTGATAGTTTATCATTTTACCGTGAAAAGTAAAGCCTACAAGAAATGGAAATTTGTGATAGTTTATCATTTTACCGTGAAAAGTAATGCCTACAAGAAATTCGTGATTACCCAACTTGTTGAATCCGGTGGCAAACTCATCATTTAGCATACATAGAGGGGTAGTAGTTTGCCACCGACAGATAGAGAGAGGGTGGCACGATCCTGCCCGTTAGATCATAGGATCGACGGTAGGTGGGCACGATCCGTGTAACAATAGCTCGACTAATCAGGTCAAGTTTGGGCTTCTGTGAGAAGAGAGAGGGTAAAACTGAGTAGTATCAAGGATACAAGGGCAAGTAAATAGTAAACAGGCTAAGGAATTCAAATAAGAGATTTAGAAAAATAAAAACACATGTTTTGTACAATGAAACCTAGGTTGGCCTACCTCAAAGTATTAGCAATTCAAATATACATGAGTGTAAAAATTATGGCCTCATTCAGACAGACTATGTTTTGGGTATAGATATTTTGAGAAGGGGTTTGAGTGGAAAGCCATGAACCTTCATAGCTACTAGTGATTTCAGAAGTGGCCATTTGTGTGAAAACTTGATTTATATATGATTGTTATGATTTCCTACGTGGCAGGTCGCGTAACAAGACTCCATGAGTAGGAGGCACTATGATTTTATTTTTTTGAATTTTTTTGCGCATGAAAAGACTCAATTAGATGGCTTAATCCCATCTGTTGACTCTCTGTTGACCAGCCACTTGAGGGTAAAACTGAGTATATTGCACTAGCTAGTATTAGTACTCAAGGGGAAAACTAAGTACAGATATTTTTCCAGTGTAAGACTCGAGGGTAGAACTGAGTACACGTAACGGTGCTGACGTGCAGTCCCACGGACGCGTGTCGCGGTGAGCAGCGGTTAGCCGCACGGTGCGCGTGTTGAGACCAAACGTCAACTGCTGAGACGAACCGTCACTTTGCCAGTACAGAGCCCCTCTTTCCCTCCCTCTGCACACAGACTCATTATAACTCACGCATGCAACCACGCCTCTCACGTCCCATCACCTTCTCCAAAAAACCCCAGCCACCCTACGCGCCCTCCCCTGCCAGCGATAGAGAAGAAGAATGCGTCGGTGGCCGTCGCCCTTGAGCCCGTCGCCTCTGAGCCCGTCACATCCGAGCCCGTCGCCGCCGAGCCCGTCGCATCCGAGGTCATCGCCGCTGAGCCCGTCGCCTCCGAGGGCGGCGCATCCAGGCGTGGCGCCTCCATGAACTAGGCCTCTCTCAGGGCTGACGGACCACTTCACAAGATCAGCGCCTGCTTACTGGCGAACGAGGAGTACGTGGACACCTACTCTGCTTTGAGGCAAGTTTGTACTAATTGGCGCTCAGATTTACCTGAGCCCGATGTGCACCTACACGAATGGATCATGGTAGAGCACGCCCTTCCACGCGCCACTGAGTTCTCCTTCCTCCACCTCCGCACATCCTGCTACGTCACCATCGATCTAACGGAAGTTCATGCAAGGTTCAAATTCCTCCATATCTATAGAGTTAATCCTTTTATTTTCAATCGTAAACATCTTAGTGCTGAATGTTATCTTCATCAATCCCATATATTTTAGATACTACTTCGTCAGCTTTTGCCATGGCATCATCGTGCTTGCCCTAAAGAACCAGCCGCACAAGATACGGCTTCTGAACCCACTCACAAAGACATCGAACACTATATTTGAGACGCAGATGCCATCTGTTATTCTGGAGTCAGTCACTGTAATGAAGTCCCCGACTATGCTCTTCGTTTCCACATATTACCCGGTGGAAATTGCTTGGGTTGATGAGAGCACTCCAACTAAGGGTATAGATGAAGATTGGGGAGAAGGAAGATTTTCGATCGAGCACCATTCTATGCGTTGCATTACCACGTTCAATGGTGAATTCTATGCACTAGCGGTGAACAATTTTGAGTTCGGAACATTAGTGTGCACCAACAATGTCCAGTTGGAGTAGGGCGCGAGCAATGTCAACATGGAGACACTATTTTCATTTCCAGAACTTGGAAATGATAAGTTCTACCTTGTGAAGTCGGATGGTGATCTGCTGCTTGTGTTGTTGGGCGGTCGTTTGGAGGAAGGTCAAACAGTAGTGTACCATGTGGACACTGAGAGCCGCTCTCTCCATGCCGTCAGTAACATTGGCAGTCATGCCTTCTTCGTCCATCATGTCCGGTGTATCTCCGTCGACACCAGAGTGCACCCGACACTTCAACCTGGCTGCATCTACTATGCGGATTTGGGTTATATCAGAGAGTACTTTGATGATATGAACGCCTGGGATGAGTGGCCACTACGTGTGGATAGATTAGAAAAGTACGGTCTGAAAGATGGACAAAGGCCATACCGTTTGGAGGATGTATTGGCTGCACACTGCAGACAGAAGGAGTTCAATGAATATTTCTTTCAGACCAGAAAATGGAGCGACGAATATATATATGATGAATGAAGAATAGATTCATTCATCCTGGGGTATCCTAATCTTCATGTTGGGCATACATTGCGTCTTGTATTATTTTCAGCTTAGTTTGTCGTGAACATTAACATCGTTATTGGCTGCTTTTGGCTGCTGTATGCAGTTTATGTATTATACTTAGTTTTCTAGATTTATTATGCTGCTATGAATTTATCCTATACTAGCTTCTAGATTTGCTACTAGATTTGTTACCATATTGGGCAAAAAATGAGGGCCAAAAGGCAACAATCATTGAAGAAAGATAGAAATAGAAGCTTCTCTAGATT
Organism: Dactylis glomerata; assembly: GCA_007115705.1. Classification (NCBI taxonomy): domain Eukaryota; kingdom Viridiplantae; phylum Streptophyta; class Magnoliopsida; order Poales; family Poaceae; genus Dactylis; species Dactylis glomerata. Next base: position 474,010 of record QXEO01000879.1, on the reverse strand, counting down.
TGATACTAATTTGGTGAAAAGAGAGAGAACTGTTACAGAGAGAGAGGGGAAAAAGGCGCTCTGAAAAGGCAATGCCAATTTGGCCCGAGAGAGACAGAACTGAGCTCTCACGTAAAACCAAACGCGGTCTCGTCCTATCCCACGCGGTCCCTTTCTACCAGCCCCACGCGACGCGGCCCCACATGACGCGGCCCTACACGTCAGCACGGAAACGGTCAACTAAACGGGAATCCTCCCATCCGACCTCCTTCTGAGGGTTTCAGACAACGGCTTGGGGAAAACTGAGGAAAAACTAATGAGCTGGAGAAAACTGAGTACAACTAACGACCCGAGGGCACGAAAATAGAAATCCCTTTCTTCATCGGCAAAAATCAGGTCACCTTTCAAGACACCATATTTTTATTGCTTCATGCATTATGCGTTTTCCATGTAGCATCAGTTGTTTTTGCTTTCAGTTTTCCTTTAGTTTTGTTTGCTGCAATAAACAGTTTGATCACATCATGTTGTTTTGGAGGGAGATGAACTCCATTTTTCATTGCCAAGAACACTCTAGTTTTCACTCTTTTCGTTCAATGAGAGTTCTCTTTTTCTGCTACTGTGTTTAGCCTTTGTTTTTCACCTTGATTTTTGTTAAGATCTTCTTTTATCTTTACATCAAGGTGTATTTTGACCACTGGACTATGATGGTTTTCATCAATAGAATTGTTTATAAAAAGTTCGAATGGTGTTGGAAAAGAGAAAAAGCTTTATGCAAAAAAAAAGTGGTACAAAAAGGAGCTTGTGTAGACTACGGCCTAGGCTTTTGCATGTCGTGCTTGATGTATTTTTGATAGTTTCTTAGTGGTTTTGCTGTAGCATGACTTGTCTCAAATGATTGAGATTGCTTAATGAGCTTTTGAAAAAATCATGCATTGTTTTAATTATTTGGAAGCATTATTTTGGTTTTCTCCTTGATGTTTTATTTGGGTTGACTTGGCGCATGCTCACACATGTTTGACTCATACAAAGTCACCATAAGCCTCTATGATCATTTAGTTTTTGACTTTTGATGCCATCTTATGCTTCTTTTAATGTCGCTTTGTCGCTATGCATGATTATGGCCGTTATTGCTCTCTTAGTTGGTCGCTCCTAGTCTTTTGCTAGCCTTCATTTTGTACTGAGTATGAGCTCTACCCATGCATCCAACTCCTAAAAACCAAGTTTGCCATTGTGTCCACCATACATGCCTATTAGCAATTTGCTATTCCAAAGTACATTTGACTTGCTTTTATCTATCCTTCAAATTAAACTCTTTTTGGTGTTATGCAAAAATTAGTCAATAAAGCTCTCACGAACCGGATGGCACACTTTACTTTTCTCGCTTTAAAATTTTGACAATGTGGTCTCTTATGTTGATTTGTTATGCTTGCAAGTTGTAAGTTGGGAATTAGCCCAGCCATGCCGTCATGGGGTAAGCTTTCAACATTGCACTATCTTTCACTTGAGTTGATATCATGATCTTTTGTTTATGGATACTCGCGGTGTGAAATGAATTGGGAATCTTGTGGGATCATGGAGTTTGTATACGTGTTAGCGAAACACCTGGGCCACTAATCTAAGCCATGCATAATTCATGGTGGAAAATTATAGCATGCCCATAGTGAACATTTGACGATGCATCTCGCAATAAAAAGCTATACCAATGGTAAATAAAAGAGATGCCGAGGTATTCATTGTTTGTTTGTCCTATCATTTTGATGTTGGCTTGTTCCATGTCATCGGGCACGGAGGTACCCCGTTGGCAGTTCTCGATGATACGTGTATACTTACAATGACAAGAGCTTGCTTGGGACTCTAAGTAAAGTAGCATGAGGTTTGGGTATTCGTATTTCACGGGATACGAGGTTTTCAACTTATGGTTTGCCAAGCATATGCAGCATAAGTGTACTCATATTAACTTTAACCATTCAAGATGCTTATGATGGGGGCAATGAGAGCTCAAAGCCGGTAAGTACCATAATTTTTGAAGGTTTATAAAACTTGCAATCACTGCTTCCCTCCGCGAAGGGCCTTTCTTTTACTTTTATGTTGAGTCACCACCTTCTACCTTTATGCACCATCTAAGAGAGCATAGTTGTCAGTCTGAGTATAATGTGCATTGTCCCAAAGTTTTCATTGATTGATTCATGATGTTGGTTTCACTTGTTCTCAAATTATTTGTATCTATCGCCCTCTTAAACTTGAAGGTGTTCTATGCATTTATGTTTTGCTCTCCATGAAGGACAAGCTGAAAACCATTTGTATGTTTTTCCATATGATTTGAACACATGTTTGACTTTCATTGTTTCATTTTCATGATCTTTCCTTTGTGTTTCTTTTCATGCTATAACATGGTTGCTAAGTTTCTATTATCAAGATTATATCTTTCATGCCAACATTTTAAGTTCTTTTGATCCCAGCACTCAATGCTTACTTCGATCATCAAGATTGTGATGGTGCATGTCGCCTCCAAAAATTATTCTTTTGTTATCACTTACCTACTCAAGGACGAGCAGGAGTTAAGCTTGGGGATGCTGATACGTCTCAAACGTATCTATAATTTTTGATGCTCCATGCTTGTTTTTACACCATTTGCCTTGTGTTTCGTTACACTTCGTGGCGTTTTTATGCGATTTCTGGAACTAACCAATTGACAAGATGCCATAGTGCCAGTTCCCTGTTTTCTACTATTTTTGTGTTTCAGAAAAGTTACACCAGAAATATTCTCAGAATTGGATGAAACAAGTTCCAGAAGTCTTATTTTTCCCGAACGAAGGACGAGGACCAAACGGTAGCTGGAGAGGGGCCAGAGGCTTCCCTCACCACCAGGGGGAGCGGCCCAGGCCCTGGCCGCGCCCACCTGTGGTGAGGAGCCCCTGGTCCACCTCAGACGACGCCCCTTCACCTATAAGAAGCCTCCCGATGGAAAACCCTAAAAACGATCAGCGAAATTTCCAGAACAGTTCCGCAGTGCCACCGCCGTTGAAGACAAATTTTGGGGGACAGAAGTCTCTGTTCCGGCACCCTGCCAGGACGGGGAAGTGCCCCCGGAGCCATCTCCATCGGTCTCCATCACCGTCTCTGCCGTCTCCATTGACCTCACCGCCATCTCCATCAACCTTGCTGTCTCCTATGATGAGGAGGGAGTAGTTCTCCCCCGGGGCTGAGGGCTCTACCGGTAGCTATGTGGTTCACCTCTCTCTCCCATGATGTGATCTTTATGTGATCATGAGCTTTGTATCTAGTTGAATTGGTAGATGTTATTATTCAGATATTATGCTACTCACGTGCTTATTATTTGTAATCTCCGGAGATACCTTGTATCATGGTGTGAAGGTGACTAGTGTGCGCATCATGTGTATCATTTTGGTTAATGTCTCTATGAAATGTTGGTGTTTGTTGGAACCATCTAGTGCATTCATGGTGATAGTGTGGGACAATCTAGTTTGGGTACATACGGACTTTGAGGAGTGCTTCGTAGCCCTACGCATGATTAGTGTTCGTTTTCCATTGGAGAATTGTTTTGAGTTGCATATTGATGATAATATCTATTGGTTCAATTATGTTATATTTGTTGAGAGTGTGTCCACTAGTGAAAGTATGATCCCTAGGCCTTGTTTCCAAGCTTTGCACACCGTTTACATTCAGTTTTGTTACATGTTTGCTTGCAGCGATATTTATTTCAGATTACGTTTACTACTCATAATCATCACTACTTGTATTTCACTATCTCTTTGCCGAACTAGTGCACCTATACATCTGACAAGTGTATTGGGTGTGTTGGGGACACAAGAGACTTTCTGTATCGTAATTGCAGGGTTGTTTGAGAGGGATAGCTTTGACCTCTTCCTCCCTGAGTTCGATAAACCATGGGTGATCCACTTAAGGGAAACTTGCTGCTGTTCTATAAACCTCTGCACTTGAAGGCCCAACACTGTCTACAAGAATAGACGCGTGCGTAGACATCAGGTACCTCCATGCCCGATGACATGGAACAAGCCCACATCAAAATGATAGGACAAACAGACAATGAACACCTCGACATCTCTTTTATTTACCATTGGTATAGCTTTTTATTGTGAGATGCGTCATCGAATGTTCACTATGGGCATGCTGTAAATGTCCACCATGAATGATGCATGGCCTAGATTAGCGGCCCAGGCATTTCCCTAACACATACAAAAACTCCATGATCCCGCAAGATTCCCAACTTATTTCACGTCGCGAGTATCCATAAACAAAAGATCACGATATCAACTCAAATGAAAGAAAGTACAATATTGAAAGCTTGCCCCATGACGGCATGGCTGGGCTAATTTCCAACTTACAACTTGCAAGCATAACAACTCAACATAAGAGAGCCACAATGTCAAAATTTTAAGAACGAGAAAAGTAAAGTGTGCCATCAGGTTCGTGAGAGCTTTACTGACCAATTTTCGCATAACACCAAAAAGAGCTTAATTTGAAGGATAGATAAAAGCAAGTCAAATGTACTTTGGAATATCAAATTGCTAATAGGTATGTATGGTGGACTCATTGGAACAACTTGGTTTTTAGGAGTTGGATGCACGAGTAGAGCTCATACTCAGTACAAAATGAGGGCTAGCAAAAGACTGGGAGCGACCAACTAAGAGAGCAATAACGGCCATAATCATGCATAGCGACAAAGTGACATTAAAAGAAGCATAAGATGGCATCAAAAGTCAAAAACTAAATGATCATAGAGGCAATGGCGACTTTGTATGAGTCTAACATGTGTGAGCATGCGCCAAGTCAACCCAAATAAAGCATCAAAGGAGAAAACCAAAATAATGCTTCCAAATAATTAAAACAACGCATGATTTTTTTCAAAGGCTCATTAAGCAATCTCAGTCATTTGAGACAAGTCATGCTACAGAAAAACCACTAAGATACTATCAAAAAGACATCAAGCACGACATGCAAAATCCTAGGCCGCAGTCTACACAAGCTCCTTTTTGTACCACTTTTTTTTGGCATAAAGCTTTTTCTCTTTTCCAACACCATTCGAACTTTTTATAAACAACTCTTTTGATGAAAACCAACATGGACCAGAGGTCAAAATACACCTTGATGCAAAGATATAACAAGATCTGAACACAAATCAAGGCGAAAAATGAAAGCTAAACGTAGTTCTAGAAAAAGAGAACACTCGTTGAAACGATAAGAGTAAAAAATGGAGTGTTCTTGGCAAATGAAAAGCAAGGCAACTTCCCCAAAAGGAATTTGTTGGGGTCCAACCATTTATTGCAGCAAACAAAACTAAACAAAAATAAAAACAACTGACGCTCCAAGAAAAACGCATAATGCATGAAGCAATAAAAATATAGTGTGTTGAAAGGTGACCTGATTTTTGCCGATGAAGAAGGGGTGCCTCGGGGGCATCCCCAAGCTTTGACGCTTGTACCTCTTGGATATTTCTTGGGGTGACATTGGCATCCCCAAGCTTGAGCTTTTGTCCATTCTTTAACTCATCTCATCATTCTCCAATCCCTACACTTGAAAACTTCCTTCATACAAAACTAAACACAATTCTATTAGCAATATTAGTGTAAGCATAACATTGACTCAACCCTTTTTGCTTCAGGTTTCAACTCAAAACCAGCACATATAAAGCATATACTACTGTAGCAACTTCCCCAAAAGTTATGTGATCAAAAGAACTCAAAAAGAAAGCGATAAAGCGGCAAACACAAATATTGGCAGAAATCTGTCAAAACAGAACAGCTGACAAAGGTCGAATTTTTAGAGGGTTTTCTGTTGCTCAAATGAAAAAGTGTTCCACTAATGAAAGTTTGGATATAACCTGGGGCATATGCACAAGAAATCTCAGGTCCAAAAGATATACAGAGAATTTTCACAAATTTTTACGGTGCAGCACCGAAAATAGTTTCAGGACAGCAACATCCCCAAATCTTACCTCACTCAAATTAGAGGCTTCTCTTGGCACAAAAACGAAATAAAAAGGATAAGGAGAGGTTATTACAGTAGTAATAACTTCCAAGACTCAAATAAAAGAAAAAGTACTAAAAATAAAAACATTGGGTTATCTCCCAAGAGTGCTTTTCTTTAACGCCTGTGAGCTAGGCGCAGAAAGTGCGAATCAAGTAATATCAAAAGAGGCATTAAGATCAATTGTAGAAGTATTTTAAAAAATAAATTGAATTATGTCCAAATGAGTTTTTGAAAATCTTTTATGATCACACTTTGGTACACTACTTTCATCAGGACAAATCCAACTAAAATTCTTTTCCAAAGCATCATGAATTCCTACAAGTTTACAAGGTATTGGCACTCTAAAATCTTCATTGGGTGTACCAACAACCTCTACAGGTGAGCCAAGTTTATTAAATTTCTTAAAAACTTCCCTAGCTTCCATGGCAACATCCATAAATTCTATGCGCAAAGTTTCCAAGATAAAAGCTTTCTTTTCGGGGTCTTCAATATCATGAAGCTTAAGAAACATGTATTGCATAAAAGGATTAAGGCTAGCAAACCTAGCTTCTAACATGTGAATTAAATAAGCAGAAGCAACTTCATAACTAGGAGCAAGCTTAGCCAAAGATTTTTCCTCAACATCTTTATGCATACTAATATGATTAAAGAACTCCTCAATGTAACTTTTTCCAATAATTGAACCACTACCTACTGAGAGGTCCTGCAAAACGTACTTAGGGAACAACATAATGAACTAGAGTAAAGAAATAACAACTATAAAGGAAACTAATTTTTTGTGTTTTTGATAAAATGATGCAAGTAAAAATAAAGTAAAGCAAAACTTAAAACAAAGTAAAGGATGTGCGTGCAAAACTCCCCTTGCAGAAGTCTTCTTTTTCCCTGGCAACGGCGCCAGAAAAAGTCTTGATTGCTATAGATGGCACGGTGGTGATGAAGTGAATGACCGGCCAGTTGGGAAACCCCAAGAGGAAGGTATGATGAATATAGCAGCAAGTTTTTCCCTCAGTAAGAAACCAAGGTTTAATTGAACCAGTAGGAAAAAGCCAATACTCCTGAAGGTGATGCTTGCTAGCTTCGCGATAGCTTCGGACAATTTATAAGGCGCCTCATCCAAGCTTTGCTTTGTGAGCGGCAACGTGGAATCTGCATACAACACAACTGTCGGTGTTCTGGATACCGGGGTATCCCGGTCCACCTGCTCCTGGGCCCCGTCATCGGCCCATCTTCAGCCCAGGGGAGAACCGATGATCGAAGCTATTCGAGAAGACCCTCATGAGGAGGCGCCTCATGAGGAGAACGATGGTGGAAACTGCTAAGGACCAGACGACCTCCGCACGAGCTCCCACTGGTGAGGAGAGGGACCACGTCCACGTCAGCTCAGCACGTTGGCGTGCAGAGCAAGAAGACAACGGACAGAAGACCGCGTACCGCCCACGCTACCCCTGACAGGAAGGAGACCAACTTTCGCTGTGCCTGCCCAAAGCGGCACAGTGGTTGTTGGCCACCCCCCTAAAAATAGCGTGGACGGTGCTGGGCACCAGAGGAAGACGTCAGCTTCCTCCACCCACTCCGGTGGACCGGCGCCACTACCCTACGAAGACTACGTCCACGGAAGATTGTAGTCTACAGCTGTCCTCCCTCCTTAGCCGTGTGTGGTAACCCCTTCCCCAAGAAGATAAGGGGAAGGAGGACCTTGGCGCTATAAAAGGAGGGGAGGCCACCCCTTAGAGGGGATCGAATCTTCATCTTCTCCAAGCTGCTAGCTGGGCACGCAGGTTCTTCAACCTCTGGCCAGCTAGAGCTTTATAACCAAGACCTTGTACTCCTCGCGAGGTGTCGCGTTATAATACAAGAAGGCAGGAAGTAGGGGTGTTACCTCACCACGAGGGCCCTGAAACTGGGTAAAGCTCGGCGTCTCTCTCTGCAGTGCGTAGTGCGTTCGACGACTCGAGGCTTCTGATACGGTGTTACCTGCGTCTACTACTCCCATCATTGCACTATATTTAGACATTGTTAAAATGAAAGGCATGGACGAGCTGCACTCGTCATGTGCTGAACAACTCTTTCAAACATGGAGATTAAGCTACAGTATGTTTGGCGATGGATCAGTTGGTCCACATGCATGCGTGAGAGATATTGAGGCAGTGACTTATTCCTATTTATTTGGGCATAGAAGGTTACCCAGGCTGTCTACAGCGATGCATGCGTTTTTAGGATTTCTATTCCTATTTCTACCACGTAAGAAAAAGATCAATCTAAAGATTTCATGTGTGAGAGACCTATTAAGTTTGAAGGCCAGCGAATGGGGTCCACCAGACGACCAGATTAATACCGCAAATCAATTAGAGAGATTCAGAATTATTTGCTTTCCTTTTATTGTAACCAACTCGTACTAGTTTTAGGGATACTTTGCACGGGGCTGCTTAACAGCCAAGTTAAGGTCGGCTATTATATAAAGCCTAGGTTGGTCAATTGTAATTTGGAGATTGGAATTTTATGAGTTAAAACACGTGTGTGTTTCGGCCTTCGTGCTGAGGGTGAAAATCCCTGTATTAAGGTTAATCCAGTGCGTTGAATTGGAGGCGTCGTACTTCTAATTGCTTCGTGGTTCTCCTAGAACCGTCCAAGTAATTCCTCTCGTCGAGAAGGGTTTGCTTGTTGTTCGCGCGAGTTTGCATCGTCTAGATCGTAAGCCGTGCTATTTATTTCTGTTGCTTCTGATCGCCGTGAAAGATTGGGCCTAAACCCCTTTGGATCACGTTGATCCGCATCATAAGGGGAGCATAGCTACTACTCCTACTATTTTGCCACCTCCTTATGTTCTGAAGCTTGGACAATTCTGCTTTGAAGTGCCTCCACAGGATGATGTGAAGCCCAACTTTCGTACACCTCCAATGGAGTTTCATGTTCGCCGAGGCGCTGCAGCGAAAGATATTTAGGTGTTCTATTTTAATTAAGTTCGCGTCATGTTTTTATTTCAGTTTGGTTTTATTTGTGTGTGATGGTTTTGGGCCTGTCCAAAATCAAGTGTGTTTTAGTCATTTGGGCTTTTAGTTTGGTATGGGGCCTAGCCCAGCCAAGGTAGCGTTCAGAGTAACCCATATAGGGTTATGGCAGCCGCCTTGTATCGTTCAGACTTGTTATTTTCGAGCTAAGAAAGAGATCAGAAAAGTCCCAATGTTTGGGGGCGCATATCGGTGTGTTTGATTGCTGATCTTCGAGATCTGATGTTATGCTATGCGTGGGAATTGATTCCGGTCAGTTTTAACGCGAGGAATTGAAGAGAGATCAGTTTGATCTATTTCAGATTGAGTTCTCTTTGCTATCTTGCTGATTCTATCGATCGCCGTGAAAGATTGGGCCAAACCTCCCCTCTGAATCACGTTGATCCGTATCATCTTGGTATCAGATTTGTCGGGTTTCTCACGGCGAATTTATTGCTGAGATCTGCTGAAGTTTTTCATCATCTGCTGAGAAGAGTTGCTGAGATTTATCTGCTTGTTGCTTGTGTTTGATCGAGGTCTGTTGGTTTACGGCTGTTCCATCAAGTTTTGCACCGTCTCGGAAGATCTTGGTCAAGATCGATCTGCTCTCATAGTCTCGTCCCGATCGATCTCCGCGTCTGCAAAAAAAAAAGTGCGGCGCCTGCAGATCCGATCGTAGGTAGCTTTCCAGCAGATTCGATCGCTGCAAGTAAAAAAAGGACGAAGGAAACCGCGCCGGCCGCGGCGCTCGCCTGGGATCGCCCGCATCGAGCGCGTTCTCCCGATCGGGGATCGCGGGACCCCAGCTGCCTGCGACCTCGCTCCTCCCTCGTGGGCCGGCCCAGCTTGGCGCTCTTACGCACGCGCCCACGGTCTGGGATCGAGGCGCCCGTGATCGACGCGCCAGCCCCGCCTCGAAGCCCCGCCTCGAGCCGCTCGCTTGCTCGCTTGACCCCAGACGGACTCTACCAAGATGATGCGGATCAACATGATCCAAAGGGGTTTAGGCACAATCTTTCATGGCGATCAGAAGCAACAGAAATAAATAGCACGGCTTACGATCTAGACGATGCAAACTCGCGCGAACAACAAGCAAACCCTTCTCGACGAGAGGAATTACTTGGACGGTTCTAGGAGAACCACGAAGCAATTAGAAGCACGACGCCTCCAATCCAACGCACTGGAACAACCTTAATCGGTCTCGACAAATAACACAGGGATTTTCACCCTCGGCACGAAGGCCGAAACACACACGTGTTTTAACTCATAAAATTCCAATCTCCAAATTACAATTGACCGACCTAGGCTTTATATAATAGCCGACCTTAACTTGGCTGTTAAGCAGCCCCGTGCAAAGTCTCTATCTCTACAAGTAAAATTGCAAAACGACCGGTAGGTCGTACGTCATGCCGTCATTTTTCAATTAAGCCCCTCTAAACTTCACTATTCAACCCGCAGTCCTAAACAGGCCACCAAAAGTAACGGGGAGGTCGGGCGAGGCTTGGTGAGGGTGACGGCAACCGGAGTGGACGACGGCGATATGCAGCTCGGGGACGCGCAGGTTTTCAGTGAGGCCATCGCCGTGTTCCTATGGACTCCATGTAGTCGACAAAGTCTAATTTGAGCACCGGAGGTGGACGAGGGAGGAGATCAACCCAGCGCCATGCGAATCATGAGGCGGAGAAGACAACCGTGGCATCGGTGATTGAGGGGCTGGGGATTCAATCCCTCGAGGGAGAGGACGAAGTGGAGCTGAGAGGAGATAGAGAGAGGTGAGCGAAGCAGTGGTCTTATCGCTTCGCTCGCCTCCGCTCAGCTCGAATCAAATCGGTGTTGAGACTCTCACTGAAATATCTCTGCGAGACATAGAGCTTCCTGGCGCGAACGCCAGCGGGCCGAGAGATCACGGGGAAAGGAGGGGAGGCGGAGCCCGAGGTGACCGGCGGCGGCACAAGCGACAGGGAGGAGAATATGGGAACGGTGGCGGTGCCGGCGGAGGTGCCCACGTATGTCTGCCGCCGCGGTCGACATCTCGCTTCCGCTCCCCGCCCGAGATGACTCCCCGCATCATGCAATTCACCTTCCCAAAGACCGCGGTGGTGGCGGGCATCACAACGAGATGTTGTTGTCGTCGTAGCTGTTAGGCCACCGCCGAGACAACCTTCCGTCGACGACTCGCTGTGGTCGAGCGCCGCGCTGGCTTCCCAGGCACAAGCAACAAGCTCCGCTGAAAAAGGCAATGAGCGCTCGGGTTGCGCTGCTGCTGTGCTGCGCAGGTGCGGGGAGCCATCAATCCTCTGCCGGATGATGCAAAAAACGCTCGATTACAGGCAAGTGTAGGTATGTGCATTGGGATTCAGATGGATCAGGAGCATCGGCTTTCTAGCTTTACTGACGCATAAAACACAGCGCTGCGATTTGGTACAGCCTGCTTTGTTGGGAGAGAAGGGATAAGGCGGTTTTTTTTCTCGCTTTCCAGAACCTAGGAACCTTGGAGTAGTCTGCACATACAGATAACATTAATCACCGCCTGCTTTTCCCCTCGTTAACGTTCTCTTTTGGTTCATTCGTGCAGGTTACAATAGCAGCCATATCATGATTGTCTTAGACCTGCAGTGTAGATTTCAGTACTAACCGTGCCTCATATGCATTGAAGAGTAGCCATATTTGTGCAACAAACATGTCTAATTTTAAAAAAAAAGTAGTGTTCATTGTAGCCATTTCTTTGACGACTCATCAATATCAATTTTTTAAGTAAATATTTTTGCTTTTCCGCAGCAAGGCGTGGGCATTGTGCTAGTCTACCAATAAAATTGCAATGCGACCTGTGGTCCGTACGTCATGGTCATTTTGCACTTTAGCCCTTGTAAAAGTTACAAATTAACCTATAATCCCATCTCTTTTCCATCTGCTTCCTAGGCTCCTAGCTCGCCGCGAGTGGCCCCCACGTGCCTTGCGTCCGCCGCCGACCAGGCGGTCCTCCACGCTGCCTCTGTGCCCTTCGTTCTCCGGGCCTCCGCCCTGCCTCTTTGCCCCCTTCCACCGCTGAGCAGGAGGTCCACCACGCCGCCCATCTGCCCTGGGTTTCGACCAGGAGACCCTCGGCGCTGCCAATTTACCTGGCCCGCGTCCACCGCCCCGGGCCTGTCGGCGTTGCCCCGTCGCCACCTTGGGAGTTTACCCACCCGCATCCTCCCTCCATCGGAGATTCACTGCCGCGCCCTCGCCGACCAGCTTGATTGCTGGACCACGTCGCACACCTCAGCTACTTGGAGCTCGATAGACAGGAGGGGATGGCATCGAGAGATTAAGCGCTTCTGTTGCTGTGTCTGAGAGATTGAGTGGAGAGATTGGATAGGGAGATTGGGGCTGCTCTGTGTGCTTTGCTGTTGTTGCTGATTGCTAGCTCTCTTGATGATGAGTGCCGCTGCTGCTGATTGCTTAGATGCCGCCGTAATTTTTTTTCCAATCTTTTTAATTGCTAACTGTTGCTAATTATGATATTGCTACTAGGATGGACAACTCTTCCTTCATGGAGTTAATCAACCGTGGAAAAACCAATGCGAATTAAACAATGTCATGGTCAGTACATTCTGCTGAACCGATTAATTGCGTGTGTATTGCTTAAATAAGCTTCGATTTCCTATAAATAACACATGATCAATAAGCAAGCTCAACACAGATCACTGCTACATTGTTTAGAAAATTTGGAATAGATAGTTCTCACTTTGTATGGTACAGCTATGTGACAGGTTTGAAATAGGCATCTAAAGCTTCTATCCAACCGTTTGTTTTCTGGCAAATTCACATTGCCACTCTATTAGCACAGCTGATTACTAATGCGTATATATCAAGTTTATGTGGTAAAAATAGGAGTGCGTCATTTTAGGATACGGGCTCCCTGGACCCCTTTTTTGAACCTCCAAAAATTTCAAATCTCAAATCTTTAAAAAATTCAAAACAAATACCTGGATGTAGACAACTATATGTACTACAACTTTGCAAATTTATAATTCGATATACTTTATATTCTGTCATGGGCAAAAATAACAAAAAACTGATCTAAAAGCATGAATAGTGTCACTTTTTGCTTCTAAAATTTGATCAATTTGTCTTTTTTACTGAGCCTAGACAACAAGGTACTTCGTATCGAAAATATTGCTCGATCATAGTGTATACAGTTGGCTACATCCAGGAATTTTTTTTTTATTTTTTTAAAAGTTTGAAATTTATTTTTTTTGTGTTTAAATAAACAGGCTCAAGAGAGCCCGGGAGCTAATACCATTTTCTCGTAAAGATAGAGCTATATCATCCAATCTCACTCATTTTATAAGCAGCATGTCCGTTCATAAGAAAGAAATCGTGACAATACTTTCAAACACTCATATCTTAAAGTACTTACAACTATATATTATACTTTCGTAGCGAAGCACGGGCAATGTGCTAGTATCCCTAAAACTAGTACGAGTTGGTTACAATAAAAGGAAAGCAAATAATTCTGAATCTCTCTAATTGATTTGCGGTATTAATCTGGTCGTCTGGTGGACCCCATCCGTTGGCCTTCAAACTTTTTTTTTGTGACGGAACGCTGGCCTTCAAACTTAATAGGTCTCTCACACATGAAATCTTTAGATTGATCTTTTCCTTACGTGGTAGAAATAGGAATAGAAATCCTAAAAACGCATGCATCGCTGTAGACAGCCTGGGTAACCTTCTGTGCCCAAATAAATAGAAATAAGTCACCGCCTCAATATCTCTCACGCATGCATGTGGACCAACTGATCCATCGCCAAACATACTGTAGCTTAATCTCCATGTTTGAAAGAGTTGTTCAGCACATGACGAGTGCAGCTCGTCCATGCCTTTCATTTTAACAATGTCTGAATATAGTGCAATGATGGGAGTAGTAGACGCAGGTGACGCCGTATCAGCTTCCGTCACCGTGCTTCGTTGCGATCCTAGATCTCACACGTTCAGCCCCCTGCGTTCGAATCTTTGGGTCCGTCGCGTGATACCCCGTGTTCTTGCGACACGAAATCCACCGACATTTGGCGCGCCAGGTATGGGGCTGTGGTGTGTTTTCTTCCAGATCTGCTTCGACATAGGTGACGATCGTCGTCATCGTCTTCGCCTTCGCGCTGTCTATGCGAGCCGTCGCCGAGAACGTCTTCAAGTCCTCGATGGCCTGGAGGCCATTGGAGAGGGTGAGCCAGCGCCCGGTGACCTCGGCTTCGAGGGCTTCGCGGCGCTCGCCGGGCCACTTCGCCGCGCAACATGGCCGTCTCGCTTCCAGCCGGATATTGGTGCGCGTTACGACGGAACCTCCGATCCCGTGGAGTTCTTGCAGCAATACGCGACCGGTATTCGGTCGGCGGGAGGCGACGGGCGCGTCATGGCCAGTTGGTTCATGATGGCTACAAAGGGAGAGCCTCGCCGGTGGCTCTGCAGGCTACCGCCAAGATCCATCTCGTCCTGGAGGGACCTCTGCGAGCGCTTCCTCGACAGATACGCATCCCTGGGACCTGAGCCAGAGGACGCGTAGGCCTACGCCGCCCTCGATGGCCCCGTCCCCAGGTGCGCGAAGATGGGGCAGGGGGCTTAAGGGTCGTCACCCCCTTGCCTTCGCCTTAGGAAACGGAGCCCTTCGTCTGCGCAAGGAACAAAGAGTAACGGCAGTTCCACTCGTCATTAATCTTTTCTAATCTATAGAAACTGCCTGAAATCGTGAGTCTTGGCTCCACCAGCCTCGCAATTTCAGCTAACTGCGGCTTAACGCGAACGTGAGTTTTCGCTCGACTGCCTTTCGAGAAAGAGCTGGAGCATGGTGTCCGCGCTGGGGCCTTCGCCCGGAAAACAGCAGGCCCGCAAAACCCAGAACAGATCGAGCTCTGACTAGGGAAGGGACCCGCTACAGTCATCTCATATGATCCATGGTGCTCTCTCCTCTCGAGCGACGCTCGAATGAAAGCGCATGAGCGCGCGAGGGTCGCACAATTCATGTCAATTTCACCAAGTCTTCTGCTGTCCTTGTGTGCGGCCCTGTGTTTCTTCTCCTGGAATCGCCTTTGTTGTGTTTGGATGCCAGGGGGCTGCAGGGAAATAGTCCTGTATGCCATTACAGTCACCTCTGGAGCGCCAGCGCCCGCTAGCCTTGCACCACGAGCTGTATACTAAGCGTCAGGCTGCTATCCCGCTCGGAGGCTGGCCCCTGAATGGCGTAGAGCATTTCCCAGACAAAGACGAGACAAGGAAAAGTGCGCAAGGGTGCAAATAAGGATAATTCGGCTAACAACGCCTTAAGTATGATTACAACTTAAAATGGCCCAGCAGGGCAATGTCTGATGGCTGCCAAGTGTGCAGCTAACTCGGTTCTTCTGGAGGAGGTCTAGGAAGAGCTTACTGGGCGACCGCCGCGTCACCCTCGTCATCGCCGGTGCCTTGGCTGGAGCTTGAGGACGCCTCTCCACTGGACTCCGTCGCTCCGTCGCCCTCCTCCCCAGCTTCCTCGTTGTCGGACTCCCCGGAGCCAGAGGTGTCTCCGCTGGAGGAGCTCTCCTGGTCCGCGGTGGCGGGTGCTCCAGGGCGGGCGTAGATGGCCTGCAGCCGTCGCAGGGCGATGTCCAATCGCCCTGCCTTGGCCACCACCGCGCGGTCAGGAGTTCCTGGTGGTGGAGGCGATGGCCTCTGCAGTACCTCTTCCAGGTTGAGGTCGGGGCGGAGGCGTTGGAGGTTGGAGAAGATTCACGTCCCCGCGAGCCCCAGCAGCTCCCGGCACTCGGCGTCGATGAGCTCCAAGACCTTCGCCGACGCGCCGTCCAGCTGTTCAGCCAGCTGGCTGAAGAAGAGCATGATCGACCCGTCGTCCTCGGGGACGGTGGGCAGGTTCAGCCCGTGGATGCCCAGGCGGTGCGCCGCCGCCATGACGCGGGCTGAGAACCCACGGAACATTTGCACACGCTGCCTCCACAGCATGCGTGCTTCCGCTTCGGAGTCCCTAGCCTTCTAGAGCTATCTGGAGATCTCCACGACCTGCAAGACCGACGCCGAGTTCTCCTCCTCAAGCCTCTGCACGTCGCGCCGAAGCGAGGTGATGGTGGCGTCAGCTTCAGCCAGGGCGCGCTCGGCACCCCGGCGCACCTCGTGCGCCCCCCTCAGTTCGGTCTCCAGGTCGCGGACCTGGCGCTCCAGGGTCTCACGCCCTTGCTTGTACCTCACCAGGGCGGCGTCGGTCTTGGAGCGGAAGTCCGTGTGGCACACCTCGGTGATCTCGATGCGCCTCCGCTCGAACTCTTGCTCCATGCTGACCCATCGCTAGTTCAGCATGTGGTCCATCCTTCCTTGGAGGGAAGCCTCGCGCTGGTTCAGCGCCTCTTGGTGCCGGGTCCGCTCAACGGTGGACTGGCTGACCATTGCCTCCCAGCTCTCGAGGGCCTCTCGCTCCCTGTTGAGCCGATCTTCGAGGGCATGGAGCTGCTCCTCTCGGAGGCGGAGTCCCCGCTCGCGCTCGCGAGCCTCTGTTTCTCGGACGGCGAGCCCAGCCTCTTGCAGGCTCAGGCTCTCCGCCCGGGAATCAGCGCTCTCCTCGCGGGCATGGAGGAGGGTCTCTCGGTCCTCGACTTTGTCCAGCCTCTGCTGGGCGTTGGCGAGAAGGCCGTCGGCATTGGTCCTGGCCTGGTCCAGGAGGTGCTGAGCTGCCCGCTTGGCCTCCTCCCCAGCCAAGGCTGGGTTGGGAGGCCTGACGGTGGGGGGATCCTCTGGTGCGCCTCGGAGATGATCTCCATGGCCTCGTGATGTGCCCTGGCCAGGACCCCCCTCGCCGACTCCCTGGCGTTCGCCAGAGCTTCTTCAGCCTCCTCGACCGCGCTGGCGCGGATCTCCTCCACCTCCTTCCTCGCCTGCTAGCGGCGCTCGGCGCCACACTGATCCAAGAGACGGCATCTCTCCGTGGCTTGGTGCAGGAGGTCCTAGCCCTCGTCGATGCGTGCCTCCTCAGCAGTGCGCGCCCTGACGACCTCGTCCCGGAGGGCGCCGGTCATGGCCGCGAGCACTCCCGCCCATGGGTCGGCGGCGTGGGGCTCAGCGGCGATCCTTGCAGACCTCCCCAGTATCTCTGGCAGGGGAGGCAATGGGGCTCTGGAGGGCCTGGGCTCAGTGGGGGCCATCCTCTTCCCGCTGCTTGGCTCGGGGGGCTGCCCTCGTGCCGGACGGGGCGGCCGTTCTCGTCGAGGGCGCCTCCGAGGTGGTGCTGGTGCTGGCTACAGAGGGGGCAGCCGGAGCTGCCCCCGTAGTCTCTGGTGTGCCCCCTGCGCTAGGGGGCTCGGTCATGCTGGGAGCCACAGCGGCTCCCGGGGCGGACTACGCGTATGTGGACGCGCGATCCTCTTCTTCTCCGGCGGCACGCGGCGGCGTCGTCGGTGTAGCAGTGGCTGTCGGGTCAGGGCCCGGCGTGGTCTGTCCGGTCTTCCTCTTCTTCCTCCTCTTCTTCTCTTCCTTCTTCTCCTCTATGTCCCTGGAGAGGAAAGGGGGGAATGAGGTTAGGGGAAAGGTAAGACAAGAGGTAAAGATTTTTATGCAGGAACACTCATGAGGCATCTCGCTCCACCCATCCTATTTTTCTCGGAAGGGCAGAGGGTGGTGGCGGGGGCGCGGAGGATTCGCCCGCCGGCTTCTTGCCTTGGGAGGCCCCAGCCTCAGGTTGCCGGCTGGCGCGCTCGTCATTGAACTTGGAGCGGCGATCCGCCTCCAGACGGGCTCGGCGCCCCTCCTCCTCCAGGTCTCGCGAGGAGGACGCATCGACGTCTCCCTCGGTGGGCTGGTCCGGCAAGGCTGAACCGTCGTTAGAGGAATCTGAGAGCACCACAGTGCCCTCGGGGCGCCTCCGGCGGACCAGTCTCTCACCGGACTCTGCGTCGTCGTCGTCGCCATCTCCAGAGGCCGTGGGCCCCGTTCCCCTTGCTGCTGAGTCCTGCTCCAAGCTAGCCACAGGTGCGCTCGGGAGGGGACCAGGCACGACGCCGTCGGCGAGAAATGGGCCCCAGGCATTGAAATTCAAGATCCCCACCGTAACGCGGCTGGTCTCCCGAGCGCCCAGATTGTAGATCAGCAAGGCATTGCGCGGGATGGCGGGGATGGCGGCGGAAGAGAAGAAGGCTCTTATTACCTCCTCCCGAGCGTCGGCGTTGAGCTCGCTGACGTGGAGCGTGAGGTCGTCCCCGGCCCTGTGCCTCCAGATCTCCCGGCGGTGGTCCTGCAGGGGGGCGATGCGTCGGGTGACAAACTCCACCCCGACCATGGTCCCCGTGACGCCGGCCTTCCGGAGATCTTAGATCCGTGGGCGGAGCATCTTCAGGGCTTCCTCAGGAAGGGCCTCGCTGGCCCAGGTGGTGAGCTTGACGGGAGGGATCCCAGTGACGAGGAAGAGCTCCGATTCTTCGAGGATGTCGATGAAGAACTAGCGGCTCCGAAAGTCTTCGACTTTCTTCATCCACTTCAAGTCGATGAAGTCGCCCTCCGTTCCTGCGGTGGCGATGAAGGAGACGCATCTGGAACTCTAGTTCAGCCCAGAGGACCGGAAAGAGAAGAGGTGGCGAAAGTATGCCACCGACGGTTTGATGCCGATCCAGGCCTCGCAGGCATAAGCGAAGACCGCCAGCAAGGTGACGGACTTGGGATGCAGGTGGATGGCCTGGATCCCGTAAGTCTCCAGGATCACCAGGAAGAAGGGGGAGAATGGCGGCAATAGGCCAGCGAAGATGGAGAAGAGGAAGAAAGGCTGCGCCATCGCGGGCAGAGTGTCCCGCGGCGCGCGGCCGTGCCAGATGCGGGTGGCGCCCCACTCATTGTTCTTGCTCCCGACCATCTCTCGGACGGTCTGGAGCTCACGGCTGCTCTTGATGCGGGAGTCGAGCAGGGGCGCCGCCGGCCGCGGCACAGCTTCAGAAGACCTCGCCGCTCCAACGGCCCTGCGCGGTGCCATGGCTCTGGGCGGGGGTAAGTTGCAGCAAGAAGATTGGAGGCTAGGAGGATTTGGATGCGCAAGATCTTCAGCAGGGAGGTGGCGGTGGCAATGTGCTATGGGTAGGGGAAGGAGCCTTCTCTGCCAAGCCTTTAAGGGGGCGGCCAGGGCGCGGTTTCCGAAGCGTCGCCCTTGATGTGACGGTTCGAAAAATACCCGTTACCCCACCCACTACGCACGATCTCCACGCCGCTTCGCTCCGCCGACTGCAAGGGTGCCACGTGCCCACGACCTCTGCTTCTTCACATGGTCCTCTGACTGCACGGTTGATGCGTGCCGTTGGAGGGCCCAGCAGCTTCTGGGGCTCCCGGCCCTTCGCTCCCTCAAGAGGGCGCGTTCGCGGGCCGGGCTCTCGGGGGCTACTGTCGGTGTTCTGGATACCGGGGTATCCCGGTCCACCTACTCCTGGGCCCCATCATCGGCCCATCTTCAGCCCAGGGGAGAACCGACGATCGAAGCTATTCGAGAAGACCCTCATGAGGAGGTGCCTTATGAGGAGAACGACGGTGGAAACTGCTAAGGACCAGAAGACCTCCTCACGAGCTCCCGCTGGTGAGGAGAGGGACCACGTCCACGTCAGCTCAGCACGTTGGCGTGCAGAGCAAGAAGACAAAGGATAGAAGACCGTGTACCGCCCACGCTACCCCCGACAGGAAGGAGACCAACTTTCGCTGTGCCTGCCCAAAGCGGCACAGTGGTTGTTGGCCACCCCCCCTAAAAATAGCGTGGACGGTGCAGGGCGCCAGAGGAAGATGTCAGCTTCCTCCACCCACTCTGGTGGACCGGCGCCACTACCCTACGAAGACTACGTCCACAGAAGATTGTAGTCTACAGCTGTCCTCCCTCCTTGGCCGTGTGTGGCAACCCCTTCCCCAAGAAGATAAGGGGAAGGAGGACCTTGGCGCTATAAAAGGAGGGGAGGCCACCCCTTAGAAGGGATCGAATATTCATCTTCTCCAAGCTGCTAGCTGGGCACGCAGGTTCTTCAACCTCTGGCCAGCTAGAGCTTTGTAACCAAGACCTTGTACTCCTCGCGAGGTGTCGCGTTGTAATACAAGAAGGCAGGAAGTAGGGGTGTTACCTTACCATGAGGGCCCTGAACCTGGGTAAAGCTCGGCGTCTCTCTGCAGTGCGTAGTGCATTCGATGACTCAAGGCTTCCGTCACCATGCTTCGTTGTGATCCTAGATCTCACACGTTCAGCCCCATGCGTTCAAATCTTTGGGTCTGTCGCGTGGTACCCCGTGTTCTTGTGACACGAGATCCACCAACAACAACCAAATACTTTGTTCCCAACTTACGATGAGGTTGTCAATCTCATCGGTTTGCTTGAAACAAAGGGTATGATCGTATCGAGTGGAAAGTGATAGTAGTATGCAAGTAAAGTAAACAGTGCGAGTAAAGTGAACAGGTAATAGCAATATAATGGAAATAGGACCGGGGTCCACAGTTCACTAGTGGTGTCTCTCCATAATATAAAAAAACACATGCTGGGTAAACAAATTACAGTTGGGCAATTGGTAGAATAAAGACAACGTGCATATGTCGAGAGGATCACTATGACATTTACTCTGGCATTACAACAAGATACATAGACCATCATCCAACTGCATCTATGACTAATAATCCATTTGTGGCGAATCAATCCAAGAACTCCACAAGTATTAAGTTACGAACAACAGATAACTGCATTAAGCAAAGTGTGTAATGTAAACAAAGCATATGCCCTTGAGCATATGAATGTTGTTTTCTCCCTAGTGGCAACAGCATATCTACAACCTTAGAGGTTTCTGTCACTCCCCCAGATTAAATAGAGGCATGAACCCAACTATCGAGCATAAATACCCCCTCTTGGAGTCACTAGCTACTACTCGGCCAAGATAGCTACTAACAACAGAGAGCATGCAAGATCATAAACAACATAGAGATAACATAAGATAATATTTACCACATCAACTCAATCATAACACCAATATTCATCGGATCCCAACAAACACAACATGTAAAATTACATAACGGTGATCTTGATCATGTAAAGCAGCTCACGAGATCTAAACATGAAGCACATGGTAGAGAATACAACCAACTAGCTACTGCTATGGACCCATAGTCTAAGGTAGACTACTCACTCATCACGCCGGAGGCAAGCATGGCGATGAAGAAGACCTCCGGTGGCGATTCCCCTCTCCGGCAGGGTGCCGGGAAGAGCTTCTGGACCCTCCCGATCTCGGGTCGATGGCGGCGGCGGATCGCGATGTATTTTGGAAAAGTGATCGGGTCTTTAGGTTTTTCCTATCGGGGGGTCTTTATAGGCGAAGGGGCAGCGTCAGAAGTGGGCCAAGGTGGCCTCACCACCAGGGGCATGGGCCAGGGGCTGGCCGCGCCACCCTGTGGTGTGGCTGCCCTGTGGCCCCTCTCCATCTCCTCTTCGGTTCTCTGGAAGCTTCGGTAAATTTCTGGATGTTCGGCTTTTGTTTCGTCCAATTCCGAGAATATTTTATGTATAACTTTTCTGAAACACAAAACAGCAAAAAACAGGAAACTGGCACAGTGGCATCTCGTTAATAGGTTAGTTCCGGAAAATGCATAAAAATGCCACGAAGTGTAACGAAACACTAAGCAAATGGTGTAAAAACAAGCATGGAGCATCAAAAATTATAGATACGTTAGAGACGTATCAATGTATGAATTTGCTAATGTTGATGTATGCACGTACTCTGTAGTAAAATGTGTGTATGGATTTCCCCCACCTTGGCTAAGTTATATATAGTATTACTCTTATATGGCTGGCTAAGAATATTTAGAGCTACTGAATCATGCGTAGTTGTCATGTATTTTATGACTGAATTTGAATAAACCATTTGGTCATTATCTAAAATAATTTAAAATTATTAGAGGTGGTCTAGAATAATAGATGACTCGACACGAAATTATATTGAAGACGGTCTCCAATAAACGACATCTCAACACAAAATTTATTGGAGGCGGTGAGCATTAGCAACCGCCCGTGGGCCCTGAATTTTTGCAGACGGACAAGAAAAAGGCCCCTCTCGAAAGGAAATGCTCTCACTATAAGAAATGTGTTGACTAGTGACGAGGGGTTAACTCGACAAATGTCCTAGAAGAAGGACTTAGGATCGGGGAGATAGGGCGTCGGATGAACTCGAAGGTAAAGTTAGTCGAAATAGGTGTGTGTCAAAAGTAAACTTGGGTGTTCAACCTGGCTTGCTTTCAATCTCCCCTACACCGTCCCCTCCTGGCCCCTATATATAGATGGCCAGGTCTCGAGGATCGGGTAGGGTCCGATACAGATTACAATATCGATATACGATAAAGACTCGTATTCGACTATCATTACAATTGGGCCTAGCTATACGGGCCTCAGGGGTACTCAACTAATGGGCTCTATTAGCTATACCCTTGTCAGTAGCCCCTGAGATTCTACCAGAATTGTAGATTCGGGTTGAATCTCTAATCTTCAAATCTTCGACTTGATCAATTCTTCGACTTTATCTTCAAATCTTCGACTTGGTCTTTCGACTTATGATAATTTGTTCGCAAGGGGTCTTGATGAACAAGCCTGACAACTCTGACAGATCAAGAGGTCAGTTAACTACCGGAACAGATACTTGACACCTACTTCAAATTCAATCCCCTTGGACTTGAATTCGGGATACCGGTCAAACCCACTCTTTTGCCGCATTTAGGACTTACAAAGAATGAATCCCAGTGGTTCTCAAGGTACCCAGTGCGTCCACCAGGATTTTCTTCGCGTCGTAGACACGGATACATACCAGCAGAGCGCATCCATGTGCGTATACCAGGCCACACAGGATGGATCCCGGGGTCTTACCTACGTGACAAGTCACGGCATTCGAGTTGCGTTGCGTTAACGCAACTCGAGAATCTCATGTCGCAGTCAAATTTCGACTGAAAATATTCGGGTTTCTTCAACCATAAAACTCGCTCCCGATGGGAGTAATCTCTCTGCACATTTGTCGACTATATAGTCGATATTTGTCTACTTACTCTTCTTCTTCCTCTATCGGGTGCGCGCTCAGCGCTCCCGATGGGAGTAGCCCCCGAGGCTATGTTTGGATACTTGTAGTCAAGCATAGGCTCGAAGTTCATGTCTTTTTCCTCCTGCTATTCGTCTACTATTTGCAAGCCCCCGAGTCCAAGTCGAGGTTTTTCATATCATGTGACCACAATCTTCTCTTTCTTGTTCTTTGATATTATCGTCTGCTATGTGCAGAATTTAACTCCTATTGTAAAATATGTTGACAGGCCTTGTTTTAGCATGGGGGCCCAATAATACATGCTTATAAATAAAGCATCCTCTATCAAGGGTAAAACCCCTAATCAAATTCCTCCTCCACCGCATCATCTTCTCTTTCCATCTAGGGTTTTCCAAGGTTTCTCCCTTGTTCTCATGGCTGACGCTGAAGGTTCTCGTTTGACCCTTGGCTCCCCGGTGGCGCCACGAGGTCGGGGTCGCCCTCGCGGAAGTAAGAACAAGAACACCACGCCAGCCGCCGCAGGAACTTCTTTGGACGCTCCGGCTAAGCGTCGCCCCGGCCGCCCTCCTGGCAGCAAGAACAAGCCCAAGGTGACTGGCGCTGCTCCAGGTCCAATCGCTCCTCCTCCTGCTGCTCCTGCTGCTCCTGCTGCGCCTCCCCAAATCTTCTCCTTCCTCTGCATTGCCATGGCGCAATGCCGTGAGATTCAGCGCCTACCGCTGAATTTCACCAATTTCATGGATGGCCGCGAACTGCGAGAGGCGGTTCTCCGTGAACAGTCTGGCGGTGGCACCCCATACGAGGTGGAGGTGTGGTATGATGGCGATGGCGAGCAGTACTTTAAGGGCGGCTGGTCGCAGTTTGCGGAGGACCACGACATCCATCAAGGCTTCTTCATGGCCTTCGACTTCCATATCGGCACGTCGAAGTTCGACGTGAAGATCTACGACGGCACTCTTTGCCAGAAGAAGTATGAAGCTGAAGTCCACTTCCATTAGGACTTTTTTTTATATAATCTCGTTTGATAATGTCCTTGCTACCATATTTATCTGTAATGAATATTCGCAATTGGTGTCGATGTTTTTGCTAATACCAGGAAAACAAGTCATTGTTTTGAAGTATATTTTTCCATCTGTCGGGTTCTTTGCGAACCAATGGGAAGAATATCGGGTTCCTTTGTGAACCAAGTTGTTTCATTATTTATCGGGTTGCCTGTATAACCTTAAAGTGAAAAACGTCTTCCAAGTCGCGATAAGAATTCCTTTCGTACAACCCGAGGGTTGAAGCCCCCGGGTCGAAGAAGTAAAGATATTTGTACAATTTTGTCGAGTCCAACCCCAAAGAACCCGACCTGTGGCCTCATGTTATGGGTTCAGAAGGTTAACTCGAATTTGCTGATAGCACTATCTTTATTCTACGCATAGAAACGCCGTAGCTGCTCTGCATTCCACGGGTTGCTCTCATCCTTCCCAGTCTTCTTATCTTGTAGTCGATATGCTCCTCCTGGTATTACTTCGGTGACGATGTAAGGTCCCACCCAAGGGGATTCCAATTTGCCGTGGCTGTCTTGCCTGAGTC
Source organism: Dactylis glomerata (assembly GCA_007115705.1). Taxonomy (NCBI): domain Eukaryota; kingdom Viridiplantae; phylum Streptophyta; class Magnoliopsida; order Poales; family Poaceae; genus Dactylis; species Dactylis glomerata. The sequence goes on along the minus strand of QXEO01000879.1, from coordinate 449,421 downwards.
GCAAAACTAGGTCTCCCACCACGAAGGATCGTGGACGAACTCGACTACTATGGTAGTTTCGCAGACTCTGTTGATATTGCGTAGCCCTTTCTAATGCTTTGTCTCTTGCTTTATCTAGTGCATTGACATCGTCTTGCAATACTTCTGTCGACGTTGTCTCATCATATGATGTCACTCTTGGAGCCTCGTGTGTAACTTCGACTGGAAGCACGGCTTCCGCGCCATGGACCAGGAAAAAGGGGGTTTCTTGAGTTGCTGCATTAGGTGTAGTTCTTAAGCTCCAAAGAACGGAGGGCAATTCTTCGACCCAAGCGCTCTTGGCTTTCTCGAGAGGTGCTAAAAGCCTCTTTTTTATTCCACTACATATTAGGCCATTGGCTTTTTTGACTTGCCCGTTTGTCTTCAGGTGCGCCACAGATGCAAATTTGAGCTTGACCCCTAATCCTTCGCAGTAACTCTTGAATTCTTTTGAAGTGAAATTTGTCCCGTTATCTGTGATGATGCTGTATGGTACACCAAATCGGAAAACTAGTAACTTGATGAAGCTGATTGCTGCTGTAGAATCTTGAGTTGTTACCGGGGCTGCTTCCACCCATTTGGTAAATTTATCGACTGCCACTAGCATGTAGACATGCCCTCCTAGCCAGGATTTGTGCAACTTTCCCACCATATCAAGGCCCCATTGTGCAAAAGGCCAAGATAATGGTATTGTTTGTAACTCTGCTGCTGGTGCATGCGGTCTAGATGCAAACCTTTGACACGCTTCGCACTTTCGAACTATATCCTTTGCGTCCTCGATGGCTGTTAGCCAATAGAATCTTGCTCGAAAAGCTTTTGCTGCTATTGCTCTGCTACTAGCATGATGGCCGCATATTCCACCATGTATGTCTTGTAGTATTTTTTGTCCTTCCTGGGGCGTTACACAACGCTGCAAAATGCCAGTAATACTTTTCTTGTATAGTTTCCCCTGCAACACAACAAATGCTTTCGATCTTCGAGTTATCCTCTTGGCCTCCACTGCATCATTTGGTAATTTCTTATTTATCATGTATGCAAGATATGGCTGCATCCATGTTTCTTCTATCATCATGACCTCCTCTGGTTCTGATGTAGCCCCTGAGCCTGCTGTAGTAGTCGAGCTTTTCTCACTTTTTATTGATCTTTCCAATATTTCCTCCCAAAATACTCCGGACGGCACAGGTAAACACTGTGACCCAATATTTGCTAAATTGTCGGCTTCTTCATTGCCGTTTCTACTTATGTGCGAGACTTCGCATCCATCGAATGTTCCTTCCAGATAGTGGTACAAATTTTTGTAGGCCATCATGTTGTCATTGATTGTGTCACATCTGTTCATAACTTGCTGGACAACGAGGTTGGAATCTCCAAATATCTTTAGGCGAGTTGCTCCACATGCTTTAGCCATCTTCATGCCATGCAACAAAGCCTCGTATTCTGCTTCATTGTTAGAAGCCTGCAAAAAACTCATCCTTAAGACGTACTTCAATTTGTCGCCGTGAGGTGATATTAAAACTACTCATGCGCCTGCACCTTGGACTCTTTTTGAACCATCGAAGTACATTGTCCAAACACTGGATAAATTTGGTGGTCCTGTGCTCTGTAGCTTTAGCCATTCTGCCATAAAATCTAGCAAAATTTGCGACTTGATCGCCTTCCTTTTTTCGTACGTGATATCCATGGGAGATAACTCGATTCCCCACAAAGAGACACGTCCTGTTGCTGAAGGATTATTCAATATGTTCGATAGTGGCGCCTCATTCACCACTATAATTGGGTGCACCGCAAAGTATTGTCGTAATTTCCGTGCGGTTATGAAGACACTGTATGCCAACTTCTGATAGTGCGGGTACCTTTGTTTTGTTGGAGACAACACTTCGCTGATGAAATATACTGGCCTCTGAACTCCATGGGCTTTTCCTTCTTCGCTTCTTTTGACTACTAGTACTGTACTTACCACCTGATGGGTTGCGGCGATGTACAATAGCAGTGGTTCTTTTTCTTTTGGTGCGACCAGCACTGGTGGCGTGGAAAGCACTTTTTTCAACTGTGCAAATGCTGCGTCTGCTTCTTCTGTCCACTCGAATTTATCATCTGACTTCTTCATAAGTGCATAAAAAGGAAGCGCCTTCTCCCCTAGTTGAGCAACGAAGCGACTTAGTGCTGCGACGCGTCCTGCAAGTTTCTGTACGTCGTGTAGTTTCATGGGTTTCCCCATTGTCAAAATTGCTTGAATCTTCTCTGGGTTCGCCTCTATTCCTCGTGCTGATACCAGGAACCCTAAAAGTTGTCCTGCTGAGACGCCGAAAGAGCACTTTGTCGGGTTAAGCTTAAGCTTGTACCTGCTTAGGTTGTCGAAGGTTTCTGCCAAGTCGCTGATTAGAGATTTCTCCTCTCTTGTGGTGATGACTACATCATCAATGTATACTTGTATGTTGCGCCCTATTTGGCTCCCGAGGCAACTTTGCATCATCCTTTGATAAGTTGCTCCTGCATTTTTTAAGCCGAACGGCATCACTTGGTAGCAAAACACCCCATACGGTGTAATAAAGGCCGTTTTTTCTTTGTCTTCTTTCTTCAATTTTATCTGATTGTAGCCAGAGTATGCATCCAAAAAGGAAAGCCTTGCGCATCCCGCTGTTGAATCGATTATTTGATCGATGCGGGGTAAGGGGAAGGGATCCTTTGGACAATGCTTATTGAGAGATGTGTAGTCGACACATACTCGTTGTACATCTGTGTTCTTCTTAGGTACTATGACTGGGTTCGATACCCAACTCGACGTTTTGATTTCTCTGATGAATCCGGCATTTTCTAGCCTATGCAATTCTGATGTTATCGCTTTCCTCTTAGGTTCATCGAATCATCGTAGTGGCTGCTTGACTGGCTTTGTCTTGGGATCTACGTTTAATGTGTGCTCGACGAGTTCCCTGGGAACCCCTGGCATGTCTGATGGACACCAGGCGAAGATTTCCCAGTGCTCACGGAGGAACTCGATGAGCGCGCTTTCCTATGCGGGATCCAAGTTCACCGCAATTGATGTTGTTTTGCTTGCGTCTGTAGGATGGACCTGGATTTTCTTCGAGTCCTGAGACGTGTCGAAAGCCTGATCTGGCAGGGATCGTCCAACGTCGGGTAGTATATTGTGATCTGTTTCTCCTTTCAACCTCTCATACTCTGCTGTCATGCCAAAGGTTTGCGCCATCCTGTTAAATTCCCTGTCGCATGTATTGGCCACTTCAAAGCTCCCTTGTACTGTGATTGTTCCATTGGGCCCTGGAATTTTTAACGTAAGATACGCGTAGTGTGGTACTGCCATGAACTTTGCGAATGCTGGGCGCCCCAGGATTGCATGATATTGTGACGGCCAGTCCATTACTTCAAATTCCAGCTTCTCCTTTCGGTAGTTTCCACTACTGCCAAAGCAGACGTCGAGTTCTATTCTCCCCAAGGGGTAGTTTGCGGCTCCTGGAACTATTCCGTGGAAAGAGCAATCTGTTGGCTTTAGACTCATCAATGATATGCACATTGCCTTTAGGATTCTGGCATATACTAAGTTTATGCCACTTCCTGCGTCCATGAATACTCTTCCAATGTCGTATCCTCCTATTTGTGCCCTTAAAACCATGGGTGAGTGACCTGGCCTGGGGACTTTCCTCGGGTGGTCTGCTCTACTGAACTTGACTGGTTGTTCTGACCACCGCAGGTATTCTGTGGTAGCTGGTGGTGATGATATTGCTAGGTTGACTTGCCTGGATATACTCTTTCGCTCCTTCTTCGACTTGGGTACCGGTTGAATCATGGCTGATATGTACACTTTTGGCTCTAAGTGCCTTGCTAACTTTTGCATTTGATATCCTTGACTTTTGTGTTTTTCTCCTTGCCTCCCTTCCTGTTTTGAGCTCATGGCGCTCTGCAACCTTAGGAATGTCCTGCAATCCTTCATCTGGTGGTTTGAGACTCTTTTTCCGTCGAGGTACACGTAGTGGATTCGACAGGGTCCGTATAGCATATCTTCGGCCGAGGGACCGGAGTATCTTGATTTTTCTACTCCTCTTGCCTGAAACCTCCTACTTTCATGTCCTTCATCTTCTTCTAGTACGTAACCCATGGCCACCTGATTTCTCCTTCCTTGATTATCCCTGCTGCGGTATCGTCTCCTCTGTCTGCTTACTCTGTCGACTTCTGGTGAACGTCCTCTTTTGCTGTTGTACACGTCCTCTCCATCAGCGAATTTGTTGGCTTGTTCCATTAGCTCGGCTACTGTCGTGGGTTTTGTTCTTCCTATTTCTTCCACGAGATCTGAGCGACGAAGTCCGGCCGAGAAGGCATCTATTGCTCGTTCGTCGGAGACGTCCTCTGCTGAGTTTTTGATTATACTCCAGCATTGTATGTAAGGTCGTAGCGTTTCGCCTTTCCTTTGCACACATGCTTTAAGTTCCTCCAGTGACGCTGGGCGTTTGTAGGTGGAACAAAAATTTCTCGTAAATTGAATTTCGAGTTCCCCCCAACTTCCGATAGATTCGTCGGGTAGGGTATTTAGCCAGGACCGTGCGGCGCCGGTGAGGTGCAGCTGTAAACTTTGCATTGTAGTTGCCTTTGTTCCCCCTAATATCTGCACTGCCTGCAGATAATCCGATAACCATAGGGTAGGTTCTTGCGACCCGTCATACTTAAGTTGGTCGTGTGGTAATCTGAATCCTTTGGGTACCCGTGTTTTGCGAACCCTGCGGGTAAAGCATAGCGCACCCATATCTTTATCGTCGTCCTCGTAGTTTTCTTCCCTCCAAGCGTAACGCGATTTATTTACTCGTGCTTGTGCTATTATACTTCTTGCGTCCCCCTTTCTTTTCTGTTGTTTTTCCTCTTCTGACGACTCGCTATACTCGTTAACTTTGAAATTGTATCTGAGCTTCTCCTCTCCATTTCCTTTGTAGTTTGTCGACTTCGTCTTTGGACCTTGTTCCCTGATCTTTTCTTCTACTATTCCGAGGCTTCGTATTGCGGCTCGGTGCATGTATTCTCGCGGGTCCCCAGGTTCCGGTCTTGTAGCTAATAAATATGATTGTGCTGCTACTAGTGTTGCTTCTGGTGTTTTTTGTACGAAATCAACTTCCTCCTCTTCTGGCTGCGGGGTGGGGCTCCTTGAGTACTTCTCTTCTCTGCCGTATGTTGTCGCCCCCCTATTGTGTTTTGGGTCTCCATGCCTTTCTTTGCAGTACTCTGAATCCTCACTGTAGTCTTCCCAATATTCCTCTCTTGATATACTGTTATTATCTTGAAAATCCATATCTCTTTCCTCCCTTAGTTCCTTCTTGTGCTGGTATAATGCGTACTGATATCCCATTAGTACTTCTCTTCTCGATCCTTCGGGTACTTTTGTACCGTGGTTGATAGCTGACTTGATCATCCTCCATTCACCAGCCGAAACATGGACTTTCTCCTTTTCCTTTTTGTTGTGATCTTTCACTTTGTCGACTTGTCTGTCGACATTCTTATTTCCTTTGCTATTGTTTTCTTCTTCTGCTTCAGTGATAATGACACATAACTGATGTACCTTGGAGATGCCGCTGCTTCCCACGGCAAAGTCCTTTGCGTTGTTGTGCGTCTGATACGCTATATCTTCTGAGTCGAAATTTTTCTGAATTTTAGCGCCTTCTGCGACTGGTGTTTCATTGAAACTGACCGGCGAGTCTGCCTCGCTGGAAGAGTCTTCTGATGATTCCCGTGTTTCTTCTGCTTCGGGCTTGTTTGCCGATGGATCTGGTTTCGTCGAGTCCGAGAGGCGAGATGAACCCGATGGTTCGACGATGATGCTTAAACTTCCAATGGTTAACTCCATCTCTTGACTTCCGTCGAGTTCTGAACTATTGTTGGCTAAAAGCGAAAAAGCCGTCGAATTCATGACTCCAACGCCCAAGTTCCCCACAGTCGGCGCCAATTGACGAGGGGTTAACTCGACAAATGTCCTAGATGAAGGACTTAGGATCGGGGAGATAGGGCGTCGGATGAACTCGAAGGTAAAGTTAGTCGAAATAGGTGTGTGTCGAAAGTAAACTTGGGTGTTCAACCTGGCTTGCTTTCAATCTCCCCTACACCGTCCCCTCCTGGCCCCTATATATAGATGGCCAGGTCTCGAGGATCGGGTAGGGTCCGATATAGATTACAATATCGATATACGGTAAAGACTCGTATCCGACTATCATTACAATTGGGCCTAGCTATACGGGCCTCAGGGGTACTCAACTAACGGGCTCTATTAGCTATACCCTTGTCAACTAGTGACAATCTCGTAGTGACCACGGAAAAATTGGTCATAGATTTATGACCAACTCGTATCAAATGGCCGTAAGCCGCTTAGGAGGGTTCAAGGTCTTAACCGTTATAACCAATTTACACTAAAAGGTCATAATGTTCAGACACAAAATGGTCATAACCTATATAATCAAATTTATCATATTATTTTCAATTGATTTTCTATCGCTTACGACCAATTTAAATGGTCATAACACCATAACCAGTGTGACTAAGTGATGAGGTTTAACTCGACAAATGTCCAAGATGAAGGACTTAGGATTGGGAGAATAGGGCGTTAGATGAACTCGAAGGTAAAGATCAGTCAAACAAGGCGTGTATCGAGAATAAACGTGGTGGTCAACTTGGCTTACTCTCAATCTGTCCCTGACTGGCCTCTCTTGGCCCCTATATATTCGTGGCCAGGCCTCAAGGATCTGGTCGGGTCCGTTACATATTACAATATTGATATACAACATGAACTCGTACTTCGACTATGATTACACTTGGGCCTAGCTTAATGGGCCTCAGGGGTACACAAGTAATGGGCTCTATTATCTATACCCTTGTCAGTAGACCCCAAGATTCTACTAGAATTGCAGATTCGGGTTGAATCTCAAGTCGTCATATCTTCGAGTTGATCAATCTTTCGAATTCTTCTTCTCCCTATACTCAATTAAACAACTTTCATTATATTATCTCGCAAGGGGTTTCGGTTAACAAGCCTGACAGCTCTGACGGATCAAGAGGTCAGTTAACGGCGAGAGCAGATACTTTGTTACCTACTTCAAACTCAATCCCCTTGAACTTGAGTCTGGAACCTGGTCTAACCCCTTCTTTTGCCGCATTTAGGACTTACAAAGAAAGAGTTCCAGTAATTCTCAGGGTACCCAGTGTGCCCACCAGGATTTTCTTCGCATCGTAGACACAGAAAGTTACTAGCAGAGCACACTCGGGTGCGTATACTAGGCCACACAGGACGGATCCTGGGGTCTTACCTTTGTGACCTTTTATGACCACGACATTCAAGATTTGTCACGATGACTTAGCATGAGAATTATTGACTTCCTTGGGAGCCTTGTTTGACTGTTGAGATGTGCAAAATATTTGAGTTGTTCTTCCTTCAAATAATCGCGAATAACTCCCGATGGGAGTAATCGATGTCATTTTTGTCGACAATGTAGTCGAAGATTGTTGTCGACAAAGGTAGTCGATTATACTCCTGATCTTTACTTAACGTTGTCCGTTGTCATTGGGTGCACGACCAGTGCTCCCGATGGGAGTAGCCCCCGAGGCTATAGCCGAAATTTTTTGGGTATAGGCTCAAAATATATTGTCTTTCCATCTGCCAGCTTTATTCTTGTGTTGAATCGTCGGGTATGCATCAAGTGCTCCCAATGGTACTAGCCCCCGAGTTTGCAAGGATGGGATGCGCTAAAATCTTTTAGACTCAAATAACTTTCTTCTGCACTGCCTTTCATCTTTGGAGGTTAGCTCAAATTTTCTTTTCCTCCTTTATATATGCTTCCGCTATTCCTTTTCTTCTACGAGCAAAATGTCAAGGCCCGTAACTTTAATTGGACCTATAATTCATAAAGGCCCATGAAAGGTTACTTATAAAGAAAGTACGCCGGCTTGCCAGGAAAAACCTAAGCCCTTCATTGTCAGCTATCTCCACGGCATCGTCTTCTTCCTCCAAATCCCATCTAGGGTTTTTCCTATTTCTCCAAGCGCAACTTCTTGATGGCGGATGTTGGTGATGCCAATCGTGACACCGGCGTGCTGATGGAAAAGCGGGGACGTGGCCGTCCCCCCGGTAGTAAAAACAAACCAAAGGACGCCGTCCTGGTGGCTTCTTCGTCTTCATCTGCAAAGCGGCGCCCTGGCCGCCCCTTAGGGAGTAAAAATAAGCCCAATGTATCTGCTGTTGCTGCTCCCAGCTCTAGTGCTGCTCCTCGCAATGCCTCTCCTCCTCCTCCTGCCAAGATCTATTCTTTCTTCTGCATCGCTGGTGCTCAATGCCGTGAGCAGCAACATGTTTTGCGGAAGTTCACCAAGTTTATGGATGGGCACGAGCTTCGTGAAGCGATCCTCTGTTAACAGTCTAGAAGCGGAACACCATATGAGGTGGAGGTGTACTATGATGGGCGTGGCGAGATGTACTTTAGGGGCGGATGGCCCTAGTTTGTAGAGGACCACGAGCTGCATCAAGGCTTCTTCATGCTCTTCGACTACCATTGTGGTACATCAAAGTTTGACGTGAAGATCTACGATGGGACACAGTGCCAGAGGAAGTATGAAGCTGAAGTTCACTTCCAGTAGATGCTTCCTTGATGTAATATTCTGTTTAGTTCTCTCTTGGCCCGTTTTATGTAATAATGATGTATGATGAACTTTAATCTATGTTATCGTGTTTAGTAATAGACTAGAGGAACTCTTGATGTTCCGAGGTGTGTTTGACTTAATTGTGCATTTATCAGTGTTTTCTCTTGATAGCTATAGGGTTGTGCACAAACTTGTAGTAATTCTTGAAGATACGTGAGCACATGATCTCGACAATTTTCATATTTCCGTATATGACTCGAGGTTCAGAGCCCCCGAGTGGAAAATAGTAACATATATATATTGTCGAGTTGACCCAAGGAACCCGACCTGTGGCCTCATGTTCTGGGTTTGGAGGGTCATAACTCATATTTTTCTATCGTCGTGCCTCTTCTATGCATAGAAACACCGAAATTGTTCTGCATTCCATGGGTTGCTCTCATCTTTCCCTATCTTCTTGTCTTGCAGTCGATAAGCTCCTCTTGGGATTACTTCTATAACAATGTAAGGTCCCACCCATGGGGACTCTAATTTGCCATGGCCGTCCTGCTTGAGGCGTAAGACTAGGTCCCCTACCATGAAAGATCGGGGGCAAACTTGACTACTATGATAGTTTTGTAGACTTTGCTGGTACTGCATAGCTCTGGCTAGTGCTACGTCTCTTGCTTCGTCGAGTGCATCGACCTCGTCTTGGAGTGCTTCTGTGGAAGTCATTTCGTCGTAAGCCATAATTCTTGGTGCTTCATGAGTGATTTCAACTGGAAGCATGGCTTCTGCGCCATGGACCAGGAGAAAGGTGTTTCCTGGGTAGCCGCATTGGGCATACTTCCCAGACTCCAGAGCATGGAGGGTAGCTCATCTACCCAGGCGTGTTTGGCTTTCTCTAGTGGCGCTAATAGCCTCTTTTTTATTCCGTTGCATATTAAGCCGTTGGCTTTCTCAACTTGTCCATTTGTTTTTGGATGTGCTACAAATGTGAATTTTAGTTTGATTCCCATACTCTCGCAATAGCTTTTGAACTCCTTTGATGTGAAATTTGTCTCGTTGTCTGTGAGCATGCTATGCGGCACTCCGAAGCGGAATACTATGGACTTAATGAAGTTGATTGCTATTGTAGAATCTTGAGTTGTTAACGGGGCTGCTTCTACCCACTTGGTAAATTTGTCCACTGCCACCAACATGTAAATGTGCCCTCCTGGCCAAGATTTGTGCAGTTTCCCTACCAGGTCCAGACCCCATTGTGAACAGGGCCATGACAGTGGTATTGGTTGTAGTTCTGCTGCTGGTGCATGTGGTTGAGATGCGAATCGTTGACAAGCCTAACACCTTTGAACTATATCTTTTGCATCTTCGATGGCCGTTAACTAGTAGAATCCTGCGCGAAAAGCTTTGGCTGCAATAGCTCTGTTGCTAGCGTGATGCCCGCACACTCCTGCATGGATGTCTTTCAATATCTCTTGTCCTTCTTGAGGGGTGACTGATGGCTGGCGTGTAGATGATGATTATAACCAGTCAGTTGGGAACCCCAAGCGGAAGGTGTGATGAGCACAGCAGCAAGTTTTTCCCTCAGTTAGAAACCAAGGTTTATCGATCAGGAGAAGAAAAAGCCAATACGACTAAAGGTGATGCTTGCAACCTTCACGATAGCTTTGAACAATTTATAAGGCGCCTCGTCCAAGCTTTGCTTTGCGAGCAGCAACGTGGAACCTGCACACAACACAACCAAGTACTTTGTTCCAAACTTACGATGAGGTTGTCAATCTCACCGGTTTGCTTGAAACAAAGGGTATGAGCGTATCGAGTGGAAAACAGTAGAAGTATGTGAGTAAAGTAAACAGTGTGAGTAAGTAAACAGGTGATAGCAATATGATGGAAATAGGACCGGGATCCACAGTTCACTAGTGGTGTCTCTCCATAAGATAAATAATACATGCTGGGTAAACAAATTACAGTTGGGCAATTGATAGAATAAAGATAACGTGATATGTCAAGAAGATCACTATGCGATTTACTCTGGGCATTACAACAAAATACATAGACCGCCATCCAACTGCATCTATGACTAATAATCCACTCACGGGGATATCATCCGAACATCCCATGAGTATTAAGTTGCGAACAACAGATAATTGCATTAAGCAAAGTGTGTAATGTAAACAAAGCATATGCCCTCGAGCATATGAATGTTGTTTTCTCCCTAGTGGCAACAGCACATCTACAAACTTAGAGGTTTCTGTCACTCCCCCAGATTAAATAGAGGCATGAACTCAACTATCGAGCATAAATACCCCCTCTTGGAGTCACTAGCAACTACTCGGCCAAGATAGCTACTAACAACGGAGAGCATGCAAGATCATAAACAACATAGAGATAACATAAGATATATTTCAGTATAGCAACTCAATCATAACACCAAAATCCATCGGATCCCAACAAACCAAACATGTAGAACTACATAACGGTGATCTCAATCATGTAGGGCAGCTCATGAGATCTAGACATGAAGCACACGGTGGAGGAGACAACCATCTAGCTACTGCTATGGACCCATAGTCCAAGGTAGACTACTCACTCATCGCTCCGGAGGCAAGCATGGCGACGAAAAAGACCTCCGGTGGCGATTCCCCTCTCCGACAGGGTGTGAGAAAGAGCTTCTGGACCCTCCCGATCTCGGGTCGATGACGGCGGCGGATCGCGATGTGTTTCTGGAAAATTGATCGGGTACTTAGGTTTTTCCCGTCGGGGGGTCTTTATAGGCGAAGGGGCATCGTCAGGAGTGGGCCGAGGCGCCCTTACACATAGGAGGCGCGGCCAGGGGCTGGGCCGCACCGCCCTGGTGTGTGGGGCCCTCGTGGCCCCACTCCATCTCCTCTTCGGTTCTCTGGAAGCTTTGGTGGATTTCTAGATGTTTGGCTTTTGTTTCGTCCAATTCCGAGAATATTTCCTGTGTAACTTTTCTGAAACACAAAAACAGCAGAAAACAGGGAACTGGCACTGTGGCGACCTGTTAATAGGTTAGTTCCGGAAAATGCATAAAAGTGCCACGAAGTGTAACGAAACATTAGGCACCCCCAAGCTTAACTCCTGCTCGTTGGAGACGTATCAAGCATCCCCAAGCTTAACTCCTGCTCATCCTCGAGTAGGTAAGTGATAACAAAAGAAATAATTTTTGAGGTGACATGCACCTACACAATCTTGATCATATATGTAAGCATTTGTGAGCTGGGATCAAAAGAACTTAAAACATGGGCATGAAAGATATAATCTTGACAATAAGAACTTAGCAACCATGTTAAGATCATGAAAATGAAACAATGAAAGTCAAACATGTGTTCAAATCATAAGGAAAAACATACAAATGGTTTTCAGCTTGTCCTTCATGGAGAGCAAAACATAAATGCATAGGACACCTTCAAGTTTAAGAGGGCGACTAGATACAAATAATTTGAGAACAAGTGAAACCAACAATATGAATCAATCAATGAAAACTTTGGGACAATGCACATTATACTAAGAATGACAACTATGCTCTCTTAATGGTGCAGAAAGATAGAAGGTGGTGACTCAACATAAAAGTAAAAGAAAGGCCCTTCACGGAGGGAAGCAGTGATTGCAAGTTTTATAACCTTCAAAAATTGTGGTACTTACCGGCTTTGAGCTCTCATTGCCCCCATCATAAGCATCTTGAATGGTTAAAGTTAATGCGAGAACAATTATGATGCATATGCTTGGCAAATCATAAGTCGAAAACCTCGTATCCTGTGAATACGAGTACCCAAACCTCATGCTACTTTACTTAGAGTCCCAAGCAAGGCTCTTGTCATTGTAAGTATATATGTATCATCGAGAACCGCCAATGGGGTACCTCCGTGTCCGATGACATGGAACAAGCCCACATCAAAATGATAGGACAAGCAGACAATAAACACCTCGACATCTCTTTTATTTGCCATTTGTTTAGCTTTTTATTTTGAGATGCGTCGTCGAATGTCCACTATGGGTATGCTGCAAATTTCCACAATGAATTATGCACGGCTTAGATTGGCAGCCCAAGCGTTTCCCTAACACATATACAAACTTCATGATCCCCGCAAGATCCCCAATTCATTTCACACCGCGGGCATCCATAAACAAAAGATCACGATATCAACTCAAATAAGAAGTGCAATGTTGAAATCTTGCCCCATGACGGCATGGTTGGGCTAGTATCCAACTTACAACTTGCAAGCATAACAACTCAACATAAGAGACCACAATGTCAAAAAAATTAAGAACAAGAAAAAGTAAAGTGTGCCTTCCGGTTCGTGAGAGCTTTACTGACCAATTTTTGCATAACACTGGTAAGAGTTTAATTTGAAGAGAAAATAAAAGAAAGTCAAATGTACTTGGAATAGAAAATTGCTAATAGGTATGTATGGTGGACACTTTGGAAAACTTGGTTTTTAGGAGTTGGATGCACGAGTAGAGCTCATACTCAGTACAAGGCGAGGGCTAGCAAAAGACTGGGAGCGACCAACTAAGAGAGCAATAATGGCCATAATCATGCAAAGCGACAAAGCGACATTAAAAGAAGCATAAGATGGCATCAAAAGTCAAAAACTAAATGATCATAGAGGTTATTGGCGACTTTGTAAGAGTCTAACATGTGTGAGCATGCGCCAAGTCAACCCAAATAAAGCATCAAGGAGAAAACCAAAATAATGCTTCCAAATAATTAAAATAGCGCATGATTTTTTTCAAAGGCTCATTAAGCAATCTCAGTTATTTGAGACAAGTCATGCTACAGCAAAACCACTAAGCATACTATCAAAAAGACATCAAGCATGATATGAAAAAGCCTAAGCCGCAGTCTACACAAGCTTCTTCTTGTACCACTTCTTTGCATAAAGCTTTTCTCTTTTCCAACACCATTCAAACTTTTTTAATCCAACTCTTTTGATGAAAACCAATATGGTCCAGAGGCAAAAATAAACCTTGATAAATAAATATAAGAAGATCTGAACGTAAACCAAGGCAAAAACTAAAACCAAAAGCACTAGCAGAAAAAGAAGAACACTCGGTTTTTGATAAGAGTGAAAACTAGAGCGTTCTTGGCAAATGAAAAGCAAGGCAACTTCTCCAAAAGAAATTTGTTGGGGTCCAACCATTTATTGCAGCAAACAAAACAAAACTAATAATGAAAACTAAAACAACTGACGCTCCAGGAAAAACACATAGTGCATGAAGCAATAAAAATATAGTGTCTTGAAAGGTGACCTGATTTTTGCCGATGAAGAAGGGGTGCCTCGGGGGCATCCCCAAGTTTTGACGCTTGTACTTCTTGGATATTTTTTGGGGTGTGATACGTCTCAAACGTATCTATAATTTTTGATGCTCCATGCTTCGTTTTACACCATTTGCCTATTGTTTCGTTACACTTAGTGGCATTTTTATACACTTTCCGGAACTAACCTATTAACGAAGTGCCACAGTGCCAGTTTCCTGTTTTCTGCTATTTTTGTGTTTCAGAAGTGATACACAGGAAATATTCTCGGAATTGGACGAAACAAGTTCCTGAAGTCATATTTCACCGGGGAGCTCCCAAACATCCGAAGACCTGACGGAGGGGGGCCACGTGGCCCCCACACACAGGGGCGGCGCGGCCTGGCCCCTGGCTGCGCTACCCCCTTGTGAGGCCGCGTGGCTCCACCTCTGACATCGCCCCTTCGCCTATATATACCCCCTGACGAGAAAAACCTAAGGGCCCGATCAGTTTTCCAGAATACATCGCGATCTGCCGCCGCTGTCGACCCGAAGATCGGGAGGGTCCAGAAGCTCTTCCCGGCACCCTGCCGGAGAGGGGAATCGCCACCGGAGGTCTCCTTCATCGCCATGATTGCCTCCGGAGCGATGAGTGAGTAGTCTACCTTGGACTATGGGTCCATAGTAGTAGCTAGATGGTTTTCTTCTCCACCATGTGCTTCATGTTTAGATCTCATGAGCTGCCATACATGATTGAGATCACCATTATGTAATTCTATGATGTTGGTTTGTTGGGATCCGATGAATATTGGTGTTTATGATTAAGTTGCTGTACTGAATTATATCTTTTGTTATCTCTATGTTGTTTATGATCTTGCATGCTCTCCGTTGTTAGTAGCTATCTTGGCCGAGTAGTTGCTAGTGACTCCAAGAGGGGGTATTTATGCTCGATAGTGGGTTCATGCCTCTATTTCACCTGGGGGAGTGACAGAAACCTCTAAGGTGGTAGATGTGATGTTGCTACTAGGGAGAAAACAACATTCATATGCTCAAGGGCATATGCTTTGTTTACATTACACACTTTGCTTAATGCAATTATCTGTTGTTCGCAACTTAATACTTCTAGGGTGTTCGGATGATATCCCCGGGGGTGGATTATTAGTCATAGATGCAGCTGGATGGCGGTCTATGTATTTTGTTGTAATGCCCAGAGTAAATCTCATAGTGATCTTCTTGACATATCACGTTAGCTCTATTCTATCAATTGCCCAACTATAATTTGTTTACCCAGCATGTTATTTTATCTATGGAGAGACACCACTAGTGAACTGTGGACCCCGGTCCTATTTTAATCATATTGCAATCAACTGTTTACTTTTCCCGCATTGTTTACTTTACTCGCATACTATATTGTTTTCCACTCGATACACTCATAACCTTTGTTTCAAGCAAACCGGTGAGATTGACAACCTCATCGCAAGTTGGGAACAAAGTATTTGTTTGTGTGTGTGCAGGTTCCACAAACACCTTCAGTCGTCATCGCCTCTCTTCTCCTGATTGATATTAAACCTTGGTTTCTTAACTGAGGGAAAACTTGCTGCTACACACATCATACCTTCCTCTTGGGGTTCCCAACGGGCTGGTCAAGCACCACGCACAAGGACGTCTGCTTCCACATCAACTAGGCATCAGCTCTTTTCTGACGCCATCACCACCAAGTAGCAGCCACTTTTCTGGCGTCGTTGCCGGGGAAGAGAGAAGACTTCTGCGAGGGGAGTTCTTCGCACACACATTCTTTGCTTTGTTATTTGTTTGCTTTACTTTATTTTATTTTACCTGCATTGCTTTTATATCAAAAACCCAAAAAAATTAGAATCCTTGGTAGCTGTTTTTACTTATCTGCTTTTAGTTTTGTTATAATGAGTAATCCTGAAGTAGAAGTTCATAGTTTCAAGCAACAAGGGGGAGAAAGTTTAAAAGATGCTTGGTACCGTATTAATAATGCTCATCATAGGTGTACCAAATAGCACTCCACCACGATCCTCCTTAGAAATTTTTATGTTGGTATATCTAGCTGGAATAGGTATGTTCTTGATACTCTTACAGGAGGTAATTTTCTGGGTACTCCCGCGGGAGAAGCATGCACTATAATTGAAAGTTTAGTGGGAGTACCACCTATTCATGTTGCCAAAACTGAGACCACCTTAGAGGAGGTGGTAGAAAAGCTCAGCTCTTTAGAGAAAAGTTTGCCAAGTATCCTAGAAAATGCTAGCCGCGTTAGTGAACTTATAGAAAATATTGGTAAGAGAATTACCATGTTAGAGGCTAGCACTACTCATGACAATCAAAACTTAAGGATCGGGAAACTAGAGGAGTCCATGGAAACTCTTAGCTTAATCTTCTCTTCTCTTAAATTTAAGAAGGAGAAAGTGTTTGTTGGAAAAGAGCAAAAATTTATGTATGTTCCCAAGGTTTCTGCGCTTAAATCTCAACATGTTCTTAAAATTGGTAAGACTCTTAGTTCCACTAAGGGTGACTTGCAGGTTGAATCATCTTCGGGAACCTTCAAAGAGCCTACTGAGGTAACTAGCACTTCATCACTTGATATTACTTGATTCGCACTTTTCTGCGCCTAGCTCAAAGGCGTTAAAGAAAAGCACTCTTGGGAGATAACCCAATGTTTTCTTTACAGTACTTTTTCTTTTATTTGAGTCTTGAAAGTCATTACTACTGTAATGACCGCTCCTTATCTTGTTTATTTCGTTTTTGTGCCAAGAGAAGCCTCTAATTTGAGTAAGGTAAAGATTTGGGGTTATTGCTGTCCTGAAACTGTTTTCGGTGCTGCACCGTAAAAATTCGTGAAAATTCTCTGTTTATCTTTTGGACCTGCGATTTCTTGTGCATATGCCCCAGGTTATATCCAAACTTTTCTTAGTTGAACACTTTTTGATTTGAGCAACAGAAAATCCCTCAAAAATTCGTCCTTTGTCAGTTGTTCAGTTTTGACAGATTTCTGCCAATATTCGTTTTTGCCACTTTATCGCTTTCTTTTGAGTTCTTTTTTATCATGGAACTCTTGTGGAAGTTGCTACAGTAGTATATACTTTATATGTGGTGGTTTTGGGTTGAAACCTGAAGTTAAAAGAGGGTTGAATATATTTTATGCTTACACTAATGTTGCTAATAGAATTGTGTTTAGTTTTGTATGAAGGAAGTTTTCAAGTGTAGGGATTGGAGAATGATGAGATGAGTTGAAGAATGGACAAAAGCTCAAGCTTGGGGATGCCCAGAACCCCAAGAAATATCCAAGAAGTACAAGCGTCAAAGCTTGGGGATGCCCCCGAGGAACCCCTTCTTCATCGGCAAAAATCAGGTCACCTTTCAAAACACTATATTTTTATTGCTTCATGCACTATGTGTTTTTCTTGGAGCGTCAGTTGTTTTAGTTTTCTTAGTTTGTCTAGTTGGTTTAGTTTGTTTGTTTGTTGCAATAAATGGTTGGACCCCAACAAATTTCCTTTGGAGGAGATGTACTCGTTTTCATTTGCAAAGAACGCTCTAGTTTTCACTCTTATTTAAAATCAAGCGTTCTACTTTTTCTGCTACTGCTTTTGGTTTTCGTTTTCGCCTTGATTTGCGTTCAGATCTTTTCATATCTTTTCATCAAGGTGTATTTTTGCTTCTGATCTTTTTTGGTTTTCATCAAAAGAGGTATCTTTAAAAATTTCAAATGGTGTTGGAAAAGAGAAAAAGCTTTGTGCAAAATAGTGGTACAAGAAGGAGCTTGTGTAGACTGCGGCTTAGGCTTTTTCATGTCATGCTTGATATCTTTTTGATAGTATGCTTAGTGGTTTTGCTGTAGCATGACTTGTCTCAAATAACTGAGATTGCTTAATGAGCCTTTGAAAAAATCATGCGTTGTTTTTATTGTATGGAAGCATTATTTTGGTTTTCTCCTTGATGCTTTATTTGGGTTGACTTGGCGCATGCTCACACATGTTAGACTCTTACAAAGTCACCAATAGCCTTCATGATCATTTAGTTTTTGACTTTTGATACCATCATATGCTTCTTTTAATGTCGCTTTGTCGCTTTGTATGATTATGGCCATTATTGCTCTCTTAGTTGGTCGCTCCCAGTCTTTTGCTAGCCCTCGCCTTGTACTGAGTATGAGCTCTACTCGTGCATCCAACTCCTAAAAGCCAAGTTTTCCATTGTGTCCACCATACATACCTACTAGCAATTTGCTATTCCAAGTAAATTTGACTTGCTTTTATATTCTCTTCAAATTAAACTCTTACCAGTGTTATGCGAAATTCGGTCAGTAAAGCTCTCACGAACCGGAAGGCACACTTTACTTTTTCCTGTTCTTAAAATTTTGACATTGTGGTCTCTTATGCTGAGTTGTTATGCTTGCAAGTTGTAAGTTGGATTCTAGCCCAGCCATGCTGTCATGGGCAAGCTTTCAACATTGCACATCTTAATTGAGTTGATATCGTGATCTTTTGTTTATGGATGCACGCGGTGTGAAATGAATTGGGAATCTTGTAGGGATCATGGAGTTTGTATATGTGTTAGAGAAACGCCGGGCCGCCAATCTAAGCCATGCATAATTCATGGTGGAAATTTGCAGCATAACCATGGTGAACATTCGACGACGCATCTCACAATAAAAAGCTAAACAATATAGCAAATAAAAGAGATGTCGAGGTGTTCATTGTCTGCTTGTCCTGTCATTTTGGTGTGGGCTTGTTCCATGTCATCGGGCACGGAGGTACCCCATTGGCGGTTCTCAATGATATGCATATACTTACAATGACAAGAGCCTTGCTTGGGACTCTAAGTAAAGTAGCATGAGGTTTGGGTACTCGTATTCACGGGACACGAGGTTTTCAACTTATGATTTGTCAAGCATATGCATCATAATTGTTCTCGCATTAACTTTAACCATTCAAGATGCTTATGATGGGGGCAATGAGAGCTCAAAGCCGGTAAGTACCATAATTTTTGAAGGTTATAAAACTTGCAATCACTGCTTCCCTCTGCGAAGGGCCTTTCTTTTACTTTTATGTTGAGTCACCACCTTCTTTCTTTATGCACCATTAAGAGAGCATAGTTGTCATTCTTAGTGTGATATGCATTGTCCCAAGGTTCATTGATTGACTCATATTGTTGGTTTCACTTGTTCTTAAATTATTTGTATCTAGTCGCCCTCTTAAACTTTGAGGTGTCCTATGCATTTATGTTTTGCTCTCTTTGAAGGACAAGCTGAAAACCACTTGTATGTTTTTCCTTATGATTTGAACACACGTTTGACTTTCATTGTTTCATTATCATGATCTTTTGTTTGTGTTCATTTGCATGTTTACAACATGGTTGCTAAGTTCTTATTGTCATGATTATATCTTCATGCCCATGTTTTAAGTTCTATTGATCCCAGCTCACCAATGCTTACATATATGATCAAGATTGTGTAGGTGCATGTCACCTCAAAAATTATTCTTTTGTTATCACTTACCTACTCGAGGACGAGCAGGAGTTAAGCTTGGGGATGCTTGATACGTCTCAAACGTATCTATAATTTTTGATGCTCCATGCTTCGTTTTACACCATTTGCCTATTGTTTCGTTACACTTAGTGGCATTTTTATACACTTTCCGGAACTAACCTATTAACGAAGTGCCACAGTGCCAGTTTCCTGTTTTCTGCTGTTTTTGTGTTTCAGAAGTGATACACAGGAAATATTCTCGGAATTGGACGAAACAAGTTCCTGAAGTCATATTTCACCGGGGAGCTCCCAAACATCCGAAGACCTGATGGAGGGGGGCCACGTGGCCCCCACACAGAGGGGCGGCACGGCCTGGCCCCTGGCCGCGCCACCCCCTTGTGAGGCCGCGTGGCTCCACCTCTGACATCGCCCCTTCGCCTATATATACCCCCTGACGAGAAAAACCTAAGAGCCCGATCAATTTTCCAGAATACATCGCGATCCGCCGCCGCCGTCGACCCGAAGATCGGGAGGGTCCAGAAGCTCTTCCCGGCACCCTGCCGGAGAGGGGAATCGCCACCGGAGGTCTCCTTCATCACCATGATTGCCTCCGGAGCGATGAGTGAGTAGTCTACCTTGGACTATGGGTCCATAGCAGTAGCTAGATGGTTGTCTTCTCCACCATGTGCTTCATGTTTAGATCTCATGAGCTGCCATACATGATTGAGATCACCGTTATGTAATTCTATGATGTTGGTTTGTTGGGATCCGATGAATATTGGTGTTTATGATTAAGTTGCTGTACTGAATTATATCTTTTGTTATCTCTATGTTGTTTATGATCTTGCATGCTCTCCGTTGTTAGTAGCTATCTTGGCCGAGTAGTTGCTAGTGACTCCAAGAGGGGGTATTTATGCTCGATAGTGGGTTCATGCCTCTATTTCACCTGGGGGAGTGACAGAAACCTCTAAGGTGGTAGATGTGTTGTTGCTACTAGGGAGAAAACAACATTCATATGCTCAAGGGCATATGCTTTGTTTACATTACACACTTTGCTTAATGCAATTATCTGTTGTTCGCAACTTAATACTTCTAGGGTGTTCGGATGATATCCCCGGGGGTGGATTATTAGTCATAGATGCAGCTGGATGGCGGTCTATGTATTTTGTTGTAATGCCCAGAGTAAATCTCATAGTGATCTTCTTGACATATCACGTTAGCTCTATTCTATCAATTGCCCAACTGTAATTTGTTTACCCAGCATGTTATTTTATCTATGGAGAGACACCACTAGTGAACTGTGGACCCCGGTCCTATTTTAATCATATTGCAATCAACTGTTTACTTTTCCCGCATTGTTTACTTTACTCGCATACTATATTGTTTTCCACTCGATACACTCATAACCTTTGTTTCAAGCAAACCGGTGAGATTGACAACCTCATCGCAAGTTGGGAACAAAGTATTTGTTTGTGTGTGTGCAGGTTCCACAAACACCTTCAGTCATCATCGCCTCTCTTCTCCTGATCGATATTAAACCTTGGTTTCTTAACTGAGGGAAAACTTGCTGCTACACTCATCATACCTTCCTCTTGGGGTTCCCAACGGGCTGGTCAAGCACCACGCACAAGGACGTCTGCTTCCACATCAACTAGGCATCAGCTCTTTTCTGACGCCATCACCACCAAGTAGCAGGGTGATGCATGGGCATCCCCAAGCTTGAGCTTTTGTCCATTCTTCAACTCATCTCATCATTCTCCAATCCCTACACTTGAAAACTTCCTTCATACAAAACTAAACACAAATCTATTAGCAACATTAGTGTAAGCATAACATATAATCAACCTCTTTTGCTTTAGGTTTCAACCCAAAACCACCACATATAAAGTATATACTACTGTATCAACTTCCCCAAAAGTTCCGTGATCAAAAGAAATAAAAAATAAAGCGATAAAGCGTCAAAAAACGAATAGTGGCAGAAATCTGTCAAAACAGAACAGCTGATAAAGGCCAATTATTTAAGGGGATTTCTGTTGCTCAAATCAAAAAGTGTTCAACTAACTAAAGTTTGGATATAACCTGGGGCATATGCACAAGAAATTTCAGGTCCAAAAGAAATACAGAGAATTTTCACGAATTTTTACGGTGCAGCACCAAAAACAGTTTCAGGACAGCAACATCCCCAAATCTTTACGTCACTCAAATTAGAGGCTTCTCTTGGCACAACAATAAAATAAAAATGATAAGGAGAGGTCATTACAGTAGTAATGACTTCCAAGACTCAAATAAAATAAAAAGTACTGAAAAGAAAACATTGGGTTATCTCCCAAGAGTGCTTTTCTTTAACGCTTTTGAGCTAGGCGCAGAAAATTGTGAATCAAGTAACATCAAGAGATTAAGCATCAAGCTCATAATTTGCTCTAAGAATAGAGTCAAAAAGTAATTTCTTTCTCTTCCTAGGGAAGTGTTCCATACCTTTCTTGAGTGGAAATTGATATTTGATGGTGCCTTCCCTCATATCAATAATGGCACCTACAGTTCGAAGAAAGGGTCTTCCCAAAATAATAGGACATGAAGCATTGCATTCAACATCCATAACAAGAAAATCAACGGGAACAAGGGTATTGTTAACCATAATAAGAACATCATTAATCCTTCCCAAAGGTTTCTTCTTAGCAACATCAGCAATAGGAACATCATAATAACATTTTTCAAGCGGTGGTAAGTCAAGCATATCATAAATTTTTCTAGGCATGATAGAAATACTAGCACCTAGATCACATAAAGCATGGCAATCAAAACCATTAACATGCATATCAATGATGGGTTCCCAATCATCTTCTAACTTCTTGGGAACAGAAGCTTTTTGCTGCAATTTTTCATCCCTAATTTTCATGAGAGCATTGGTAATATGCTTAGTAAAAGCAATATTTAAAGAACTAGCATTGGGAGTCAAAGCAAGATTTTGCAAGAACAAAATTACTTCAGATATATTGCAACCATCAACATCAAAATCATTAAAGGAAGTAGAGTTATCATCTCCTACACTCCAAAAAATTTCAGCACTCTTTTGAGAAAAAGTTTTGGTAGTTTTAGGCTTTTTAACACAAGGAGTGGGAGTTTTCTCTACACCAGTCAAAGTAAGAGGATTGCTAGCATTAGGAACAACATCATTAGAGGTAGTAATGAAGGAAATATGCCCTAGAGGCAATAATAATATTGTTATTATTATATTTCTTGTTCATGATAATGTTTATATTCCATGCTAGAATTGTATTAAGCGGAAACATTAATACTTGTGTGGTTTATAAACAACACTATGCCCCTAGTACGCCTCTACTAGACTAGCTCATTGATTAATGATGGTTAAGGTTTCCTAACCATAGACATGAGTTGTCGATTAATAATGAGGTCATGTCATTAGGAGAATGATTTGATGGACAGACCCAAATTAAGCACAGCAATTAGATCGTGTCATTGTGTTCACAATTGCCTAGCTTTTCCTATGTCAGTATCCTATTCCTTAGACCCTGAGATAATGCCACTCCCTGGTACCGGAAGAGAGCTTTGAGGTCATCAAACGTCATCCTATGAGAGGGTGATCATAAAGGTGTCTCTCAGGTAATCGGAAAGTATTTGTTGGGTTGCATGTATCGAGATGGAATTTGTCCCTCCCATGTCGGAGAGATATACTCCGGGCCCACTCGGTAATCAATATCATACACCATTTGCAAACACGTGATTAATGAGTTTAATCATAGGGTGATATTGGATTGCGGAACGAGTAAAGAGTACTGCTACGTGTGGTGGTGTATAGTTGATGTGGGAGCAGACTATCCTTGTGCATGGTGGATAACCAGCCCGTTGGGAACCCCAAGAGGAAGGTATGATGAATATAGCGGCGAGTTTTCCCTCAGTTAAGAAACCAAGGTTTAATATCGGTCAGGAGAGGAGAGACAATGACGACTGAAGGTGATGCAGACTGGCTTAGTAACACTCCAACAAGGACGCCGTTAACGATACTTGTTGACTCGTCTTCAGCCAGTAGCAACGCGGAACCTGCACACACACAAACAAATACTTTGTTCCCAACTTGCGATGAGGTTGTCAATCTCACCGGTTTGCTTGAAACAAAGGTTATGAGCGTATCGAGTGGAAAACAATATAGTATGTGAGACAAGTAAACAGTACGAGTAAAGTAAACAGGTGATAGCAATATGATGGAAATAGGATCGGGGTCCACAGTTCACTAGTGGTGTCTCTCCATAGATAAAATAGCACATGCTGGGTAAACAAATTACAGTTGGGCAATTGATAGAATAAAGATAAACGTGATATGTCAAGAAGATCACTATGAGATTTACTCTGGGCATTACAACAAAATACATAGACCGCCATCCAACTGCATCTATGACTAATAATCCACTCCCGAGGATATCAATCCGAACACCCTAGAAGTATTAAGTTGCGAACAACAGATAATTGCATTAAGCAAAGTGTGTAATGTAAACAAAGCATATGCCCTTGAGCATATGAATGTTGTTTTCTCCCTAGTAGCAACAGCACATCTACCACCTTAGAGGTTTCTGTCACTCCCCCAGGTGAAATAGAGGCATGAACCCACTATCGAGCATAAATACCCCCTCTTGGAGTCACTAGCAACTACTCGGCCAAGATAGCTACTAACAACGGAGAGCATGCAAGATCATAAACAACATAGAGATAACAAAAGATATAATTCAGTATAGCAACTTAATCATAAACACCAATATTCATCGGATCCCAACAAACCAAACATGTAGAATTACATAACGGTGATCTCAATCATGTAGGGCAGCTCATGAGATCTAAACATGAAGCACATAGTGGAGAAGACAACCATCTAGCTACTGCTATGGACCCATAGTCCAAGGTAAACTACTCACTCATCGCTCCGGAGGCAAGCATGGCGATGAAGAAGACCTCCGGTGGCGATTCCCCTCTCCGGCAGGGTGCCGGGAAGAGCTTCTGGACCCTCCCGATCTTCGGGTCGACGGCGGCGGCGGATCGCGATGTGTTCTGGAAAACTGATCGGGCCCTTAGGTTTTTCTCGTCGGTGGGTCTTTATAGGCGATGGGGCGATGTCAGAGGAGGGGCCAGGCGCCCTCACGTGGGCCCGGCGTTGCCAGGGGACTGGCCGCGCCACCCACGCGTGTGGGGCCCTGGTGGCCCCCCTCCGACACTTCTTCGGATCTCTGGAAGCTTCCGGGTAAAATAAGACTTCAGGATGTGGTTTCGTCCAATTCCGAGAATATTACCTGTGTATCACTCTGGAACACACAAACAGCAGAAAACAGGGAACTGGCACTGTGGCACTTCGTTAATAGGTTAGTTCCGGAAAATGGATAAAAGTGCCACTAAGTGTAACGAAACAATAGGCAAATGGTGTAAAAACAAGCATGGAGCATCAAAAATTATAGATACGTTTGAGACGTATCAAGCATCCCCAAGCTTAACTCCTGCTCGTCCTTGAGTAGGTAAGAGATAACAAAAGAATAATTTTTGAGGTGACATGCACCTACACAATCTTGATCATATATGTAAGCATTGGTGAGCTGGGATCAATAGAACTTAAAACATGGGCATGAAGATATAATCATGACAATAAGAACTTAGCAACCATGTTGTAAACATGCAAATGAACACAAACAAAAGATCATGAAAATTAAACAATGAAAGTCAAACGTGTGTTCAAATCATAAGGAAAAACATACAAATGGTTTTCAGCTTGTCCTTCAAAGAGAGCAAACCATAAATGCATAGGACACCTTCAAGTTTAAGAGGGCGACTAGATACAAATAATTTAAGAACAAGTGAAACCAACAATATGAATCAATCAATGAACTTTGGGACAATGCATATCACACTAAGAATGACAACTATGCTCTCTTAATGGTGCATAAAGAAAGAAGGTGGTGACTCAACATAAAAGTAAAAGAAAGGCCCTTCGTAGAGGGAAGCAGTGATTGCAAGTTTTATAACCTTCAAAAATTATGGTACTTACCGGCTTTGAGCTCTCATTGCCCCCATCATAAGCATCTTGAATGGTTAAAGTTAATGCGAGAACAATTATGATGCATATGCTTGACAAATCATAAGTTGAAAACCTCGTGCCCCGTGAATATGAGTACCCAAACCTCATGCTACTTTACTTAGAGTCCCAAGCAAGGCTCTTGTCATTGTAAGTATATGCATATCATTGAGAACCGCCAATGGGGTACCTCCGTGCCCGATGACATGGAACAAGCCCACACCAAAATGATAGGACAAGCAAACAATGAACACCTCGACATCTCTTTTATTTGCCATTTGTTTAGCTTTTTATTGTGAGATGCGTCGTCGAATGTTCACCATGGGTATGCTGCAAATTTCCACCATGAATTATGCATGGCTTAGATTGGTGGCCCGGCGTTTCCCTAACACATATACAAACTCCATGATCCCCACAAGATTCCCAATTCATTTCACACCACGGGCATCCATAAACAAAAGATCACGATATCAACTCAAATAAGAAGTGCAATGTTGAAAGCTTGCCCATGACTGCATGGCTGGGCTAGAATCCAACTTACAACTTGCAAGCATAACAACTCAACATAAGAGACCACAATTTCAAATTTTTAAGAACAGGAAAAAGTAAAGTGTGCCTTCCGGTTCGTGAGAGCTTTACTGACCGAATTTCGCATAACACTGGTAAGAGTTTATTTTGAAGAGAAAATAAAAGCAAGTCAAATTTACTTGGAATAGCAAATTGCTAGTAGGTATGTATGGTGGACACTTTGGAAAACTTTGGCTTTTTAGGAGTTGGATGCATGAGTAGAGCTCATACTCAGTACAAGGCGAGGGCTAGCAAAAGACTGGGAGCGACCAACTAAGAGAGCAATAATGGCCATAATCATGCAAAGCGACAAAGCGACATTAAAAGAAGCATAAGATGGCATCAAAAGTCAAAAACTAAATGATCATGAAGGCTATTGGCGACTTTGTAAGAGTCTAACATGTGTGAGCATGCGCCAAGTCAACCCAAATAAAGCATCAAGGAGAAAATCAAAATAATGCTTCCATACAAAGTGTGTAATTTGCGAACAACAGATAATTGCATTAAGCAAAGTGTGTAATGTAAACAAAGCATATGCCCTTGAGCATATGAATGTTGTTTTCTCCCTAGTAGCAATAGCACATCTACCACCTTAGAGGTTTCTGTCACTCCCCCAGGTGAAATAGAGGCATGAACCCACTATCGAGCATAAATACCCCCTCTTGGAGTCACTAGCAACTACTCGGCCAAGATAGCTACTAACAACGGAGAGCATGCAAGATCATAAATAACATAGAGATAACAAAAGATATAATTCAGTACAGCAACTTAATCATAAACACCAATATGTATCGGATCCCAACAAACCAAACATGTAGAATTACATAACGGTGATCTCAATCATGTAGGGCAGCTCATGAGATCTAAACATGAATCACATAGTGGAGAAGACAACCATCTAGCTACTGCTATGGACCCATAGTCCAAGGTAAACTACTCACTCATCACTCCGGAGGCAAGCATGGCGATGAAGAAGACCTCCGGTGGCGATTCCCCTCTCCGGCAGGGTGCCGGGAAGAGCTTCTGGACCCTCCCGATCTTCGGGTTGACAGCGGCGGCGGATCGCGATGTGTTCTGGAAAACTGATCGGGCCCTTAGGTTTTTCTCATCGGGGGGTCTTTATAGGCGAAGGGGCGATGTCAGAGGAGGGGCCAGGCGCCCTCACGTGGGCCCGGCATGGCCAGGGGCCTGGCCGCGCCACCCACGCGTGTGTGGCCCTGGTGGCCCCCCTCTGACACTTCTTCGGATCTCTGGAAGCTTCCGGGTAAAATAAGACTTCAGGATGTGGTTTCGTCCAATTTCGAGAATATTTCCTGTGTATCACTCTGGAACACAAAAATAGCAGAAAACAGGGAACTGGCACTGTGGCACTTCGTTAATAGGTTAGTTCCGGAAAATGCATAAAAGTGCCACTAAGTGTAACGAAACAATAGGCAAATGGTGTAAAAACAAGCATGGAGCATCAAAAATTATAGATACGTTTGAGACGTATCAAGCATCCCCAAGCTTAACTCCTGCTCGTCCTCGAGTAGGTAAGAGATAACAAAAGAATAATTTTTGAGGTGACATGCACCTACACAATCTTGATCATATATGTAAGCATTGGTGAGCTGGGATCAATAGAACTTAAAACATGGGCATGAAGATATAATTATGACAATAAGAACTTAGCAACCATGTTGTAAACATGCAAATGAACACAAACAAAAGATCATGAAAATGAAACAATGAAAGTCAAACGTGTGTTCAAATCATAAGGAAAAACATACAAATGGTTTTCAGCTTGTCCTTCAAAGAGAGCAAACCATAAATGCATAGGACACCTTCAAGTTTAAGAGGGCGACTAGATACAAATAATTTAAGAACAAGTGAAACCAACAATATGAATCAATCAATGAACTTTGGGACAATGCATATCACACTAAGAATGACAACTATGCTCTCTTAATGGTGCATAAAGAAAGAAGGTGGTGACTCAACATAAAAGTAAAAGAAAGACCCTTCGCAGAGGGAAGCAGTGATTGCAAATTTTATAACCTTCAAAAATTATGGTACTTACCGGCTTTGAGCTCTCATTGCCCCCATCATAAGCATCTTGAATGGTTAAAGTTAATGCGAGAACAATTATGATGCATATGCTTGACAAATCATAAGTTGAAAACCTCGTGCCCCGTGAATATGAGTACCCAAACCTCATGCTACTTTACTTAGAGTCCCAAGCAAGGCTCTTGTCATTGTAAGTATATGCATATCATTGAGAACCGCCAATGGGGTACCTCCGTGCCCGATGACATGGAACAAGCCCACACCAAAATGATAGGACAAGCAGACAATGAACACCTCGACATCTCTTTTATTTGCCATTTTTTTAGCTTTTTATTGTGAGATGCGTCGTCGAATGTTCACCATGGGTATGCTACAAATTTCCACCATGAATTATGCATGGCTTAGATTGGTGGCCCGGCGTTTCCCTAACACATATACAAACTCCATGATCCCCACAAGATTCCCAATTCATTTTACACCACGGGCATCCATAAACAAAAGATCACGATATCAACTCAAATAAGAAGTGCAATGTTGAAAGCTTGCCCATGACTGCATGGCTGGGCTAGAATCCAACTTACAACTTGCAAGCATAACAACTCAACATAAGAGACCACAATGTCAAATTTTTAAGAACATGAAAAAGTAAAGTGTGCCTTCCGGTTCGTGAGAGCTTTACGGACCGAATTTCGCATAACACTGGTAAGAGTTTAATTTGAAGAGAAAATAAAAGCAAGTCAAATTTACTTGGAATAGCAAATTGCTAGTAGGTATGTATGGTGGACACTTTGGAAAACTTTGGCTTTTTAGGAGTTGGATGCACGAGTAGAGCTCATACTCAGTACAAGGTGAGGGCTAGCAAAAGACTGGGAGCGACCAACTAAGAGAGCAATAATGGCCATAATCATGCAAAGCGACAAAGCGACATTAAAAGAAGCATAAGATGGCATCAAAAGTCAAAAACTAAATGATCATGAAGGCTATTGGCGACTTTGTAAGAGTCTAACATGTGTGAGCATGCGCCAAGTCAACCCAAATAAAGCATCAAGGAGAAAACCAAAATAATGCTTCCATACAATAAAAACAACGCATGATTTTTTCAAAGTCTCATTAAGCAATCTCAGTTATTTGAGACAAGTCATGCTACAGCAAAACCACTAAGCATTCTATCAAAAATACATCAAGCATGACATGAAAAAGCCTATGCCGCAGTCTACACAAGCTCCTTCTTGTACCACTATTTTGCACAAAGCTTTTTCTCTTTTCCAACACCATTTGAAATTTTTATAAACACCTCTTTTGATGAAAACCAATAAAGATCAGAGGAAAAAATACACCTTGATGAAAAGATATGACAAGGTCTGAACGCAAATCAAGGCAAAAATGAAAACCAAAAGCAGTAGCGGAAAAAGAAGAACGCACGATTTTTAATAAGAGTGAAAACTAGAGCGTTCTTGGCAAATGAAAATGAGCAACTTCTCCAAAAGAAAATTTGTTGGGGTCCAACCATTTATTGTAGAAAACAAACAAACTAAACCAACTAAGAAAACTAAAAAAACTGACGCTCCAAAAAAAACACATAGTGCATGAAGCAATAAAAATATAGTGTTTTGAAAGGTGACCTGATTTTTGCCGATGAAGAAGGGGTGCCTCGGGGGCATCCCCAAGCTTTGACGCTTGTACTTCTTGGATATTTCTTGGGGTGATGCATGGGCATCCCCAAGCTTGATCTTTTGTCCATTCTTCAACTCATCTCATCATTCTCCAATCCCTACACTTGAAAACTTTCTTCATACAAAACTAAACACAATTCTATTAGCAACATTAGTGCAAGCATAACATATAATCAATCCTCTATTTGCTTCAGGTTTTAACTCAAAACCACCAAATATATAGCATATACTACTGTAGCAACCTCCCCAAAAGTTCCGTGATCAAAAGAACTCAAAAGAAAGCGATAAAGTGGCAAACACAAATATTGGCAGAAATCTGTCAAAACTGAACAGCTGACAAAGGTCGAATTTTTGAGGGATTTTTTGTTGCTCAAATAAAAAAGTGTTCAACTAACAAAAGTTTGGATATAACCTGGGGCATAAGCAAAAGAAATCGCAGGTCGAAAAGATAAACAGAGAATTTTCACGAATTTTTATGGTGCAGCACCGAAAACAGTTTCAGGACAGCAACATCCCCAAATCTTTACCTCACTCAAATTAGAGGCTTCTCTTGGCACAAAAACGAAATAAACAAGATAAGGAGCGGTCATAGTAGTGACTTCCAAGACTCAAATAAAAGATAAAGTACTGAAAAGAAAACATTGGGTTATCTCCCAAGAGTGCTTTTCTTTAACGCCTTTGAGCTAGGCGCAGAAAATTGCGAATCAAGTAATATCAAGTGATGAAGCATCGAGTTCATAATTTGCTCTAAGAATAGATTCAAAAAGTAATTTCTTTATTTTCCTAGGGAAGTGTTCCATACCTTTCTTTAGTGGAAATTGATATTTGATGGTGCCTTCCCTCATATCAATGATGGCACCTACAGTTCGAAGAAAGGGTCTTCCCAAAATAATAGGACATGAAGCATGGCATTCAATGTCCATAACAAGAAAATCAACGGGAACAAGGTTATTGTTAACCACAATAAGAACATCATTAATCCTTCCCAAAGGTTTCTTCTTAGCAACATCAGCAATAGGAACATCAAAATAACACTTTTCAAGAGGTGGTAAATCAAGCATGTCATAAATCTTTCTAGGCATGATAGAAATACTAGCACCTAGATCACATAAAGCATGGCAATCATAACCATTAACATGCATATCAATGATGGGTTCCCAACCATCTTCTAACTTGGGAACAGAGGCTTTTTGCTTCAACTTTTCATCCCTAATTTTTATAAGAGCATTGGTAATATGCTTAGTAAAAGCAATATTTAAAGAACTAGCATTGGGAGTCAAAGCAAGCTTTTGCAAGAACAAAATTACTTCAGATATATTGCAGCCATCAACATCAAAATCATAAAAAGAAGTAGAGCTATCATCTTCCACACTCCGAAAAATTTCAGCACTCTTTTGAGAAAAAGTTTTGGCAGTTTTAAGCTTTTTAACACAAGGAGTGGGAGTTTTCTCTACACCAATCAAAGTAAGAGGATTGCTAGCAGTAGGAGCAACATCATTAGAGGTAGTAATAGTACATACATTCATCTCTCTAGCCATCTCATCTTCTCTTTCTCACCTGGCATGCAATTCCGCTAACAATCTAATATTTTCATCAATTCCAACTTGAATAGCATTAGCGGTAGCAAAAGGATCAGGCTTAGCGGACATTCTATTAACCAAAGAAGATTGCACATTAGAAAATAATGAAATATCGGTTTCAGCTTTGGAAACCTTAGCTTGCAATTCAGGAACAACCTTGTTTAAACTTTCTAGTTGATGACTAATAGTCCTCAACAGAGCTGATTGCTCCTCCATAGTCTTGGTGAAAGCCCTGTTCTGCTCATATTGCATCTGCATAAAATTCTTGGTAGCCTTTTTGAGTTCAAAAATTCTTTCTTCACTAGGCATTTTAAGTCTACCAAGATAGCTATTATCACCATTAGAAGGAAACGGTCTATAATTGTTACTAGCAAAATTGTTCCTGTAAGCATTGTTGTTAAAATTATTGTTTCTAATAAAATTCAGATCAACATGCTCTTCTTGAGAAACCAGAGAGGCCAAAGGAACATTATTAGGATCAACATGAGTTCTATCATTAGCAAGGATAGCCATAATGGTATCAATCTTATCATTCAAGGAAGAGGTTTCCTCAACAGAATTTACCTTCTTACCTTGTGGAGCTCTCTCGGTGTGCCATTCAGAATAATTTACCATCATGTTGTCGAGTAGCTTTGATGCGGCGCCCAATGTAAGGGACATAAAAGTGCCTCCAGCAGCTGAATCAAGTAGGTTCCTTGAAGAAAAATTCAGTCCTGCATAAAAAGTTTGGATAATCATCCAAGTAGTCAGTCCATGAGTGGGGCAATTCTTTATCATAGATTTCATTCTTTCCCAAGCCTGAGCAACTTGTTCATTATCAAACTGAGTAAACTTCATAATATTGCTACACAAAGCTATAATCTTAGCAGGAGGATAGTATCTACCAATAAAAGCATCCTTACACTTAGCCCATGAATCAATACTATTCTTAGTCAAAGACAGCAACCAATCTTTAGCTTTTTCTCTCAAAGAAAAAGGAAACAACTTGAGCTTAATAATATCACTATCAACATCCTTATATTTCTGCATCTCACATAGCTCAACAAAATTGTTGAGATGAGCTGCAGCATCTTCAGTACTAGCACCAGAAAATTGCTCTTTCATAACAAGGTTCAATAAAGCAGGCTTAATCTCATAAAAGTTTGCAGCAGTAAAAGGTGGTGCAATAGGAGTGCAGATAAAATCACTATTGTTCGTGCTAGTAAAGTCACACAGCTTCGTGTTTTCAGGATTGGCCATTTCAGCAAAATGAAAGTAAACAAGTAAAAACAACTACCAAGGATTCTAATTTTTTTGGATTTTTGATAAAAAGCAATGCAGGTAAAATAAAATAAAGTAAAGCAAAACAATAACAAAGTAATGGATGTGTGTGCGAAAAACTCCCCTCGCAGAAGTCTTCTCTTCCTCCCCGGCAACGGCGCCAGAAAACTGGCTGCTACGTGTGGTGGTGTATAGTTGATGTGGGAGCAGACTGTCCTTGTGCGTGGTGGATAACCAGCCCGTTGGGAACCCCAAGAGGAAGGTATGATGAATATAGCGGCGAGTTTTCCCTCAGTTAAGAAACCAAGGTTTAATATCGGTCAGGAGAGGAGAGACAATGACGACTGAAGGTGATGCAGACTGGCTTAGTAACACTCCAACAAGGGCGCCGTTAACGATACTTGTTGACTCGTCTTCAGCCAGTAGCAACGCGGAACCTGCACACACACAAACAAATACTTTGTTCCCAACTTGCGATGAGGTTGTCAATCTCACCGGTTTGCTTGAAACAAAGGTTATGAGCGTATCGAGTGGAAAACAATATAGTATGCAAGAAAAATAAACAGTACGAGTAAAGTAAACAGGTGATAGCAATATGATGGAAATAGGACCGGGGTCCACAGTTCACTAGTGGTGTCTCTCCATAGATAAAATAGCACATGTTGGGTAAACAAATTACAGTTGGGCAATTGATAGAATAAAGATAAACGTGATATGTCAAGAAGATCACTATGAGATTTACTCTGGGCATTACAACAAAATACATAGACCGCCATCCAACTGCATCTATGACTAATAATCCACTCCCGGGGATATCAATCCGAACACCCTAGAAGTATTAAGTTGCGAACAACAGATAATTGCATTAAGCAAAGTGTGTAATGTAAACAAAGCATATGCCCTTGAGCATATGAATGTTGTTTTCTCCCTAGTAGCAACAGCACATCTACCACCTTAGAGGTTTCTGTCACTCCCCCAGGTGAAATAGAGGCATAAACCCACTATCGAGCATAAATACCCCCTCTTGGAGTCACTAGCAACTACTCGGCCAAGATAGCTACTAACAACGGAGAGAATGCAAGATCATAAACAACATAGAGATAACAAAAGATATAATTCAGTACAGCAACTTAATCATAAACACCAATATTCATCGGATCCCAACAAACCAAACATGTGGAATTACATAACGGTGATCTCAATCATGTAGGGCAGCTCATGAGATCTAAACATGAAGCACATAGTGGAGAAGACAACTATCTAGCTACTGCTATGGACCCATAGTCCAAGGTAAACTACTCACTCATCGCTCCGGAGGCAAGCATGGTGATGAAGAAGACCTCTGGTGGCGATTCCCCTCTCCGGCAGGGTGCCGGGAAGAGCTTCTGGACCCTCCCGATCTTCGGGTCGACGGCGGCGGCGGATCGCGATGTGTTCTGGAAAACTGATCGGGCCCTTAGGTTTTTCTCGTCGGGGGGTCTTTATAGGCGAAGGGGCGATGTCAGAGGAGGGGCCAGGCGCCCTCACGTGGGCCCGGCGCGGCCAGGGGCCTGGCCGCGCCACCCACGCGTGTGGGGCCCTGGTGGCCCCCTTCCGACACTTCTTTGGATCTCTGGAAGCTTCCGGGTAAAATAAGACTTCAGGATGTGGTTTCGTCCAATTCCGAGAATATTTCCTGTGTATCACTCTGGAACACAAAAACAACAGAAAACAGGGAACTGGCACTGTGGCACTTCGTTAATAGGTTAGTTCTGGAAAATGCATAAAAGTGCCACTAAGTGTAACGAAACAATAGGCAAATGGTGTAAAAACAAGCATGGAGCATCAAAAATTATAGATACGTTTGAGACGTATCAAGTACTTGCTGTGAACAAGATTGAACTAGGTATGGCGATACCGACGATCGAATCTCGGGCAAGTAAAATATCGCGAGACAAAGGAATTTGTATACGGGATTGATTGAATCCTGACATCGTGGTTCACCGATAATAATCTTCGTTGAATATGTGGGAGTCAATATGGATTTCCAGATCCCGCTATTGATTATTGATAGAGATCAGGCTTAGCAGACATTCTGTTAATCAAAGAGGACTGCACATTAGACAAAGATGAAATATCGGTTTCGGCTCTAGAAACCTTAGCTTGCAATTCAGGAATAGCCTTGTTTAAATTTTCAAGTTGATGACTAATAGTCCTCAACAGAGCTGATTGCTCCTCCATAGTCTTAGTAAACACCTTATTTTGCTCATATTGCATTTGCATAAAATTCTTGGTAGCCTTTTCAAGTTCTAAAAACCTCTCTTCACTAGGCATTTTCGGTCTACCAAGATAGCCATTTTCACCATTAGAGGGAAACGGCCTATAGTTGTTACTAGCAAAATTGTTCCTATAAGCATTGTTGTTAAAACTATTGTTTCTAATGAAGTTCACATCAACATGCTCTTCTTGATCAACCAAAGAGGCTAAAGGAACATTATTAGGATCAACATGAGTTCTATCATTAGCAAGCATAGCCATAATGGTATCAATCTTATCACTCAAAGAAGAGGTTTCCTCAACAGAATTTACCTTCTTACCTTGTGGAGCTCTCTCGGTGTGCCATTCGGAATAATTTACCATCATGTTGTCAAGTGGCTTTGTTGCGGCGCCCAAGGTAAGGGACATAAAAGTGCCTCCAGCAGCTGAATCCAATAGGTTCCTCGAAGAAAAATTCAGTCCTGCATAAAAAGTTTGAACAATCATCCAAGTAGTCAGTCCATGAGTGGGGCAATTCTTTATCATAGATTTCATTCTTTCCCAGGCTTGAGCAACATGTTCATTATCAAATTGACTAAACTTCATAATATTGCTACGCAAAGCTATAATTTTAGCAGGAGGATAATATCTACCAATGAAAGCATCCTTACACTTAGCCCATGAATCAATACTATTCTTGGTCAAAGATAACAACCAATCTTTAGCTTTTCCTCTCAAAGAAAAAGGAAACAACTTGAGCTTAATAATATCACTTTCTACATCCTTATATTTCTGTATCTCACATAGCTCAACAAAATTGTTGAGATGAGATGCAGCATCATCAGTACTAGCACTAGAAAATTGCTCTTTCATAACAAGGTTCAATAAAGCAGGCTTAATCTCATAAAAGTTTGCAGCAGGAGAAGGTGGCTTAATAGGAGTGCAGATAAAATCACTATTGTTCGTGCTAGTAAAGTCACACAACTTGGTATTTTCAGGAGTAGCCATTTTAGCAAAACTAAAAGAAGACAAGTAAAAACAACTATCAAGGATTCTAATTTTTTTTGTTTTTTGATATAAAACAATGCAAGTAAAAATAAATAAAGTAAAGCAAAACAATAAAACAAAGTAAAGGATGTGCATGCGAAAAACTCCCCTTGCAGAAGTCTTCTTTTTCTTCCGCGGCAACAGCGCCAGAAAAGACTTGATGGCTGGCGTGTAGATGATGATTATAACCAGTCAGTTGGGAACCCCAAGCGGAAGGTGTGATGAGCACAGCAGCAAGTTTTTCCCTCAATTAGAAACAAAGGTTTATCGATCAGGAGAAGAAAAAGCCAATACGACTAAAGGTGATGCTTGCAAGCTTCACGACAGCTCCGGACAATTTATAAGGCGCCTCGTCCAAGCTTTGCTTTGCGAGCAGCAATGTGGAACCTGCACACAACACAACCAAGTACTTTGTTCCCAACTTACGATGAGGTTGTCAATCTCACCGGTTTGCTTGAAACAAAGGATATGAGCGTATCGAGTGGAAAATAGTAATAGTATGCGAGTAAAGTAAACAGTGCGAGTAAAGTAAACAGGTGATAGCAATATGATGGAAATAGGACCGGGATCCACAGTTCACTAGTGGTGTCTCTCCATAAGATAAATAACACATGCTGGGTAAACAAATTACAGTTGGGCAATTGATAGAATAAAGATAACGTGATATGTCAGGAAGATCACTATGCTATTTACTCTGGGCATTACAACAAAATACATAGACCGCCATCCAACTGCATCTATGACTAATAATCCACTCATGGGGATATCATCCGAACACCCCATGAGTATTAAGTTGCGAACAACAGATAATTGCATTAAGCAAAGTGTGTAATGTAAACAAAGCATATGCCCTCGAGCATAAGAATGTTGTTTTCTCCCTAGTGGCAACAGCACATCTACAACCTTAGAGGTTTTTGTCACTCCCCCAGATTAAATAGAGGCATGAACCCAACTATCGAGCATAAATACCCCCTCTTGGAGTCACTAGCAACTACTCGGCCAAGATAGCTACTAATAACGGAGAGCATGCAAGATCATAAACAACATAGAGATAACATAAGATATATTTCAGTATAGCAACTCAATCATAACACCAATATCCATCGGATCCCAACAAATCAAACATGTAGAATTACATAACGGTGATCTCAATCATGTAGGGCAGCTCATGAGATCTAGACATGAAGCACACGGTGGAGGAGACAACCATCTAGCTACTGCTATGGACCCATAGTCCAAGGTCGACTACTCACTCATCGCTCCGCAGGCAAGCATGGCGATAAAGAAGACCTCCGGTGGCGATTCCCCTCTCCGGTAGGGTGCCGAGAAGAGCTTCTGGACCTCCCGATCTCAGGTCGACGACGGCGGCGGATCGTGATGTGTTTCTGGAAAATTGATCGGGTACTTAGGTTTTTCCCGTCGGGGGGTCTTTATAGGCGAAGGGGCATCGTCAGGAGTGGGCCGAGGCGCCCTCACACATAGGGGGTGCGGCCAGGGGCTGGGCCGCGCCGCCCTGGTGTGTGGGGCCCTCATGGCCCCACTCCGTCTCCTCTTCGATTCTCTGGAAGCTTCGGTGGATTTCTGGATGTTTGGCTTTTGATTCGTCCAATTCCGAGAATATTTCCTGTGTAACTTTTCTGAAACACAAAAATAGCAGAAAACAGGGAACTGGCACTATGGTGACTTGTTAATAGGTTAGTTCCGGAAAATGCATAAAAGTGTCACGAAGTGTAACGAAACATTAGGAAAATGGTGTAAAAACAAGCATGGAGCATCAAAAATTATAGATACGTTGGAGACGTATCAGTGACGCATCGTTGCAAGACACCAGTTATGCTTTTCTTGTACAACTTCCCCTGTAGTACGACAAAAGCCTTGGATTATCGTATTATCCTTCTCACTTCGACTGTATCTTTTGGTAGTGTCTTGTTTATCATATAAGCCAAATATGGCTGCATCCAGGTTTCTTCGATCATCATGACTTCCTCTTGTTCTACTGTGCTCCCAGTGCCAGACTTGCCAGCCCCCGAGCCCGTCATCGGGTACTGTCTTGGTTCTCCTGGAGTCAAACTTTTACTATTTTTATTGATCTTTCTATGATTTCCTCCCAAAAGACTCCTGGTGGTATAGGCAGGCATTGGGACCTGATGTTTGCTAGATTGTCGGCTTCCTCATTGCTGGCCCTGCTGGCGTGTGAAACTTTGCATCTATCGAAGGTTTCTTCTAGATAGTAATATAAGTTTATGTATGCCGTCATGTTGTCGTTGATGGCATCGCACCGATTCATCACTTGCTGGACGATGAGATTTGAGTCCCCGAATATTTTCAGTCGGGTTGCTCCACATGCTTTGGCCATTTTCATTCCATGGAGCAAAACCTCGTATTCGACTTCATTGTTGGAAGCTTGTGGAAAACTCCTCCTTAACACATATTTTAGTTTGTCGCCTTGTGGTGATATTAAGACTACTCCTGCCCCTGCGCCTTGGACCCTTTTTGATCCGTCGAAGTACATTGTCCACACACTCAACAAATCAGGTGGTCCTGTGTTTTATAGTTTGAGCCACTCTGCTGTGAAATCTGGTAGTACCTGAGATTTGATTGCTTTTCGTTTCTCGTACATTATGTCCAGGGGCGATAATTTGATTCCCGATAAGGAGACACGTTCTGTTGCTGCAGGGTTGTTCAATATATTCGATAGAGGGGCTTTGTTAACCACTATGATTGGGTGTACCACAAAATATTTCTGTAACTTTTGTGCTATTGTGAATACGCTGTATGCAAGCTTCTGGTAGTGTGGGTACCTCTGCTTTGTTGGGGATAGGACTTCGCTAAGGAGATATACCGGCCGCTGGACTCCGTGCACTTTTCCTTCTTCACTTCGCTCGACTATGAGTACCATGCTTACCACTTGATGTGTGGCTACGATATATAGTAGTAGTGGCTCTTTTTCTTTTGGTGCGACCAACACCGGTGGTGTGGAAAGCACTTTTTTCAGCTGCGCGAAAGCTATATCTGCCTCTTCTGTCCACTCGAATTTGTCATCTGATTTCTTCATGAGTGCGTAGAAGGGGAGAGCTTTTTCTCCTAATCGTGTGACAAATCGACTTAACGCCGCCACGCGTCCTACGAGTTTCTGCATGTCGTGTAGCTTTGCTGGTTTCCCCATTGTTAATATAGCTTGGATTTTCTCTGGGTTCGCCTCGATACCTCTTGCTGACAGCAAGAATCCCAAAAGTTGCCCTGCTGACACGCCAAAAGAGCATTTTGTCGGGTTAAGCTTGAGCTTGTACCTGTTGAGGTTGTCGAAGGTTTCCTTCAAGTCGCTGATTAAAGACTCCTCCTTTCTTGTGGTGATGACCACGTCTTCGATGTAGACTTGGATGTTGTGGACTATTTGGCTCCCGAGGCAGTTTTGCATCATCCGTTGATAAGTTGCTCCTGCGTTTTTGAGGCCGAAGGGCATGACTTGATAGCAGAACACGCACGTATGGTGTGATAAAAGCTGTTTTTTCTTCGTCTTCTTTCTTCAACTTGATCTGGTTGTAGCCAGAATATGCGTCTAAGAAGGAAAGCCTCGCGCACCCCGCCGTTGAGTCGATTATCTGATCAATGCGAGGTAGCGGAAAGGGATCCTTGGGGCAGTGCTTGTTGAGAGATGTGTAGTCAACACATACTCTTTGTACGTCCGTGTTTTTCTTGGGGACGATAACTGGGTTCGACACCCAAGTTGATACTTTGATTTCTCTGATGAAGCCTGCATTTTCTAGCCTGTGTAGCTCGGCTGCTATTGCTTTTCTTTTGGGTTCATCAAACCGTCATAGAGGTTGCTTGACTGGCTTTGATTTTGGGTCCACATTTAGTACGTGCTCGACGAGTTCCCTGGGAACCCCTGGCATATATGAAGGACACCAGGCGAAGATTTCTCAGCGCTCACGGAGGAACTTGACGAGCGCACTTTCCTATGCGGGGTCCAAGTTTACCGCTATTGAAGTGGTTTTGTTCAGGTCCATAGGGTGAACCTGGATTTTCTTAGAGTCTTGGGTTGCGTCGAAAGCCTAGTCTGGCAGGGATCGACCGACGTTGGGTAGCACATTGTGACCAGTTTCACCCTTGAGTCTTGTGTATTCAGCTGTCATGCCGAAAGTTTGCGCCATCCTATTGAATTCTTTGTCGCAGGTGTTGGATACTTCGAACTGCCTTGTACTGTGATGGTCCCCTTGGGTCCTGGAATTTTGAGTGTTAAGTACACGTAATGAGGGACTGCCATGAATTTTGCAAATGCTGGTCGCCCTAGGATTGCATGGTATTGCGAGGGCCAGTCCATTACTTCGAACTCCAACTTCTCTCTGCGGTAATTGTCACTGTCGCTAAAGCAAACGTCGAGTTCTATTTTTCCGAGGGGGTGATTTGCACTCCCTGGTACTATGTCATAGAAAGAGCAGTCTGTCGGCTTAAAGTTTTCCAACGATATGCTCATTGCCTTTAGAGTCCTTGCGTATATCAAGTTTATGCCACTTCTTGCGTCCATGAATACTTGCCCAATGGCGTATCCCCATATTTGTGCCTTGAACACCATTGGCGCGTGTCCTGGTCTGGGCACTTTCCTTGGGTGGTCTGCTCTGCTGAACCTGACGGGCTGGTCGGACCACCTCAAGTACTCTGTACTGGCCGGTGGTGATGATATTGCTAAGTTTACTTGTCTTGATATGCTCTTCTGCTCTTTTTTGGACTTTGGGACTGGCTGGATCATTGCGGATATGTACACCTTTGATTCTAAATGTCTTGCAAGACATTGCACTTGATATCCTTGACTTGTGCTTGTACCTCCTCGATGTGCTCCTTGATTTAACTCCAGAGTGTTTTGTAACCTCAGGAATGTTCTGTAGTCTTTCATTTGGTGATTGGAAACTCTTTTCCCATCTAAATATGCGTAGTGGATGCGGCAGGGTCCATGGAGCATGTATTCTCCCGACGGGCCGGAGTACTTTGGCTTTTCTTTTCCACGACTGTTTCTGTCTTGGAACTCCCTGCTTCCGTAGCCTTCCTCGTCCCTTCTTTCATATCCCGCGGCTATCTGATTTCGCCTTGTGCGGCTATCCTCATTGCGAAACCTGTGCCTTTACCTGCTTGCTCTATCGACTTCTAGTGAGCGCTCCCTTTTGTTGTTGTAAGTGTCTTCTCCATTGTCAAATCTATTTGCTACCTCCATTAGTTCCGACACCGTCCTGGGCCTTGTTCTCCCTAATTCTTCCACGAGATCCGAATGGCGAAGACCAGCCAAAAAAGCATCTACTGCCCGCTCATCGGAGACGCCTTTCGCAGAGTTTTTATTATAATACTCCACCGCTGTATGTATGAACATAGAGTTTCGTCCTTCCTCTGTATGCATGACTTGACTTCTTCTAGCGACGCTGGACGTTTGTATGTCGAACAAAAATTTCTTGTGAATTGACTCTCTAGTTCTCCCCAACTTTCGATGGAATCGTTGGGTAGAGTGCTTAACCAAGACCGTGCTGCGCCAGTGAGGTGTAACTGCAAGCTTTGCATCACCGTTGCTCTTGTTTCTCTGAGTATTTGTACTGCTTGTAGGTAGTCTGATAACCATAGTTTAGGTTCTTGTGACCCATCATACTTTTGCTGATCGTGTGGTAATTTAAATCCTTTGGGTACTCGCATTCTGCGAACCCTTCGGGTAAAGCATAGCGCGCCCATCTCTTTTTCATCATCCTCATAATTTTCTTCCTTCCATGCATATCGTGCATTGTCTACTCTTATTTGCACTATGATATTCCTTGCATCCTCCCTTCGTGTTCTTCACTTTTCGGCGCCTGATGAGTCGCTTGCTTGACTTTGTGAGGATTGGTACTTGATGTTTTCCTTTCCCTTGTCCTCGTAACGTGTCGTCTTTTTCTCTGGAGAATGTTTCCTTAGTCTGTCTTCTACCAACCCGAGGCTTCTTATTGCGTCTTGATGCATGTGCTCCCGTGGATCTCTGGGTTCTGGTTGTGTAGTTAGTAGATACGCATGTGCTGCTACTAATGCTGCCTCTGGTGTTTCTTGCACAAAATCCTCCTCATCGTCGGATGGATGTGCGCTTATGCTCCTTGTGTGGTTCTCTTCCCTTACCCACGCTGTTGTCCTCCTATTGT
This sequence comes from Dactylis glomerata, assembly GCA_007115705.1. Classification (NCBI taxonomy): domain Eukaryota; kingdom Viridiplantae; phylum Streptophyta; class Magnoliopsida; order Poales; family Poaceae; genus Dactylis; species Dactylis glomerata. The sequence goes on along the minus strand of QXEO01000879.1, from coordinate 407,431 downwards.
GCTTTGGGTCTTTGTGTCTTTCTCTGCTGGATTCTGATGCTTCGCTGTATTCATCCCAATATGCTCCACTTGACACACTATTGTTTTCTTGACTTCTCCTGATATTGTCTTTTTCCTTCCTTAGCCTCTTTTGTGTTGATGCAGGCATACCGATACCCCATCAGAACTTCTCTTCTTGAATTGGCGGGTACTTCCGTACCATGATTGATAGCTGACATGATGATTCTCCACTCCTCGGTGGAGACGTGAATTTTCTCCTTCTCCTTCTTACTATTGCTCCTTGATTTGTCGACTTGCGCGTCGATTGCTGCATTGTCTGCATGATCGTTCTCTTCCGCTGCTTCGGTGATGATGACGCATAATTGATGTATGTTTCTGGAGACACCACCTCTTCGGGTGACGAAGTCCTTTTGACTAATGTATGATTTGTCCACTGTTCCTCCTACGTCGAGTTCTTCCAGAGTTTCGTTGAGTTCTTCGATTTTTCCTGTTGTATTTTCTGCTGTTGCGAAGCTGACCGGCGAGTTTACCTTGCTGAAAGAGCCCACCGATGATCCAGACATTGTGATTATCTTGGTTTTGCTTGCCGACGGGTCCGGTTTCACTGGATCTGAAAGGCGAGTCGAACCCAAAAATCCGACGCAAAAGCTCAGACTTCCGATCGTCAACTCCATCTTCTGGTTTTCGTCGACTTCTGAACTGTTGTTGGATAAAAGCGAAAAAGCCATCGAATTCATGATTCCAACACCCCTGGTCCCCATGGTCGGCGCCAATTGACGAGGGTTAACTCGACAATGTTTAAGATGAAGGACTTAGGATCAAGAGAATAGGGCGTCAGATAAACTCAAAGGTAAAGATCAGTCAAACAAGGCGTGTATCGAGAATAAACGTGGTGATGAACTTTTTTTAAACTGGAACCCACCGATTCCAACTTATATTGGCTCAGTTAACTCACTGGCCACAATAACATGTACATGTTCAGGGACATACTCCAGCCACAGGAGCCGGTAATCTCCTTGGTTAGCACCAAAAGCCGCCAGGCCATGGGCTGATTTATTACAACCACGTGGGCAGAATAAAATCTCAAACGAACTAAAGTTTAAATTGACAAAAGACCGAATGTCCCTGTAGATGACTCCCTCCAGAGAATAAACGTGGTGGTGAACTTGGGTTACTCTCAATCTATCCCTGACCGGCCTCTCCTGGCCCCTATATATAGGTGGCCAGGTCTCAAGGATCTGGTCGGGTCCGATACATATTACAATATTGATATACGATACGAACTCGTACTTCAACTATGATTACACTTGGGCCTAGCTTAACGGGCCTCAGGGGTACACAAGTAACGGGCTCTATTATCTATACCCTTGTCACTAAGTGTCCACCTCAGCAATCCTGCATACATGTCAGCATCTATGTGTCATCGATGCTTATGTGGCAGTGCTCTGACAGGTAGGACCCATTGACAGGAGAAACCAACCATTGACTTTGACTAATGTATGACATGCGGGTCCCAGTCAAAGCAACCCCACCATCATGATAGGTGGGTCCCATGGCACCCAACTCTATCCACTTACACATGGGTCCCATGCACCCACCTGACACATGGGTCCCACCCACCCACCCCCTTACACGTGGGTCCTACCCACCCCACCCCCTTACACATGGGTCCCACCCACCCCTTACACACGGGGTCCCACCCACCCATGTACAGGCTTCTGTACTCGCGACCTATATATCGCGAGTACAAGCTTCTGTACTCGCAATATATAGGTTCATCGGCAGCGGCGGTGATCAGCACCTGCAAATGTAACCCGTAAACAGAAAATTCGAAAAAACCCGGGAAGATTTGTTCACGCGAGAACGGATCGTAGTTCATACTAGATTTGTACAACAAAATTACAGCTAAAAAAAGAAAAATAATTAGTGGCGAGCTCGCCGGAGAACGCCGCGTCCTCACAGATGCCCAAAATGGGAGCTCGTTAACCCTAGTCGCTGCCGTCGAGGACAATCTAGTGCCGGTGGAGGAGGGAGACTGAGCACCGGCTCGCGAGCTCGCGCCGGTGCCGTGTGCGTGCCGACGGCGTATGGGGCCAGCAACGGTGGGGGAGTCCTCCCCCAGTTGGTCCAGCGCCTGCTGGCGCGCTTCTTCGCCGCGATGGAGCGGATGCGGCGCCGCTCCTCGTCGTCACCGCCACCGGGTGCGCGCCGGCCACCCCCTCCTCCTCCTCCTCCCCCACCAGCACGGCCGCCGCCGAGGCCCAAGGCGCCGCTCTTGCACGCCATCGATCTGTTGCCGGAAGGTGGTTTAATTGCTCATCGGAGCTGCGCTAGGGTTCGCGGCGGAGGGAGTACGGGTTCGACCCGTCTCCACCGGTCGAGCCGGTACTTGTACCGTTCTGAATATGCCAAATACGAGAGCCCGTGAAATTTTTTTACGGACTAGACCTTTCACGGGTTCTATTAGCTCGCACACACGGTCCATAAAGCGTCAAATGACCGGAAATTTACGGGTGCTTTACAGGTAGACATGCTCTTAAGTCTTACCCTGCTCTGCGGCCCGAACCCTAACCCTAGCGACAGATCAAGACAGCGGCCTCCGCCTCCCCTTTCCTCCCCTTCCTCCACCTCCGCCGCCGGCCAGATCCTGGCTAAGTCCGGCTCACCAACGACGCCACACACACCGCCTTGACCACGAGACAGCGGGCCCCTCCCTTACCCACACCCACACCGAGCTCTTCGTCCCGATCTGGAGGTACCGTGTGCCGCCGGCGCTCCCTTACGACGAGGTTCTCACGGTGACCATGAAGTCCCTGCGAATTTCGGGCCTCGACACTGACGGTTCCGGCCGCCCGGAGCTCGTCGCGATGTTCAGCTACCAATCAGCGGGTTGCCCGATTCGGTCTCGGGGTCGCCGGATCTGGCCTCCTCTCTCTCTTCCCACCTTCCCCCACTCTCTCTCTCTCTCGGTTTATCAATTCCCGACGTCTTTCTCCCTTTCCCAGCGCGAGATCTTTTTATTCTGCTCTCATCGCTTTTATCCCCAATTGCAGGGTCCCTCCGAGGACGGGCTTCTTCTGGACGATGAGAGACGCCCTGATGGGTAGGGGTCGACCTCCTCACCGCATGGATCTGGATGTTCTGGTGGTCGCTCCTACTGTGGACGAGGATTCTAGGTACTTCTCCCATCGCCTCTTCTGAGATAGATTGGGCGAATTTTTTAGTTAAGGCTTGCTGGACGTGGTAGCAGAGCACGCTACGCTTCTGGAATTGAACATAATTTACCTGCATATCGTCTAGATCGAGCATCAGTGATGGGGACTTCCTGCAGTTGTACCTATAGATGCATATGCGGTGCAGATTCATAACCGTAAGTAGCTTTGTGCTGTTGCAGGCTTGCGGCAAGCATTGGCCGGCCAGGGCATCACTGCATCACGGTGGCAGGGTGCAGCTGATCAAACGGCTTATCATGGTGGTGACATACTCACATGTAACTGACGGGCCTGTAGTGATTACATGAACTCATTAGATATGAGTTATGATGCAAGAAAAACCTTAAGTTACTCTTTGATTTATGATCAACATCACTCATGAATAGTAGTCGAATTTACACTTTCGCTGAATATCCCAATCAGATATGCATTACCGTATGATGGTTCCGTAGTTAACAGGAAGCTCACACTGGATACCTATGTGCATAGCTAGTAAAACAATTAGCTAGAATGATACTTTTCCACTGACAAAGAGAAGAGCAGGGTACTTTCAGATACTCTTGTATTCTTGTATCAATACAGATTAGATAGTTAGGCTGATATCCTCATGTACTACCTCGTCTTGGAAGAACAACATCTTGCTGATCCAATTAGCAGGGTTCTTCCACCACTCCTGTAGTCTCGTATCAGTACAGCTTAGATTGTTAGATTGATGTCCACGCGTACTGCTCGTCCTGTAATGACTGCATCTTGCTCCAAAACTGTTTGGACATACTCCTGCTATTGGGTTTCTTGCTTGGGTTGTAGGCTTCAGTTTCTTGCATTAAAATGATTCTTTTGGTGTGTTTTTGGTTCAGCAGGGAGGTGTCCTAATGTTTGTTTTGATGTGTTTTTGGTTCAGCAGGGAGGGGTTCAGGAAGGACTACAAGGAGAAGCACCCCAGCAACCATCTGTCATGGTTAAAATGATATCCCGTGGTTTGCCTTGCGTTCCTTTCCTCCACATCTATTTCTTTTATTTTGAATTGCCGAGATTGCCGGTGGTGAATAACGTGTTTTGATCTGGGTTTGTTTTTAGTTGTCAATCACAGGTTGGCAAGGCTGGTGGTGAGTTTGTCCAGGTCTATTCCTTTTCTCATCTTCTTCTACACTGTCCAGGTAATTTTGTGCTTAGGTCAGAGATGCTCTGCTGGCTGGTATGTATGAGCTTGCTATTGGTCTCATCATATCTAGTCAATAGTGGTAAAATCTGAAATGTTTCTCTGCTTATGTTGATGCTTGAAAACGTCTTATGGTTCTTATGAGAATTTCCTGTGCTAAACTCATTTGCAATTTACCTAATTTCAATGTATGATTGAGCTTGAATGATTTATATTAAATATGCCCGTGCGTTGCAACGGGAGAGAGAAAAAAATCTGCTTTTATTTCTTGTTCTCCGGACACCGATGCACCACCGGTGATGGAAGCTGGTGTCTAGTTGTCGATAACTAACTTGGGTGACCGCCACCACCATGCCAGATCTTGTACACCGTATAGCCACCCTTCGCATCGTTAGCGGTCTCCTCTCGCTCTCGCCTGCTGGTGAAGCATCGGCACCCACGATATTTTGTGACCGGCATACCGGATTGAGTAGTCGGTTTCTGGAGAGGCCCATTAAAAGTTGGCTCACTATTCCTTTGATAATACTTTATTCATCTTAAACAAAAATTCAATCAGAAAACACCGAGGGAGCTAATGTTTTGATAAAATTATATGCAGAGCAACCTTTTTAGTAGAAAGCAACACTGTCTCATACTCCGTACCAGCGTACCACCATAGAATAATACCTTGTATACTCAATTTTATTTTTGATAAATTTACCATTATAGACTCACTGTGACGAAGATCCACAACATATGTGATGAAGATCCACAACATATGTCTTTCTGCAGCTCAAGAGCTCCTTGAACGCAGCTTTCACCCTTCTATAATACCTCTAAGAATTGAGTAGTCAAATGTGAAGTTTCTCTGTAGTTCGTTACATTACCTCTAAGAATTGAGTAGTTAAACGTGAAGTTTCTTTGTAGTTTGTTACATTATCTGGAAAATTAATTATTCAAAACATATGACAGACATCAGAGCCTTCACATTTCATATTATCTGACCATATTAGTACCATCACGTGTAGCCGAGTACTATCCACACATGTGCCAGTATTGAACTTCATATATACATTTGAGTTTAGCCTTCTACATTATACTTGCAAAAATTCTTGTGAGATAAGGTCTATCCGACAAAACCACCATGCTGACATGATAGAGTATTCTAAAAGGAGAGAAGAGGCCAGACTCTCGTACATGATGATTTGGTTCAGAGAGGTACGAACTACAGCGATTTGTTTTATTTTTCATGAGCTGAATTGAAGCTTTGATTCTAAATCAAATTTTGGTTCATGATATCTTCCGTTTATTACCTTTCATGCTCTGAAAATGAACTGGCGATACCTTTCATGGTTAATGCATTCAGAGAGGTACCAACTACAACGACTGAAGGCAACACCTACAATAATGCTGTATTGATGCGCATTTTTGTACCCTTGAAAGAACATAATAAGTTCTAATTCCTTATCAGCAAGTACCTTGTTAGTTTGAAACGAACTTCTTTATGGTGTACTCTGTTAAGAGAGCACGGTTTGAAACGAACTTCAAAAGCATCCTCTGTTGTTCTTGCAAGTATCTGCTCCTTATGGCAAAAAGCAAAGGCAGTAATCATCGAGCAATTCAGCCTCACCTGATGCGATGCGCGCTCAATGTCGTGCCTCCATGACGCCGGGTAACCTCGGGCATCCCTGGTTTAATTACCTGGGTTTGCATGGTTTCATCAAACCAACCCTAAATTAGCGGTTTTGGACGGTGTGGTTTGGACGAGTTATGTGGTTCAAACTGTTAGCGCTTAGCACATCAACATACTACAGAGAGAGGAGCCGACAAGCTGCTGACCGCGCACGCCAGCGACTACCGTGTCCAGTACCTCCACAGCCTCGTCTCCGCGGAGAAGACATCGCTGTCGCGCTCAACATCCTCTCCCTGGCCTCGACCCACTTGAACTCGCAGCCGCGCTCACCACGAGCTTCCTAACTGCCTCCCTCAATGCTGCCTTGCCTAGCTCGACCACCACCGGCCCTGCGTGTTCTGACACTTTGGTTTCAGCATGGTCCCCTCACCGCGTCCGGACGAGCTGCTGGAGGTCACAACTAGGCTAGAGGCGAGTGGCGCGCGACAGAGCTGTGTTTGGTGTTGTTGCCCGGCGGGGTTTCTGGAGCACACGGCGGGTTTCTGGAGCACACGACGGAGCTAGCTGGTGGTTCTACGGGCGCTACGGCACGCGTCGGTGGGCATCGGTTGTTTTTCTTTGGGCTAACGAAGGAAACTCGCAATGGGTGTCAAAGGAATCAACCTAACCAGATTGTAGTCTTTCGTCTGCCAAAACATTACGAGATTTATAATTTCACTTACTGGTGGCAGTCCTTGTAATTTCGATGAAAGGTAGAATCCCCAAAATCGGGCCATGGCCCATGAATCGGACGCGGGAAGAACCAAACCAATGAGTGCCGCGTATTTTATTATTAGGTAGGTATAGATATAGATATGGATTTCAAAAAAAGAAAAACAATGAGTGCCGCTGCCTAGCTAGCTTGGGTGATGACTACGGCCAAGAACAGTTATGGAAAAAGTTAGTAACGGCAGTTTGCACTAAGACGAAGACGAAGAAGCCACTATTTTCGGTTCTTGATACGCAATCCACGCCGCACAAAATGGAGCTCACATCACATTGTTAGGATAAGAAATAAGAGAAAAGAACTTGTGGCTGCAGTATCGACGTGGAGGTGGTGTAGAGGAGCTCCCACTTCCCGTTGAGGAGGTCGGACTTGAGCGGCTCCTTGGCCGGGCTGGCCTCCTCCAGCTGCCGGGCGATCTGCTCGACGCGGTCCTTGTCCTCCTGTGTGGCCTTGGCGCCGCGGTCGAGCGGCGCGATGGCGGCCAAGAGCTCCTCCTTGAGCCTGGCGGCCTTCTCCGTATCCTCCTTTCCCTTGTTGTTCTTGAAGAAGGACGACAGGAAGGAGGAGAAGGACTACAGCGATACGGGCGCCCGCCACTGCGGGACGGCTCGGCGTCCCGGCGGCGCGGACGTTAGCGCGAGGATGCCGTTGCCTGTTGGTGGCCCTCTCCTGATGCTCGGAGGCGAGGATGACGGGAGGAGGCGGTTGGAAGACATGGAGGCGAGCGGGCACGATGACGGTAGCGAGACGAGCGCCATGGCAGGGCACGCCACTGCAGGGAGTGGGATTTTTGTGTGATTGCTCGCAAGGTTAGACTTCCAGAAACTTCTCGTGGCTCTTGTCTCGTGTGCGTCGTTTCTCCAACGAGTCGCGTGGTTTTTGATTTCACTTACCGGTGGCAGTTCTTATAATTTCGACGAAAGGTGGAATCCCCAAAATCGGGCAATGACCCATGAATCGGAAGCGGGAAGAACCAAACCATGGAACCCTTGCGTATTGGGCCATGGCCCATGAATCGGACGCGAGAAGAACCAAACTATGGAACCCTTGCGTATTTTATTATTAGGTATAGATTCGGATGAGTGTATTGGTTTGCAGTTCGAAGTAATCTACTTGACTACGCTAGGGTATAGCCTATATCTTAATGTTTTTGAGATAACTGACAAGTCAATTGTTAGCATTGCCTATTTGTCTTTGTATTTGGTACCTAATTATTTTATTCTTACTAGACTAATAACAATGGCGGTTCCTCTTTTACAGGAGCTACATGCGAAGATTTTCAATGCCTGAAGCTGAAGCCAACTCAGCACGTAGTACCATATTATTGTAATGTTAGGCAATGTGTTTGGGTTGTAATATATGATGTCAGTATTGTAATAGACTTACATAGAAGTTATTTGGTTGATATTCTGTATTGTTTGAAATACTTGTTTATGTGATTTGTAAACGTGTGAAATGGAAACCTGGCAAGTTGTACCCACTTATGAATAGAATCTCTCATTTTGAACCTTTCGGATCGGTGGGACCAATTTCTGTGATAAATCTGACTAGTGGGACCAATCTGACTGTGGGACTGGTTTGGAATATTAAATAAGAGGTCTCAAAACAGAACAAAGAAATGAGAAAAAGGCTTTGGCCCATTAACTAAAATGATGAAATGTTGGGCTTGGCCCATATATCTGATCAAAATTAATAGTAAGAAAGAGAAGTAAATAAGATGACTAGTTGGACTTGGCCCATCTAAAGTGCTGAACTGGATTGGACTGAATTCGAATTACCACTATTTGGTTTGGTCACAATCCTGCTATGTAGGATCCGACGTGGTCTGGTCAAATTGTTAGTGACCAATGGTTTGGTCATAATCACTTATGACTAATCAGAAAAAATGGCCATCGTAAGCCCTTTATGACTCTCAACTGATGACCAACTGTTTTTGGTCAAAAGGGGGTCATAAGTTGAACACAATGACCATATTTTGACCAAAGTGATGGGTCACCAGTGAGCATATTTGTTGTAGTGTCTTGGAGGCGGTTCTTATTAGCCCGTCTACGGGGTCCTATTCTTTGAGCTGGAAGTAGAACCGTCTGGATGGCCCGCTGTTAGAGACCAAGGGCTTCAGCCGAATAGGATAATCGTCTAAGGCCTATAGGTGATAATCGGCTCTAAATAGCCATTCGGTATTAGTGTAGGTGCTGACCTCTAATATCAGTCCCAAGTTTTTTTTTCCCGAAACGGAGCATCCCCAGCCTCTACATCAATCGATGCATACGGCGCTTTATTAAACTTATTATAGGTTTAACATTATTACAATTCAAGGATCAGAAAGAGTGGATACAAGAATCAGCCATCTAAAAATACATCGTGACCACACTAGGCGAAATCTCAACATGTCAATCTTCTGTCAGCCCGCTAGCCGAATCAGCTGTATATATCCCGAGCAACCGTTGCCAAACGGTTGCACCCAATATCCATGTCCCGGCGCTGCTCCGCCGCTTGGCGAAAAGTCCACATATGGATCCAGTGGGTAGCCAAAGGAATAACCTGCAAAAATGATGGAAATTTTGTTTTGTTAAAGATAAAGTCGTTTCGAACATGCCATATGGTCCATAAGATTGCACAGACTCCCACTCTTATGTTAATTTTCTCTGTCTTGATAATACCATTAAGCCAATTACCAAAAAAGTGTGAAATGCTTGTTGGAGGAGTAATATTAAAAGCCATATGCACAATTGTCCAAATAATCTTAGCAAAAGGGCACTCAATGAACAGATGTTGTACGTTTTCCTCTTGATCACAGAAACAACAAGTTTTACTCCCTTGCCAATTCCTTTTTATCAGGTTATCTTTTGTTAGAATTTCTTTTCTATAAACAAACCACATGAAGATCTTAATCTTTAGTGGCACTTCATCTTCCATATTTTTTTTAAGATAGGCTGTGTTATCATTTAACATATCAAGATACATACTCCTTACCGAAAACCTACCAGATTCAACAAGATTCCATTTAAAAACATCGTTATTTGCATTTAGTTGAATGCCCATTAACCGCTGAACCAAATGAATCCATCTATTCCATCGACCACCAGTAAGGCTACGTCTGAACCCTATGTTCAGCGGTGCCGACGCGAGGGTGGTAGCTACAGTAATATTTTTATTTCTCACAATATTGTACAGGGACGAATACTGGGCTGCTAGAGGTCTGTTACCTAACCAAGTATCCTCCCAAAATTGGGTGCTCTTGCCGTTGTTAACAATAAAAGATCCGCGTTTAAAAAAATCTTCTTTAACCTTCATTAACCCTCGCCAGAAGGGAGAATCATGTGTCTGCACCGTCACTTGAGACAGTGTTTTGTTGTTTAGATATTTGTTATGGAGCAATTCCTGCCATACCCCCTCTTCGTTAATTAATTTATCAAGCCATTTGCTTAAAAGACATAGATTCTTTATTTCTAGAACTTCGATACCTAAACCCCCTTGATCTTTGGGGCGGCATATGACATTCCATTTTGTTAACCGATATTTCTTTTTATGACCATCACTCTGCCAAAAAAACCGGGACCTAAAAAAGTCTAATCTCTTTCGAACTCCCTTTGGAATTTCAAAAAAGACAACATGAACATTGGTAGACTTGTTAGGACAGAATTAATCAGAATAAGCCGATCCCCATAGGACAGTAACTTACCAATCCAACTACTTAATTTTTTCTCGAATCTATCTTCAATCGGTTTCCATTCCCCTTTTTAAGTTTGCGAAAATGTATTGGAATTCCAAGGTATCTAAATGGAAGCGACCCTATTTCGTAACCAAAAAGGATTTTGTACTCATTCTCCATTTCCTTTGCCTGGCCGAAACAAAAAATTTCACTTTTATGAAAATTTATTTTTAAACGTGACAACTCCTCGAAAATACATAGGATCAACTTCATATTAAGCGCCTTCTCTATGTTATGCTCCATGAAAAGAATTGTATCGTCGGCATACTGCAGAATGGATACACCCCCGTCTACTAAATGAGGGATGAGACCATCAACTTGACCATCCTCTTTGGCCCTAGCTATCATGATGGCTAACATATCAGCCACAATATTGAATAAAACCGGTGACAATGGATCACCCTGTCTTAGGCCTTTTCTAGTTTGGAAATAATGACCTATGTCATTGTTAACTCTAATGCCCACACTTCCTTTCTCAACAAAATTTCTAATCCACTCACACCATTTTGGATGGAAGCCTTTCATTCTAAGCGCTTGTTGCAAAAATGACCATTTAACTTTATCATAAGCCTTTTCAAAATCGATTTTCAGAAGTACTCCATCCATTTTCTTCCTATGAAGTTCATGTAAAATAACCACTCCCTCTAAAATATGCCTACCAGGCATAAAAGCTGTTTGTGTTGGTCTAATTACCGTTTCAGCGATCTGAACAACTCGGTTTGTGACTACTTTTGTGAATATCTTAAAACTCACATTTAATAAGCAAATTGGTCTATACTGTTGTATTTGAATTGCATTTTTTTGGGGAGTAAAATCACTATTCCATAGTTCAAATTGAATAAAGGCAGATTGCCCTCCTGGAATCTCAAAAACATTCGCATTAGATCTTCTTTTATAACTCCCCACATTTTTTTGATAAAATTCAGCCGGAAAACCGTCAGGACCCGGAGCCTTGTTTTTTTTCCATTTGCATTATTGCATCAAAAACTTCTTTTTCAGAAAATTCTTTTATTAATATGTCATTCTCTTCCCGAGAAAGCTGAGGAATATCATGAGTAAAACTTTCATCCATCGAAACATTACTAGGTGCACTGCTATTTTATGTATTTATTGTGAAAGGGCAACTCATGTGGCCAATGACTGTCCTCTGCTTTCTATGCCGAAGCCTACGGTTATAACATATGGTCTCTGTAGTCCCCAGCTTATGTTCAATGAAGTGCCTGCATCATCTGATATAAGGTTCAAGCATGATAGCGGCAAAGTTGGGCGAATTTCGGTTCAAGAGGGAGAGATGACTACGGCTGAAATCATAAAAGAGCTAGAGTGGATAGTTCCGGGGGATCACCAGTGGGATCTTAGGCCGGCTGGAGATAATTCTTTCAAAGTTGTTTTCCCTTCTAAGGCTGATTTAACTAGACTTAGGAAGATTGGTAATATCCCTATTGAAGGAACCAAAATGTTTCTGCATTTCGAGGAGTGGTCGGCTGCTGACCTTGATAGGTTTGCAACTACTAGGCTCTGGGTGAGAGTGAAAGGATGTCCTTATAAGGAGAGGTGTGATTATCTGGCTCTTTTTGCTGTGGGTTCTTTAATTGGCAAAGCTGTTGAGGTGGATATGGCTTTTACTAGAGAAAGGTCCATTGTGCGCATGTTGGTGGATATGACAAGAGCTGAACATATTCCTAAGACTACGGTTGATCATGTGTATGAGGGAGATGGTTATGGACTTTTATTTAAAGCCGAGAATAGAAATGGAGATGTGGATGATGATACTGATATGGATGATGCACCTACAGATGACAAGAATAAAAAACAAGATGAGTTAAAAAAAGATTATGCTGGTGTGTCTCCTGATGGAAAGGAAAAGGATAGCAATTCTTCTGTGGGGGGGGGGGGGGGGGGGGGGGGGGGGGAGGTTCCCAAGCATGCCGTGACAGAAGGTAAACATGCAGCTTCTCTGCCTAATCAGTTGCAGTTTGGCTCGATTGATATCTCTCCTTTCTTGCCCTCAAGAGGTCTTAGTTCAGATGGGAAGTTGCATGATATAGTTCCTCGCAAATTGTGGGGTGATCGAGTGGAGGATGAAGGCCTTCCATCTCCTCCTCCACAGAACATCAAGGCTGCTGTGTCGGACAGGCCGAATGGGCTGGAAGTGCCGGCAGTGAGAATGGTTCAATCTACTGCGGCAGAGAATATGCCCAGTCTTCCGGCCGCGTTAGACAATGTTGAGGTTTCAGACTTGCTGGTTGGGTCTATCAAGGTGCAGGGGTCTGCTGATGTGCATAGTGTCCAGTCGAAAGATGCTTTAGCATGTGAAAAATCTGTATTATTGCAATCTTTGGTGCAAGTAAGTGATCCACTTTCTCAGCCTAGCATATTGCCCAACTTTTCAAATTTATCTCCTCAACAAAAGGTTGATCTGGTTGGTGTTAATCTTCTGCAGACTCAAGAGACTATAAATGAGTGTATTAGTGAAAAAGACACTACATCACCGCCCATGAATGTTGGTTCCTATTCTATTGCCATGCAGCCTATGGTTGAAGTAAGTAATGAGCTTATTCTGGATAATATATCGTTTCAACCCTTACCTCAACATAAGGTTGATACGGTGAGTGTTGATGTTTTGCAGGCTCAAGAGACTCTAAATGACAACAGTCCTGTACATGCGGCTGTTTCTTTTTCTGATACGGCTAGCCAGGTCGCTGCTGCGTATGCTGATCGACCCAAGTGTGGTAGTTTTTTTGTAATTTAGTCGAGAAGAATGGGAAAAGTCAGAGAAGGGGAGCGGTACATAGTGATGAAGTGTGTCTTAGATGGACCCTGTAGCCTGTTCATTTTTTAAAGGTGAGAGAGAATACATGTTGAGTAGTAGATTTAGAGGATTTCGACCGAAAAAATGTGTATAACTCTAAAGACAATGCATTCATCGGTGTTAAATTTACACAATGGCATGTGCGTATGATGCCGACTCGTGTTAAATTTCCGTGACTTTATTTTTAGCTAGCAATACAAAAACAATAGTTCCAAAGTGATGATGCTGCCGTGGGAAGAAAAAACCCAGATTTTATACTAACAAAGCAATTATTGTTCCTCTTTCTACAGATGTTATGCATGACCAAGTTAAATGATTAACTTATCAATATTGGTCAAAACGAGAATAGATAGTCTCGACGCTTCGAAAAAACCCTAACTAAGTCATAGCGCGGTGTTGTTGAAAATGTCAAAAATAAAAAAAGATAAATAATAAAAGCCGTAGCAACGCACGAACATTCAACTAGTTTTTGACAATGTATTTGAAGGCCAGTCCTTATTAAGATCCAAGAATACAAGGTTTTGCTAAAACCAGATGTTTCAAGTTAAATAACATGTGCGTGTATTAAATAAATTATAGTTCATATCGGGTTTTGCTAGAAATAATTCTGCGCCGGAATTCACCGAGAGCCCAAATGGGGAAAACATTGCGGTAATTTGGGTAGTTAAAGTAGAAGGCGGAGTTAGCACATCCGGCGTGTTCCTGAAAAAAAAAGGATGGATACATTTATAAGTTCCATGAAACATAGAGTTGTTCCAAGATGGTATGCATCTCAACTCTTGTAGCTACATCTTTTTCATAAAAATAAATTAGTGCACTGGATAAATTCAGGTTACTAATAACGAAAATATTATGATCAATATTTTTATTATGTAAGAACACGGTGGATAAAAAATAAGTACAGGATGAATAATTTTTCTTATGAAGGTATGTTTTCCTTGTACGTACGCTACACATGAAAAGTAAGTAACATTGTATAATGGATAAATTTAGGTACGTAACAGTACTTTAACTTTTGTTTTCATATTACTATGTGCATACATAATTAAAACTATTGATCATAATTATAACCCAAAAAATACCTTTGTTCGGTTATTTTGATAATTCAGTTATTTTGTGTTCATACGGCCACCACCATTAAGACTTTTTCCTTTGGTGATATTGTGTTATCATCATGATTTTTAATATTGTATCTCCTAGAATAAAATGAAATAATTCTGAGTAAAAAATAAACATATAATTTGATCATATGGAGCGAAAATATTTAACTTTAAAATTTGTCTGTGTCTACGTTTAATCATGCTTTAGAAAACCAAAATTAAGATTTTAAGCTTTAACCAATTGCAAAAAATCTTCAAATTTACCTGTTAGAATGCTAACTAAAACCATCTTAGTAGATTAATTTATCATTAAATGTTTAACATATACAGGTCCAACATTTATATATAACCAACTGTTACTTGTTTGCGACCGTATCGAACAACCCATGGTTAAATTATTACAAAACCTATCACTATTACTACTACTACTACTATTATTATTACCAATAGCACCACTATAATAAATCTTAGTTAACACCAAAACAATTCAAGAAAATGCAATAATATCTTGGTATACAATTTGACGACATCAAGACAAATACAACATTGCCAAATTTTGTTAGTGTTAATATTAGTCATATTGCAGTCCTCAAATAGGTAATTGCAGCTAATCTTAGAAAGCTTTAATTGATTACAACATTCAAGGAATTTCTCTGTTAGTATTGGATTCCCTATGCACCAATTCTAAAGCTTTAATCTATATCGCTTATAAAGCAAAACTCTACTATCATGCATTTATAAGTGCATGTCTCAACATGTAAGCTATGTAAATCACCTACTGTTTTAGCTAATAAATTGTCCATGTCATCTCACGGCAATCTACTAATTATTACAAATTTTTATGGAATATATCCACCTCATATATATTTTAAGCCAAAGAGTTGTCCATGTCACCAATTCTTTGTTCAGATACACAAAAATGTTGTTTCAAATAAATTTAGCCTCTCAACAATTATGACCAATTGAAGTTCTCATATATATGTAGACAACTTCCTATTCCATGCAACTTATAAATTGTTTTTTTGCGAAAATGCATCTGATAACTTCTATTGCAGAGTAAAGTTTTTAACAGATTGCAACGCAGGGGGTATTATTCTAGTTTGAATGATAGTGTAGGGCTGATTTTTCGTTTAATATTTAATGTTTATTGTCTTACTTTTCACGGATAATAGGGTATTTTCTCGCCGATGTTCTCTATTACAATTTCACAACTGGCAAGTCCTAAAATTAATCCAAAGGTACTCATTTGATAGACTAATTTAATTGTAAACGGCCAAGTTGCTTATTATCTGAACTCTAATTTGTTGATATTATCTGCACGTTTCCAGATTAGTACAATTATCTAGCTTACGATAAAACATTAATATAATTTACGGATATAATGCCATGCTTGACAAAACGATCTATTATCTCTCTTTTATACTATTTACCTGCTGGGGAAACTCGCCTGTGTCTAGCTGCATGTTCATCAATACTTGTGCTCCACGATATAGAGGTATCGGGTCTATTTCAGCCTGTTGACAAAATCCAAGGTGAAATTCCTTGATAAAACAATTGTTTGTAAATAAAAAACTATAAAGATCCAATAAAATATTGAAAGTAGTGTGGTACCAAAAGTATATAATATACATTACCAACAGCATTCACGAATGAACATACCTGCCCAGCATATATCAAAGCTAACATTGCCCATGCAGTGTTGACCGCCTGAGGACTGCCGCTGTCGACGTAAGTCTGTGAAGAGTTAAGGTTTGGAGGAAAACCACAATAGAGGTAGATTCTATATTAGTAATGGGACACACTAGTATGGCCTATTATGGCCAACTGTCATATACGGCAAGATCTTTCCGTGTGTAAAAGGAACATTCGTCTATGGCAAAATATTTTGACTGTTGGCCCGTGGCTCAGACGGATACCCCCACGGAAATATCATACACAGGAATAGAATAAAAACTGACACTGGTGGAAAAAAGGCCTTCAATCCCGGTTTGTAAAGCCCATTAATCCCGGTTGCCGCAACCGGGACTAACAAAGCGCGACTAAAGGCTCCAGCCTTTAGTCCCGGTTGCTTAGGAACCGGGACCAATGGTCCTCCACGTGGCCCGGGGCATGTGCTACGGCTTGAGGACCTTTGGTCCCGATTCGTAACACGGACCGGGACTATAGGTCCATTCGGAATAAAATTGTATTTTCTGTTTCGGAATTTCTGTATTTTCTTTATTTCTCTATTATCTAATCATCTCTATTCTCATATCAAATTAGATACTTATGGCTCTCACTCCATATCTCATATCAAATTACAAGTACTTGTGGTCCTCACTTCCCGGTCGGTCACCCATCCTCACACTGCTCCACCCTTAGCACGCTTAACTTCTCTATTCCTTCCCTACTAGCTTCCAAGACTACGCTCACGACTTCTTGATAATGGTATGGTACCAATTCTATTAACCTATACACTTTGGTAATATATAATATTACTTTTTTAAATTCCAAATAAATTCACAAAATAAGAAACAATGATTAAGAATAATAAGCACCAATGAATTTCAAATAATCTTTATGTATAATTTAATTATTAATTTTTAGATGATTAAAATATTCAAAAAAGCCAAAATAATTGAAAAATCATAAATTCAAAAATTAGTAGACTTTGTTAACCAAAACAAAGGGAGTACATTTTTCCAAACATATACTCATCGACATGGCTCAAATGGCGTACATTTTCCAAGCAACTCATCATCCAACATATTTTTCCATACATAGTCATCCACCTAATTATTAAGGTTAAGACGATCAACATGGCTATTGTAGCCCTTTAGCTTCCAGAATCACCTAGCTATCTCAAAGCCTAGGCGAGCGTCTAAAGCGGCATATTTTAGTTGGTTGAAGCTCAATGGAACTTTTTCCCAACCAAAAATTAGTTCATCTTCTTCATCATCATCATCATCTTCTTCTTCTTCTTCTTCTTCTTCTTCTTCTCCCTTCTTCTTGTACTTCTTCTCCTTCTTCTTCTTGTCCTTCTTCTTCTTGTTGTCCCTCTTCTTCTTCTCAAGATGTGTTCCAATAGTAGCATTGGCCAAATCATAGAGACTCGGCATTGGCTTGCTAGTGGGGTTTGGGACAACTTGTTGAAGATCATACGCGGACGGAATAACAATTCCGTATGGCCTTAGCTTGCGCAGATCATGGTCGATAGCCGCACCACAAAACTTGATGGTGGTGTCCTTCAAGAAGTCCTTGAGTAGTTGCGGCACGCCATTGGCCTTGCAAATTTTAAAGACCAATATCTCGGACTCTACCGAGAGTTGAAGGACGGCGGCACGTTGGGGGCGCGCGTGAGTGGTGAACTCACAGTCCAAGCCCATGCACTTGACTGGTGCGTCGTCGAGGAACCGACGCTTGACCATGCAGATCCACTTCTCCACCCTCGAAGCACGGAGAGTCTCCGTGATGGTGAAGTTCATCTCTTCGATGACCATGTAGTAGATCCGAGACCGGGGCCAAAGTTGCTCCTCCATTGTCGTCGAGGGAGAGAGAGCTCGCGGGCGCCGGCGGTATGTGGTGATGTGTGGGAGAGGTTTTGGGGAAGAAGAGGCTATGGAGATGTTTTGGGGGAAGAAGATGATCAAATATGAGTGCTTTATATAGTGAAAGAGGGAAGATGAGGAGCACACCCGCGTTGATGTGAATGCAGGCGAGTTTCAAGGTCGCCGGCGCCGGTTCCCGATCGTCGCTCGTAATGTCGATCGATATCCGAAGCGTCATCGATCGATAACTGGCGCGAAGTGGGCGGTTTGTTTAAACGGGTCATTGGTCCCGGCTCGTGGAACGAACCAGGACTAAAGGATGACCTTTAGTCCTGGTTTGTGCCACGATCCGGGACTAAAGGCCCATGGGGCATTAGTCCCGGCTGTTAGATGAAACCGGGACTGAAGGTCCTTTTTGAACCGGGACTAATGCCCCCTGGCCCATATTTTCAAATGAACCGGGACTGATGGACCCTTTTGCCGTGGATCAAATTTGGTTCGGGACAAATGGGACGAATGGAAGCCCCTTTTTTCACTAGTGTGATAGCCCAATATAAAGCACACGGTTTGCTAGAAGGAGGTGTGTGCAAAATCGCACATGATCTTTTTTTCCTTAACTGTGTGAAGTTAACCGCGATGTTTCATTTTTTTATCGTTTCATTTCGCAACCTATCTGCGACGCATAAGAAATCATTAAGCGTGTGCGGAGACTTTTCTAGAGGCCATCGCTTGGTATGCCATCGGCTCGTGGCCTGCCAGCCCCTGCACTTAAATCGTAGCGCTGCTATAGCCAGAGCTCCTTTGTACTACTGCATCTACATCTAGATGGCTCACACCAAGAAGACCGCTCGCCTCTCTTGCGTGTGGCAAGGCCCGCTGCAGCAATGCCGACGAGTTGGCCAAGGTCTCTGGTGGAGGAGGAGGAGCAGCAATCCCTTCCACCGCCGGAAGAGGTAGAAGCAGTCTCCTCCCCCTTTTTATCCGTTTTTTCCTCCTCAAATGACAACTCTGAGAGGAACTTGGAAGACGATGAGGACGCGACGATGGAGACGCCATAGGATTCTTCGCGTCTGGAATGGTGGGAGAAGGCGGGGCACAAGGCCGAGAAGGAGGAGGACGAGATGCTCGAAGAGCAGGAAAGAAAGAACTCGGGCGGCCGTGGCCCAGGCCGTCCGTGCAGAGTCCTCTCCGCGTGGGCTTGGCCGCATACCGGCCTTCCCACAGTTTCCCGTCGGAAGACTCGCCGAGGTTGCACGCATTTGGAAGGCAGCTGCGGAGAGGCGCAAGGACTTTGAGGGCGACACATCATGCTCCGCGAATGGTGAAGGCGCTGCCCCACCGCCGCCGTCGTCATGTCCTCAGACGAGGAGGAGTGATGTTATGAGAATAGCTTTAATTATCTAGTAATATATAGCTAGTTGTTTATATATATGTATGAGCGCGATGTTTTAAAATGCGCTATATATTAGTATGTAAGAGCGCAATCTTTTGTAATGTGCTATATATTAGTATGTAAGAGCGCAATATTATGAACTGTTCTTCAGTAATTTCTATAGAGCAGCCTATACGTAGAGAAATGATTTTATACTTAAAAATTGTGCGTGATACGATCTATTGAAAACGATTTTTGGCTAGCTGAATGTGGGCGATGTGTCCTATCACACATGAGTACCATCCAAAGGACCGTGTGCAAAGTTTCCAACGCACTCGGGCGTATACGTGAAAAACGTCAGGGAATGAAGGTATCATACACGCTTATCTAATGGATAACTGTTTGCAACTATGACCCTTTTTTGGTCCAACAAGTGTAACCCTGCAATCCACGCAGTATATATATTTAGATGAGCAGTGTGACCACTCCACCCGACAGCCGCCTCCACGTATTTGATCGATTGGAGCCAAGAGCTAAAAGCTATCTCGGTCTTGAAGATCTTCCGTGCTGCACAGTTGATGACCTCACCGGCGTCTACTCCGTCGGTCATCTACCGGAGTCCTCCACCTCCGCCGTGGTTGCCTTCCCGAAGGTAAAAGTTGTTGAATATTTATTGGATCTATGTGTTACATACATTTAGATGGCTCCTATTTTGATGGCTCACAGTTGTGTTCTTGATTAGCTTGTATTTCTGTTCTCACCTGTGTTACTCTTATATTTCGATGTATATGACTAGATCTATGTGTTACTTTACTATAGTGCAGTTGTGCTATTGATTAGCTCGCATTTCTATTCTCAACCGCGTCGATTACCTATAGTTTACTCTCACATTTTTGTGTGTATTACTGGATCTTTGTGACACAAAAAATTTGACGTGTAGTGGACGGTTCTCTGTTTTCTAAAGTACTAGATCTAGGTGCTACAATAGTCTATCTTAGCCCAAGTTTACTTATATCTAGATCTGGTCTATTTATTACAATATATCTATGTGTTTCAAGGTTACGAGGTAGACGCCAGTCGACGCTGCAAATATTAAGGGCAATAATTTGAATGCAACGAAGGAGAAATAGTCAAAGGCAAATTCCAAGAAGAATGAGAAAAACCATGACAAAACAACTAGCATGCATGGTGCGAAAAATATAACCTTCACACAGTCTCAGTTAGCAAATATGAGCGAGCAAGAGTTTCAAACACACTTTCCACTTGAAACGACTATTCAGCAACAATACGTGCATGGAGAACCATTCCTTCTAGCCGAGGACCTAGAGAAAGCTCCAACTATCGTCAAGCAGTTTCATGATTAATTCCTTGAATTAATGAAGCAAAACGTGATGTATGTTACACACAGCTACCGGGACTCGCACTTTTTCAATGGGGCCGGTTATAACGTTGTAGACTTCGCATACATTTTTTTTACTATTGAACCTCGATTTGTTTGATGTCTCCTTAATGAGATGCCTTGTATTGTAAGTACTGCATACGCAATCAGTCCTCTCTAGATATCTTGACACATATAAATGATTACCTTAATTACTTGATTTATCATATATAGGCTCATCATAACTGAAGGCAAGAAGCTATCTTAGAAGGTGGGTTTCCTCGACCCAGCGTTAGTCTGTGCAAGTACCATCAAGGAGAATTTTGATGTGACCAAGGCATACATCGTGAAGGCGATGCGTGCGCAAATGCATGAGTCGGAGTTCTTTCTACTGCTGTACCATTATTAGTAGTAAGTGATTAACTATATTTTTTTGTCTTCGGTACCACATTGTTCATAAGTCCTTGTATTCATGCAGTGATCACTGGATACTGGTTGTCATCTTGCAAAGACAGGGTAAATCTTACTATGTTAATTCACTCAAGAAATAGGCGCCCAGTGATGATCTTAAGAGTAAGAGTAATAGCAGGGGTAAGGGTGCGAAGAAGAAAGAGGATGAAACATGCCCATATGAGCTTATGCAATCTTTATTGGAAAGATAATGGCAAACCAGTGAATCACTTGCTGACCATTTTATGTTTGAGAATTTATTAGACATGTTCAACTTGTTTTGCACAATGCATACAGCAAATACATAGCAAATAAAGGAAAATTCGATGGAGCGGGAGATTTCATGCGTACTCATATAGTAGAGACAGTAAGATATATGCCCAGTCCCATTTTGAGTATTTTAAATATGCCAGGTATTGTGTATGATGTGCTAAACAACTAATTTTTGGTACTCTTATTCTATAGTTGAGTACCAAGTATTGCGTATGATATGCTAAACAACTAATTTTTTGCACCTTTATTTTAGTGCCCTCAGCAGACAGATGCGAAAATTTGTGGCTACTATGTTTCTACACACATGGGTGCATTTGCAAAGTGCTCAATGCAGGCTGACCCCATTAAGAGCATTGAACAAGCCTTGCTTAATATGCCACGTGATCCTATTCCCGAGAAGAACACAAAGGCAGTAAGGAAGATTATTGCTATGTTCTTCATAAAATACGTCTTCCCTACAAGGAGTAGCACATCTCATCACTTCTTTTATTAGCTGGCTCCATATTTGTTGTCTCCTTTCAACTTAATATCTTTTGAATTGATATATATATTGTGTAGTTATCATCTTAATATCATGTGAAAAATTGATCCAATAATAGACTTGCTTGTTTGTATATACTCCCTCCGACTCATAATACTCTTCGCTAATATGGATGTATCTAGACACAATTTAGTGATAGATATATCCGTATTTGTGAAAAGTAATATGGGTCGGAGGGAGTACAATGTGTCTCCTAGATGTTTTTGCGTAAGTACATTGTGAGTCAGATGGTACAGAGATTTCTTTCTATGTTATGAGCTTTTTGTAATGTGATTCAGCTTTTGTTTATTATTATAATGCTGCATAGATTTAATTATGCCACAATTTTTTGTTTCTAATAGATCAGGCTATTCACACACGATTAGAGTAATATAAGGGTATGTGATATGCTCACCCGACACAAACAGAAAACCAAACCAAACGTTTGTGAAACTCCCGTATACGCACACAGGGAGGAAAAGGAAAACGTATGTGACCGCATGTGTGCTGCAAACGATTAACGACCATAAACCGTGTGGGAAGCTTCAACCTGTCACGCACGCTTCCTTGTAACAGACCGTTTGCCCAATTTTCCGCTTCGCAAACGGTGCACCGAAACAGTTTGCCTTCCGGGTGCCGTCGCACAACCCTCGATAGATTCCATTTGGTCAACTATGTGCGATAAGCCAATTTAGTCGTGTGTGAAGGCCCGATCTGTACCAGTGAAACCTACATGAACACAACTTCCCAGCACTTCACGGACATGACACTACTAGTACTAAGACATTACTAGTATACATCACATGAGATTAACCAGACTAGAGCTAATCTTACCGACATAAGAATCGCTCTAGCACATGGAAAACGACCTGGAACAAGTCCGATCGTTTTCTGGTTCTGTATATTTTTGCAAGCAGAACATTCAGAAAACAGTCCTGCTCGGATAAGTTTATCCAGGGTACCGACAGCAGCATGCAAGGCCACTATATAGTTGGGATAGAGGGAGGGATAGGGTTTGCTATCATGATCGCTCTGCCGCCATCCCTCGCCACCCCATAGTTTCCAGCAAAAACTCCGGCGAGCAATCCCACGCGCAATGGCAAACAGATCAAACCCATGCCACCGTCTGCGTATCCTGGCCTCGGATGATGAGGCAGAACGGGTGTGCCGCCTCCGCTCAGAGCAGGCCAGAGCTTGTGGTGCACTCTCCCGACCTAGCGAACATGGGACGGCCTCCTCGACATCGAGGAAAGGCGTGGACACATGGCCAAGGGGGGTGGGGGTGACCCCGCGTGCCACCGCATGGTCGCAACAATACGGAGGTGGGGAGCTCCAGTGCTCCACCACCAGCACAATATGTGCCGGTTGTCGTGGGTATAACCCGTTGGATACCCGCTATTGGTATACCCGATGCGGCCTGGCAGGAGGACTTGTTGAGGACACGGAGCCCAAAGAGAGATTGGCAACTACAGAACCCCTAAAGCCCAGCACGATGACTCGATAAGCTGGACCCGCACATCATACTGAATTGGAGTACAAGAAAAAAGACTCTAGAATAACACTTGTAAACCCTAGGCTGGTTGCATATATAAAGCCAGGCTGACATCCCTGAGGATACGCCTAGATGGACACAACCCCCCCGCGCGGCTCCCTTGTAAATACAACTATGATGATATATTGGATTGCTAGCAGAATATAGCGATCCTCCATCGAGGAGACGCGAACATGGGTACCTCTTGTGTCAATCTCTCTCCGGATTCTCTTACGTCATCTTGCTCCACTTTTTCGTAATCCTTCATCTATAAATACTATTGTGCTTATCCCATATCAATTAGAGACCACTGTAAGACAACCGATGCTTGAAGTCAAGATCCAGGTGAGATCCTCATCTTCTATAACAACTTTATCGCCACATGAGCGTCGTCATCTTACATGGATCTCTAGCCAGAGTCGGTGGATTCAAGTCCATCAACTACATCTGATCTACATGAGAGCAGGCATAGACGTATCCATATGGTAACCTCTCCTGGCACCTAACTCGCCCCGCTCGCGTCAGCGCCGCGCCTGGGCTCCGTTGGCCGAACCTCCTCAACCTCCCCTCCATCCTCTCCTCCCGCCACCGCCACCAGAGGCGTCGCCGGGCAAAGCCTAGGGCGCGACGGCTGTGGCCGACTCCCTCGGCCCGCGCTCGATCTGCGGCGGCGGCGTCCGCCCCGACCATCTCTGCCGGCGGTGCAGTGGACGATGGCAGCTAGGATCTGGCACGACGATGGTGGAAGGTGGTGGCGGCGGGTGTGGGCGAGCCCAATCTAGGCCCCGATGGGCTTGGATGGGACTCACCATGATCTATCTCTTCCCCGGCTTCGACGATGTTTCCGGATCCTCCTGGGTTCCTCTTGCTGCATGAGGGCGTCTAGGGCAGCTTCCTAGACATGGTGGTGGTGGTTGTCTCCTCCTTCGGAGGTGGTCAAACAGTTCGACAAGTACGACAACATCTAATCAAGTCTGCCGATGCGCTTCCATCTGTGTTGACTCCGCTTTCGCGTCGACTTTGTGTCACCCCCGTCCGCATTGACTCCATCCATGTTGACATCGTGTTGCCTCCGTTCACGTCGCCTCTATTCATGTAGACTACATCTGTATCGACTCCGTCCGTGCCAACCACGACCTTGCCGACCATTACCGCGTGGACTCCGTCCATAAAGCTAAGAGTTCTTCTATCAAGAGTCAATGACTATTTACTTTCACCACACTCAATACTTTGGGGCTGCGGTGCACATACTAATCTTACATATCATCGACTACAGGGGTCAACACCTCACATGCGAAAGCCTGAGTAACCAACTGATACATCTCAAATGTATCTATAATTTTTGATGCACTATGCTTGTTTATGCACCATTTGCTTTGTGTTTTGTTTACACTTTGTTGAGTTTTTATATATTTTTTGAAACTAACCTATTAACAAGATGCCACAGTGCGAGTTCCTTGTTTTCTGCCATTTTTGTGTTTCAAAAAAGTTACACACGAAATATTCTCAGAATTGGACGAAACAAAAGCTGAAGTCCCTAATTACCTTATACGAAGACGGAGTCCAAAGGAGGGCAGGAGACAGACCAGGGGCCAGCCGCACCTGCTGGTGGTGCAGGCCAGCCTTGGGCCATGCCACCAGGGGGTGTGACTGCCTGGTCCATCCCCTGACATCGCCCTTCCGCCTATTTAATCCCCTCGATGAGAAAACCCTAGGAGCCCAAACTCTTTTCCAGAAAATATACTGCAAGCCACCGCTGTCGTCCATGCGAGATCGGGAGGGTCCAGAAGCTCTTCCCAGCACCCTGCCGGAGAGGGAAATCACGATCGGAGGCCTTCTTCATCAACATGCCTGCCTCCGGAGTGATGTGTGAGTAGTCTACCTTGGACTACGGGTCCATAGCAGTAGCTAGATGGATATCTTCTCCTCCATGTGCTTCATGTTTAGATCTTGTGAGCTGCCTATCATGATCAAGATTATCGTTATATAATTCTACATGTTGTGTTTGTTGGGATCCGATGAATATTGAGTACTATGTCAAGTTGATTTGTGATTTATCATCTCTATGTTGTTTATGATCTTGCATGCTCTTCATTGCTAGTAGATATCTTGGCCGAGTAGATGCTAGTGACTCCAAGAGGGAGTACTTATGCTCGATAGTGGGTTCATGCCTTTGGTAATCTGGGAGAGTGACAACAACTTCTAAGGTTGTAGATATGCTATTGCTACTAGGGAGAAAACAACAATCTTGTGTTCAAAGACATTTGTATTGTTTACATTACACGCTTTGCTTAAGGCGATAATCTGTTGCTTGCAACTTAATACCCAACGGTTGTTCGGATGATATCCGACGGGTGGATTATTAGTCATAGATGCAGTTGGATTATGGTCTATGTATTATGTTGTAATGTCCAAGTGAATCTTATAGTGATCCTCATGACATGTACATGCATTGCTTGTATTCTTTATTCTGTCAATTGCCCAACTGTAATTTGTTTACCCAGCATGTTATTTATCTTTATGGAGAGACACCTCTAGTGAACTATAGACACTGGTCCATTCTTTTACATTCATATTACCGTTTACTTTCTACAAGCATTATTTACTTTCTCACAAACAAATATCTTTTACCGCACGATACGTTTAATCCTTTATTGAGGAGCAGATGTACGGCGAAGACGCTGAGGACAAGGAGTCACGCGTCGCCGCGACGGCCATGGTGGCCGCCGGGACGATGACATGGCTGCTCCTCAACGACAATGAGACAGAGGTGGATGACGACAACAACGATGAGGAGGCGAAGGCGGCGGCGGAGGCACAACGCGACGTCGAGCTGCATGCTACGGCGGAGCATGTCAATGCGGCGGCGGAGGCGGAGCGCGTCAAGGCGGCGATGGAGGAGGAGGCGGCGGCAGAGGCAGTGGAGTAGGCCGCGCACTAGGAGGCCAAGATGGACAAGGCCCTCGCCTACCGGAGGGACGTCGGTCGGAACGACGCCGCTCGGCAGGATGCCGGCCGCCGCACCGACTTTGAGCACCTCATTGAGCGGTGCGCCGCCAGGAAGCCGCTATCCGTGCAGTGATGGCGGCTATCGAGGCTGCCGGCGTCGGCGGCAACGGCGACGGAGGCGCCCTGCAGTAGGGAGATGGCGGCGGTGGCTACGTAGCGGTGGCTATGCCGGCCACGTAGTTATGCCTTCCCGTGCCGGGATGGCGGCGCCGGCACCGGAGACTGACCACTAGCCAGTAGGATAGGCCTTTTCTTTTTTATTTATGGGCCCTTTTTGTGATGGGCGTATCAACTTGTAATGAACTAATATTAATATTATGCCCTACTAATGTGTCAATGTCATGCGGGCCCACGGTGAATTAGGAAGGACACACGCACCATCCGGCAGCGTCCGAGCTGACGCAAACTTGTCGCAAATTTGGGCTGGGGATGGGTCGGGCCAGACTCATCGGTCCGGTTGCGTCGCACCGCTGAAGCGTGCGAAACCGGCGCGCATGTCCGGTCGGACGCGATGCATCGGCCCGCTAGAGATGCCCTAAGAGAAAATTTGGTCCCCGTTTGCATCGCCTCGCTGCGACCGCGCAGACAATTAGCATCGGGCTATCTTATTTCTAACTTCGGTAAAAAAACAGACTGATTTAGACATCCGTGGTCTGTTTGTGTCAGGCCGTTGGAGATACCCTAAGGGCATCTCTAGTGGGTCGATGCATCTCGTCCGTGTCCGTCTGAATCGGTCCGACCGGACCGGCGCGTCGGTTGCGCACGCCTCAGTGGTGCAACACATCCGGATTGTCACGTCCGGTCCGACGCATCGGTCCACCATATTTGGGTCGCAAATGCGTCGGC
Source organism: Dactylis glomerata (assembly GCA_007115705.1). Lineage (NCBI taxonomy): Eukaryota > Viridiplantae > Streptophyta > Magnoliopsida > Poales > Poaceae > Dactylis > Dactylis glomerata. The sequence goes on along the minus strand of QXEO01000879.1, from coordinate 380,152 downwards.
GCAGACAGACACGCTGTCCGCCCATGTCCTGCCGCACGGGTCTAGGCCCTGAATGGCAGCGGCTCAACGGGTGGGAGCAATGGTGGTCATAAGCTAGCCAAGGCGTGTGACCTTTTGTTGCACCGCCCGTCGCTTCGCTCTATGTTGCGGCATTAGCAGCATGCTGCGCCGCCCGACGCATGGCGAGACTACTTCAATTCTGGTTCTTTGGCCTCCGCACCGGAATCCAATGTATTGAGGTCTTTTTAAACCGACCGTGCCCGGCCAGTTGTTGCACACCGACGCTGCCTTCTCCCTTCTTCCCCATCGTTCTTCTCCACACAACCGCAGGGCAGCATTAGCTAGGCCATGGCCGGAGGAATTGGATCGAGGGAAGGGCGGCTAGGGCGCCCACCGTGTCGTGGCCATGGAGGTAGGCGTTGAGGTAGCCGAGGAGGATGCCGCGGTGGTGGCGGCTAGAGCACGTCGCCGCCACCCACCCGTGGACGCCAAGGACGTCGTGGACGGTGTGACGAGAGCAGCGCAGCGCCGCCATCTCTCCATCGACATCTCCTTCGCCTTCTCCCTCGCCCCCCTCGACATCCGAGCCCGAGCCTGTTGACCGGTTTGAGTTTGGAGTCACCTTCAACTACGGCGGCAACCTGGACTCCAACAGGCTGCCTCGCAAGTTCGGCGACGTGGTCGACATGAGGACAAATCAGGTCCTGTTGCGGGTGCCCGGCGGCGCCACCGGCTTATGGACATCAGAGGTCCTCTTTGACTGCAGCGGCACGCCGTACTTGCCAAGTGGGTGTAGGAGGTTCTGCCAGTGCCACGCGATCATGGCCGGGCACTTCCTCGTCTTCAACTACGACGGTGACCAACAACTTACGGTCACAGTCTTCGATGAGACCATATGCCGTCGGCACTACGTCGCGCCTGCCAACGGCAAGGCCGTCGTTTCCTCCTCCTCTGAGGATGACAAGTAGCCACGGGCTACTATTTCTACTAATGTATGCGATCGTCTATGCAACTATGTTAATATTAAAAATCATACCGTAGGGGCTTCCCCTACGGTTTTCCCTATCAAAAAAATGTATCAAAACGTGCAATGCAGTGCTTAATTTAGTTTTATTACAACCGATTGCACAATCAAAACACACTTGTTCGTTGCAAACCTTAAATCTTAAAAACCTACTCCTAGCTGACTACGGCGCCGTCAGCGGCGGCGCCCGGGCAGGAAAGCCCCACTGCGCTTCTACAACCCGCATTTCGGCCGCCATCACAACCACTTCCTGCACCACTTGATCGAACTGAGCGAGCAAACCCCGTGTTGTCGGGGTTGGCATGCACAGCCTCGAAGAGCTCCATGCGGCGCTCTTGGCATGCATGCATCCGGACTACCATTGGCAGCATGACATAGCCAGCGAATGCCCAGGAGAAAGGCTCCCCGGTGGTCTGGTTGCGGTAGCTGCCAGCGCCAGGTGAAGCAGAGGTGCGTTGCTGGCTCCGCCTCCCTCGCGCCGCTCCATTGCTGGGCGGCTGCTCGCCTGCCTCTCCCCCATCTTGGCGGCTGGCGCCGCTGCTAGGAAGAGGGCGGCCTGGCATGGTGTTCATTGTTCTAGTGAGAGATGCCTCTGCCAGTGGCATCGTTTTTTTATAACGGTGGGGCGGAGGTAAATATGTCCCTGGGCGGAAAACATCGGCGGGGCGGCGGGAAACAGCCACCAGCGCGGCGGGAACGCGCTCGAACGTGCGACGGAAACGCGGTGGCCAAATAAAAAAAACCAACACGGACAGGATGCGTCGGCCCGCTACACGCTTCGGCTAGGCAGGATGGACTAGAATCCATTTTCTATCCGATCCACAACATAAACAGACCAGGACGGACCTTTTGCGTCACCGGAATGGGTCGGCCCGCTCTAAGGCTATCGCCTATGCATGGGGTCGCCGGACACAATAAATGCATGCATATTTTAGTTTACTCCACCTTAGAGAAAAACACTAATCTTTTATTCCTTCTCTCTCCTCTATCCCCACTATCCCCACGTCCACCTAACGTCGTTGCCAAACTCTGGGCGGTGAGCGCAGCCCGAGGCCCTGAGCCAGAGGAGCTGGCGGCAGCGAGCTGGGCGGGTGGGCGGAGGCGAGGTGGAGTACCGTTGGCGCTGTTCCGCAAAGACTTCACCTCCTGCCGGACATGGGGCACCGGCGGCAGCAGGCGGCACTATGCGGAGGCTGGGCGCGCTGCTCCCCGTCCTGACACCTGCCCAGGCAAACTGCTCCCCGTCCCGGCACCTTCCCGCCTCCCATCGATTGATTCTTCTTCCTGGGTACGAAGGCTGCACTATGTGGAGGTGGTGGTGGGCATGCCTTGGCGCCCCACAGCCGGCACCTACGCACGACAGCTTCGCGGTCACGTCGCTTGAAGAGATTCGCGCCTCTGACCTCAACTCAAAATTTGGTCCGGCGCACGATTTAGGCTCCGGACTGGAAATAAGGGCATCTCCAACCGGCCGACGCATTTCGCCGATGCAAACGGTCTGTCCTAATCCATTTGCGTCGTCCCACGGACAGAAAATGGCTCGTTGTCCGACAGGCTTGGGCAGTGCGCCCACCAGATCGATGCATATCGTCCGCGCCCGCGTACTGTCAGAACTTGATGGTCTGTGATGCTCTGCTAATGGCGATGGGACGTCGGCAATGACCACCGGCGGCTTCCCGCGCAGTGGAAAACGCTCGTCGACGATAACTCCTTTCCCGCACGCGTGCGGCCGGAGAATGTTTCCAGCCCCCGCCCTTGGCCGGAAATTATCCTGCCCCCGCCCTTGGTCGGAAATTATCTCGCCCCTGGCACCATTTCCCGTCGCGCACCGTCTACATAAGCAGGCGCTGCCAGCACCGATGAGCACCCACCAAAACCATAGCCAAGGAGAAAGCACCACTCAAGATACACCCCTAGCCATGCCTCGACGCAAGATTGCCAACTAGACGATGATCCGCAATATGTGCCGGCGCCGCTTCGTCGCCCAAACGGCGGAGGAGTTAGAGATGCAGGCCATGGAGCTGGCCCGGCAGCACGCTGAGGACGAGGAGGCCACCTTTGAGTGCGAAGGCGAGGTGGCCTAGGCGGCCATGGTCAGGGTGCTGGAGGATTCCGCGGTGGCCGCCGATGTCGCCGTGTGCAAGATGCACGCCGCTGCGGCCAGGAAGGCGGTCGAGACGGTGGTGATGGAGGCTGGCATGGCGACCCTGTGCGCGATGCACAACGACCCGGCCATGGTCTCGCTGGAGGCGGTGGCCATGGAGGCCGCCGAGGTCGCCGTGCGCGAGATGCGCAATGGCGTCATCGCGCGCCAGGCCTCGGTCGAGGCGCAGATATACGGCGACGACACCGAGGACGAGGAGTCACGCATCGCCGCGACGGCCATGGTGGCCGCCGGGACGACGGCGTGGCTGCTCGTTGATGGCGATGAGACGAAGGTAGAGGACGATGACGACGACGAGGAGGCGCATGACCGTGCGCCGCCAGGAAGCCGCTATCCGTGCGGCGATGGCGGCTATCAAGGCCGCCAGCGTCGGCGGCAACGACGATGGAGGTGCCCTGCACTAGGGGAGATAGCGGCGGTGGCTACATAGCGGCGGCGGTGCCGGCCACATAGCCATACCTTCCAGCGCCGAGACGGCTGCGCCGGAGACTGACCACTGACCTGTAGAATAGGCTTTTTGTTTTGTTTTGTGGGCCCTTTTTGTGATGGGCGTATCAACTTGCAATGAACTAATATTAATATTATGTCCTACTAATGTGTCAATGCTATGCGGGCCCGTGGTGAATTAGGAAGGATGCACGTGCCGTCCGCCCGCATCCGCGTCGACGCAAACCTGATCCAAATTTGGGCTAGGTATGAGTCGAGGCGGACGCGTTGGTCCAAATGCGTCGCACCGCAGAAGCGTGCGAAACAGACGCGCCAGTCTGGTTGGACCAGTTCAGACACGCGTGGACACTCAGTCGATGCCCTACTTTGTCCTATCTATGTAAACTATAAGATTGCCATAGGACTGGTCCGTATGCTAAAAATACGCTTTTGTCCAACTAAAAATACGCTTTCATCCGTCGCACTTTGTTGATTACGCAATAAAGATTTCCTTGGCCGGTCCGATCCCATCACGTACGTCCCTCATACATAGTCCCATCAGTCCGATCCCATCATGTCCGTCCATCAAACATAATTCCAACTGAACCAAAACACCGTAGGTAACCAGGGCTGGTGCTGGTAGTGATACGCTCAGCCAGTACGTTCCCCGGCCGCTGCCACGGAATCCCTGAACTCAGGGATATGATCAGAGTTCAGAGAGAGCCAGGTCTTCTTCGTCGATGACGAGATGGCAATCAGCGCCGAGCATAACGTTGCGTGCTCATCCGCACCCTTTGTCATGGACTACAGTTGCTAGAACGTCTTTCCGACATCAAACAGAAAGAGGAGGAAGAGGAACTCTTCTCATGCACACAACGTTTCTCTTAGCTTGGCTTGCCACTTCCTATTGTAGTGATCAGGACTTTTTATAGACGTGATGACAACTACTGACAGTGTATCTTAGTTACCTTGCCCAAATAAAATCAGAATGTTTACTTGGAGCGTGTCCCGTAATTTTGAAAACCAACTTGACAAAGAAAGTGCTGATTTCAGAAAACAAGAGTGCCTTTTCTATGGGTGTGTAGATGAAAATGGAAGGCACCTTTTAGTGAAACGCAAAGCAGTCAAAGAAATTTGGCATGGACTAAGGATGGAGCAACGTAGAAGCAAGTTTGACAAGGAGATTAGTACAGTACTATCAGAGCTCTTTTTAGATGAAGTACTACAGAGCGTCGGGAGGACAAACACATTTAGATCTTCACCACCTTGTGGCATTGGTGGAACAACATAAATGAGATTACAGAAAGTGAGACTCCCATATCAGGTCCAGTTTTGGTACGCGTAGAACAAAGTGTTGAACAGTTGAATATCTGAAATTTTTCAGTAACATAAAGAGTTCTGAAGTTCCATATTGCTGGGCGATGATCAGGCAGGATGGGGTGTGATTACTCGATGGTTAATCAGTTGTCTCATGTTTTCGATAAATGTTGATCATGGTCCCTGACCAATTTAAGTTCGAATGTTAAACCTTTTTTATTCTATGGCCACAATCTAGAAGATTAACGGTCTTAACTCTATTTCTCGCATTGACGAACCGGTTCCCTCCCGTCGCCCCCGCTTGGGCGACACCGGAGGCGCTCAACCAACCCTAGCCGCCACAGCCTTCAGTCGTCCCCCCGGTCGCCGCCGCAGCCAGCATAGGCAGCCGTGGCGACGCCCGTCTCGCCAAACGGTAGAGGGAAAAGGAGGTATGCAGCGGCAATGAGGCGGAGTGGCGATCTCATGGCGGCGGGCGCATGCGTTTAGCGTCTTGTGGAGGAAGAGGTGTCGTGGTGGCTGCGCTGATGAGAAGATCCGAGGATCTCCTCGGTGACGCTGTCGTAGAGGTGCCATGGCGGGCGGCGGCTGCAGTGGGTCTTGGCTTGGATTTGTTCTGGGCCTACGGCTGCGGCGGCTGCGTGCTTGGTCCTGGTGGGCTGCTTCGATGATGGGCAGGACCATTTTCTCGTCTACCTCCGTCTGGTGGTGTGGGGGTTGCTGGCTTGGATCAAATATTGGTGATGGTTCTAGGTTTTCTCTCGCGCCAAGACGAGGATCTGTCTGATGCCTGTCTTCATTGATCTGGTTGCAGTGGCGTGTTTCAGAAGGCTTCGCCGGCGAACTCTTCTAGGCGATTCATGCCTGGAGTTTGCTGGATCGGGTGGGATTCAGTCATGCACACCCATGTTTTTTCTCTAACCATTTGGTTTCATAGGGAGCGCATCGAAGCTTTGATGGCTATTAATATCATGGGGCATGTTCTCGTTCCATGGTGTTGGCGTAGAATGTCATGGGAACTGAGATCTGAGGACTAGCAAAAGGTGGTCCAAGTCTGGATGGTGATTAGGAATTGGCTTGGCGATCTGTGACTTGGAGCAGCGGTATGCAAGTGGAGGCGACTGCCCAAGAAGAGTTCATAGTCCTACCTTTCATGGTAAGAATTCAAGGTCTAGCCTTTATTGGTTGTGTATGGCAATGTCCTTGTTGAAGGCTTTGTTTTGTGAGCGAGGACTGGACTTCTGGTGTTGTCTTGGAGGTGGTAGTATTATTGTTTCAAGGAATAGATCACCGTAGCAAGATTTTTTTTGTAATTCTTTTTTTTACTGTGTGCATCTGTAATAGCGCTAGGACAATGCGCATGGGTGTAATTGGTTCTCCATGATAACATATGCTCTTTGTCAAAAAAAAATCTCGCATGACTGCCTGTCCTATTGAGCTTTGTGCTTCTGTTTTTTGATTCACTTGCAGCTCTGTGCCTATTAACTACAGTTTGTGATCTAAAACATGTAGATTATATATATATGATGTACAAATACAGTGAAAATAGATCTATGGTATTCTATCAAATTTTATGTGGTTGTGGGGGGGGGGGGGGGGGGGGGAGTTTTCCAAGACATCAAGAACTCGATGTCGAACACAGGTTGATGGGATTGAGTTGATGTTCAAATTTAAACATATAAAATTTTCTCGTTTGATTAATAAGATGCCGTAGCAACGCACGGGCTTTGTGCTACTATCCAAAATCTGGTCCGGCGCTTCCGGGTCATGCACCAATTCGCTCTTGCCAAAAAGCCTTTGGGGCATGAGACTGGGATGCTCTGACAGCCCACAAGCTAGGGTGGCTGGCCGGTGTCCGGTCAAGGGGGTTCTGACGTGGTGGTTTTATGAGAAAAAAGCTTGCATTGTGGATGGCGGTATGCGTTGTTAACCGTGGAGTTTGCTTTTTAGAAACTCGTACGTTGCAAAGGGTCTATCAAAATGCTAGAGGCATTTGCTATTGTTAGTGTTTACCCATGAGCAAAATGGTTCGACGGTTTAATGGGCATATGCTACAAAACATTTAGCAAAACCTAATTGAGGATTATTTTTGCATACACTATTGATGTTTGCTACAAGTTCTACTATAGATGTTGTTAGCACTTAATCTTGATTGTATCTGCATAGTTATTTTCGTTCTGCATATAGATTGTAGTTAGACCGGCAAGACGCTACGTTAACCAGCAGAGATGCAAGGTGAGATGCTGTTGCGGCCGTGCGATCGAGGCGGCCAGCAGGGCGAGATGCTGTCGATGGCGAGAGGCCGTTGTGCATGCTCTTGGTTGTTAGCTTCATGCGGGTGGAAAGATATCTGCATATACATACATGACTAGCTCCTGGAACGTTTCTAGGAAGAGATGGGTCATGGGTTAGTGCCTGAGTTAGTGGAAGTAGTGGACGAGTGTGACGCCTGGGTGCATGTGTGTGCGGGAAAATATCACATGATCCCGCATTTTATATGATACCATGCTACCACATCTAAAAATTCGAATTTTCAAATTTCAAAACTAATTATGTGAGCTCACATCATATGTGTCTGCGATCTCTGTAATTTTCAGAACCAAGTTTGAAATATACACGGAGAAACAAAAAAGACAAATCGGCATGTGAATAGTGACATTCTGCTTTTGTCTTTTTGTGACAATGTTTACGTTAGATTTGTCTTTTTAGTTTCTCCATGTATATGTTAAATTGGGTTCTGTAAATTATAGGGATTGTAGGCACACATGTTCTGAACGCTAACAATTTTTTTTTGAATTTTTTAGAAACAAATAAATTTGATTTTTAAAGAGTGGGAGCATGGTACCATATGAAATATGGGATCATATGATATTTACCCATCAATGACCTACCAGACCAGCCATCAACGTCACCACGACACAGGACATAGCCACCACCCCTGTCATCATCATGCGTCCACTGCACCACGCCACCGAGATGTGGTACGAGTTACGGTTTCTGTATTTCTCCGTCACCCTTAGCCGCATCCGCCGTCCCCATCCCGCGATGCCCGCTGGGCATCACCGTGCTCAAAAGACAAGACAAAGCCGCATGGGGAGAAAACCATGCCCGCACATCATCAGGAGGAACAACCCTGCCGCCACCGTCCGCCATGAGAGCTTTGTCGGGTGGCCTCATCCGGTGATGGCGAGGTAGGACGAGTCGATGGAGAGGGGTGGCTGCGGGGGTATAGGTTTCCGCCAGCCATCACCAAGGAGAAGACGCAGGGGGCGAGAGTCTATCTATATCTATACCTATCTATACCTAATAATAAAGGACGTAAGGTTTTCGTGGTTGGTTTGTACGTTAATTATGAGTTAGTATCCCGATCGATGTCATTCGTCCGTCTGTCGTTTGTCCCGTCCCGATCGATCTACCGCCGCGCCCGATACAACTTAGCCCATACAACTTAGTCCGGCCCAGCCATAAAGGACATAAGATTTCCATGGTTTGTTCGTCCAACACTTTTTTTTCCAATTTTACCCTCCCACCGAACACCAAATTACCCACTCATGTCATTAGTAAGTTAAAAAACGATCTGCACTTGTCTACAAGCCCATGTACAGACGAGTTATTTGGCCGGCCCAGCTGAAAGCACACCACTGCAGCCGTACATCACCAAATTTGTATGTCCATCAATTAGAGTCCAATACGAATCAGACGAGCTAGCCATGGCTTGTCCTACAATATATACGTGCCCCACCGATCCTAAGCATCGTATGCATTGCATCGCAACACGGAGAGGATCAATTAATTAGGTTGAAGCTCGGGATAGATGTCGGCATCTCAGATTTCGAGGGGCACAGTGGCGGCGGAACTCGGAAGCAGCTGCAGACATGGAAGATCGGAGACGTCAGAGGGACGACGGCGGTGAAACTTGGAATCAGCGGCTGCCGTGGAATATGTTCAACCGGTGATGACAGAGGCTGGAGCGAATATCGATCTAGGCTTATGATCGAATACGAGTGTTCCAAGCTATCTGAGCTAGCTATGCGGCAAGAGATCAAGTGATCAAACAAGAACCATGGCGGCCACCACAGCGGAGGAAAGCCAAGTCGACGGGCTCCTGGTCAAGAAGATCGAGATGATCACCCTGGTCAGCTACTAAGCTCCAACGCCGAGTCCTTTGAGATCACGCACAAGGCGACAGATCTGTTGCATCCTTGAGAGCAATTGCATGGAGAAGTGTATCCTGCTACCGAACGTCAAATCGCACATCCTCTTCCCAAGTTAGCAGGTAATCGAGTACGCAAGAGAGAGGAACCAGATGATAAGGACCTGGTGAGATTTGACGATAGCTTCATCGAAGTGGATAAGGTGACTTGATCGTGCAAGCAAAGCCCCTATGTGGACAAGCCCATCGAGCACAATATAGCTTCCGACAGCGAGCCGGGTAGAGGCGCTGTGTTGTGGCCATGGCATGCGCCAAGTCAGTCTTCTTGCACGCCAAGATCGAGGTAGTTTAATGCTATGTTCGCACTCCAGGGAAGGATGCGCAGCTGTGCTGAGCTGATGGTCGGGCCTGGCGGTGAGTGGGGGGCAAGGAAAGGAAGTGAATTTCATCATGATGTCATGGTGATTCTTGCTTTCTCCGTGTTCATAGCTAGCTTAATTTAGTTTTTCGATCCGTACGCATACATTACGTTTCTTAATCCACTCCGATGGTGGAGGAGGTGAGTTGCTGCTGCTTTTTTTGGCTAGGAAGGGTTGAGCTGCTTGTGCGTTTTGCTTAGACTGGGGATGAATTGCTGGTGATTTATTTTTCAAAATGAGAAATAACCCTAAGGTCGCGTGTGTCATTTTTCAATTGCTGAATGAATGGCTGATGAATTGTTGATGAATCCTGAGACTGGGTACATGCAATTTGCGTTTGTCGTTTTTTTAATTATCGCAGAGTCATGGGCAAATATCTGTTTTCTAATGTCTAAACATGTGCAAATGTCATCATGAAACAACATGTGTATAATTTTTTATAAAAAACAATTCAAAGTGTTTGATTCTGATTTCTAAATTTATTCTTAATGCTACCAATGTGCAATCATTTAGTTTTCTAATGTTAAGTGATCTAAATTTGTTCGAACGTAGCAACGCGCGAGCATTTTTGCTAGTTTACTAATAAGACTAAAACAAACCCAAAAAATTTCTTGTCCTATTAGAGGCAAGATTATTCCAACAATGATGCCAGAGGTATGCATCGCCGGATTAGACACTTATCGAGCACGGTGAAGTATCGTATTATTTACTTCAGATATCTTCGACCTGAGAGTCCTCCAGGAGAATAGCTCATGTTAATCAGTTTTTATCATTGTTCACTAGTGATATGTCTTAATCTATGTTTTCCTCAATATGTGACCTGTATCGGGTAGATTTACTCCTTTTTTTCCATAATTCTTGACTCAACTTTGCCTAAAATTGTGTGTATCTAAACGCACTTCGAATGTAAATAAAGTTAAGTCAAAAGTTATGGAACAGAGGGACTATTTGTGATATGAGGGCTAAGCAAAGAGTATCTGTTGCAAATGGCAAATAGAAATAATCTAACGATGGTTTTGCTGAACTGCTTGCAATGAGCGTTACTGTACTAGTAAATTTTGCAATACAATTAAAAAGGTGAGTTTATGAACTACAATTACTAGATGTGAAACGACTATCAAAAGGTGCAAGAAAAGTTACATTTACCTCAGTTTTATAGGAAAGGTAGCTTTCCCCCCATCCACCTGTACTTTGTTGTTTGGACAACAGAAAGTTGCAGGCTTTCTTGAGAGAAGAACTATTATCATAACTTCTTCCAGCAGCAGATAATCCTTTTACCGCAAAGAAGGTTCCGTATGTAAAACAAATGCCCCAATTACCATACCTGCTTCATAAATAGGCAATGATAGTTGTTACGAAATAACATGAGAGGAACATTTTTTCTGTAAGAAAATGGCATACGGTTTCTCACCAAGAACCATCATTACGTTGTTTATTTTCAATGAACATGGCGGCAGTTTTTATACATTTCCATATCTCTTGGCTGCGATACTGTGGATATATTTCTTTGAACAATATAAGAGCATCAAGCACAGACGCTGTAGATTCAACAGATCTACCAATTGGTTAATATAAGTTAGTTCTCATAAGTAAATGGAAAAGTAGAAATGATGTCATTTTGAATGTCGGCATGCATTTGGACTTACGGATAGTCAATGACGATATTCTTAAAGCTCCCGGTTGGATTGAGAATCTATGTTATTACCAAATAAAATTTACATTAGTCCATCTGCAGATATAGTTTGTCGGGCTCGAGAGGGATATGACATAAAGTTGTTCACCTGTTTCGGGTATTTAAAAGGGCGAACATATAATGTTGTTGCATGTGAAGGACAAACAATTAAAACTTAGACCACTTTGTTGAAAGAAACAACAGTGTTAAAAAATATAAAACATGACAGAATTGACTTGTGGTTATAACTACCATATATACATTATTCCTGTTTGAAATATTTATCATTTCTTCCTACACCATAACATTTTATAAATTTTGTCGATGAAATTTACAATGAGATATTTTCTTAATATTTCATCTTTCTCTTCTAGTTATTTTATATCATATAGTACTGAAGATAAATGTAGTTAGAAAATCATTAAATTATAAAAGGTACATTTGTTTTACTTACAAATATCTGCCACTCAACTACACAGAGGGATATTGCGATTAGGAAAAATTAATTAGATTTCAAGAAACTTATATTGATACATGGAAGCAGCGACCACAATAAATAGCATCGTAAAAAAACTCCCTCTGACCACTAATACCTATCACTAGATGGATGTATCTAGACATATTTTAGTGTCTAAATACATCCATGTAGAGAGAGATATTAGTGGTTGGAGGAAGTAACATTACATGGGAGTTTAAGGTTAGAGCATACAATGGCACACTTACAATGCACATTTTATTCTCAGTCGACTAAAAGACATGTTCTAAAATAAATAAGCTTGTACGACTTTCCTTGTCCAGCTGATAAAAGTAAAACATACTTACATACCTCCAACCATGAGTATGTTCTTTTACATTCGTATGCAGCAAAGGAACCGTCTTTATTCTTCAGAACAGAAGAAAGAGAAATAAAAAAGCAATCAGCAGTTAATAGAATTTTGACTATAGGATTCCATGTTTTCTTTTGATGAATCAAACAACTTCAAAATTTCAGCATACACTGAAACCACTAACATCAAGTTAAAAAATATTTTTATTATTTCATTACATGATGTTGTGTGATATTTGTACTTGCAGAACAACTTGGAAAATTGCGTCATTTTAATTGCGCCGTTGTGCCTAGGCTCTCAGCCGGGCTCTCAGCCACATGTATAGTTCAATGTGCTCATCAGTGCCACCCGAAGATGTGGATCATCCAAGACACATTAGCATGTCATACTACTCCTGTTTGAATCGAAGTTCAAAAACAAACAATCTTTTATCTAAGAAATACTCAGTGGAAAAGTAAACTCTTTTTTCATAGTTAATTTGGTTGATCCATAATCTGCTAAACGCTGAGGAGCTCAAAGCTTGTTTTTTAAGTCTATATGGGGAATGGATCCAGTACCATTTAAAGATGTAAGACATCGATGCCCTGTAAGATAGTGAACTAGAATTTCAAACTTGAATGAAATGCGATTTCAGATCTGAATAAAACAGAATTTGAATTAGAAATAGAATGGTACAATTCAAATTTAAACTGCTACTTGATATGTTTATTGTGAATGTGTACCACGCAACGTGAATGCCTCAGGCTCGATCGATAGCACTAGCGCACAGCAAACCCAAAGTTTCTTTGAAAAACGTTTGCGGCGGATAGCTAACTGGCGACCTAGCCGCACGAACTGTTTTCTCGGCGCTCAGCCATGTAGCTTGAAGGGTGCAAGCACCAATTTCTCCTATGGTGTTAGTGTTTTTAGTATCACTAGCAAGGTGGCCCTTGTAAATGGTAAAATCAGTTTTTTTGTAAAAATTGCTTGTGTTGTTCTGTCAAAACTTATATTCAGCTTTAATTTGTGGGAGAATATTTTGCTGCCATGAAGAAAAGTACGAATCATTGAAAATTTAGGCCTTTTATCGTGGTGATATTCAATAACAAAGATTCTAATTTATTTTTCATCTAGGACATTAGATTATACTCATTGATTGTAGATCGATTTAGAATTAGCAAATCATATATGTTGTTGGATGACAAATAATTCTCAACTAACAAAATTTCAGATATAGTTTAAGATCAATTAGTCAAATCAATGGTCAGTTATTTGTGCACAATTATGAAGATATATAATTACAAATTTGTTGACTATAAGGCTCAAACGACAAATAAGCTTATGAAAACTATCAATTGTTGGTAGCTATCTGAATATTTTTACTACCATGTGATTTCATATAAAATTCTCATTTTTTATTCATCATATCTTCTTTAACATGAAAATTATGATTTATATGAACACATGTGAGGATGACATTTAAATGGAGAAAAGAAAATTTATGTATGAAAAACTTTATGATAATTTATCAGTTATTTGTAAAACCATTTAAGGATTCAGATAATTTTTTTGGTTGAATAACAAAATGTTTTGTTAGAGAAGTGAATAAAATAAATTTAATCGATTGTAAAGGAAACTAAGAAGTATAATTTTTTGTTGTATCTTGTCATAGTTGATTTATTTCTCCATTTACTCCCTTAATCATCAAATATTGACATTCTACATTCGTTCTAAAATATGGCACAATTTATGCATCGATACAATCTTCATGATCCAACTTTGAACTTTTTATAATAATATTAAAATAAATTAAAAAATAATCTTTGACAGTAATTTAGTAATACTATTTGTTGATTTTGTCCATTATTCTACAATGCAGTATATACTGGAACGAAGGTAGTTAGATTTTTGTCTTTTTTATTTAATTTAATCCCTTGTATATTCCACCCTTCAACCAATTTGTTCTATATTTTTTCCATTTATTATTGTGTAGAGACCAAAGTTAATTAAATTATATGGACAAATATGCCACTCAGCATCATTTCCCCTCTCTGTCGCAATCTAAAGGGCTCACACAGTCCCAGAGGTTACAATAAAACCGCATAAAATACCTTTTTAAATTTTATATCATCGTGCATAACTATTCTGTTTAATACCAACATCTTTTCTTTCTCAGAATTTATAAGTCATATGATTACCATTATTCTCACCTTTGGATGTTAACCATGTATAATTAGAAATTACTATGAGCACTTATTAAGTTGGAATATATTTATATATGTTAAAAAAATCTATAATTGTGCACCATACTTAAGGGCATATTATTTATTCTGGTTGTTGACGTTCAAGGTTTTAAAAAATCATATTCAAATATTTGATACTTATTTATTTAGTATTAAACACATCCTACTCCTGTAGTTTGCCACCACACGTTCAAGCTAGCTAGGAGTTTGAGCAGTTTTTGTTGGCACATGTAGTGTCCTATGCACATACGACTGATCTGGTGCAAGTAAACACGTTTTTTAACTGGCACATGGCAGTGTTCTAATATATTACTTGATATTTTAAATATATTTCATTTTATCTATATGTGTCGAATGTGGAGACGGCTGACTCATCTTGGCCATCTTTTTGCACATAACGTGACATGTACATGATTATAGTTTACGTAACATTTTCTCGCTAGCTAAATTCTAACCATAGATTACAGATCTAACTGTTAAAAATAAGTTTGATGATGTGGATTAACGTGATATCTCTATTTTAAGCCTTCGTATTGTGCTTTTAGTATATAGTAGAAGTAGATAGTAGAAATTTCAAAAAAAGAAGTAGATAGTAGACTAGTTTCATCAAGAAGGAAGGCCTAGCGGTGGTACTGTTACTAGTCATGGGTATCACAAGGCAACCCTTAATTGTCTAAGGTGTGTCATTTCTTAGTTCTTCACATATAGTTTTTTTATTTATGCTACAAAATTAATAAGGAGAGAGATGAATGGACAGTAGATAGGATATCCTTATGCAATCAGACAAAATAAATTAAATTTTCTGACTCATAATCAAATGAGACACACATAGTTTTAATTAAAAGGAGGTCTATCATATTCAATACCTGGAAATTCAACCCATTTGGATAGTGTTCAATAAACATGGAAAACATACATATGAATACTAGAAGACAACTAATGGGACTACGGTAATAAATACCAAAGCAAAATGCTTACATAATGATGGTGCATCGTCTCTTGGCAAGAAAAGTAGATTGATATAGATGTCGGCCATGTGGATAAGGTTAATTATAAAGAAACATAAAGAAGGAGACTATGTTGTTCTCAACACAAAGTAAAAGTGATCGCATTTCTAAAATTAGATGTCTACTATTGAGTAGACATTCCACGCACACAATATACCTTGTTTAGTAATCTTCAAGAGTATGCGAGTATGTTGAGAAATATATACGAATGTTAATTAATTTAGTTTAAAGGGTCATACCATGAAAGAAAGGAGGCAGTCAATGGCATCGTACAAATTCTCATCTTCAATAGGATCACCAACAAGGTTTGGTAGTCTCTTGGATAACAATAGCAATGCCTAAAATAAATTATCATGTAATTGTAGAGTCCATAAGTTTATGGTTTGGCATTAGTTACTAGAAGTTTATAAGTTGTACATATGTTATATTGTTGTATGGCATGGTCAGAGGAATCATCTACCAACCTTAACTGCCTCTGCGGTACAATCAGAAACAGACCAACCATTGTCTACGGTTGAAAGAGTCCAGGAACCTTTTGATCTATGGCGATAGAAACGTTGATAACTTGGAAAATTTGCAAGAACCTTGAGGTATACCAATACCATGTTAGATATATTATGAAAATAGTTTTATCATAGATAAATGGATAATAACAAACCTGTGATTTTTTCATAAACTGGTGAGCTTTTTTAATAGTGGGAGCAAACTCAACGATAAGATCCGTAGAACAAAATGCTTGAACTATAAATGGCGTCTCCCAACCTTGGCAACCATCATATATCTATTTCCATAGAAAGACATAAATGTTTTCCTAGGTTACCATCAAAGGCTCTGATATTACTAAATAAATTGTATATCTAAAAAAGAAAAATGAGTGTATTCTATATAGTTTTAAAACAAAAATACTTATATACATGTCCTCACAACAAACAGCTATATTTGAGAGGGAAAATGCATTTAAATCATGTACTTTCAACATCATCTAACATATGTATGTGTCATGTAGATATATAACAAGTGTTGCTCAGACAATTCGATCATGTATGTCTAGGTCAACACAACAAAAAGGGAAGATAATATTGGAAAGAAGTTTGTCCATAATACATACATCTGAAATTATATCAATTATGCATCATATGATTTATTTTCATATGCTATATGAATTTTATTTTCTGAAGACATGTTCTTATGTTGTGCATCTAACACCTATGTGGTGCACCCCAAAAAACTCATATTCTTATGTTAATTGATATTCTAACTGCCTAGTTAATTGAGGAGTAAGCTATATTCTATTATATTCTGCACAAGTGAGAACCACTTCATCTTTGAAACATGACAATGTTCGCATCATATATTTTTCAAACAAGAAAATATTTCATGATTTCCACATCAAATACTTCTAGAAGATATTTAAAGGAATTACCTTTGCCTTCATGCCATCTTCAGCAAGCCATAGGTAATCATGAATTCGAGGAAGATGTTGGCGAAAAGCATCTGAATTTGGATTTTCTATCCAGCAACAAATCATGTTTAATGCCTATAACCAAAAGATTATAAAATAAATTTTGGCAATATTTAGGTTGTGTTGAAAATAAAATTGAACTTGTGCATTTACCTTATCAACAGGACAAATAGTAATGTATTCAGTTGTTTCATCGTTATAATGAATGTGTTCCATGAGGTTATCCAAAGCTCTGTTTCTTAGCTTGTTTGTTGGCCAGCAATTTAACATTGGCTCGACAAACTTATTAAGAAAACTAAAAATAATACTTTGCACATGCGATTGGGGATTTTGACGGTCTTCCTGCACCAAAGAATAATGTTAATAAATTGTGCCAAATAATCATAGATTAGTAGCGAAGCATCTTCCAAGACCGCTAGGCCCATTGCTAAAATAAGCAAACGCAACAATGTTGGCTTTGGTGCAGAGGTTGTTAACTAAATCTGAGAAGACTTGTTCCCTCGGTAACTGAATAATCTGAGATGGTCTAATTTGGACAACGGCCTCCCTAAGAATGACAGAGACACATCGGAAACATATATTAGGGAGTTGTCACGTCTGACACCGTCGCACCTTAGAGTGTTGTACGCGTCACGGATGGACTCATATTTCCGTGACGCACACGCGTGGGTCGAGTGCACGTGAGAGGCGTGAGGGTGGGTGTGACAGCTAGCGGGTGGTGTGTGTGCGCCAAGATATACGTCTGTAACAGAATGCTCATGTTTGTTGAAAGGAATAGAAACCTGAATTCTTCTCGCTACTCTTATCTCTGATTCTTTCTTCTATTCCAAGACAAGCAGGCCTCACGCCGGCAATCATACCGGCAAAGGGGAAGGGTTACACTTGGTATCAGATTCGGTACGATCCACAGGCTCCTCGCTCGCTGTGTTTTACCCAATTCGTCTTGATCTCGAGCTGTAAAATTCCTGAAATCGGCTCGGATTTGGAGGCAGATCTCTCGATCTTCTCTGATTTCCGATCAGCCGAGGACTGGTTTGCTCGATCTGACGAGGTAACACGACGGCGCCGATGAAGCCGTCCCCGCAGACGAAGCTCGTCCTCGACACGATGGGCGATAATCAGGCGGCCACGGAGGCGTCCCTCGCTGAGCTCCGCGCCGGGCTCGACCTGCTGCACGGGCAGGTAGCATCCATGGACACCACGCAGAAGCAGGTGCTCGCGCAGCTGGATCTCGTGGCCACCGCGGTGAACGATGGCGCCAAGTTCCATGTGGAAGCAGCCCGCCAGTTCGCTGCCCTGGAGCATCGTATCGAGGCGGCCACTCAGGCCATGGCGAGCGTGTGCGTTCGCTCACCCTCACCTGAGGAGGACGACGCAGATCCGAAGGAGGGTGTCCACACAGGCAAGAGCACACTCCGCCCGGCCCATGTCACATGGACAGGCAATACGGCGGGCGCATCTTCAGCGACACCGGGCGGTGGTGCCCCATGCAGTGAGAGCGATGGTTTGCCCACACGAGGCGGCGGAGGCATTTTGGGGGCGCCCACCACTGGTGCTGGAGGCGCAGGCGGCGGTGGATCTGGTGGCGTTGGATTTCAGGGCGGCGGTAGAAACAACACCGGCAACGACACACCGAAGCATCAACTGAAGATGTCATTTCCTCGGTTCGATGGTGATCAACCCCGCATTTGGAAGGACAAATGTATGGACTATTTTCTCTTGTTCAATGTGCATCCTTCTCTCTGGCTCGTCTCGGCGACATTGCACATGGACGGCAATGCGGCACTCTGGCTCAAGGCCTACCGCCTTCGCCATGACATCAGTACCTGGCCAATGTTGATGACTGCAGTGGAGGCCAAGTTTGGTGCAGATGACCATCGAAAGTATATGAAGCAACTCCTGGCACTGAAGCAACGGGGAACAGTGGAAGAGTATCAGGTTCAGTTTGAACAGCTCTCGTACCAGATTGCCATTCAGAACCCAAATTATGATGAGCAGTTCTATGTTTCGCAATTCATTCGTGGTTTAAAGAGTGAAATACGTGCGACCGTGGAATCCCAAGTACCAGAGACTGTCGAGCGAGCGGTTCTCTTGGCACTGGTGCAGCAGGAAGTGCTTGCAGAGGCCAAATCCTTGCCACAGCGTGCTCCATATCAGCCACGAGCAGAAGTGGGCGTGCAGAGACAAGATGCAGCACGGCCAACATTGAAGATGGGCACCGGGGAATTCTGGAAAGATCGCCAACTCCGAGACTATCGCAAAGCGAACGGTCTCTGTTTCAAGTGTGGAGAGAAGTTCGACCCAACTCACCAGTGCGCCAAGAAGCATCAAGCTGAACTGCATGCACTCACAGCAGAGGAAACACCAGAGCAACTTTCAGAGGAAGTGCTAAACATGCTCGAACTGCAGGATCTCGCTGAAGCACAACAGTTGAGCTTGTCCATACATGCGTTAGCTGGAACAGACTCTGGTGATACAATCCGTCTACGTGCCATGGTGGGCAACCAAGTGCTGTTGATACTGGTGGACTCTGGGAGCACAGGAAGTTTCCTGAACCAGGCTATGCTTCAACGCTTGCAGTGTCCAGTTCAGAAAACAAGTCCTATAGCAGTGAAACTAGCAAACAATGAGCAAATGATGTGTGATCAGTTGGTGCCACATCTGTCGTGGTGGATACAAGGGGAAACGTTCCACACTCCAATGCGCGTCTTACCATTGGGAGCGTACGACGCCATCCTGGGCGTCGATTGGCTCAAACAGCATGGCCCAATCAAGGGTGACTGGGTGCAGAAAACCATCCGTGTGACCAACCATGGCAAGCGCGTCACACTCCAAGGCGTCCTTCCATCGGACTCAACTTCTCTCCGTGAGTTGCCTGTTGCACAGTTGATCAAATGGTCTCGAAGTAATGAAGTCTGGGCACTGGCAGTGGTGGAAACTGACAAACTGCACACCACTGTTGATACACCTGCTGAGATTCAGTCTGTCCTGCGGCAATTCTCAGACGTCTTCTCTGAGCCAGATACTTTGCCACCATCCAGAGACTATGATCATGCTATCACATTGAAGCCAGAGGCCGAGCCTTTCAATGCGCGACCATATCGCTACTCACCGGAACACAAATCCAAAATCGAGAAACAAGTTAAGCAGATGCTAGCGGCTGGGATTATCACACCAAGTATGTCACCGTTTGCATCACCGGTTCTGCTGGTGCTTAAAAAGGATGACTCGTGGAGGTTCTGCATCAATTACAGGAGGCTGAATGAACTAACGGTGAAAAATGTTTTTCCGATGCCCGTAATCGACGAACTCCTTGATGAACTGGCCGGTGCCACAATCTTCTCCAAGCTCGACCTCCATGCGGGCTACCACCAAATCCGCATGCGAGCTGAGGATGAGGCGAAAACAGCCTTCAAGACGCACCAGGGCCACTACCAATTCAAGGTGATGCCCTTCAGTTTGTGCAATGCGCCAGCAACTTTTCAATGCATGATGAACACAGTGCTTCAACCATGCCTGCGCCGCTCCGTGCTTATCTTCATGGACGACATCTTGGTGTACAGCTCGTCACTGGCGGAGCATGTGTGCCATCTCACAGAGGTACTGGAATTACTTCGCGCAGCTCGATTGTTTGTGAAATCTAGCAAGTGTTCATTCGCCTGCCGCAGCCTCGAGTACCTAGGCCACATAATTTCAGCTGATGGCGTCACCACAGACCCAAAGAAGACCCAGGCGATGGTGGACTAGCCGCTTCCGACCACCGTCACCGAATTGCGTGGCTTTCTTGGACTTACCGGTTATTACCAAAAATTTGTCCGCAATTACGGAATCATTGCTAAACCATTGACAAATTTGCTACGAAAGAAGTGTTTCTTCTGGTCGGATCAAGCCACAGAAGCTTTCAACACCCTGAAATAGGCAATGGTGTCCACACCTGTTCTGGGCTTACCTGACTTTCAGAAGAAATTCATGGTCGAGACCGATGCTTGTGACCTGGGCATTGGAGCTGTACTCATGCAGGACCAACATCCCATTGCATTTCTCAGCAAGCCATTGGGCAAGCAACATCTATCATTATCCATCTACGACAAGGAATTTTTGGCTCTTCTCATGGCAGTCGAGCGCTGGCGTCCCTACTTACAGCGTGCTGAATTCCTGATCAAAACTGACCATCATAGCCTCTGCTACCTGGACGACCAGAATCTGCAGTCGCCGCTCCAACGCAGGGCCATGGCCAAGCTCATGGGCCTTCAATTCAAGATTGTCTACAAGAAAGGCGCAGAAAATCTTGCCGCAGATGCTTTATCTCGCATCAGTCACCTCATGTCCATCCAGGTGTGCTCGGAAGTGCAACCAATGTGGCTCCAGGAGGTGCTCAACTCCTACTGGACTGATGCAGAGGCACAACAGCGCCTAACTGAACTGGCAGTGACAAGCCCTGATGCCCATGGCTATACACTCAAAGATGGCTTGATTCGCTTTTGCAGACGAGTGTGGATTGGGTCCAACTCAGCATTGCAGACGAAGTTGATCACGGCCTTCCATGCAAGTGCCATGGGTGGCCACTCTGGTGCTAATGCCACCTATCAGAGAATTAAGCGCTTGTTTGCTTGGAAGGGAGTCAAAGCTCAGGTGAAGGATTTCATCAGGCAGTGTGATGTTTGTCAGCATGCTAAACACAGCCATTCTCCACCTGCTGGCCTTCTCCAACCATTGCCCATTCCCTCTGGACCGTGGCGTGAGATTACAATGGACTTCATCGACAACCTTCCCATGTCAGAAGGCTACAACACAATCTTGGTAGTGGTGGATCGCTTCACAAAGTTTGCCCATTTCCTTCCACTACGACACCCATACACAACACAGACTGTCGCTCGTGTGTTCATTGACTCCATTGTTAAGTTGCATGGAATGCCTCGTGCAATTGTCTCAGACCGTGACAAGATCTTCACCAGTTCCTTCTGGAAACAACTGTTTCAGCTATTGGGCACCAAACTGCAGTTCACAACAGCATTCCATCCTCAGACAGATGGATAGAGTGAAAGGGTAAACCAATGCCTTGAGATGTTCCTTCGTTGCACAATCCAGGACACCCCCAGACAATGGCGTCGAGCTCTTCCTCTTGCGGAATTCTGGTATAACTCATGCTTCCATACATCTTTGGGTTGCTCTCCTTTCCTGGCATTATATGGGCACGAACCAAACTTTGGTGCCATCCCGGAGCTGGAACCTGATAGCTCATCTCATGTCGCTGGTATGCTCACTGAATGTGCTGCTCAAGTGGAGATCTTACAGCGTAACCTGACAGCAGCTCAACTCCGTATGAAAAAGTATGCTGACAGGCACAGGACTGAGCAAGAGTTCCAGGTCGGAGCGCAAGTTCTCCTCAGATTGCAGCCATATGCACAAAAGTCAGTGGTAAATCGCCCGTTTCCCAAACTTGCATACAAGTTTTTTGGCCCATACTCCATACTGGAACGAATTGGCGCTGTTGCATATCGTCTGGATCTGCCAGCTAGCAGTAAGATCCACAATGTATTCCATGTCTCTCAACTCAAGGATTACACACCAGACTTTACACCCGTTTTCAAGGATTTACCCACATTGCCAGCCCTTGATACGATGGAGACTGAACCTGAAGCTGTTCTTGACCGCCGACTGATGAAGAAAGGAAACTCCTCGGTGTTGGAAGTGCTGATCAAGTGGTCCAACCTGCCTCCTGATGCTGCGACGTGGGAAGATTGGGATGTGCTGAAGAACAGTTTTCCTGTCATACTCACTTGGGGTCAAGCGAGTTCTTCTCCGGGGGGCACTGTCACGTCTGACACCGTCGCACCTTAGAGTGTTGTACGCGTCACGGATGGACTCATATTTCCGTGACGCACACGCGTGGGTCGAGTGCACGTGAGAGGCGTGAGGGTGGGTGTGACAGCTAGCGGGTGGTGTGTGTGTGCCAAGATATAAGGCTCAGGTCTGTAACAGAATGCTCATGTTTGTTGAAAGGAATAGAAACCTGAATTCTTCTCGCTACTCTTATCTCTGATTCTTTCTTCTATTCCAAGACAAGCAGGCCTCACGCCGGCAATCATACCGGCAAAGGGGAAGGGTTACAGGAGTCATATACACTTGTAGTTCCGTAACTTGTCTAGCATATGCAGATTAGTTCCATAACTTGCAAAGCGTGCACCCGCGATACACTAACTTGTATTGAGGGAGCAAATAGGTCTAAATTCATTCGGAGACCCCTATATATGTTTCTCTGACTCTTGGTGCTTTGTGCCATGCGGGTCTCACTTGTTAGTGCTTAGACAATTACTAGTTCCGAACGTGTTGAACAAGAAGGGATTCGAACTCAAAGCCAAGGGCTGACACCTCCACTGCATGCTAGTCAACTACACAACATTTTGTTATATGGTTTGTTGGGAATTACCCTGCATTCTAGCTTCAGTGAAAGTAAAATATTGTATAGTTTGATTAAGCATATAGATAAAATTATCAATATTTGTAGTAACAAACACATATAATATATAAATATATTTTATAAGAATTCTAATAATGTTTTTTCCATATTATATATGTTAATAAAAACTCTAGAGTTAGTCAATTTTTGTAAAGTTTAACTCTAAGTGAACTCAGAATACAGAGTAATTATTAACTGAGGGAGTATTAGTATTATAGCAATGCACTGGCGCGTCGTTCAGCTTCTCCCACACGGCGTTCAGCTGGCCGGTAAGTTGGATCAACGTCCTGGTCTCCGAGGCCGCGGCTGCTGCCACCGTAGCTTTGAGTAAGGCGTGTCACCCACCGTCTTCCTTGCCAAGCTCCGCGGCGGCACCTGCACCGCTGCATCCGACCAGCCAGAGTATGTGGTGCACCGAACAATGACTGGTTCCAGAACAACTGCGAGGACTTCACGCTTTATTGCAATAATCAAACGGATCTTGCTGTACGAGCCGAGTAAGAGAGAAGCGGACATGTGGCCTCCTCCGTTGGCGATGCTTTCCTCGACTCCGTTCAAGCTCATGTCTGGCGGCCCGTTTCTTACATAGGCTGCACGACCTTGGGCGGATCCAAGTGTTGCTTGGGAGGTGTACAGGACAAACTAGCTACTGTACATTTCACCATGTATGCAACCCCCAAAACAAGTACTGTATTTTAGCGGCTGGTGCACCCGTGTTCTTGAGCCGTGCACCTAGGCCATCTCAGTTCTCAGCACAAACAAGGTCACCATGAGATACTAGTTTGGGTTCATCGGCGTCCATAACAGCCGCGCCAAGACGGTCACGGACATGCTCAGCCAGACGCGCTTCATCTAGCTGCGGGCGTGGGAGGATACAGTTGGGGACAAGGTGCGGCTGACCGAGAAAAACGGGAGTGCGCCAGCACCGTGGTGATCTCGAGTGAACCTGATTTGCCACGACTTAGGGCGGGATCCGTAGCCTTCAAGCAGTTGAACCAGACCCTGAGGAGCCAAGAGGCCGTTGATTGGATTTCTGGGCTGCATCTAAATTATGGTCCGCACGTACGCTAAAGCACCCTCCACACAGGCCCTGAGGATACGCTCGAATCGGTGGTATCCCCAGAGCCACCCTCGTCTCTGGCTCCCGTGAGCCAAAAATGGTCAACACTCGCACGAGCGGCTGCGACCATGGAGATGGCGCGAGCTCCCGCGCGCAGGCAAAAAAGGGGGCGGGAGGATTTCGTCACCTCCCGCCGAGACCGCCCCTCTATTTCTACCCCCTCCTCTCACCACCGAGTTCGAAATCGTCATTTCCCTTCTTTGAGATCTCTTCTCCCGCGGCCAAGGAAGGTAAGTAGGCGGTGTTGGTGGCGACGGCGACAGCAGCGACGGCGGCTGGGCTACTCCGACCACTTCTTCGACAAGGATTCACCTCCGTCCACCTTCAGCCAAGACTGTAAGTACAAACACCATGACATCTCGAGCACATTCATGTTGTTAGGGTTAGATCTGTGACTTGTTTTGTTTAGATCTGTCCCTGATGTCGGCTTGTAGCAAAGATCTTGGCATGTGTAAGCTTAGATTCGTTGATCTGTGAGTATTAGCACGTGAAGCAAAAATCTTGGCATGTGCAAGCTTCTTGTTCTTTGTATGCCTAGTATTTGTTCATGTAGGCTTGTAGTCATAATCTGGTTCTACATTGTGCAGCAATCGTTGTGCTAGGAATTCCTTAGACAGGCTCCGGTCCTCTTCGAGGAGTTCCATATCCCTTCATTTGTCGCCGATTCGCAGCCTCCCCTGGCATCGAAGGTTGTGGACGTGGAGGTTGGTCAGTGTTCCGAGCAGCCTCAATTTGCGCATCTCAGATCATCTCAGAGCACAGTTCAGAGCCTTGTCCATAGCGTGGCATCGAAGATTGCCGTGAACATTGCTAAGGCAAGGAAGGAGAAGGAGTTGACTGATGCAGCCTCAGCTCGCAAAACACCCGCTGCGAGCATGAAGGGCACCATGAAGTGGCTGCCTTTCCAGTCCACCTTCATCCTCTAGAAGATGTGCGAGCTAATCAAGACCGGCGTTCGTACTGACAAGGGCTTTAAAGAGGTCCATCTAGTTTCTGTTTCCAAGGCGCTCTTCTAGCATTCTGGAGCGGAAGTGACTTCGACTCAGGTGTACAACCACCTGAGGAAGTGGAGGACGAGGTGGATCCCAATTAACAAGCTAAAAGATCTGAGCGGCGCTCAATGGGATGAGGAGACCTACATCATCAAGCTAGAGACTGACCACTACTGTGGTGCTAGGTTAACATCTTAGTGCTAGGAAGAACTTATGATCCCCTTTTGGTAACTCTAATGCATGATCCCCTAAGTTGATGATCTTGCTAGGATGATCTTGCTGTCACCATTTGTTACCTCATCGTGTACTTACCCCTCATGTTTCTTTGTTAGTGGTACATCGTGTTCAGGGGGAGGCAACCCAGAGTCTATAGCTTGTGGAGGATCTACCGGGATCAGGTTAATGGTTTCTCAAACAACAGGTACATAGGTATCAGACTCTAGAGGAAGCAGTGGAGGAGTTCAACCAATTCCCGGCCGATGAGTCAATGGCTTATCAAGGTATGGCTGTTCAAGCACTCCCTGCTCAAGGAATGGCTCTTCAAGCCCTGCATGTTTAAGATATGCCTGCTCATGCCATGCCTCTCGAAGCAATGGCTGTTGAAGCAATGTCTCACCATGGCGGACACGGGTTTAGAGATTTCATCATCGTTGTACTGAGGGTGGTGATCGCGAGGCTCTTGTTCTTCAAGTAGGTGGTGTACAATCGCATGTTGTGGTAATCTCACCAGAGTTTGAAAATGGGTAACTCTTAAAACACCTGTGTGGTTAACTAAATAGCTAGATAGTGCATCAGCTGGGCTAGAAAATCGATTTGCATGCATCTAAACAAATGGGCCAAAGTTAGCTCTCAGAGACAGCAAAATCTGTTATGAGCAACCAAACAAAATGCCCTAGCTGTGTTTGACCTGTTCCAAACGATTCTAGCCCCCAACGCCTATTCCAGGGAGCCAAAAAAGAGGTGCAGGCTACAATCACGCCCTTAGCAGCGGCGTAGGAGGGCGTGCAAAAGAAGCTGGCGCGGCTGCCCATATATGTGTGCGTGGTGAATATATATAAAAATATGATGCCTAGAATAGAAAATAAAAAAGGGCTGCGGTGTAGCTGCAAAGCGCGAGAGGAAGACAACTCCAATCACCTCTATTATAATGATAGGTGGGATGCCGTGGGAACTACGTGGAATAAAGCACCAAGCTCATACTCCCTCCATTTCCTCATATAAGATATACAGTTTTCTTGCACGATAATTAATGTATAGGGTAAAGGAGCTAATTATGTTGCTTCTAAACGTTAATACCAGTAGATGATTGACATGAGACTAAAGGGAAATCTTGGCATCATAAATCTCCTAATTAGATTGACTTCAAAATTGTGTAAAAAAATCCATAATCCAGCTATACACCTTATATTCTAATTATTTTTATAGAAACTATGTATCTTTATATTAAAGAACGGAGGGAGTATATGCTAAAGAAAAATATACAAGGATCGTCTTGCAAAAATTACATTGCTACATGTCAGCTCTAAAATGAATTTGGCCTATTTGCTCCCTCTATACAAGTTACTGTACCGCGGGTTCAGGCGTTGCAAGTTGTGGGACTAATTGACGCATGACGCATAAGTTGTGGGACTACAAGAACGGCCATGTTTTACTTGGCAGCAAACGGCCATGATTTGCTTGGCAAAATCCATAATTTATTTCATCATTTCTTCCACTAGTTTCTTTTAGCATGTTCTGTATTATGCCTGGTAGATGAAGTTACCACGAATGCTTCAAGCTTTTTTCAAGTAAAGATATAGGTTTTCATTATAAAAAATAGTTCTTAAATATTATGCCTGGTAGATGAAGTTACCACGAAGGCTTCAAGCTTTTTACAAGTAAAGATATAGGTTTCATTATTAAAAATAATAATTCTTAAACGATGTATTGGCTAGTGAGCAATAGATTTTCATCATGCAGAGAAGCTCCCAGATTTAAGGCATTACCCACAATTGATATTGGCATGAATATTATGGCTGTGTGATACTTGTTCAGATTGGATAAAAATGGTACAAACATAAAAAAAGTCAGACGTACAAAATTCTTCGCAACATATTTGTAAGAATAAATCATTTGAAAAAACATATTTATTACTTTACATAAAAAATAACGAAATGAAAAAATTGGAAAATTGAAAGAGTGTAAATAAGAATGAGTAATTCAAATCAAAATTTTCTAGTTCACATAAATAATGACACGAGACCATACACCTTAGATTTTGTGCCGAAGACAGAAACAAACCTGGGCACAAGAGTCACGTTCCTTACTCCACTCAATATTTTTGTATGGTATATTATAGAGCTCCTCCCGTAATTCTAGTATAGTTGATGTAATAGGACCAACAAACTTCTTTCCATAAAGATATGCCATTGCCATATACACCAATCGGCAAAAGCACCAAAATCGCCCTATTAAAAATGAAAGAAAAAATATCAAAATGGATTACTTATCTAATAGCATGATAGGTGAGAAGGTCATGTATTGAACCATAAATAAATTGACTTTTTTATTTGTTGAACCCGGTGAGATTAAAATTTGATGATATTAGTGAATATGACTCGATTGAAACATGTTTAACTCCTTCCTAACTTATCCATTATCCGTAAACATTTTTGTCAGAAGTATTAATCTTGCAATAATTCATGATTTATGTGTTACAATACTTTAGGTTAATTAAGACACCACATGTAGAATGTATATTTAATGTGAACCAGTAACCTTGTTATTTTTGTTTCTCATTTTCTCATTAGTTACATTGCTTCAGAGTAGACACAAGATGACTACTTTGTCTAATTAATCCATTCTTTTATCGAAAAATGAGATGGTATCCCTGGGCCGGGTGTACACTCCCATGTTCAATATACCTCATATGCAAGGGTATTATACCTCTTTATCACTTTTAATATACTTCATTAGTTAATACTAGATACCTCAAAGTGAGTTTTATGAAAAATTTCATTTAAGTCTATATACCTCATATTATTTGTGTATATACTGCATTTATGCACGTAAAAGTGATATATTTAAAAAAGGAAGGGTTTCAATGGAATTTTTTGCATACTACTTATATTGAGGTATATTAGAATAATTAATGAGGTATATTAAAAATGATAAAGAGGTATAATACCCTTGTATATGAGGTATATTGAATATGGGAGTATGTACACCCAGGAGTATATAAGATAAGTCCTTCTTTTATCAATATATATATATATATATATATATACATGGAGACTATTCTGTCATCGATGATAGAATAATATTTTGTACATATTTTGTACTGATTACGATACACATTTATACTACTTTGTATGACCGAATTGTACTGCTGCTTTACAAATTTTATACTGCTTGTTTGTATCTACGTAGCTATTTATTTAAACTTCTAAACTGTTTATTAGAATAATGAAAATGATATACCGTTGGAAAGCTACAGAAAATCTGTAACTTTTTCATGTTGAAACTTTTTTCAAATTTTCAATAGTTTAAGTTTAATTTTGAAAATCGGAAGCATTCAAAAACACGTCTGAAACGTATTTCCAACTTATTTTCCAAACCACAAATCAGAATAATACATATGATAGGCTGTTGGAAAGCTACTGAAATTGCGCAACTTTGTTATCTCTGCGTATTTTTTTCAAATTCGTCATGGATTTTGAACAATTTTGAAAATATTAGAATCCAGATCTACTAGAAAACGAGCAGAGTGTAATTTGAATAGATTTTCTCAACTATTTGTCGGAATGATGCAAATAATATGGCGTTAGATAGATATGGAGCAAGCACAACTTTTTCGTGTTTTAGTTTTTTTCAATTTTTTTAGAGTTTTTGAATAATTTAAAAAATAACAAATTTGGAGATATCCAAAAAATATGCAAGGTAATTTGACTAGAGTTTTTTAACCGTTTGTCGGAATGATGCAAATGATATACCGTTGGAAAGCTATGGAAAATGCGCAACTTTTTCGTTCTCAATATTTTTGCAAATTACTTAATGTTAAATAATAATTTATATAGTTTTAACATCATATGATTTGTATTGTTCGCAAGTTAACGATTTGAAATTGAGAAACTATACTATTTGATTAGTTATAGAAAGTAAAAAGTAATGAAATTAAAGTTTTGTTATACCATACAAATCATTTTCCCTATTGTAGAGGCGACTGGACCTTAAAACAACATGATTTCTATGATATATATCCGTCGTGAGAAAACAGAGTTTTTCGTACTTCCTAGTATATATATTCCGTACTTTATTTGTTAGACATGTTTGTACTTCCCGACCAAGTTATGAAAAACTTCTTACTTAAAAGGCTATAATTTTCGTACAGTGTCCATTTCAGGTCTATGGTCACTCAAAATGATCGGTACAACTACGCCTATCTATTACAATTACCGGTCAAAGACCGGTTTCAACAACATCAAAAGTGAGGTTTTTTTAGTCAAAGTTTTGTCAACCATGTTAGGCATGTTCAAAAAATTATGTGACCATCCATTCGACTTCAGTTCTTGTTCCATCTAAAATATAAAGGCAAGAGCTATCTGAGAAAATTTATAAAACATGAAAACACAATGAAACCATGTTGTACTTCCGGGCGTCACAATGTTGTACTTCCCTATGTTACCATGTTGTACTTTCCATCATGACTGTCATTTTTCATGCAAAGTTATGAGGTACCGTATGTACTTTCTAAACTAAATATATGTACTTCCCTAAACTAAATATTTGTACTTTCTTTACTCGTATGTACTTCCCTAAAAGATATACGTACTTCTCTATGTTACGGGTGTGTACTTCCATCTATCATATTGTTGTACTTCTGGACATAATAGTCATTTATTATGCAAAATTACGGGAGACCATGTATACTTTCCCAAACTAGATGTCTATACTTCTCAATCTTGCTCATGTGTACTTCCCTCCATAGTGAATCATTTTTTTTCATGCAAAACTGCAAGGGACTGTATGTACTTCCCTAAACTAGATATTTGTACTTCTCTGTCTTACTTATGTTGTATTTTTCATCATAACAACCATTTCTTTTAATGCAAAACTATGAGGGACCGTGTGTACTTCCTAAACTAGATATTTGTACTTCCCTAAACTACAAGGGATAATGTTTGAATGATGGACAATGTTTGGATTTTTAAACCATTTGTTAGAATGATGCAAATGATCTGTCGTTGGAAAGATAATAAAATTTCGCAACTTTTCAAGTTCTATGATTTTCAAATTTTGCATGGTTTTTGAATAATTTTCAAAAATAACAAAATTCGGATTTATTAAAAAAAAAAATGGCGATTGTGTTTGGATGATTTGTTTTCAACCTTTTTATTGGAATGATGCAAATAATAATTCGTTAGAGAGATATTGAAATTTTGCAACTTTTTTATGTTGTAAGTTTTTCCAAATTCGGCACGGGTTTTGAATAATTTTGACAATTCCGAAATTCAGATTTATTCAAAAACGAATGACGAACACTGTTTCAATGGTTTATCTTAAACCGTTTGTCGGAACGATGCAAATGATATATAGTTGGAAACATATTGAAATTTTGAAAGTTTTTTGTGTTTTAAGTTTTTTCAAATTCAGCATAGATTTTGAATAATTTTGAAATTCCAAAATTCGGATTTAGTCAAAAATTGAATGGCGGACACTATTTGGATGATTTTTCTTCAACTGCTTCTTAGAATGATGCAAATGATATGTCGTTGCAAAGATATTGAAATTTTGAAACTATTTTATGTTTTAAGTTTTTTCAAATTCAGCATGGTTTTTGAATAATTGTGAAAATTCTGAAATTCGGATTTATTTAAAAACTTATGGCGGAAAGTGTTTGGATATTTTTCTTCAACCGTTAAGCGGAATGGTGCAAATGATATGTTGTTGGAAAGATATTAAAATTTCGCAACTTTTTCATATTTTGAGTTTTTTCAAATTCAACATAGTTTTTGAAAAATTGTGAAAATTCCGAAATTCGAATTTATTCAAAAACTTATGGTGGACATTGTTTGGATGATTTATTTTCAACCGTTGGTCGGAATGGTGCAAATGATATGTCTTTGGAAAGATATTGAAATTTTGTAACTTTTTTGTATTTTATGTTTTTTCAAATTCAGCACAGTATTTGAACAATTGTGAAAATTCCGAAACTTGAATTTATTGAAAAACTTATGGCGGACAGTGTTTTGATGATTTTTCTTCAACCGTTGGTCGGAATGCTGCAAATGATATGTCGTTGGAAAGATATTGAAATTTCACATATTTTTTATATTTTAATTTTTCAAATTCTTTATGGTTCAAGAGCAGATTTTAAATTATCGTACGCTGCAGAATAATATTCTATATATATGGGTTTGACATGTATAGAATATTATTCTATCATCAGTTGCAGAATAATATTCTATATATGGGTTTGACATGTATATATATATATATAAACAAATGGGGTGCACTCTAATCTTCTATATCCACAAACTTCTATATGCAAGCTATCCACCTCATCAAGTATCATTGAGCAATCCTAGCCTGCCACATGATACAATCCTCCAACATCATTCGGCACATCATCATTTTTCACAGGTTTGTCTTCTCCCTCATGTCCTCCATGGAAACCATTCGGCTACTCCATTATTATGGCTCTCTTTTATCCCCCCTTCCACTTCTACAACACATCAAATTGTTTTGGCATCATAAGGGCGACACTCTCGCTCATGTTTTGGGGTCTAGTCACCCAAATGTGACGTTCATAAGGACTTTTTTGGCCCTCGACTAATTAATTGGGAGGCTTTAATCCTAAGGCTGGCCAATATCCAATTAACTACTAGGAAAGATATATTCCGATGGAATCTTTATGAGAATGGAAAATTCTCGGTGGCTTCCATGTACAATGCACTGATTCTACCAGACGCACCAGTCTATGACAATAAGAAGATCTGGAAGATGAAAATACCACTTAAGAATAAAGTTTTCACATGGTATTTACGTCGAGGGGTTATTCTTACTAAAGATAATCTTATTAAGCGGAATTGGCATGGTAGTCATTCATATGTATTTTGTTCACAAGATGAGAAAATAAAACATTTGTTCTTCCAATGCAACTTTGCCCGTTCTATATGGCCAGTCATCCGAGCAGCTTCAGGGCTTGTATACTCCTACTAGTATTGCCAATATCTTTAAGAATTGGCTACATGGTATAGATTATAAGTACAGGATTCTACTTAGGGTGGGAGCGCTGGCTTTAACACTCTGGCTATGTAGAAATGATAAAGTGTTTAATGACAAGAATTGTACTTTTTTACAGGTGATCTATCGGTGCACGGGTACACTTCGTATTTGCTCATAACTTCATCGTTTGGAAGATATCAACCTATTTACGGAGGTGTGCAAAAGGATGGAGGATACCGCGAGACATATCTTCTCGCGTCATGGATGGCAGCATAATCTATGGATTGGGCCACCTCCTATCTAGGTGTCTTACAATTTATCATCATGATATGTAATTCGCCTATTTTACTTTTAGTCTTGACTCTGACTTTTTGTGGTGTGGTTGTGTGCATCTTGTTATGCTAGCGCCGAGTGTAATACCGCTTAATACTCTTTTAAGTGATAAAATGTCCATTATCGAAAAAACACATCAAAATGTATTGATTGAATTCTCACGCTCTTCATCTTCTCCCAGAAAACGTAAACAATGAATGCACTGCGTAGTTCTCGCCTTTAAAAAGCGGAGCTGCTCTCCGCGGCGTGCTGGACGAGCATCTAAAGGTATAATTGGTGCCCTCCTATGGGCCTCCACAACGATTAGCCAATCTGGGCCGCCGGATCGCCACCACGGGAGCATCTCATCCCTTCATTCGCTGTCGTTTTTTTATTGCGCGCTACAGTAAGTTTTTCTGCACCAGGCGTTTCTACCCAGGGGTCAATGACGGGTGGGCCGTGTGCTTAGGGGGCCCAGTGGTCATAGGGCGGGATGTTTACCACTTGCGTGCCCACTCGATCTTTAATCGTCAAACCAGTGAATCTTGGCCGTTCGATTTTTTCAATGTTTGATATAAAAAACGAGCCCCACTGTGAAAACCCTAGCCGCCACCCAACCAACCTCGCGCGACTGCGCTCTCCTCCAATCCCCTCTATTCCCTCCTCCTCCAATCCCTTCCCTGCGCCTCCTCCTCTCCCTCCGATGCCAGTCGCCGCTGCTTCCTCTCCCCTGCTCCTCCTCCTCCTTCCCTCCCTTGACTCAGCCCATCACTGGATACCGCGCCTCCGATGTCTCTACTAGAAGATTTATGCCCCTCTTGCTCTCTTCCTGAGTAGGAGGTGCAGCTGGAGACCAAGGGCGCTCTGTGGGCGGTGGTCCCCAGCGTGAGGCGTCTCCCGTCACGAGGAGGCGACGGTGGCCCGACGAGAGGCGGTGGCCTCCGACGCGGGGACAGAGCGAGGAGGCGGCGGCGCCGAGCACCGAGCATGGCGGCCCGAACATGGCGGTCGCGTGCGGGGACGGCGCAAGGCAACGGTGGTGGCCCCGTCCTCCCCAATCCCCAATCACATCAGGCCATTACGTGCTTCTTCCTCTTCTTCCTCCCCAATCTCCTCCCCCATCTCTCCCCGAATCACCTTCCCCCGTCTCTCCCCCAAACCACACCAGTGGAGGATGCAAACCACTATAGTGACGGATGAGAACCTGCTGGTTCTTCTTGTGTTCTTCTCTCTCTGATTGATTCCCTCTTTGATTTGGTCTCAGGATGTATATCTCAGATCTCGGACCTCCATGTTCCCCTGCATGCTACTCCTCCATTCATGGTTCTAAGGTGAAATCATTTGTTCATTTGGTCTCTATTAGTGTTTGTTATCCATGCCTCATGTTGGGGAAAAATTCATTTGTGCAAAGCTTCTAAGGTCACGATGAGCTCCATTATTGCCTCTTCATTCGTCTCCTCCATTCTTGCTTAATTAAGTTGCCCTGCAGCGGTTATTGGTGCAAGGCAGAGGTAGTTACAATTATGATGCTTATTTTCTCAAATTGTTTCCGGGTTTGCGGCTATAGATGTTCTACTGTGCGTGTGTTTATGTTTTATTTCGTTTTGGGAATATGTAATTTGATGCTTGCATGATTGTGTGGATGAAGTTGTAACATCTAGCAAATTTTGTTAGTCATTTTAGCCATAATAAAGGTAAATAAATGTGGAAGAAATTGATTCTCAGTGAATAAGAACCATTTATCTATCAGGTTGTCCCTTGCAAAGAAATATGTCTTTTTATTGATAGTCTGAGATTGCAGCCAATCTGATATGTGCTGCTATTTGAATACTCTTAGGTTAGATATTATTCGTTGATGGTTGGTTTTTTTGGCAAGAGGTGCTACTCATATTACACTGAGCAATATTGGATCTGATATGTATCCACTTGCTCTTCAGGTGTCTCCCAGGTTCAAATGGTGGCCACAGCTGGTCGACGTCTCCCAGGTTCAGAGTTATTATGGAAGGTTGTGAGATGGTCAGGTAATTGTAAACTAGCTTCGAGACAGGCACCATGACGTAGTTTTCTATATGGAATAGTGTATTGGAACATTTTCCTTATTTGATTTTATTCTTGGTATGCTCTGCTTGCTTTGGCTTTTATTGATTTGTGCATATTATCAGAGCGAAGAGAGTAACCGTTGATGTGCATTTGTCGGGCAACCGAGTGGACACCATCACTTCTGTATGCTCAGCTGCACATGTTCTTGGTGAGCCATTCTACATTTTTTCTATAAAAGAAATATATTAATATCAAGATGATATCAATTATATCCAGCCTCTACAACAACATAATGTCTTAGAACAACTCTAGACATTAAGGATGCACACAGCGAAAAAAAAAGAAAAAAAAGAAAAAAAGTCCCCGCCAAAGAAATCAGAAACTCAAAGCAGTAAGATTGCTGCAAAATGCCGATCATCAGGCACACATACTTCTCTCGATCTACCGCCAGTACTCCTAGGAAAATTACCAACTCGCGACTTGCCTTGAGCATGCGAGATGGAACCTCCAGAGCCTATCCAGTCTTCTTCAACCGCGACACTATGATACCCATAAACACCTTGAAAGTGGCAGCAATGAGATGCCAAGGCGGAATCAAGTTGATTGGGGTTGTCACTAGCCATAGGAATATGGATCATCACAACACAATTAAGGAAAACAGCGCAACTGGCCGCACTCCATGGTGTAGTCGATCCATTGCCTGAAGATCCAAGAACGCACACACGCCACCTAGGCAAATTTTTGTGCACGTGCCCATGGCCGAAACAGCCCACAAAAATTGTCGGCGGTGTGCAGACCTGCCCGCCAACATCATCAAGATGCCCTGACCGTCACCCTTATGCAGACCTACCCGCCCTCGCCGCCTGCGACGGCACCACCATGTCGGCGGTGGGCAGGTCATGTGGCTCTGCATGGCGCGCATGGGGACGATCACGTCCATAGCTGCAGAAGACGACATGACCGTACATGCCTCCGGGACGACGGACTCGCCACCAAGCTGGGCGGTGGGCAGGTCCGTTGCGCAGCTTGGCGCACACGCGGGCGGCCGCATCCATAGCCGGGGTTGAAGTCGTAGCACGCGAGCGCCCGCATCCGTAGCTGCAAAGGACGGCATCCCGTGTCCAGGACTCCAGCGCCATGCCATAGCCAATAAGAATGCATGACGAAACAAGGGTCCTTGAAGATCTTCAACGAAGGCTTGGCGCACCCGGCCACGTTCCTGGCCCGGCCACGATGGGGGCTCCCTTGGGGTGCCGCCCTGTAGTCCGGTCACCAGGACGCCGTCACGCCGTGCACCTCCAGCCGGGGCCGACGCCCGACGGCGGAATCCCGTGATGTTACAGACGCGTGTGCAGATCGCGCCCAGATCGGATCGTAACCGGCGGCAAGAAGGAAGAAGATAGTTGGGGACAAAAGAAGGCTAAAAAGAGGGGCACCCCACCACCGCTGTCCGCCGACGGCCTCCTCCGGCGGCGGCAGGGTGAACAGATTGCCGGTGAGACGGCTTTTTTGGGGCGGCTGGGAGGACCTCCGGAGTCGCCCAGAGAAAGGCGACCCTGGAGGCGTGTAAGCCATTCTACATGTTTGTTCCTTTTGGCATCCTCGATCAGATTACTAAGCATTTTCTGGCCACCCAATTTTAGTCAAATATATTTGGATAGAGTTTCCCCACATTATTCTACAACTCTAAGATATGGAATTTCTCACATAGTTTGGCACTGAAGCATGTAAATATAAATGATTTTCCCCAATTAAATAGTTCTGTTAATGCTCTACAGCACTACTGATGACCACCATTGTTGGCTTGTTGCAATGCTCCATGATAAATACTAGAATTCATCGCTAAGGTAAGTCATCTCCTGGGCACTGGATTTATGAGTTCCAACTTGTAGTAATTGTGACTGAACATTGTGCGGCCATGTAGGTGTAGTTCAGAATTTAGTAGTAGTTTGCCATGCTAAAGATCCATTATTTTAGTTCCTATGTGAACAGGATTTGCCAATGGTGGTGGAAGATTAGGTTCAAATCTTTCTCTATGGGTAGTTAATTAAAGGCTGCATCTTGATGGTGTTAATTTTCTTTCCTACTACTAATTTGAGTCAAGTTCTATATTTATGGCCTGACTATGTTTGTGGTGCACACTATTCAATTGCTTATTTTGCGTATTACTATGTATCTTGCCTGAACAAATTGTAATTTTGTTACCCTTCCGCTCATACATGTATGGTGTACAGGTTATATTGTTGCGATTAGCTTCAAGCAATGAAGTTTATTTTGGTAATGTCTTATTTTCTGAATGCCTCTTTATGTTCTCCCTCGACATTGAAGGTACAAAGCAATTCTTACTGGTAATATGTATTTTATAATTCACAGGGCATAAATAATTTCTTGCTGGTGTTTTGATTCTGCCTTAATAAATGTTGTGTCCTTGTTGCAGGACTGCCGAAGCTATCAACAGTATCACCTGTGGGATGGAGCTTTAGGGTTTTGATGATTTTCTTTGCAGGTTTGTTGTCTTCAGGGTATCGCTAAAGCTAATAGACACAAACTTTTTTAGTTCATGAGAATTTGTATGAATTTTAATTGTCAACACAGACTATGCTAATGTTTCTTACATATAATTGCAATAATATTCAAGGTTTCCTCTATAATGTATTCTTAAACTATATGTGATAAACAGAGGATGGTTTGCTGATCATGGCGTTTAATTCTATGCTTCTAAACTGACAGGTTGAAGTGTTATTTTGTCATTGACTAGAGAGTGGGTTCTTTAACAAGAAGGTATTTGACAAACCCACTAATTTTTATTTCAGTGGGGTTGGCATGCCTCTCTTCCCACTCCACTAGGTGATTTCAAGATTAGATAGACTGTTCGTGGTTCATATTCATCTAATTTGACGCTCAACTTTTTTTGTTTTAGTTGGTACTCTGGAGGAACAAGATGATCTCTTATTGTTTGGTATTCAGCGTATTTTGGTTCAGGTGTGCCCACTAGTAGAAAATAGGGCTTTTGTTTTGAGCTCCAAACGGCAGTTGCACCGGTTGGCTTACGAACCCAGACTAAAGGGGTTCTTTAGCACCGGTTCGAGCTGCCAGAGAGCTAAATTGAGCCCGTGGAGCTCTAGCACCGGTTTGTTAGGAACCATTAGCACCGGTTCGTGCCACGAACCGGTGCTAATGGCCACCCTTTTGCACCGGTTTCGGATACGGACCGGTTCTAGAGATCCTGCCTATAAATACAGCCGCCCACCAGCCTTCTCCTCTATTTTTTTTCCTTTGGAAGGTGTGAGAGGGGGTGTGCTAGTTTGGTTTTTTCCCCTATGCACAAGAGGTGTTTGATGAAATGCCTAAGAGCATGAACCAACTTAAGCTCACACAAAATAAAAATGATATGAGGTGCCCGAGCGATACTTAGGTCTTCTCCTCGTTCTTTCCTCCTCGATCGAGGTTAGCAACTCTATTCTTTTATTTGTCATTGATACAAATGCATGTTTCGTCATTTTACTATTTATGATGTTCGGTAATAGTATTAGTAAACCTAATTATATGACGCAGATGAACCAACGACAATGGATGTACGGTGACCGACGCACTTCCGAGTTCATTGAAGGTCTTCGTAATTTTGGAGATGTGGCTCGGGCAAATATTCAGAATGGTTTTATGTGTTGTCCATGTGTTGACTGTGGGAACAAGAAGGAGTACTCTTCCTGGAAAATCATTCACGCCCACCTGCTTCGGAAAGGTTTCATGCCTAGCTATAATTGTTGGACCAAGCACGGAGAAAGAGGGGTTATAATGGAAGACAATGAAGAAGAAGAGGATGATGATATGTACCCTGAATATGGTGATACTGCAATGGGGGAAGCTGAAGCTGAAGGGACAGGAGAAGCTGAAGATGTAGAGGCATCAGATGAGCCTGATGATGATCTTCGTCAGGCCATCGTAGATGCACACAGAGAAGCAGAAAGTGTGAATGAGAAGCGGAAGTTAAAAGGTATGTTAGAGGATCACAAAAAGAAGTTGTACCCAGACTGTGAAGATGGGAACACAAAGCTCGGTACCACACTGGAGTTGCTGCAATGGAAGGCAGAGACTGGTTTATCTGACAAGGGATTTGAGAAATTACTAAAAATAATGAAGAAGAAGCTTCCAAAGGATAATGAATTGCCTGACAGTACGTACGAAGCAAAGAAGGTTCTCTGCCCTCTAGGATTAGAGGTTCAGAAGATTCATGCATGCATTAATGACTGCATCCTCTACCGCGGTGAGGAGTATGAGAATTTGGAAGCATGCCCGGTATGCACTGCACTGCGATATAAGATCAGACGAGATGACCCTGGTGATGTTGATGGCGAGCCCCCTAGAAAGAGGGTTCCTGCCAAGGTCATGTGGTATGCTCCTATAATACCACGGTTGAAACGTCTGTTTAGAAACAAAGAGCATGCCAGGTAGTTACGATGGCACAAAGAAGACCATAAGAAAGACGCGATGTTAAGACACCCCGCTGATGGGTCGCAGTGGAGAAAAATTGAGAGAGACTACCCGGACTTTGCAGGCGACGTAAGGAACTTAAGGTTTGGTCTGAGTACAGATGGCATGAATCCTTTTGGGGAGCAGAGCTGCAGTCATAGTATCTGGCCTGTAACTCTATGTATTTATAACCTTCCTCCTTGGTTGTGCATAAAGCGGAAGTTCATTATGATGCCAGTGCTCATCCAAGGTCCGAAGCAACCCGGCAATGACATTGATGTGTATCTAACACCATTAGTTAATGAACTCTTATAGTTATGGACCAAACCAGGTGTACGTGCATGGGATGAGCACAAACAGGAGCCGTTTGACCTACGAGCGTTGCTTTTCGTAACCATCAATGATTGGCCTGCTCTTAGTAACCTTTCAGGACAAACAAACAAGGGATACAATGCATGCATGCACTGTTTAGATAAGACTGACGCTATATATTTGAAAAAATGCAAGAAGATTGTGTACTTAGGGCATCGTTGATTTCTTACGACCACGCATTCCGTAAGAAAGAAAGGCAAGCATTTTAGAGGTGTGGCAGATCACCGGCAAAAGCCTGAACTTCGTACTGGTGATAATTTGTTTGATATGGTCAGGGACCTAGAAGTAATCTTTGGAAAGGGTCCTGGCGGTCAATCTGTTCCAAATGACGTCGCTACCGGACACGCACCCATGTGGAAGAAGAAATCTATATTTTGGGAGCTTGAGTATTGGAAACACCTAGAGGTTCGCTCTTCAATCGACGTGATGCACGTTATGAAGAATGTTTGCGTGAACCTGCTAGGCTTTCTGGGCATGTATGGAAAAACAAAAGATACACCAGAAGCACGGGAGGATCAACAACGTATGAAAGACCCAAACAACATGCATCCACAGAGCAAGACGGATAAAGGGCGTCACTTAAGTCCTGCCAGCTACGCTCTTACAAAAGCAGAGAAGGAAATCTTATTTGATGTCCTTTCAAGTATTAAAGTGCCGTCTGGCTTCTCGTTAAATATAAAGGGAATAATAAATATGACAGAGAAAAAATTCCAAAACCTGAAGTCTCATGACTGTCACGTGATTATGACGCAGTTGCTTCCAGTTGCATTAAAGGGGCTTCTACCGGAAAATGTTCGCGTACCTATTGTTAAGCTATGTGCATTCCTCAATGCAATATCTCAGAAGGTAATCAATCCAGATATGCTACCAAGGTTACAGAAGGATGTGGCCCAATGTCTTGTTAGTTTTGAGTTGGTGTTCCCGCCATCCTTCTTTAATATTATGACGCATCTCCTGGCTCACCTTGTCGAAGAGATTGCCATTCTCGGTCCTGTATTTCTACACAACATATTCCCCTTCGAGAGGTTCATGGGAGTCTTAGAGAAATATGTTCATAACCGTGCTAGGCCAGAAGGAAGCATCTCCAAGGGCTACGGAACAGAGGAGGTCATTGAGTTCTGTGTTGACTTTATCCCTGACATTAAGTCGATTGGTGTTCCTGAATCGCGGCATGAAGGGAGACTACGTAGAAAAGGCACGCTAGGAAAGAAATCAATGTATTGTATGGACGGGATTTCTTTCACTCAAGCACACTACACAGTTTACAAAGTTCCGCCTTGGTGGCCCCGTATATCATTGAACACAAGAATATTGTACGCTCCCAACACCCGGCTCAGTCTGACTCCTGGATTACGCATAAACATATGGCGACTTTCGGCGGTTGGTTCCGGACACATCTCATAAATGACAACATTGTTGGAGATCAGCTATACTTGTTGGCCGGGTCACCATCTTCGACTATATTGATTTTCCAAGGGTACGAGATAAATGGGAACACATTCTACACGATCGCCCAAGATAAAAAGAGCACCAACCAAAACAGTGGTGTCCGCATTGATGCAACAAACAACAACGAGCAAAAGGACACCTATTATGGTTACATAGAGGAGATATGTGAACTTGACTATGGACCTTCTTTTAAAGTCCCTTTGTTTCGGTGCAAATGGGTCAAGCTAGATGGAGTAGGGGTAAAGGTTGACCAGCTGTATGGAATGACAACAGTGGATCTCAACAATCTTGGTTACAGAGACGAACCATTCGTCCTAGCCAATGATGTGGCTCAAGTTTTCTATGTGAAAGACATGTCCTCCAAACCAAAAAAAAGAAAAGATAAGGCAACGAATACATCATACGATGAGCCAAAGCGTCACATAGTTCTTTCAGAGAAAAGAAACATCGTGGGAGTTGAGGATAAGACAGACATGTCAGAAGATTATAATAAGTTTGATAAAATTCCGCCCTTCAGAGTGAATATTGACCCAAGCATCGCGTTAAATGGTGAACATACTCCATGGTTACGACCGAAGCGATCCTAATCAAGGGAGATACGCGAAGGGAGGTTCATGGCCTCCAAGGCATTTTAGGTCACCATATGTATTAAATGTGCCAATATATGGCAAACATGGAACATGATAGCTCATTTTGTGAAGGTTTTTATTGTGATGTTTGCAATTTTCCAAGTTTAATATTTTTCCTTGCAACTATAACACATAATATGACACCACGCGAAGGTGTCATATAAGTACTGCCAGTACCTCCTTGCTTCCTCAACATAGCCGCAGACATGGATAGGAGTAGAAGCACTGGCTCTAGATCCACTGAAGAGAAAGGGAAAGAGGTGTTGGTGTACCATAGAAGAAGTGTGCGGGAGAGGGAGGCAGCACAAGCTAGGAAACCACATAATATTTTTCCTTGCAACTATAACACATAATATGACACCACGCGAAGGTTTCACATTGTTTGGATTATTTTTAAATTCTTATACCCATTTGAAATTATATTCAAAACAGCGGGCATGAAGATTCATAGCCCGGGGTTGAGTCTCGCAAGACTTGCTGTGGATCTCTAATAAAACAACATATTGTGAATCTAAATATAAATTTTACCAAAAATCATGAGCATTAAATCATATACATGTAGTTCAAACCTAGCGGGCCCCTACCGATTTTAAAATGTTTGCAAGCCTGCTAATTTTAACAAAATAATTTTTAGCATTTTAATGTGTTAATATTTCATAGATATTTTTCTAATAAACATTTTGATATGCCATATGTATTTTTCTGATTTTTAATTATTTTACAACATTTTATGGAATGTTGATGATAGCTTCAATATGGAATTTGGCGGGAACAACTGAAAATTTTAAAAATCATTTCAATTGGCCCTTTAGCACCGGTTCGTGGCTCAAACCGGTGCTAAAGGGTGTGGCGGTGCGGTGCCCAGCCAAAGCACCTTTAGCACCGGTTGCTGGCACGAACCGGTGCTAAAGGTCTGACCTTTAGCACCGGTTGGTGGCTTCAACCGGTGCTAAAGGGTCTTTAGCACCGGTTGAAGCCACCAACCGGTGCTAAAGGCCTCACCTTTATAACTTCCTCTTCTTCCTTCCACCCCGCATCCAAAATTTTGCTAAGGACCAGCGCGCGAGGAGCACACCGACGCCGGCAGGCTGCCCAATTTTCACGCCGTCGCCGCCACGCCCGCCGCGCCGCCCGCTCCCGCACCCAGTCTGCCGCCCGCGCCGGCCGCCCGTCGTGCCCGCGCTGGTTTCCCGCCCGATCGAGCCCGCAGCTCCGGCTGCCCGCGCCACCGCACGCGCTCCGCCGCGCCCGTGCCCGCCCGCG
The DNA here is from genome assembly GCA_007115705.1 of Dactylis glomerata. NCBI lineage: Eukaryota > Viridiplantae > Streptophyta > Magnoliopsida > Poales > Poaceae > Dactylis > Dactylis glomerata. The sequence continues at coordinate 337,146 of QXEO01000879.1, read as the reverse complement.
CCGCCGCCACACCGGCCACCCGCGACGCCGCCCGTGCCCGCGTCGTCGCCCGTGCCCGCCCGCGTCGCCGCCCGTGCCCGCAGCTCCGGCCAACCGCCGGCGGTATGCAATTGCAAGGTAATTTTAGGTTTTTTTTAGATATTTTTCTAGGTATTTTTTTCTAGGTATTTTTATTCCTGCAAGATTTGTTAGTTAATTTTAAGTTTAGTTAATTAATTATTTAGTTATTTTGGGTATTTAATTTATTATATGATTAGTTAATTAATTAGTTAATTCTAGGATTAGTTAGGATTTGTTAATTAATTTGTTAATTCTAGGATTAGTTAGGATTTGTTAATTAATTATTTAGTTATTTAGGGTATTTAATTAATTCTAAGATTAGTTAGTTAATTAGTTAATTATAGGATTAATTCTTGGTATTACTTTAGTTATTTTAGGTCTTTTATAACTTTAGTTATTTTAGGTATTTAATTTTTTTAGGTCTTTTATTACTTTAGTTATTTTAGGTCTTTTATGGGGGTTAGGGTTCCGTTATAAAATGGGGGCATTGGCCGGGCGCCGGCGTGGTGGGGAGGGAAGACCTAATCTTCCCTCACCGCACCGGCGCTCGGCCAATGCCCCCCTTTTTTTTTTGTCTCCGTATCATTATAATAATTTGTAATAATTCTTTGCAGAAACTATGGATCTCGGAAGAGACGAATTCCAGGAAAATATTATCGAGGACATCATCCGCGATAATGATGGCGATGTCACCTCGTTGTTTCTAAACAACTCCGGTGAGGGAGACGAAAAAAATCGTAGAGATGGCTTCGATGAGGGTGAAGGTGCCGGAGAGGATGGAGGCACCGGTGAAGGAGAAGGTGCCAGAGAGGGAGAAGGTGCCGAAGATGATGGAGGCACCGGTGAGGGAGAAGGCGCCGGCGAGGTAGATGTGTATTAATAAATTAAGCCTTTGTTGTATAGTTGGATTATTTGATTTGTGTATATACATATATTAACGCTCCTTCTTCTTTTAGCCCTCTGGATCGAGCCACTCTTCTGTAAATAGAAGAGGTCCGGCCAGAAGGTTGGAAGAACATGAAAGGTACCGAATAGAAGAAATCGGTGAAGATGGCGAACCGATTGCTCCCGTGGCTCACACAAGTAAATTTATAAGACAATGCAGAGTTCTTGTTAGGGACAACATTCCGATCACCATTCAAGAATGGAAGAAGACAAAGACGGAACCAGTTAAATATGTCCGCAATAGATTGAAGAATATTCTTTGGAAGAAGCTCATGGTTAATTTTACCCTACCAGAGGCACCAGAGGTGGATCGAACTGAGGTGGGTCCAAATGAGGAGGATTCAAATGAGGAGGATTCAGATGACGATGATCGTCATCTGAATATCATAGAGCGGAAAGTCAAGAAGTGGACTCTTTTGAGGATGGCAATACAATTCAACAACTGGAAGAAAAGATTGTACAAGGATTTTGTCGACCAAAAAAAGACTCCGGTGTTCACTGGACAATATGAGAAGATAAAAGATCACTGGGACGCATTCGTGGAGTACAAGACTTCAGAGGCAGCTAAGCGAAGGTTAGAAATAAATAAGAAAAATGCTGCTAAAAAGAAGTATCACCATACTATGGGGCAAGGAGGCTACAAGACTGGCAAGCCTAAGTGGAAGAAGATGGAGGACGATCTAATTGCCAAAGGGATCATTCCAGAGACATTGAAATGGAATGATCGGTCAAGGGATTGGTTTTACGGGCATGGAGGGAAGTTGGACTCGGAAGGGAAGTGTGTATATACAAAAAAGCATGATGAAGACCCCCTTCCCATTGATGCCCTTAGAAGCGCATCAAAGGATGTTGAAGAGGGAAGGTTCCATCCCGAAAGAGAGAAGGACGAGCTCACGCGCGCCCTTGGGAATGATGAACACCCAGGACGAACACGAACCACTCCGGGCTCCAAACCGTGGAAACTTGGGTTTCCCGTGGAAATGAAGAAATTTCCCGATAGAAGCCGTCAGAGAAGAAAGGAAAGGGAAGCAGACCGCATGTCTCTGATAGAACAAGAGCTGAAGCGGCAATCAGACTTGTTAAATCGGATAAGCCAGCAAAGAACCGCCGCATCTCAGCCACAGATAGAAGCCGGACATGATGCTACCGGCCCACCATCTCAGCGGAAAAGCAGCGTGGCTTCCACGAACCTCCCAGAGGATGATGATGAACCGACGATCCGCTACCCAGTGGATGATATCACGGAGTCGACATCTTGCGAGCTACATGTGAAGGTCGTGAACATAACCATGAAGGTGGCGGTCGGCTATGCCTTACCCATTGGACCAGATTCAACTTATCATTGCCGTCCGATTCCACATGGCTACGCTGTTGCCGGGGTGGATGAAGTTATGGGCGGATTTGAGCAGCTGAAGCTTGACCACCCTGCGGGTGAAGGGGATTTGTACGAGCTGGGAGAAGCCAAGAAGACCACCGTTCTATGGCTAAAGGAATTAATCGTGCTTCCAAATTGGACGCCAAGGTCTCCAGCACGTCACCCTTCTCCACCGCCACGTCAGCCTTCTCCGCCATCTCCGCGTCAGCCTTCTCCGCCATCTCTGCCGCATCAGTCTTCTCCAGCATACCAGCCTTCGCCAGCTAGTGAGCCGTCTCCGCCACCTCCACCCACTGAGGCTGAGAGCCAAAAGCGGAAGCGTACCATCGCCGCTCCCAAGAGTAACCGATCACCGATCCGTCGACAGGAGCCCCTTCCAAGAGTACCTAAGGTTCCTCCAAAGAGACCTTACGACTATACTCCGGAGGAAAATGCGGCGAAGGTACAAGAGAAATCAAAGAACTTCTTTGAAAATTTGAAGAGAAAGAAGACCGAGCAGTCCGCCGAGCAGCCTCCTCTAGATCCAAAAGTGTTAAAAATGTTGAAGAACCTTCAGCAACCCGAGCCAAGGCTTGCATCAGATTATGACCGCACTATTCTCAAGTCAGATGCAGCAAATCGGTCGAAAGGTAAATCAGTTCCTCAGCTCGGAGAACAGATGAACTCTTGCCCCCCACTCCAAGTGTTTCCCGATGTCCAGTATGATCCAGAGATCATAGCACTGTACAAAGAGGAGGCCGAAGCTGCAGGTATGTCTGTTGCTCAATACTTAAGCAGGTGTGATTTCCCCACGGCTGAAGTAGTAGCATACAAATACCGGCATGGGAGCCCTCTCGTCAGACCCGAGGAGATTCCGAATCTACCAACAAGAATGCGAAAATTGCATAAGTGGTACTTGGAAGCCTCACAGCATGGGCAGAATTGGATCGTAATGGGAATTAATGATGAGCATTACTTTCGTGGAACCGACGACATAAACATCAAATTTGCTGAATTATTTCAGTTATACAATCATGATGCCCTCGACAAATCGATGATCAGTGCCTATTGTTTGTAAGTATTATTTTTCCTTGTAACTATAAGTCTTTATCTCATCTCGTTCATTGCATGCATAATTTTACTCACTATATTATGCAGATTGAAGAAACTCGAATGCAAAAGAGGACAAATCTATGATATTGGGTTCATTGACCCATATACCGTGAACGAGGTAACTCTCCATAACCATATCAAGGACACGGAGGATAACTTGGTACGGGCGTTAAGGAAACAAGAAACCATGACGAAAATACTATTTCCTTACAATTTCAAGTGAGTGTGTTAACTGTCTTATACACATTACTATATATTTTGGTTACTCGATGTTAAGTGTGTGTTATGTGTGTGCGCAGCTATCATTTTATTCTGCTAGTTATTGAACTTGATAGAGGACGAGTACTAGTCATGGACTCGAAAAAAAAATCCCTTGAGACATTCGGGGACATGATTGATACACTCCAGCGGTAATTTCAATCATTATGCATGGCACTATATCAGCTACTTTCGTTCATTTCCCGATATCAAGTAATTACTAACTTCTTTATTCATTTTATTTGCCGAGCAGTGCTTGGAAACGGTTCACGGCTAAGGCACCGGGTCCCTGGAGAAATGAGCTTGAATTTAAACAAGTACCGGTAAGTACTACTAGCTAGGTCCGCGCATCTCTTTGGTTCTAGTTTCAATACCATTATCATCCTTGATTATTATTTTGATTGAACTCTATTCTCGTAAAGTGCTTGAAGCAAGAAAACGGGAATAATTTATGTGGATTCTATGTCTGCGAGTTCATGCGAGAGACTTATCGTGAGAAGAGAAGACTAGAACAACTAGATGTACGTAAACAATATTCACAATTTTATTTTATTACCATCATTTATGTTGAGTTTCTTCATTCATATATATTGATCCCCTTCTTTACATTAGATCGAACTGAAGCGGGATCGTCTTCTAGCAACTGAGCGTATACGAGCAATTCAAGAGGAACTGGCGGGATTCTTACTTGATGAGGTCATAGCACCAACCGGTGAATACCATCGGCATTACGATTTTGGAAAATCGTAGCTGAAATTATATTGTATATATTCATGAACGTGTACAATGTTCCATTATGTAATATGTTCGACCAAGCACGATAAAAGATAACACGTACTAGCTTCGATCCCTATATGTATGATGACATTGTGTAATATATATGATGGTTTCTTTTATATGTGCATCAACATTTTTCAAATACCCGAAAAAACCGTATTTCAAAAGGCTAGGGATTAGGGTTTTAGCCAAACACGGCAGGGGCTGCCACGTCACCATCCTCTAGCACCGGTTCATATTACAAACCGGTGCTAAAGGTCCATCGGCAGGAGCTCGTCTACACGGCCACGTGGAGACCCTTTAGCACCGGTTCGTAACGCAACCGGTGCTAAAGGGTTAGGGCATTAGTCCCGGATGCGTTGCACCGGTTGCAAAACCGGTGCAAAAGACAGTTAGCAACCAGTGCTAATGCCCCGATTTCCACTAGTGGCCTCTCTCTAGGTCTAATGATTTTATTTGACTAGGTCTCATACACTTAAAGAACCATGAGGCCCAATCACTGACCAACGACACCAAGCGTATGAAGATTCTACCCTACAATGGTTGGTCTTTCATCGGAATGACTATATTCGTTAAAGATTTCAAGAACTGTAACCTGGTTTGCTTGCCAATACTTTTATTTTTATGGTTGATGTTTCAGCTGTGTTATAATTGGTGTGATCTGTCCCTTCGGGGACATTCGATAATTGGTGTGATATATTTATTTATATCTAATCAGGAAGAGTAAAGATATTTCATTTCAGTGCTATCACTTTCTGTGAATATTTGTGTTTTGACTAGACTTGAATGATTACTGAAAATGAGTGACCGACTGTGTTGGTGGGAACCACGCAGCAAGTCATGTTTTGTGTTCTGTTTTGCATATTCAGAAATATAGTTTCTAATTTTTATTATGAGTATCCTCTTCCAACCCAGGTCATATGTACCTTGCTGACAATATGACATTCAGTAGTAGTTTATACTGATTTTTTCTCAGTCACTCCAGAAAACGTAGTGCATAGCATGGCTTACAGTAAGTTTTCAACGGATATAATGACTTATTCTTATTTCAGATTGGTTGTGTGAAATCATCTGAATTGTCTCTCTATTTACAGTGCAAATTATTCACCTTTATTTCAGCTTGGTTTTAGAATGTCGCATCTGGAAACTCCAGTGCTTGCACCTTCCTGCAAGTTGTAAATAACTTACAGCTATCTTAGTCTCATTATAGCTTCTATTGCTGGTTTCGTGTTCTTGAATGCCGCTGCTCTCGGCACATATTGTTCTTAGTGAGACAGTTATTTTTGCTGATCAGCATCGTAATTGTATATATTGTTTCATATGATTCAGATAGGCATTATAAATCCATTTTGCTACAACAATATATAATTTTATGTCTCTAAATTAAATGCATGCAGTGTTCTTTAACAAATGGATTTTCTGCCTCCTGCATAATTTGGCTGAATTGTGCAGCTGTGCTTATGATATCAATCTGGACATATTGACTCTTTCAATTGCTTTAGATAATTTTATAAGGTTATATTCTACATGTTTGACATTATGCAAGACACAATAATAATAACGTGATTCCACTTCTTGGAAGTTATTTCCTCAACTGAACCATTTTACTTGAATTTTGCTCTCTTTCTAAGAATTGATATCACTCTAACTAGGTGTTTCAAGAATGGGCGGTTCATTGATTAGAGGCGTGTGAAAAGAAAGAGAATCTGTATCTATTTTTTATCCGCGGTAAATCAGAAATTTTTACTGACCATTACTTAGGTTTGAAGTTGTGTTTAATAGTAAGTTTTGTTTTCGAGCTCACCTTTTCTTCATATACGGTAACATTAAAGGCTTGTAACAAAAGCATTGCATTGTCGTCTCTATGTCGCACCTGGGGTCGATTTTTCGCTCCTGTGGTCATATCCTTAATCTTGGAGATATTTTCATGTTTGCCTCATGCTTTCATGTTGGTTCTTTCTAACATTTACCTGTTGTTCTAGATCATATAGACCTACAGGATTTTAGACAGTCCCCAGTGGCATGGTTCAGTTATCTGTTAGACTACTTTTAGTTATTTTTGCTAAACGATGTGTTGTCAAGTCTTAAAATCCTTCTTGTGCGCCTTATTTTTTGCAAGGGAAATTATACTGATCACCCTTAGAAACATCCTTCTTTCTCTGTGTTAGTGAATTTTGTCTGATTCACCTTTACGAATTGCCAGAAAGTTACTGGTATGTTCAGAATACTTGATAGTTAAACAAGATTAAAGAGCTTGAGATAGTCGAGGCAGGTACATAGTTGGATCCTCTCCGTTGGATAAAGACTTGAACTCTCTACTATTTGGAAAGTTCACACATGGAACATTTTTCAGGACTCTCCCAGCATCATACAACACCGTAATTTTCTGGACTCTTTCCATACATCACTGAAGTCTCTACAGAAATGAGGGCATCATGAGCTCTAATCTATTGACTGTCTTATTGCTGCAAGATCTAGGGTGATCGAATGGGAACAGCGACAAATGAAGCAAAAACAATTTTGAAGACAATTATAAATCAAGGGGCCTCGGAGATGCAAATCAAGGGGCCTCGGAGATGCATATTGGCAAATGTTTGGCCATCTCAACTTGACTCTGCAGAACGTGGGCAAGTTCCTTATGAAACTGATTCTGATTCTATGACTATCTATACCTGTAAGCAATTGCATTGATGAATCTCGATGTGCCTACTTAGCTGCATTCACTATTTGTGTTTTTCTATCTTGTCCTGTCAGCCATGTCATAGCTACACCCCATGAGCTTGGGCTGTGATACAGTAGTATTGACAGAAGCACACAGGAATTAGCCATTACACTGTTGTACTACTATTGTGAAAAAAATAAAGGCACTTAACATGGTTAATTTTGTTGATGCGGGAACTGAAACATCAGCGGTTCATTGCTTTTGTTGACTAGCTTGTCCTAAACCTCAGCTCCGATGAAGTGATTTTAGCACCTGTTTCTTCCTTCTCCATACATGGGTTGCTGCAGGTATGGTTTGCACTTGGAAATGGAAGGAAATGGCACTTAGCGCATTTTTTACCTTCTCTGGTTCAGTACATGAAAACAGAGCCATGTCGGTCAGCTTCATGTCCCTCTTGCTTGATACATTGCTAGAACGGGTCTTATGCACGAGAGTAGTGACTGAGCATTCAATTATTAGAATTTCTCAGTGAGATTGAGAAAATTCAAGAGTGTTATTTGCGTGCTCCTGTGGCTTTGTTATGTGTTGCTTACACCAAGGAATTGATTTTGAGAAAATCTGATGCACATGTGTTTTTTTTAAAAGCTACTGAGTAGCTTCAGATGGAATGTTGTCTTGAATTATAATTAACAAATAGCTTCAGATGGAATGTTGTATGCATTTTATTGTGTTTTTACATATACAATTTCGTCTTCATTGACAATCAGGACATCGTCATTTATGTATGCATCAATGCATGATTTCCACGGGATCGTGCGCAAAGGTGCACCCCTAAATCTAGTATCCTAAGACCTCACCATTCCTGTGTGTGTTTCAGTCACATCTCGCCACCACTCAACCCTGCTGCACGCTCGACATACATCGGGCGTAGTTCTAACTGACGGGAAGAAGAAAATTTCCGCTGTGCCTTGCCTTCAAGTAGAACCCTGGTGCCCCATTGTGCCGCTTTGTTTTTCGATAAAGAGTATATATTAATATCCAGAAGATATCAATTACACCCAGCCTCTGCAACGACACAGTACCCTAGCGGCATTGCGGATGCATACAGCCAAAAGAAAAAAGAAGAATTAAAAAAGAAGAAGAAAAGTCCCGCTATAGTGATCTATTTCTTGTAGCAGCAACACTAACACCACCAAGACAGCACCAGAAGTTCAGCTTCTCCAAAAGCGACGCCTCCAAGAAGGAAACAGTGCACAAGTGTCATCATCGCCCAATCGTAGATCTTAGGTTTTCACCCTGGAGAAAGTCTTCGCTCACAAAACAAATACCTTCAACAAGGACATCGCCAGACACAACCAATTAAGGCCAGACCTTGGATTTTCATCCTGAAAGGTAAGGCTTTGAACTTCTCTTGTGTTGTCGCCCCACTTTCGATGCCGCTGCTCCAAGTCACGAAACACCAAGCCAATTCCTATCGCCACAAAGACTCGAAACACCATTGCTTGTCGTCATATCTTGGATTCCATGACATTCTCCGCTAGCTGACTTCACCATTAAACGAAAAATTGTGCCACATGATGGTAACAGTCAGCAGAGCTTCGCAGCGTTCCCTCTGAAACCAACCGGCCAGATAAAATACATGGGTGCATACGACCGAATTCCATCCGATACAGCAATCTCCAGGCAGGAGTCGCCCAGTGGAGTTCGCTGGCGGAATATTCTGTAACACGACACTCCAGCCATATCAATGAGGACGGGCATCCGGTAAATCTTCATCTTCGTGCGAAAAGGAATTCTAGGACCGCCTCCTTTATTCAAACCGAGCAAGCAGCCCCCACGCCACTCGTCGAAAACAGCGTCGCCAGTAAGTATATTATTGGTTTTCAGTTGCTATGAAATCATTTGGTTTTCTCACGCAGCTTACATGAAACATGCCAAATAGATTTATTCATACTGATTTTGTGTGTGTGGTATTAGCAGTTCGAACAGTAACAAAGGACCTCAACATGGATCATGGATGTCGTTCTCTATTGTCGAGCTTCCATCACATGAACAGAAGTGTCATGTCACAAACTCTATGAATGCATGTCCGTGTCCCTTTCTAGACAGGTTTTGGATAAAAAAATGTCTTCTTTTCACTTTCAGTCTGACGAATCATGTATGTATATTGTGTATTATGGAAGTATTGTTTCTTCAATGTATATTTAGTCTGAGAATCATAGCAGAATTAATAAACTTCTGAATTCAAGCTACCTTCTCTAATGTGATTGCTACATTGTACTAACCGAATGAATTGAAAATTGTTACATGTCGATAAGGTCGAGTCAGTTTGTCCACTCGTGGACGGCCAGCAGATTAAGCCACACAATTATTTATCTTGATCAAAGTTAACTGACAGATTATACAACAGACTATATCCTTACGTGTTAATTGGACTCATAATCTATATTTCAGATGTTTGTTCTTTGTATTCTCAGATGTTAACCTAAAAAAAAAACCTTATTCACGCAAGACGTGTTGTAAAATCAAGACATGATCTCGATGAGGTTTTGTTGTTAATCAGTGGAACCAGGGGTGATGACCCCGTTGTTTTTTAAAAAAACTTTATTGGCCTTGCCATAATACCGTCCTGTATGATCCATTATTCAATTTGGAATTCTAATTCCATACCAATGCAATGTGAGGGCTTTGAACAATGAATAATTCACACCCCTTTGTTTTTTCCGGGTTAGTCTTGCCAGTAAATAATGTGGTTGAAGGTGATTCCTTATTGCTCTCTTTGTATTATTGTTGTTGTAACGGTTTAGTTTTATTCCATGGTTGCAGGATAAGTGGGTTGTTAGCACCTAAATGGTAGACTAACGCAATTTCTCAGTATAGCTTTTTCAACCATCCTCGGTTTAATCATAAAAAATGAGAATGGGCGCAACCAAGACAATGGGCACATCTTAGCATCAACGATTGGTGGAAGCTCCTCGCAAGCGGTGCCACTCCTCAACGCAAGACTTTAGCTTCTCTAACTTTGCTTACGGTGTCGGAGATATGGAATGAGAGGAATGCTAGAGTTTTTAATAACAAAGCATCCCCCTCTTTTGTAATCGTTGATAGGATTAAAAATGAGGCGCGTTTGTGGGTGATCGCAGGCGCTAGGAAGTTGGGTAGTATCATGCCGGGAGAGTAGGCTTTTGTGGTGTACACTTTACTTTTTTGTAATCTTCTCCTTAATTAATGGAATGGAATGAGGCAAAGCTTTCGCCTCCGTTTCAAGGAAAAAAATTACTAAAAATTACCACAACAACGCGCGAGGTACCTTCTAGTAATTACTATAATAACCGTGGATGAACCTTTACCTGGATGAATAGGAAGAAATGATGGAAGCAACCATAACTCGGGAATAACTGGATTGTTTCCTGACCACTCGTATGCACCAATTATCTGTTGGGACATATAAAAGTATGAGACTTGATACACACATACACAGAGAGAAAAAGAAAGAGAGACACATGCACACGCGCACGCCCACGCACACGTACACACACACGCACGCACATGTACACGCATGCACACAACGATACAGATTACTAGACTTATATGCACGCACTTTCTCATCATATTATGTAAAATATATTACTCCTTTCGACTCATATTACTCTTCGCTAGTATAGATATATCTAGACACATTTTAGAGCTAGATACATCCATACTAGCGAAGAGTAATATGGGTCGGAGGAAGTATGATTTTTTAATAAATAGTGCTAATAGGTATTATAACCAAGTGGTTTTTTATAAGATCAAAGTTGGCCTCATCTTATCAAACTTTGCTTACAAGTTTACACTCATGTATATATTAAATAGAGTACTATAGCAAGTCATTGTTTATTATGACACATACCGAGAGAAATATCTTTCCCCATTGTGGCACCGCAGTTGCACTTCCATGAGCTATTATCCAAGCTTGCCCTTTTTTCAATGCATCATTATCGTCAACCAACATCTCACCAAGAAGCCTTAGTGCTGCATAATTCAAACAGGATCCAAGCATCGTGCTAGGGCTGATCACATTGATCCCCCAGCCCCCATCCTCATTCTGCAAAGATTATTACTTCATACGAATTTTGTATGCACTTAGCTTCCGTGAAAGGAACTTATATATTATAGGTTACATGCCTGGTGGTTGTAGATGTGGCGACATATTTCACGTCGATGTTCTAATGATACGACAATGTCAAGTGATCTAGTAACATATAAGGAGAATATCTGCAAAATAAGCAAAGCCTTAAAAACATTGGGTTGAAATAGTAACTTTGAAAAGAAAGGAGAACTACAAAAGTTCAATTTATTTCTTGTTCTATACTCAACAACGTCACCAGCTCGCTGCTGATTACCTTTACGACATGTTCCTGCACAGCTCTCTCCCCAGTGCTCCTCCTCCCGCATCCGACTATGTGCTATACTCTCTCTCTCTCTCTCTCTCTCTCTCTCTCTCTCTCTCTCTCTCTCTCTCTCTCTCTCTCTCTCTCTCTCTCTCTCTCTCTCTCTCTCTCTCTCTCTCTCTCTCTCTCTCTCTCTAACTTTCACTTAGTTTGTGCATTTGTATTCCCATATCTCTCACTCACCCTCTCCCACACAAAGTTTCTCTCTCGGTGATAATGGAGGAGCAACGCTGATGCAAAGGAGCACCTAGATGGGAGGAAAGAGGATTGCCTATGCGAGAAGGAGATCCTCATCGACTCGCATGGAAACCACAAGGAGGATTAGCTCCTCGTCAAAACTAGCTCCCTCTATGCAAGTCCTCCTCCACCGTCCCTGTCACCTAATTCCCCCAAGATAAGCTATATGCGTTAGCCATTCATCATCTATTGAGGCGAGCCAAGGAAATGGATATGTGTGATTTCGGATATCACGCAACACAATTTATTTTAGGGTTTAGTCTAGAAAGTTTTTGGGTTTAGTCTAATTCATATTTTCTACTTATTGGTTACGGGCATGGAAACTTATATGAGGCAATTAAATGTGATAATAAAGTTCCCGTGTGATTAAGTCTAGTTGTACTCCCTCCATACCAGCTGGGCCGACACGTAGTTTAAGAAAAAATAACTATTAATTTTATCAAAAAATATGAATTATAAATCACAAAAATATATATCACTGAATTCACATTTAAAAGGTATTTGTAAGATTTATGTGACATATAATTTCTATTTTGTTGATCAAATTTATGGTCATATTTATTTCTTAAACTATGTGTCAGCCCCACAAACCGGTATGCAGGTAGGAGTAATAGTTATGATTATTAGTAGTAGATTAGTAGTATTTTAATGAATTTCTATGATGGTGAAATAAATGAATGATCCATTTCCCATTTTCTTGCATTATGCGTAAACTTTTCGTAAACATGGAGGAAAAAGATGAACGAGGTTCTAATTTATGGCCTTGTTGATGAAATCGATGTATTGAGAACATCATGTCATGTCATGCTTTAGAGAAACATTAATATGAGAGCCCCTGTCGGGTATACAGTCTTTGCCATCTCACCGATAGACATCATAAGACCCATCGATACAATATGCTAGCTATAATTAGTTAGCTCTTATATGGGCTTTACTTAGAATTTAATTATTCAAAGCATGCATGATATTGGGCCTAGGCTGCATGCATGATCGCGTTTCAGTCTTCTCTGCTAGATGCCTAGGTCCTTCGGCCACCAACCTAGCCGCCGCCCCTAATCTTCTCGCCGCCGCCGGAGGGGTGATGGGCAAAGCCTGGCCGCCTCAAGGAAGGTGGCGGCGGGGATCTTCCTCCCCTCGCTGGCGGTGCGGAGGGGGCCCGAGGCCGTCGGGAGTGCGGCGTGCCGTGGTCACGGCAGCTGTAGGCGGGGTCGGTGGTGGGCATCACGGTGATGCTCCCGGTGGCCATCGGCGCCGGCGATTATCGACCTGGGCGGCCCGGGCTGCCTGCTTCTCCGCCGGTCTTGCTGGTGGGAGGAATCGGGCGGTCTGATCTGTTGGATCAGCGGCATGAGGAAGGCGCCTCACCACCATTGCGGCGAGCTCGCATGGATGGCTGGGCTGCCAGACTCGGCTGCGTGATCTGCCAGCGGGTGGTGTGGGGGCTGCCCTGCTCGGCTTCAATAAAGGAGGTGGTCCTAGGTTCTTCCAGCGTCAAGATGAGATCGACCGGATGCTGGCCCCCTTTGATCTGGCTGGACGGTCGTGTTCCGGAGGTCTCCGCCAGCAAACTCCACTGGACGATCCATGTCTGGAGATTGATGGATCAAGTGATCCTCGGTCATGCGCACCCATGTTTTTTCTGACCGTTTGGGTTCAGAGGGAGCGTTTCGAAGCTATGCAGGCTGTTAATACCATGGAGCACGCTTTCTCGTTCAATGGTGCTAGCGGAGAATGTCATTGTAGGCAAGATCTGTGGGCTAGCAATGGTGGTTTCTGTCTTTGTGGCGATGAGGAACTGGCCAGGTGTTCCATGACTTCGAGCAGCGGTATGCAAGTGGGGGCGACTGAACAGGAGAAGTCTAAAGTCTTATCTTTCAGGATGAAAATCCAAGGTCTGGCCTTAATTGGTTGTGCCTGGCAATGGCCTTGTTGAAGGCATTGTTTTGAGAGCGACGACTTTCTTCAGGGTGAAAACCCGAGATCTTTGATCGGACGACAATAGCGCTTGTGCACTGTTCCCTTCTTGAAGGCGTCGTTTTTTGGAGAAGCTGGACTTCTGGTGCTGTCTTGGTGGTGTTAGTACTGCTGTTCTAAGAAATAGATCACTTTGTCGGGACTTTTCTTTTTGTAATTCTTCTTTCTTTTTTGGCTGTGTGCATCCGCAGTGCCGCTAGGGCAATGTGTTGTTGCAGAGGCTGGGTGTATGGTATCTTCACGATATTAATATCTACTCTTTATCTAAAAAAATGTGCTATAGTCAGCGCTACTGCAACAGCCGGCTTGCCTCTTTCTCCTATTTTATCTCTCCTCTACATAGAATTTTGTTGATGTGTCAAATGTTATAACCCGCTGAACAGACATTATTGTACTTGCTCTTATATGTTTTCTGAAAGTGCCACATGTAAAAACACACACCCCTAGGCCATCGGGGTTGCACTCGTTAACTTCAACCCTAGAAGGGATTTATTAAAATTTATACTATTATTTAATCCCTACACGGTTGAGGTAAATGAAAGCATGTCTTGGATCCTCTAATCCAAAATACTTACCATGAAATAACAGACCAAAACGAGTGTTTAAATACATGCTTTTTTAGACAAGTACTTCCTCCATTCCAAAATGTAAGTCACTTTTAATTTTCGCTGGTCAACAACCGATAACTTTGACTATAATTTGTTCTTACAATTTGTCCCCAAAATTAGTATAAAAATATATAAAATAAAAGAAATTTGTAAGACAAATCTAAAAATATAATTTATATATACCTAATCCATATAACTTAGTGTATAGTAGTGGTCAAAATTATATATTAAAAACGAACGCACCTTACATTTTAAGACAGAGGAAAGTACTAATCTAGACCACAGGGGTAATAAACATCCACTAACGGTCAGCCGACAGTCAGTGTAAATAAATTTCAATTGCTAAGAGGGAATTTCAGCCACGCACACCCACCAACAATTGGGCTTAACGGCCCAACACTAGTCGGCTATTTTGAGGCAGTGACCATGTGTCCAATGCTACTTTAGATCTTCTTTGGCTATCGTATGTCTAGTATGAGTGGATTTTTTACGAAATGGCATCGGAGCCTCTGCCTCTGCATCGAAGAGATGCATTGATTTTGCTTTACATTCTTTATTTAATAAAAACTAACAAAATGTCTTATAATGATTATACAAACTAAAGGCTCGTGCCTCGTCTATCTCCATCGCCACGAAACTAGTACAACACTAAAGGATTAATCAAGGCCTTATGCCTCGTCTATCTCCATTGCCGACTCCCCAGTGATATCTAAAGAGAGCACATATGTGCAAGCTCCAAAGGTCACTTTCACCCTCTCTTTCTGCCAACCTAACTTCAGGATGTTAGACCGGAGCAAAGCCTCTCATCAGGCTTGCCATCGATGCCACCACGGCGCTAGAAGGCATCCCCATCTTGCGCGAGTCTAACATGGAACGTCCGTCATCGAGACTTTGTTGCACCACGCCGCCCGGACTCGGTGTCATCGACGAAGTAAATGAACACCATTTCACCTCTTGCCTCCACCATCTAGGAGCTGTTCCTAAAACGATACGGCTAAGAGGAAAAGGTAACACGAAACGCCGCCGTCATCCGATCTGGTAGATCAAGAGCTAGACTTTCTCGAGGTCTAGCATGAGTGGTAGTAGCGTTTTTAGCGTATGCAGATGTAGAGTGTATTGAAGTTGCTGATACAACAAATGATTCAGGCGGACGCATCAAAGAAGCACAGAGGCACTCGGCCGACAAAGGAAACCACTGGGAAGTGAGAAGCAGTGCGAGGCACATAGAAGATACTAGAAGACCTATGGCGCGATTGGTAGCCTGCATCCTTTTTTGGGCTCCCTGGGCGTAGGCGCTGGGGGGCCTGGGTCGCACCATACGATGCAAAAACCAATCTGAGCGTTTTGTTTGGTGGCCAACATCGCATCTAGAGAGCCCAAAGGCCCAGTTTGATTGGTACCCTGCGCGAGCCAGAATCGCCTGAACTGGATTCATGGTTGTCTGTTTGGTTCATGCTGTGCATGTTATCTGGTCACCTCTTCTCTACGGTGGTGAGGTTAACAAAGCACACCACCAAGACACTACCTCATAACACACAGCGACAACTACAGTTCTTGAATTACAGCCATATAGGT
This sequence comes from Dactylis glomerata, assembly GCA_007115705.1. NCBI lineage: Eukaryota > Viridiplantae > Streptophyta > Magnoliopsida > Poales > Poaceae > Dactylis > Dactylis glomerata. The sequence goes on along the minus strand of QXEO01000879.1, from coordinate 321,150 downwards.
CGGGCCCTAGCTACGTACGAATAGCAGTTACTCAGTTAAGCACAACTTGTTTACCATGTCAGCAACTTGACATGCATTGAAACCCTAGCTACTTACAAATGACAGTCAACACTACATACCGGGAAACAGTTCGACAATGGCGGCCTAGGAGGGTGAAAACCTTGATTCTTGCTTCAGTGTCAACCGTAGAAGACATCAGTTCTATGCGCCCACATTGCTTGAGCCCAGGCGTTCCTCTTGTTCTTCCAAGCCTGAATGTCGCCCTGCTCGACACCATGTCCATTGTCATCACCATCAGGAGTAACGTCATCCACATCTGGGACATACTCATCCTCGCCCCAGCCCAGGATCCAGTTATGCAGGATGCAACAAGCAAGAACAAGCTTCACTTGAGTTGGGAAAGTGTGGAATGGTTTCTGATCAAGGATTTTGAACCTATTTTTCAAGGCAGCAAAAGCTCTCTCAATGGTCACCCTGAGGCTAGAGTGCCTAAGGTTGAAGAGCTCCTCTGCATTTTGTGGTATGTTCCTTGAAGAGAACTCATTCAGATGATACCTGGTTTTCCTGAAGGGGGGAGGATTCCTGGCCGATAAGTGTAACCTACATCTCCAAGGTAGAACTTATCTTCAGGGAGATGAATGCCATCAGGCATGTTCAGGCTGTCGTTAAGAATGCTGGCATCATGGGCTGATCCTTCCCAACCAGCAAGAACATAAGTGAACTTGAGGTCGAAATCCACGGCAGCTAGTACATTCTGGCTGGTGTAGTGTTTCCTGCCTCTGTATGCTACTGATTGGGATCTCGGAACTCTAACAGTAACATGAGTGCAATCAATTGCCCCAATGCAGTCCTGTCATGATAATAATAGACAGAGAGTCAAGATTATGTGCATTGCAGAGTTCGAAATGAGTGTGCAAATGATAATACCAGTTCCAGCTCACCTTGAAGTACGGGTACCATCTCTTGCTGTATCTTATCTTGCTTGGAATGTCACCTAATGGAGGCTTGATCACCTCTTGCCTAAGCTCCCCAATTGCATAAAGGACTTGGTTGAAATAGCGAGATATAGTCTCTATGGATCTTCTAAAGGTGTTGTGTATAACTCTGAACCTCTGGTTATGACCGACAACATGAAGAAACATAGCAACTTGCTCTTCCACAGAGGGGTGGATGCTATCTGACAGCAGTCCTCTCTCCCTAAACCTCTTGACTAGTTCATAGAATGGGGCTCTTCTCATCCTAAGCATCTGAACAGCCTCAACATCATTCATGTTGTAGATCCAGTTCAGATTGGCAATCCTCTCTTGATCTCGTTGAAGCATCGGACCATAACTCACGTCTGGATACGCAGCGCGCATGACTGCTCTTTTGTGCAGGAGGAGGAGCCAAGCCTGAATCACAGCAACTAGTGCTGCTGCCTGGTGGATCAGGCTCATCTGGCTGCCCTAAGGAAATAGATCTACAATGAGGGTCTGCTAAATCTACCGACAACGCTACAATAAGCCGGAGGGCATGGTGATGTACCTGTGGCATTTGAGACCGCCGCCGCGTATTTGGAGTAAAAGCCCGGAGTTGAAGAAGACCTCCGCCGCGCCTCCCTCGGCCGGAGATGGAGTAGACCTCCGCCGCGCCTCCCTCGGCCGGAGATGGAGTAGACCTCCGCCGCGCCTCCCTTGGTCGGAGATGGAGTAGATCTGTGTAGCCGCCGCCGCCGCCGTCGAGACTGGTTAGGGGGTCTGTTTTGTTGGGAGGTGACCGAAAAGAGGACATGTGACACTACAAGCCCGCGAAACGCTGCCACCGATTTCACTGTCTCCCGCGCTCTTGAGGTGGTCTTCCGCGCGCACGCCACTCCCACTTTTTGCACCGCTGGCGCCTGCCTCCAGGGAAACGGCCGATTCGAGAGTATCCAGCGGGCCTGGGCCGGAGGTGCTTTACGCACCATGCCAGCCACAACGCAGCCCGCCATATGGCATCCAATCAGCCGGCTCTTGCATCCCAGGGGCCTGTTTGAACTGCTTGCAGGCTACCAAACGCGCCCCTAGTGACCGGTTAGGGATTTGCTGTATTGGTGGTGGCTTACTTTGAACAGTGCCTACGCACACATTTGCAATTCACGCCCGCTCTCTCCTCGGGTCCTTCTCCACTCTTTCTCAATTTCCCGTTGTGCATCTAGCAGCGACTGTTACGGTTCCGGCGACTTGTGGATCTTGCATAGTTGCATGCTGCCTGATTTTTGTCGAGATGTCATCATAAAACTCCCACTTCCATAGAAGCACCGAGCTTCCATTTGTGAGCTGCCCCAGCTGCTGGCGGCTCATGGCGAACTCATGTTTTAGCTGTGGCACACCTTCAGAACCTGAGAGGCTGTTCTTCACATGAGACCATATTGGGTCGGAGATGAAGGTAATTTTTTGAGCTATCATTATTCAACTTTTGTCCGTGCTACGTGACTTTATGGAGATGGATTTTTGGTTCAAATTGACCACTTGATCTTGCATTTTCAAATTTGTGCTCCGATTGAGTTTTGGGCTTTGTGTCCCCTATCCATCATCTTTCCTCTCCCTCTCTCTCTCTGAGTTGCATATCCTGTAACTATAGTTGTCATCCTAGTTCCCCTTATATTTAATTGGAAACACACATCGTTGAACTATTGTCTGCATTGTGGAACATAATTCGGAAATCCTGTTTTGGCTCCCGGATCCAGATACTCCCTATTTGTGGACCAACGGTTGCGTGACATGTAATCCGTGGTCTCGCGTATAACCACGTGTATAACATCCGTATTCTGATTTAAAAACTGTGCGGGACTAAGAGCAAGAACAATAGTGAGCCGACAGCCGGTTATAAGCAATTGCCACATTATCTATAGCTAATCTTATACTCCCTCCGATCGGAAATAACTGTCGGGGATATAGTACAAACTTTATACTGAGCTACTACAAAATTGCCGACAGTTATTTCCGATCGGAGGGAGTAGCTAACTTGTATGATAGTTAGCTAAAAAAGTATACAACTTTATGAATACATGATCCACTTGACACTCTCACAAAGTGACTAGGAGCACGTGCAAAAGCTAGCTCTTGCATGAGAGTCTACCTCTCTTCTTTCTCATTTTCTCTCTCCTCCAACTCATCACAAATATATTATTTTAATCCTTTGTACTTGCTCTAACGGGGGAGCGCATTGATTCCAACCGGTCTCGTTACTAGAAATCCCGATCCACATTGGTGGGATTAGTCTAGCAGCGGTTCCCTTATTTTTCTTCCCCCGCCGCACCATCAAAACTGGATGCCACCGCCGCTGCTCCCGTCGACCAGGGACGGGGAGATGACAGGGAGGTGCCTAGACACTCACCCCAAAAGCCGCACCGTCGAGGGGGCCGCACCACCAAGCCCTCCATGGCAGTCGGCGGTCGGGGGCATGATCTGTGGCCTCCGTGCCCGGATCAGGCAGGGAAGGGGATGGTGCTGCTGCACCATGGGCTCCTGCCCTATGCAACTTCTTACTGACTTTCTTAGAAGGCTTCCTATATGCTTAACACATTGACGTCTAAGGCTAAGCTTTCTTTCTAATGTTAAGCCGGGGATCTAATAGTCCACTTCACCTTGGCATGCTTCCATCAGTGCCTCAAAACCGCTGTTCTCCAATGGACGGAAGAAGCCCCGCTTTCTCCAGAAATTAGATCAAGATCCCGCGCCATGGCCACAAATCGAGAGGAAGCCGGTAGATGCGCTGGGAAAAGGCAGGCCGGGTCCCCGCATGTGGAGGTGGATGGCAGTGGCGGTGCGCTCGCTGTGGACTTCTCTTTGCTAGATTTTTATTGATGTAGCACTGCTGCTACCTGTCTGTTTGATGCAGACTTGCAATCTTGCGTACATAGAGTATTCTGGCAGTAGATTAGTCTACCGGTGGTGCCCTTTTTTTTCTTCCCCCGCTACTGCAAATATGAAGCACCAGCAGAGGGCGCTGCCCCTCCGCTCCCTCCCCACCTCCTCTTTTATGATATGCCAACCCAAACGAATAACGTATGGATAAAATAGTCGATCCTTTGGCTCTATCCAAACAGGTAGAGCTGTCCGAATGGTCCACGCGCACCTATTTCGGCCTCAGATTTGAGCCGGAAATGCATCGGCCCAGATAGCGCGTTCGTCCGACCGAGCGCCCCTCTTGTCCGTCCTGGACACAACCGACAGAGGCACCAAGGCATTTCCACACCCCTCCCTTAGTGTTGCCCTGCCGTTCCCTCGCCGGTGCCACCACCGCCGCTGTCGGTTCCCGATTGCTGCCCCTACCGCCAAAAAGGCCCCTTGTTCCACCTCTTCCCAAGACCGCCCATAGCCGCCGTCGGTCGTCCAGTTCAGGACCATCGTTGGGTGGCTAGATCGAGTGGTTTTCCTTGCCTGCGTGCAACCTGTTCGGCCATTTGCCAACATGAGTGCTGCGATGGACAACAATCAGACGACAATGACATTTCGACCATTGTCAACCTCAACAACGAGTTCTTCTACACGCATTTCTTCTGAGGAAAAGGAGGCAAGCGTCCTTCATGAGGAAAACGAGGCCTATATGCCTCAATGGAGGGGCTCCGGGCTGAGCCGCCAATCTGGACCACAACCGGGAGGCCGGCCATGTGCAGCTGTACACCGACTACTTTCATCCGGAAATGGCGTTGTACCAAAACTATTTTTGGCGCTGTTTTCGAATATCAAGAAAGTTGTTTGGGCGAATTATTGAAGGTGTTCGCCTCCACGACCCATATTTCAAAAGCCAGCCGGATGCCACGGGTAAACTTTGCTTATCTTCCTATAAAAAATACTCGGCGGCTATACGAATGCTTGTTTATGGAGCTTCCATTTTGAGTCGTTCTGGCCACGTTTTCTGGGCTTCTTAGAAATTGTTTCGGCAACCTAGAATCAACACCTCGCAGCCCGGAATCCTTTAGACAAGATTCGCATCAAGTTGAAGCGCATGGCGAGAAACCTGCGAAGCTGGACTAGAGAGCACTTCAGTCAAACAAAGCTTCAGCTACACATCACTACTGAGATTGTTCTCAGGCTTGATGTGGCGCAAGATCATTTTCAGCTATCACCGGCAGAATTCGCCTTGCGGAACTTACTCAAACCCAGAATCGTCGGCCTTGCAGCAATCGAGCGCGCCAGGCGTCGCCAAGCTTCGCGCCTCACGTGGCTCAAAGAGGGAGATGCGAACACACGTTTCTTCCACCTCAAGGCTAACGCCCGGCGTCGGAAAAATCACATTCACGTCCTGCAGTCAGATGATGCAACTCACACAGCCCACGATGACAAGGCTGCGTTGCTCCATAGTCACTTTTCATCGCTGCTAGGATCTACCAGCCAGAGAACCTCTGCCATCTACTGGAGTATGCGTTTACCACAAACTTCGCTCGATAGCTTAGACCTTCCTTTCACAGCGGCTGAGATTTGGGAAGCAATTAAGGATTGAGAGAAGATTTTTTGAGCACTATCTTAGCTATCCCTCTTATCTCCATCACACATCAGCTGGTCAATGACTGGGATAGTTTTGTCCGTATCTAGCCCATGATTCAGTGTCTGGTCAACACTGCACTAGCTGACAAAATTTTTCTCCAATCCCATTATCTTTTCTAGATTTACTGTAGCAATAGGGTGTAGCTGAGATGGTGCTCAGCCACATGTTTTCCTTAAGGATTCGCCAGCTGAGAAGGCTCCTGGGCTCGATGGCTTCAACAACGTCTTCTACAGAAGATGTTGGCACATTATCCGCAATGACATCGTTGCTGCCTTTAATCATCTCTACTGTCTCGCTGATGGGGATTTTGCCAGCCTGAATCGTGCAACGGTCTGCCTACTGCCCAAGAAAAACCAAGCAGCAAGAGTCAAGGACTATAGACCAATTAGTCTAATCCACTCTTTTGCCAAATTATTCTCCAAAGTCCTCGCATGTCGCCTTGCTCCTCTCATGGGCGCCCTAGTGTCGGATGCGCAAAGTGCGTTCCTGAAAAAGCGTAGCATCCACGAGAACTTCCTCTATGTGAGGAACTTGGCTAGAACGCTCCATCGCCGGAAAAAACCATGCCTCCTGATCAAGCTAGACTTTGCTCAAGGGTTCGACTCCATCTCCGGGACATAGTTGCAGGGTTCGGGATCGATGCCGCGTTCCGTGATCCTGGGTCGATCGATCCGGATCGAGGATCGGGGACGCAGCTGGATCGACGCGATTCGTTCGTGGGTCGCGATCCCGTTCGTTGTGGCTGTTTTCTCTGAAATATGGCAGGCCCATTAATAAAGATAAAAGTTAAAAATGGCAACCAAGCGTCATGTTTGGGGCTTTGGGCTTATTAATACCCCTGATTACTCTGGGCGATTTCATCTCTCATCGTTTCGTATCTCTCGCCACAAGTCTCTTCGTTTCATGATTTCATCTCCTCTCTGGCTGGCATCCAAAGGAGTTCATCGGTCCAAGTCTCCAAGTCCAAGATCATCAGGGGTCATCGAACCAAACCAAAGTGGATCGCGATCCACGATCCAACTTAGCGTACCAGAGATGTGTACCCCCGACCGATCCTTGTTCGTTAGCATGGCGATCCCCGTTCCCCGATCCCGTTCCCCGATCCGAGCGATCCGGTTCGCTGGCAACTATGCTCCGGGAGTACCTCTTGGATTTGCTGCAGCACCTCGGCTTCCCTCCTCGCTGGGAAGACTGGCTCTCTCTCCTACTGTCAACGGCATCAATGCCAGTACTCCTCAATGGCATTGCCGGCTCTGCCTTCTAGCACCGCCGCGGCCTTCGCAAAGGGGACCCCTGTCTCCCTTCATCTTCGACCTGGCGATCGACCCGCTGCAGCACCTTCTACACCAAGCCACTACGCTGGGCATCCTCTCGCCGCTGCCTGCTCGGGAGGCATCATCGCGCCTCAGCCTATACGCCGATGACGCCATTATCTTCATAAACCCAGTCCGTTAGGAGATCGTCCGTCTCCTCGAGATTGTAGATCAGTTTAGCAATGCTTCCGAGCTACGAGTTAATGTCAGCAAGTGCTCGGTTACCGCCATCCGCTGCGAGGACATCAACCTCGACACGCTTCTGCAAGGTTTTGATGGCGAGTGCACAAGCTTCCCAATCACTTACCTCGGCCTGCCTCTTTCTCTAGGACGGCTCTGGCTCGTTCACGTGCAGCATATCCTTGACCGTGGGCGCGCCAAACTTGCCGCTTGGAAAGGCAAGCTCATGAATGCCGGCGGGGAGGCGGGCTCTTACTAGATCGGTGTTGGACTCACTCTCGATCTATGCCATGACCGCGCTTAGACTTCCCAAGCAATTCACAAAGTCTTCCGACCAAATCAGGCATCGCTTCACCTGGGACATCGAGGAAACCGGCGCCGGCGGTGGGAAGTGCAAAGTTAACTGGCAGCTTGTCTGCTAGCCCACTAATTTTGGTGGCCTAGGTCTGGTTGTGGCTGAAGTGGACACATGCCGATCGGCCTTGGGCGAGCCTGGACACGCCCTGCGATCAGCTCGCCCGTGACCTGTTTGCTGCCGCCACCTGCGTCACCATCGGCAATGGCAAAACGGCTTCGTTCTGGCAGTCAAATTGGCTTGGTGGCGCTACACTCTGCTCGCGCTATCCGACCCTATTCAAATTCTCTACCCGCAAGCAGCGTTTGGTCAATGAAGCCCTTGCTTTGCACCGTTGGGTGCTTGATCTTAGACAAGCTCCCCTCGCTGTCATTGCCTCGGAGTTCATTGCTTTGTGGGGGAAATTATCAACAACATCACTCTCATTGAGCAGCGCCTGGACACCATCTCCTGAACTCTGACGCCTGATGGAAGCTACACTGCAAAATCTACATACCAGGTACAGTTCGAGGGGCGGCAGCTGAGCGTCATGCCCAGCCTTGTTTGGGACGCCTGGGCACCGGCCAAGTGCAAGCTTTTCGCGTGGCTCCTGCTGCAGAACAAGCTCTGGTGCGCTGACCGCCTCATGCGACGCCAATGGCCTAACTGCTACTTCTGCATAACAATGCCCTTTCGCTCGGCTGCTTTGGGTTCCATCGCGGCATGGCCGCACCGCTCGGGCCTTGCACCACGAACTTGGAGCAGCCAAACATCCATGACGGACACTTGGGCAACCATGATCGAGGCGACCGAGGACATGCCTAGGGGTGGCATCTAATCCCTGATCATCTTAGTTAATTGGGAGCTATGGAAGGAGAGAAACAACCGGGTGTTCAAGGACAAGCCATCGTCCCTACGGTGTCTGATTCAACTAATCCGTGAGGAAGCTGGAGTTTGGGCGCTAGCTGGCGCCAAGAAGCTGAGACGCATGCTGGGAACCACGCTGAACATCACTGAAACATTGTGATCAGTCTGCATCTGTTCTGCTATACTCTTTTTTCTAGTTTTTCTCTAAGCTTCTTTTCCGGTTAATCCTTGGTCGAATGACCATTATTTAATTATTCTACCTATACTAATGAAAATCGAAGGCTAACAATTTTTGGATCTTTCAAAAAAAAAGTCTACATGCATAGTGGGTCGATTTTTGCATGTCCGCAAAATGAGTCGTCCCGCTGGGCACACTCTCCTACCCAAACGGACAGCAGCTGTCCGCGTGTGTTTTCCTGTCCGCGATCTAACCTATACGAACCAATTCAAACTGTTTCGGACAACAAAATAGATCATCCGGCTAGAGATGTCCTTACCCCTACATGGAACCAGACCAAAACGGGAGACAGGAGACGATGGATGCCTAGATCCAGCAACACGTGCACGATCTCACCACCGGACAACGTTACCTGTACCGTGATCCATGTTCGTTAGGCTATCCTGTTCCGCTGTCCAGTCGTTCGGGCACCACCAAATGATGTGCGGTCCTTCCACGCCGTCGTGGCCCGTACTAGACGAGGTGGTGCGTATTTGTGCTTTTTGCGTGCTCGCGACCTGACATAATTATCGGTCCTCGCATCCCGTTTGCATGGTCTAGATATCAAGATTATTTACTCCTAGGAGCCAAAACTCCGCCCCCAAAATAATGCGCAATCATACTTCAGTAATATATTTTTAATGAAATACTTACAAGTATGGGCATAATGAACAAAACACCGCTGTAGTCACCAGGCCAGTGGCCATCATGTGCCTGTAGAGCTGAATATTTATTTAGAGCTTGCCTCAGTGACCTTAATATGATTTGTTCCGTGACTTCTGTACTCTTTCCAAGCTTCATTATTGGGTCATTGGCCGGATGAAGGCTTAATTTTGCGTACTGCAAAGATAGTTGACCGTAAGATCTTCATAAGATATAAGATATGAAGGACGCAATTGAGATGATATGAGTTCCAGCAAAAAAATATTCAGAACAGAAAAGAGTTTTCCTAGAATAGAGCAGACAAACACACACAAGACCCACGTATGTTTTATACACTAGAAACTATGTGCAAGTAGTATGAAGAGTGCATGACTATTTTTGGTATTTTTAGGTAGTCGTAGTATATACAGCCGTGCGTCGCTACGGTTTGGTGAATATCATGTTGGTTTTTCTTTTTGTTGGAATCTGCTAGTGGCTCTTAGCCCATAGCCTAATATAAGTTTTGAAATTCTTGTACAGCCTATTTTAGCATAGCAAGGGGTGGAACTAAAATTTAGTCCCACATTGCTAGTTTAGAGAAAGTTGGACCTACATATATAGTAGAGTGTTTCGCTACACAGTGCACACTAAGGTGTGAAAAGAGGTGTGGCTTACATGCGTGCTCCTCCGTTGCCACCCGCCTCCCCTCACCACAGACACACGTCGTTCTTATATTTTTTTCTGCTTGAATTTTTTTATCACGCGAGTAATTTTCATCAGCCATTTCCAGCTTTCTAGATCGTGGGCTGTATTGACTCAGACCTCAGCTGTGCTCCACGACATGCCCAACATGTACTATAAAACTGTTGCATCAGTGAATCCTATGTACTAGGCAACACATCAGAACATCCTACCTCCAGAGCCTTGCACCGCTGCTTATAACTTCCCCATCCCCTCTTTCGGCATACACCTTAGAACAGGACAATAGGCCCCCTGAACCCCGCCTCTCATAGATCTGTATGCGTGAGGGCCGTTTAGTTTTTGGGGAGCACTTTGACACGACTAATGACGACACCATGTTGTCGGCAGACTTCATCCCTGCGATGACTACTTCCAAGGCATCAAAAACTTATTTATTGATGGGTAACAGTGTCAATGCCAATTCTAACGCGAACGCGATCGTTAGGTTGCACCTTTCATTCCTGTTTTCATCAACATGTTTTATCTACTGCTTATTCCGATCAAATCATATGTTAGTTTTCTCATATATTCAACTGTTTTCTTCTTTTTCTTCTTTAACCATAAATACCAAAATTTTTCTACCTCCTTTCTTTTTCATATATTTTTCTGATCAAGAAAAATAAAAAATTATGTCAGTTATTTTGAAGTTATTCTAATCTCGTACACAAAAAAATTTGCAATTATTCATCTACTGCTGGAATTTGGATTTATTTTATCGATGCAAATTAGATTTGGATAGAAGAGTACATTCTTTCTAATATTTTAGATAGAAGAAATGTTTCTTCTATCTAAAATATTAGAAAGAATTTTACTGATTTATTTATTGCTATATCCAATTTATGGAATTGATACACCATTTAATTGAAATCATTTAGCAAAATGAAACACAGCATTACGAGCATATCGCTGATTACCAGCAGCTCCTATGACTCGAATACACATCAATTTTCGAGCTCCACTATTATCTGCTACATTTAAAAGGGTCTGAGGTTGAATCATATTATTTTGATTTCAATTTGTTATTTTACTGCAAAAGGATGAAAGAAATATTATCTTTTCAGAAAGAAAAACAGGGCTTTTTTTAATCTTCAATACCTATTTTAGTTTTAGGGGGTTCTATATCTCTAATCGAATAAATTGACTTCGTATTGGCATTTTACTGGCAGCTATGGAGATAGTTGCTCTAGCTACAGTTTCGGATACTCCCCCACCCTTTTTGCTTTCTTGATAAATAATCGACAAAAAAAACGTTTTTTCTTTTTTATATAACCTGCTTGTTTTATTATAACAAAACAAGTCTTATAGGAAAATGCCCGCTAAAGAGAAAATCTATCTGATTGTCTCTCGGCCAATATCGATTTTTAGAAAGAAAAAACAAGAATTTTCTTCTTTTTTATTAACATTAAGAAAAAAGAATATAACTAAAATGGAATTGGCAATATAATTTTTATAGACTTTTGAAAGAAAAAACCTGTCCTTGGGAGGGGAACAACAACTGGAAACGGTTGCTAATACCCCGTAGGCTGAGGAGCAGAAGGAGAAATCCGCCCAAGGAGGGGCTCGCGTCTGATTAGCTAGTTGGTGAGGCAATAGCTTACCAAGGCGATGATCAGTAGCTGGTCCGAGAGGATGATCAGCCACACTGGGACTGAGACACGGCCCAGACTCCTACGGGAGGCAGCAGTGGGGAATTTTCCTCTTTTTCTTTGGTTGCGGGAAAAGAAAACCCAAACTCAAACTTTTATAAGGAGCGCAATTCCTAGTAAAAAAATCCTAAGATCCTTACCGGAACTAAAATTAATAATTGATTATATTTAATAAAGCATTACTTATTGGATGTCCGTGGTTAATCTCAGTTTACCCACAAAAAAAGAAGGTGTGGTCGTCGCCTACGTCTGAGTTTAGCAAAGCGACCTGGCCCTTTATCTCAAGAGTCAAGACACTACAGGAATGGTGAAAGACGCCGACGGCCAGCGTCTACGCCGACGGCCAAATGTCGGTGCCGTCGGCGTAGGCTATATTTTAGGCAGCCCACGAAGCTGGCCGTCGGCGTAGAATTGTCGTCGGCGTAAGATAGCTACGCCGACGTCCTTTTATACGCCGACGGCAATGCCCTCGGCATAGCTATTTTCCATTTTACCACATTAATCTTAGAAAAATCATAACTAAATCATTCTAATTCACAAAAATATAAATAATATATCAAAATTTGCAGAAAAATAAGATCTATTCATCTAAACCTTCAAAAATTTAGAACTAATTAATTTAATTAGTTAGGATTTTCAGTTTAGGGATTTAGGGTTTTGATTCAGTTGGAAGTCGAGAAAATTTGAACTAGAGCCGCATCATAGTTTGTCCATAATTTTTCTAAAAAATCATTTTCATGTTCATAAGTAGAAGTTTTATCAGAGATCCATAAATAGTTCTGTAAAATTCAACCCCTAGCTAAGAAGGTTCATGCCCGCCGTTTCGACCGCATTTTGAATCGAGCATAAGAAGTTCAAAAAAATTCAAAAAAATGTAAAGCCTTCGTATTATGTCATTTTATGTTACCTAGTTGTGAGGAAAAATAATAAACTTGGACTATTGCAAATATTGTAGAAACCCCTTCTCAGAAATGACCTATCATGTATGAAGTTTCATGGCTTTCAAACCAGATGAGCTAGGTCATGACCTAAATCATAGAATAGTTTGTTCAAATGACCCCATATTGTGCACATGTATGCATATTGGGATGGGAAACAAAGTTCATATTGGGAGTTATCATTTTCTACGCGTAAAAAAATCAATTTTTATTTTCTAAGTGTCAAAATTGGGTTTTTTTGTGAAGGAAGTACTAAAAATACATTACAAAATTATACCAACCTAATTTTCAACAATAGTAGGAAACATTTTATGTATATATCACCATTTTTTTGTGTGTATGAAGCTTTGCATTAACCTTTCACAAAAAAGATAAACTCTTGCCGATTTAGCAGGAAGCGGGGTAAATTTGAACTACAACTGTATCATAGTTTGCCCATGTTTTTTTCAAAAAATCATTTTTAGGTTCACAAGTAGATGTTTTATCATAGATCCATAAATAGTTCTGCAAAATTAAACCCCTAGCTAAGAAGGTTCATGCCTGCCGTTTTGACCGCATTTTGAATCGAGCATAAGAAGTTCAAAAAAATACAAAAAAATATAAAGCCTTCGTATTGTGTCATTTTATGTTACCTAGTTGTGTGGAAATATAATAAACTTGGACTATCGCAAATATTGTAGAAACCCCTTCTCAGAAATGACCTATCATGTACGAAGTTTCATGGCTTTCAAGCCAGATGAGCTAGGTCATGACCTGAATCATAGAATAGTTTATTCAAATGACCCCATATTGTGCACATGTGTGCATATTGGGATGGAAAACAAAGTTCATATTGGGAGTTTTCATTTTCTATGCATAAAAAAATCAATTTTCATTTTCTAAGTGTCAAAATTGGGTTTTTTTGTGAAGAAAGTACTGAAAATACATTACCAAACTAGACCACCAAAATTTTAAACAATATTAGGACATATTTTATGTATATATCACCAATTGTTTGTGTGTGTGAAGCTTTGCATTAACCTTTCAAAAAAAAGACAAACTCTTCCCAATTCAGCAGGAAGCGGGGTAAATTTGAACTACAGCTCCATCATGGCTTCCTCATGATTTTTTTAAAAAATCACTTTTAGATACACAAAATGTTATTATATTAGAGATACACAAAGAGTTTTGCGAAATTTGACATAAGAAGACTAGGTGTGAAGGTTTTCCTTTTTTTTGATTTTTTTAAATTTTTATGATTTTTTCAATGTAAATCTCATTAGTTCGAGATATCACTGATGATACATTATATTCAAAATGAGCATAAGAAATTCAAAATTAAATAAAACATAAAAACATTACATATGGATGTCATATTTGGATTCCTCTCATTTTTCTTATCGATTTAGACATATAATTTGTCGAATTCCGATTTACAGATTTAAAGATATAAATTATTCAATATATTTATTAATTATTCATTGTTATTTACTTATTATATAGTTTGAAATTCAATATATTTATTACTTATTTATTGTTGTTTACTTAATATATAGTTTAGAATCTTAAAACCAATGACGTGTGACATAGTGGAATAAGAGTTAATATGATTGATATGGTAGTATTATCAACAAGGTATAATTTGCTTCGTGGACACTCATCCGGATGGAACAGACAAGTTAAGCGTGCTGGAGGTGGAGTAGTGTAAGGATGGGTGACGAGGGTTAACTCGATAAATGTCCTAGATGAAGGACTTAGGATCGGGGAGATAGGGCGCTGGATGAACTCGAAGGTAAAGGTTAGTCGAAATAGGTGTATACTGAAAGTAAACTTGGGTATTCAACCTGACTTGCTTTCAATCTGGCCTACACCGTCCCCTCCTGGCCCCTATATATAGGTGACCAGGTCTCGAGGATCGGGTAGGGTCCGATACAGATTACAATATCGATATACGATAAACACTCGTATTCGACTACCATTATAATTGGGCCTAGCTATACGGGCCTCAGGGGTACTCAACTAACGGGTTCTATTAGCTATACCCCTGTCAGTAGCCCCTGAGATTCTACCAGAATTGTAGATTCGGGTTGAATCTCTAATCTTCAAATCTTCGACTTGATCAATTCTTCGACTTCTTCTTATCTTCAAATCTTCGACTTGGTCTTTCGACTTATGTTTATGATAATTTGTTCGCAAGGGGTCTTGATGAACAAGTCTGACAACTCTGACGGATCAAGAGGTCAGTTAACTGCCGGAACAGATACTTGTCACCTACTTCGAATTCAATCCCCTTGGACTTGAATTCGGTATACCGGTCAAACCCATTCTTTTGCCGCATTTAGGACTTATAAAGAATGAATCCCAGTGGTTCTCAGGGTACCCAGTGCGTCCACCAGGATTTTCTTCGCGTCGTAGACACGGATACATACCAGCAGAGCGCATCCATGTGCATATACCAGGCCACACAGGATCGATCCCGGGGTCTTACCTACGTGACAAGTCACGGCATTCGAGTCACGTTGCGATAACGCAACTCGAGAATCTCATGTCGCAGTCAAATTTCGACTGAAAATATTCGGGTTTCTACAACCATAAAACTCGCTCCCGATGGGAGTAATACCTTTGCACTTCTCCAATCTCCAATGCTTGACTAATAAATATCGTCGGGTGCGCGTTCAGCGCTACCGATGGGAGTAGCCCCCGAGGCTATAATCGAAAAAAGAGTTTTTCGAGTATAGGCTCAAGAGATAATGCAGCTCTTCATACTTCAACTCGAAACACTTCAGCTTCGAGACCCTTCAATTCGAGATACTTTCTTCTTCGAGGTTCTTCAACTCGAGATACTTTTAATTTTGAAAATAACAGCCCCCAAGGCTATAATCAAAGAATTCTTCATAGACGATTCTTTTTATCACTTCTTCTTTTGTTGGCACCATCCTATTTCTTTTTATGATGTAAATGAAAACGTAATTCTGCATCAGTGCGTACCGTTTTATGGGCAATACTGTAACTTTCACGATTTTTTGACCGTTGGTGGGCTGCACGATTTTCGACCGTTAGTGGGCTGGCGTTTCCGATCTTTGCGCCACGTCTCAGCCCACTATCCTTCTCCTAGAAGATATATAAATGGCATAGTGGGGAATCGTACTATTCACCAGCTCGTTCCCTTCGCCGCCACCATTGCTGATCTCCTCTGCCTCTTCCTCTCTTGCGGAGCCCCCAAGCGCACTTTCGTGCTGAACGCGCGTGAAGCGTCTGGCCACCAAGAGCGATATGGCCAAATCCTCTGGCACCAACTGGGTTCGCTCCACCGTCACCAAGAAGGAGGTGGAGAAGGCCACGGCGGACGGCCTCATCGCCGCCCAGGACTCCATCAAATTCCCCAGTACTAAACGGATCCCGAAGCCCCCGAGGCTGACGATAGTCAGGACGGAGATGATGTCGACGATTCAGAAGAGGAAACCAGCTCCTCGACATCGACTCCTCCTATTTTTGCTGAAGATGTTGGTGTCGACAAGAAAAGGAAACGTGTCAACGACATTGCCTCATCGAGTTTTGCAGCGGCTGGGAAAACCCCCGCTCTTGCAGAAGATATGGAGTACTTCGACATGCTTGCATCGTAAGTATTGTAGTCGAACTTTTCAATTGCCTTGTTCTTGCCTTTTGTCTATAACTTATATTTTTCATGCAGTGATGATGAAGAACCACCAACATGTGCGACGGCTGTTCCACCACCTTCTCCTGTGGAGGTTGATGAGCCTGTCGAACCAGATGTTGCTCCGAGGACTACCAGGGCCTCTGTAAATTTCTCAAACTTAAGCCCGAAACCTCAAACGCGCGAAGAAAACCAAAGAAGCCGAGGTTTCACTGGAGGTTCACGCGTCTATAGTTTCTTCTGATGATGTGAGCAATTCTTCTTTCCCTTCTTTCCTTTTATGCACTTCTACTCTTACACTTTTTTTATCAGGCTTTGATGAAGAGATTTATCGCCCTGGGCACGGAGTGTGCGGGGTACCTAAAGGTTGCCAAAGCTTCCGAAGGTACAATTTTGATATTCAATTATGACTTTTCTTCTGTGCTTTGTCTCATGCTGTTTATCTGACTTCCTTTCGTCTACTTTTGTAGCTACTTTGGCGACAGCCAATGCTCGCATTGCGTCACTGAAAGCGGAGCTCAAAGCTTCGCAAAAAGCTTATGATGCTGCAACCGTTGCTAAGGCAACTGCTGAGAAGTCGCAGAAATCTGCGCTTGCCAAGGCGAAGAAAGCTGAGAAGGCGTTGGCAGATGTCAATAAAGAGCATGCTCAACGAGAACAAGCCGTGGCGGAGCGTCTTCACACCATGTCTACTGCTGCCGAAAGTGAGTTCTTCGACTTGTCTTCTGTTTTCGTCCCCTGTCGTACTGGTGTATTTGCTGACACTTGCCTCTTCCTTTCTTTTCTTTTGCTTAGAATTCACAGGGGTATCTCCGTCGTCCCTGCAAACGGACGATGATCCTCTTATGGATGCTGTTAACCTACTCGAAGAAAACTGGATATCTATCCAGGAAACTTTCGAGTTGGCTAGCCGCGTCCTGTCACGGCTATTTGCCGGGTTGTGGCCGAAGAAAAGGATGACAATCCCGAAGGACAACCTGACTGAGCTCGCCAAATGCTTTGACAGCGATGAAGAGCCTACTCTCCAGCTAAAGGCACTGTCTATTAAGCGCGGCGCCGAAGGTGCCATTGCACTTTCTCTTGCGCGTGGTACGGACTTTGACTGGGAGAAAGTTAGCTCCCCCCATGGCCAAACTCGTGACGAGATGAAGGTGTTCTTCGAGAAGGCGAAGAAGTTGGCGCCTGCATTGCTAAATACGATTTCTCCTTCGGCGGCCTCTGCTGTGCCTGCCGCACCATCTCCAGCGCCGAAAGCTCCAGTGCCACCGTCTATTTCCAGCGAGGAAGCTGCCGTGCCCCCTTCTTCCACGGAGCACAATGCTGAGGTGGCGTAGACTCGGCCTTCTTGTAGTTTTTTAATTTTCTCCTTTTTGAATGTAAAGACTTCAATTAGGCGCAACCCGAGAACCTTAGCCATAGGGTTGTGCTCTTATGTAAATATATTCTCTTCATATGAAGTTTTATGCTGCCTTTCTGAAATTGCTTCTCCTTTCTTTTCTTTTGTAGTCGAGGAATGTTCATGATCCTTCGACTTATTATTCTGCTCCTTCCTCTGCCCGTGGATTCAATCTTCAGGTTTCGTCGGCTCCTAGTCGATGCAATCAATGCGCAGAATATTCCTCAAGGATTTCTGACCTTGAGGTTCGTTTGACTTCGGCCAAACGCCAAGCTCAGATGGCGTTCGACAAAGCTAGCAAAACTTCTGCCCTGACAAAGCAGGTGTCGATTCTTGGTGATGAAATATCCAGCTTGACGGCGAAGATTTTGCATCAGGAGGAATGCAACTCTTTTATTCTTGGTATTGTCGAATCTGTCTGCGAAATGTTGCGATGTAAGCTTTCTCTCGACTTATTTTCTTCTCTTTGTACTGTTACTTTCGTGATATCCTTTGCCTTTATAGGCACTTGCTTGGACTTCGCTGCGAAAGATCGTCGAGTTACCGAACGAAGCGCAGCTCTGGAGAAGATGTCCGCAGGTGTTGAAAATTTGTGGTCTGATCCTCGATGCCGAAGCGCTATTATGTTGCTTCAGGATCGTGCCCAGCATATTGGCGAGGCAGTGGACGGCTGTAGGAAAGCTCTCGTGACTATGCACTCGGTGATGCTTCCTCGCAATCCTCTGCCTGCTACTTTTCCATTGCTCCTTGACGTTTTTAGATCCAGCCAGCGAATCCATCGGCTAATAGAACTTAACCTAGTAGCAGGTGCCAACTTTGCTCTTGGGTGGATACGCAAGTGGCATCCAAGACTTAACTACAGTTCTATGTCACTGAGCTATCCTCCTGGTGGGGCAAGCCTTCGAGTACATTTAGAGAGTACCTTGCAGCCTGCCCGACGAATTATAGCCAGGTTGTTGCAAGAAGACTCCGCGTTTTTCCGCGAGTTTCACTACTTGGACCCTTTAGGTGTAGATGATTCTGATAACCCGATGTTGTAAGGTGTATGTGGAACGTGAGAGTTTTATTTATTTCATGACTAAATATCTGAAATTTATTCTCAGGGCGTATTTGTATGGTTCGTGCGTTTACTGCATCTTCTCCTTGAAAGACTCGTAAACTCGAATATGAGGAACGATTTATCTTTATTTACACTTGTAATGTAAGATACACGGGGTGACCCAAGAGATCCGGCCTATGACCTGTGTTCTGGATCTAGAGGACATTGCCCCTGGTACAACTCGTGGCTTTTACAGCCTTTGTATTCTGCTTTTCCCTATATTTATGATGTCGCCGTTTTCCCTTCTTCTCCTTCTCCTGGTGTTTCTACTCGTGGTTTCTTTGCCTCGGGTTCCGCGACGCGTCCCTCGAGTAGCTTGACGCCCTCTATAGTCGCGCTTTTCGCCTTTTCTGCATGGTTGGCTATTATGCCAAAATTTTATGCCATCTTGTGGAATTCTCTGTCGCAGAGATCTGAAACTTCAAAACTTCCCTTCACTGTAATGATTCCTCTTGGTCCTGGCATTTTGAGTACCAAATATGTGTAGTGAGGCACTGCCATGAATCGCGAAAACGCGGGTCGTCCGAGGATCGCGTGATATTGCGATGGCCAGTCCATGACTTCGAAGTCTAGCTTTTCTCTTCTATAGTTTTATCGGTTGCCGAAGCAAACATTGAGTGCTATTCGACCCAGCGGGTAGTTAGCACTTCCTGGTACGATTCCATGGAAGGAACAATCTGTTGGCTTTAGGAACTCTAGTGATATATGCATTGCTCGGAGCGTTTTCGCATATATCAAGTTAATTCCGCTCCCTGCATCCATGAATATTCTGTCGACATCGTACGCGCCGATTTGAGCTTTGAGTACCAGAGGCGCATTTCCTGGCCGAGGTACTGTTATAGGGTGATCTTCTCTGTTGAACTCTATTGGTTGCTCTGACCAATGCAGATATTCTGTTGTAGCTGGAGGCGACAGGACTGCTAGATTGACTTGTCGAGTTATACTCTTTTCTTCTTTGTTCGACTTGGGTACTGGTTGTATCATTGATATGATGTGTCCTTTTGATAGGACGTACCCTTCGTCGTCGTCGTCGTGTCCCTTGTTTTGCTGGTCTTGTCCCTGAGGAGCTCCGTTGTTTCCTTGCTGGGTTGTCGGGGGATTGTTACTTCCTTCAAATCCTTGTCGCCTTGCTTCGGTTTGTTTGTTTATTGCTGCTTCTTGTAGTTTTAGGAATGTCGTGCAGTCTTTCGTTGCGTGCCTTGATACTCACTTCCCGTCGACGAACGCTGAGTGTATATGACAAGGCCCATTGAGCATCTCTTCTGGTGATGGATTGTACTCTCTGGATTCTCTTGGTGGGAACTTCTTATAGTCCTCTTTTCCATAGCTTCGATATCCCGAGCTTCTGCGATCGCTTCCTTGATAACTGTTGTCTTTGTATCCTGCGGCGACTTGGCTATGAGGGCCGTAGGTATCGTAGTTGCGGGCTCGTCTCCTTTGACTTCCATATCTATTTCTTCTGTCATCCTCTGAAGATCGTGTCCGTTTGTTGTTGCACGCATCTTCTCCGTCTGCAAATCTATTTGCTGTGTCCATGAGGTCTGACACTGTTTTCGGTTTGATTCTACCCATCTCTTCGACTAGGTCTCTTCGCCTTAATCCAATGATAAATGCGTCTATTGCTCTTTCGTCTGAAACTTCGACTGCTGAATTTTTGATTAGGCTCCATCTTTGAATGTATGCCCGCAGTGTTTCGTCGCGTTGCTGTACGCATGCTTTGACTTCTTCTATTGATGCTGGCCGTTTGTATGTCGACCTAAAATTGCTTGTAAATTGCTTTGTGAGGTCTTCCCAGCTTCCAATGGATTCTTTCTCTAGTTTGCTCAACCATGACCTTGCTGCGCCGGTGAGGTGTAATTGCAAACTTTGCATTGCTGTTTCTTTGGTTCCTCCTAGTATTTGAACTGCTTGTAGGTAATCAGCGAGCCATGATTGTGGTTCCTATGATCCGTCGTACTTTTGCTGATCATGAGGTAGCTTAAATCCCTTAGAAACTGGAGTGGTGCGAACCCTACGGGTAAAGCACGATGCCCCCATCTCCTTTTCGTCGTCTTCATAGTCGCGCCTTTCGTTTAGGGACCGTGATCTTCGAGTTCCACCATGCTGTTTTGGTGACGGCGATCGAGATCGATGTTTGCTGCTTCTATGTCGAGGACTGTTATGACGGCGAGGTGACCTTGCTTTGTGTGCTTCCTTGTGGTGATGTGCTTCTTCTCCTTTTGCTGATAGCTTGTGGCCGTGGGTTCGATCCCCACGGTCGGCGCTAATTGACGAGGGTTAACTCGACAAATGTCAATGGGTGACCGACCGGGAAGTTTGACCAAGACTTAAATATGACCAAAGATTAAGTATAATTAGTGTTAAAAATATTCTAATTGAGAGATTAGTGAGGCAAACAGTTCAGAAAAAATTTAAAAAAAATTCAATTTTTTTAAACTTTTAAAAAATATATATAAATAGGCTATGCCGACGGGGCTACGCCGACGGCTTTGCCCTCGGCATAGCCTACGCCGAGGGCAAATGCTACGCCGACGGTAAAATAGAGCTCCGCCGAGGGACATCTACGCCGAGGGGCTACGCCAAGGGCAGCCCTCGGCGTATACTACGCCGACGGCAAAACATGGCTACGCCGAGGGCAATTGGCCGTCGGCGTATCTCTTTATTCGTGTAGTGAGACTACTGCCTCCTCGATCAAACTGATGGCGCGTACCTGGCGATGCTGTGTACAGGCAAAGTCGTCGAACGGCCAGGTCCACGACGTTCTCCCGTGCGGAGGCCGTGGTTACCCAGTGGTCGCCATTACATGCCTCGCCATTGTCACGTTCGCCTACGTGCGTCTCCCAGAGCAAGCATCCATGAATATCATCTAGGGCTTGTCGGCGAGGCGCTGGCCTTGTGTGTCGAGCGCACGGGTGACTTGGCGCCGCTGAGGCGAACAAACTCCTTGAGCAAGGCAAGCATGACGCTACGGCTCTCCGGGAATTACTACTTCCCTGCCTGTAGGAGCACGGACAACAGCGCGTAAGGTAGCCTTGCATCGCCAGGTCCCAGCCACACGCGTGCTCACAAACATGGCCGAGCCAGGCTGCGTGCGCGCCAGCCCCATGCGCTTGCTCTGCTTCCGCTAGCGCGTGTGTGCCTCGCCAATTCGGTCCTGCCTTTTCCCTGCGTGCCGCACTGGCCTGCACACCGCATGTCTTGCCACGATCGATTTGCCGCACAGGCAGATAGCGGCATGAACACGCGTTCGCTCTTTTCCCGTACTATTTCTTCGGCCATGCGTGCATCGATCATGCAGCGATCGATCCCTTCCCCAGCTACCTTGCTTAACTCCACAAGCTCCGTTCAGTTTCAGTCTTAGTCAGTTAATCTTTAGTTTCAGTTTTTGGTCTGCCCGTGCCCCTGTAGATGAAGCAGAGGAGGCAGCGATCTCGTTTCCGAGGCGGCGTTCAACCTGGCCACGGAGGCGTTCAACGGAGAGCGGGCCGCGCGAGTGGATCGGAGTGGATGCGGATGGGCTCCTATAGTGTATTTTGGATCCCGATCGGTAGGGCGTTGTTTAGTTGACCGCTCCGTACGGATTTGATCAAATTTATTAGGGGATTTAATCTAACGGTCACGAAAATTTCGACTTGACGGAACTGGACGGAACATAAGTTTCGTGCTAATCACCGTAAAAAAGCTCAGAAAATAACGGAGGAAGGTTGTATTGTCAAAACCCTTGCCTCACAGCCTTATACCAACCTCCTAGGCCGTACGGGGAGGTCATAGTAGAAGGCGAGGCAGCCGGTTTGGACCTCCATGGCAGCCCCCAGCCTGGTGTGGACTCCTAGAGTGCAAGGAGTAGCGGAGGTGCAGTAGCATAGTGGCTGGAGACGAGCGAAGTAGGTGGCCTGGTTTTCGGGCTGACAGCGGCGTAGAAGGGTCTGAACTCGGTGGGTGACATGCTATTATTGTAGAGGCAGTGCAGGATCTGGGAGTAGGGCTAGATCAGGAGACAGTGGGGAGCACTACATTTGGGAGAGGTGAAGTGGTTCTGGATTTGATCATGGTGCGAAGAAGTGTATTGGGAGATGATGTGCATGGTACACCTGGTCCATGGCCTCCTAAATGCTGGCCTTGGTGGAAGTTTCTCCCGGAGAGCTGGAGGCACTTGAGATGGGTTGGGAAAAACCTTTGCTCCCTTTATTAAGTTGGAAAAAGTCCGAAACAAACCTTTAACTCGCCGATGGAAGATAAATCGAACCTTGCAAACCGAGTTCCATCTCTGAATTTCCTATCGAGCCAGCAAATCGCGAGCGCCCCTTCTTCCTGCAGCTGCACCTAGGCGAGCTCCATCCCAATAGCTCAATTCTTGAGGCTGCTCCCTTGCCAATTTCAGGGTTGCCGCCCTACCTTGGTGACATAGACCTCACCTTGGTGACATATCCGTATATGGATCAAGGCTCAGCCCAAGCAGCGCAAAGGGATAAGGCAAAAGTAAAAACCCCTCAAAAAAAGTAAAAAAGATTTGGCATGTGGGGCTTATCCCATTTATCCAAGTCTCAGCCCAGCCCAAACCCAACCGTGTTTGCCTCCCGTTGCCTAGCGTCACACACGTACTCCCTTTATTGAATAATAAAGTGGAGTGAGTTTCTCAAACAAAAACAAAACGTACTCCCTTTATTCGAAAATATAAAATATTTTAGCTTTTTCTAACTTGTATGTATCGGATAGATTTGCGTGTAGATTTTATCCAAGTCTCAACCCAGCCCAAACCCAACCGTGTTTGCCTCCCGTTGCCTAGCGTTACACGTACTCCCTCTGTTTGATATAAAATATTTTAGCTTTTTCGAACTTATATGTATCTGATAGATTTGCGTATAGATTAAAAATAAAATAAGTAAATCTATATATAAAATGTATCCGTATAGGACAAATTTTGTCTCCGTATGATCCGATCTCTGTACGATACTTCCTCCTTAGCGTAAGCACAATGCTAATCTTGTTCGCAACTCCACGTTGCACAGAGCTGCCAAATTGCATACGAGCAGGACGGAAGCAATTTCAATTATATATATATAGAGAAAAATGAGATAATATCTCTGGATGTATGTATTCCCATATTTAATATACCTCATATACAAGAGTATTATATACATTTTTATCATTTTTAATATATATATATATCTTCTCAAAAAAATTATAAATATATACCACATATAATATATGTTACCGTTTATTAGATCTAGGCCCTATCTGGTAGGCGGGTCCTGCTGCCTACGCGTGCTTCAGGGGCTGCCCTCACTGTGGAATACTAAACCTAGCCAGTCCCGTCAAGTATCTCAGTGGAGATGTCGTGCCGAGGTCCAACAGAAGGTTGTGGGAGAGATCAATTAGATTACGTTATAGAAAAAGAAAGAGTTTAAATTGCTAGTTTTTTTAGATTTTATTTTATAATAGTTGAGATCAGCTTATCCAGTGGAGGCAAAACTGGGCCTTTCCAAAATGAAATTTAGTTTGTTTACCTATGCTTCCTTGCCCATTAGCAGCCCATCAACAGGCCCAATCCAATTTCACCTGTCGTACGTTTTCCAGTTCGACCACAGAAACGAACAGGCAAAGAAATCAATAGCTCGACCGCCGCCCTCCATGGCGAGATCACTCAATCGGTAGCTCGTCACCACTGCCCGTTGATCATCTTCCTTGTCCCTCGATCCTTCTCCTTGGTGCTGCGTTGTCGCGATCTGCCGCTGCTCCGCCCAAACGCCCAGCCCTGGCGGCCGGCGCTCAGTGCCACTGCTTGCACGCACGCCATCGGCTAGCCATGAGACGCCAACGCCCAGGTCAGGTATGCTTCTCAATTCTGATTTTTTTCAGTGTGAATTGTCATGCGATAGTAGTTTAGATGCCCATTACCCCCACTGGATTGCTCAATTGAGGCATTTTTTATTTACATAACAACAGCGAAACATCAGAAGATGCAATCTTTTTTTTAAGAAAATGAGTTGAAGTTGTTGAGGATACCGCTCTTGTTGTAAACGGGAAATTGCTTAAAAAGTTCCATATGCGTTGCTGATTTCGAAGCTAAGAAAAACTGAGACTATTTTTCTAGCTGGTTACTAGTCATATTTAGTTGTCTTTAGGTCATTTTTTGTGGCCTTTTCTTATGGAGCATCAAAATTTACTTGTCCACAATGCCCATGTGTATTTTAACTAGCTATGTCTATTGTAGTTGTGTGAACAAGATACATGTATATCAACATGATGCCATCTAATAATAGCCTACATATGTTCTATGACTTGCCCCATTTCATATGCTTATTTGCTGTTTTCTATGGAATTGGCCCCCTCTTGTATTTTGTTCACACTTCGCTACTGTCTCTATCATGTACTATTTGTTATTATGAATATATATATATATGATATTAGGTGTTAAAAAGATACAACTACGACCTCCCGGTATGGCCCCAGTTATATGGATCTAGAGACAATCCATGAGATCGTGTCACGGGTTGACTAGTTGTTTCTCCTTCGGCGGCACGCCAATTAGATCGATCGAGAGACGAGTAACCACAAATCAAATTCTCTCACATGGGCAATCGAATATGGAGCGGAGCCCAACCCTAACTAAGCAAAACCAAAACGGATGGAAACCTAACCGAGGACGAGTTGGCACTTGGCAGACGGATTGTTAAGCAACTGGAGGCAGAACTCGCTATTGCAAGACTTGGGGCGATGTACGCAAATATGGGGGACGAAGTAGGAAAACAGAACATCGCACTTGCGATTGAAGTACCAGGGGCACTTCTCTCTTCCCTACCCCTCTCGACCTCTCCAAAGAAAGCACCGCCCTTGGTCCTCCCTCTCCCGCCGTCGGGCCAGACTAGAGCCACTCTTGCCGGCGTAGCTGGCTTTTGTAGGCAATGGAAGGGCGCCAGAGTTAGTTTTCGGTTTAGTTTTAGGGTCGAGATGCTTTACATGGCGTCTTGGAGTAGGTCACCGGACGTCATCGGCCGGATCTAGCGCATCCTCTTCCTCGCCGTCTTTGCGGCGCAGCTCCGGTGGCAGGAGCGGCGGCTCGAAAAGACGATGAGGAGCGGCATCTCCTTCAATAAGGTTGTCTTCCCCATCTTTTGGAGACTAAGCGTCCCGGTGCTCTGCCGCGGCTTCGGTCACTTGTCGGCGACAACCTTCGTCAAGCCATCGAGGTGGTGGCGCGACACAGGAGGTGATTCGGACGGGTCTTCTTTAATAAGCGGCGACATCTTCTTCTCTGGAGCTACTCGAATATGCTGCTGCTTCCATCCCCTCTAGCCAGCCGTGGTGGCTTGGAGAAGGGCTCGACACTGGTGACAATCTGCAGCAATAGAGAAGACAGGGGAGATATCAAGCTCATCCACGACGGAGGCATCACAGCCTCCGCGATCTTCAGCCGACAAGGCGACATCAATCCAACCTCTGATGCGAAGGCTCACCAAACCAGTCGCTGGAGCTCGACGGTTCCTCGCCACCAAGTGATTTGTTCCCGGTGGCTTGGAGACGGCCGGAGGCTGCAGTTCCTCGCTGGAAGGGAGCCATCGAGCAAGTCGCTCTCGTTCCTCAGCAGCGACGCCTAGAGGACACCGGCGGTGCATGGTGGAGACACCAAGGGGCCTGACCGCTTAGGGCATATCCAGCGGGCCGACGCATGTGGTCCACGCGCGTCTGAACTAGTCCGACCTGACCGGCGTGTCGCTTGCGCCCTCTCCAGTGGGGCGACGCAACTGGACCAATGCGTTCGGCCCGACCCATACTTGGCCTAAATTTTGGCCATTGCATCGGCGCGGATGCTGCCCGATGACACGCGCATTCTCCCTCAATTACCGCGGGCCCACATGGCAGTGACACATTAGTAGGGGATAATAGTAATATTAGATTCATTACATGTTGATACGTCCATCACAAAAATGCCCCACAAAACAAAAAATTCCTATCCTACAGGCCAGGGGTCAGTCTTCGCCGGCGCCATCCCAGCGCGGGAAGTCTTCGCTAGGTAGCCGCCGCCGCCGTCTCCCTATAGTTGGGCAGCTCCATCGTAGTGGCCGGCGAGGTCGACACCGTCGATCGCCGCAATCGCAGCACGGATAGCGGCGTCCTGGTGGTGCAAAGTTCAACGCCACTCTAGGCAGTGTAGAGTCTCGGCATGGCAGCTAGCTTCCCTCTGATCGACATCCCTCCGGTAGGCGAGGGCCTTGTCCATCTTGGTCGCCCCGTGGGCGGCCTGCTCTGCCGCGTCACGCTCCGCAGCCTCCACCTTGGCGACGCACTCCGCCTCCGTCGCAGCAACGCACTTCGCCTCTGCATTGGCGAGTGCCGCCTCTACCTTGACGCGCGCCTTAGCAAGGTCCTCTGCCCGACGACGCTCCTGGCACTCTGCCGTTGCACGTGTCGCCAGCTCTGTGTTGTACTGAGCCGCTGCCGCACGGATGGCCGCCTCCGCAGCATGGAGCTCGGCGTCGCACTCCTCCTTCGCCTTGTTGTCGTCGTTGTCGTTGTCATCATCTACCTCCATCTCGTCACTGTCGACGAGCACCCACGTGGCCGCTACCTCGACGACAGTCGCCACACGCTCCTCCTCGGCCGTGGCATCGTCTATGTACATCTGCGCCTCGGCCTCGCGCGCGACAACGCCTTGGCACAGCTCGCGCACGGCGACCTTGGTGGCCTCCTTTGCCACCGCCTTGGCACAGCTCGCGCACGGCGACCTTGGTGGCCTCCTTTGCCACCGCCTCTAGCAAGGCCATGGCAACCTTGTGGCAGATCTCGCGCAGGGCCGCCATGGTGGCATCCTTAGCCACCGCCTCCACCGCCTTCCTGGCTGGGGCGGCGTGCATCTTGCCTACTGCGACGTTGGCCGCCTCCTTGGCTGCCTCCTCCATCACCTCCTTCATCGCTTCATCGGCCACCTCGCCTTTACGCTCGAAGGCAGCCACCTCCTCCGTGTGCTGCTGGTCCAGCGCCATGGCCCGCACCTCTACCTCCTCCGCCGTGTGCCCAGCGAATCGCTACCGGCACATCTCGCGGATCATCGTGCAGTTGGCGATCTTGCGACGATGACTGGCTAGAGTGGGTTTTGGGGTGGTGCTTTCTTCTTGGCTAGGGTTTTGGCGGGTGCTCATCGCCGCCGGCAACGCCTGCTTATATAGACGGCGAGTGGCGGGAAATGGCGCCGGATGCGGGATATTTTTCGGCCATGGGCAGGAAACAATCTCTGACCGCGCGCACGGGAAACCTGAGGTAGCGTCGGTGGGAGAATTTCCGTCGCGCGGGAAGCCGCCGGTGGTCATTGGCGACATCATATCGCCATTAACAGACCATCACCAAACCAGAAGCTCTGGCAGTTAGCGGGCGCAGATGATATGAGTCGGGCTAGTGGGCGCACTGCCCAGGCCTACCGGATCGCGACCCATTTTCTATCCATGGGCCGACACATCCGGATCAAAACGGATCATTTGCATCAGCAATTTGCATCGGCCCACTAGAGAAGCACTTAGATCTTTTTTTTCTTAGGATGTTTTTTAGAATTAGGAGGCCCTTATCTTTAAATCTGAGGTTTCTCAGGGCAAGATATGCTAGGGTCCTTCAGCAAATTTGTACCTGCCACGTGGTTATGAATGAAATTTCAGGGTCTTCTTGACCCCTCCCCTTGTTTAAAAAAACGTAGGAAACCAGAATGACGAAACAAATATATGAAGGTACTTCGAAAATGTAGTGCAAACTATAAGCCCACTAGCAAATTCTTCATTTAACTTTGTTTTATAGTATCTTCTTAGATATAGTATGAACCATATTCTAAACCAAAAAGTATGCCACATGTGCTTTTGTCTGATAGTACATATGCTGAGATGTGTGTGTAAAACTAAAAACATAGAAGTAAGAAGGATTTTCCAAGAGGGGCGAAAGCAGCATAGAATATTTACCTGGAAGCGCATGAGCAGGTCCTCCGAATGCTTCTTCTGGAACCGGTGCTTGGTGAAGTTCTCGCGCAGCCTCGCGATCTCGGCGCGTTCCTCGGGTGTGCCGGCGTCGGGGTCGAACTCCCACACTTGTCGGCCGAGGAAGCCTTTGGTCGACCGTAGCCACGGCCCCTCACCCTCGCTCACCGTCAGTCTCCACATTATTTACGAGAAGATCACTCCTGGTGTATATCTGTAGCCGAGCGATAGGCACTCCAGAAACGCCTGGTTGCTCTTCCTTATATATAGTCCACGTCGTTAGATCTTAGAAGTTTTTTTAGTTTTTTTGAACGGGTTAGATCTTAGATGGAACAGGGGCAATCGGCTGAGGAACCAAATTAGGGTTGGTGAGGTTCGGGGTTACAATAGCTGACACTAGGGCACCGCGCCCACGCTCCCACGATACCAGGAGCGCTTGTCTCACGCCCATCACCATTCATGTTCCACGTGCCGATGTGGGACTATGGGAGACGGTCAAACATGCCTAGAAATGAGCAGCCCATCTCGGTGTTTTCAATCTCACGTGCCGACGTGCGACACAGGCGGGAAACGACTCCCTAGGTAGCAGGCCCATGCCACCTTCACGTGGCCATGACGATGCCATGCCGATAAACAAACAAGCAGGGGCGAATTTAGTAGGCTCTGTTAGGCTTAAGCCTACTCTACATTTTCAGCAAGAAATCATGAAATATGTATACCCAACTATAGTTGATGATAAAAGGTTAAAATTTTGTTACCAAAGTAAGCAAAAGATCATTAAAATGAAGCTAAACTGAATTATTAACAAACCTAAGTCTTATGTGGTAAGTGAATGTCCAATCATTCTACACTACATGAGTCAAATGAGCCATGAAGTGGCACATCTCCTTTATCATGATCGTCTCACTCGAATAATGGGGTTTATCTAGTGAAAAATCCCACCTCAAAGATACTCAACCAACCCCTGCCAGCACTATGCCTAGTTCATGTGGTATTGGTACTAGGACTAAGTTTACATAAATAAACAATATATACAAAATAGTAAGTACCACCATACTTTATTGTGATTGAAATTAAGCTAGTATGAGGGTCATATGTACATAAGGGGGACCAATATGAATTAACGCAAATGACACACCCAAACTTTCTTCATTGAATGGAGCTGGACCTACCGTGTGTGATATATATGGTTGTTGAAATTAGAAAGGAGCCCAAAAATTTTGTATGGAACATAACTACATATGTAACATCATAAATAAGAAAGACAAACCCAACAGTTTGTAACAACATAGAGGCTTCATTAAAGTTCAAAACATGACACTTTAGGGCTCCTCCACCACCACGCTCCTCATGAACTGATGTGGGTGCAGTGGGCACTTCCTGATCACCTCACAACTAGTGTGGTCAAAGATGAGTACTGTGAACTCTAATGGACCACCTTTTGAAGATGAGGAAGTACCTACTCTTCAGTTTATGAACAATGGCAAATTCTGGCCATCCCTGATTGAGGACCGACCTGCCGTTGACATCGGTGATAGTGAACTCTTAGCTGCACCTTGTGGTCATGCGCACGACTACCATCACTGCGAAGTCCCCCATGTTTTGCTTGAAGTCATCAGGAATGGGTAGACACCCTAATCCAGGTGCCACAACCACCTTGCAGAAGTGCCTCGGGGTATCCCACGTACAAAATGCCCTACATGCGATGGCCTTTATCTGCCACTTTTCATTGGGGGCTCAAGAACCTCCTTAACGTCATTGCCCTTGACCTTTTCCATAGCCTACAAGCATACATGATCACAACAAGACCAGTTCAAACTAAGCCTCATATAATCAGAAACACACATATCTCCGTAGAGCTGGTGCAACCGGACCAGAAGAAATGCAAGCACCTTTCATGAGCATTCCTTTTGATCTGATAGCATCAGCTCTATGATTAAATTCTTCCACGTTCTAATCAATGGCGAGGTCTCATAACAGAGTGACATTGATCTCAGTATCAGGAGATGAATCAGTCTCACCAGGAGGAAATGCACAACCAATGTGATTGTGCACACCACAAGGTGATACTGATTCATCCCATGGACCAATCAAAGACAAATTTGAATCATTGACCCATGAGCACCAAGGAAAGAACACATGAAAGAAGCACATCTGATCTCCTGAACGGGTAGGGTATGAGCATATCAATGGGTAGAAGGCTATAACTCGTACCATATGCATGACTTAATAGGTGCGTACTACCCACGTGTTTAAAAGTGTCCCCATATATACCATACCATGACCACAAGGGTACCCCTCATGCTTAACTGCATGTGTGCGACCGGGTTAGTGGTGTGGCACATGCATTGCCACTGGATGCAGCTTCAGATTGAATGATGACATAGTCGTCAGTCTTTTAAGGGCTTCTTTGATTCATAGGATTTTTAAAGGATTTGTGGAGGATTGAGATCCTATTGAACTTTTCCTACGGAAGCCGCTTGATTCATAGGATTCTATCCTATAGAAAATAAACCTATAGGAATCTTGTAGTGCAAATTTCATAGGAAACTAACATGAGGTTGGACCTAATGGAAAAATTCCTTCACGAATTCCTTTACCCATTGGATTCAGGTGGACATGGTATACCAATCCTGCACATTTCCTATTCCTACATTTTCCTATCATATGAATCAAAGGAGCCCTAGTTTGTGTGGGGGGACATCCTCTGGCACATAGCTTAATATATAAGATTGTTAAAATACTCATGTAACAGTAAGTTAAACTTCATTTTTAGAAGCTCACCCCCAAAGAAACTCTAACTAGGTTAAGTTGTATGATTAGCCTAGTGAAATTTGAGAGGATGTTGGGCGTTATCGACCAGGATGTAGTTCATCCATGTGAGCGACCGAGGAGAAAGTGTGCAGGAAAGACCAGTGTATTGGTATGTGGGGCCATTATAGATATCATAGAGATCTTAGGGTTAATAGGTCTAGCTCGGGATGTGGCCGTTTGGGAAACTCTTAATTTGAAACTATCATACCAACTTAATTTTGCCACAAATAGACTTCTTCGAGTTGTTATTCTTAGTATATGATTTACTTTTAAGAAAACATTATAATTGCAAACACTAGTTATGATGAAAAGCTAAAGGTTAGGGAAGTGGATCTAAAACTAGCCACCTAGTTTCAAGTTCCCAAGGACGCAAGTCAAGATTTGGATTTCTTACTATTTCAAAAAATCAACGTAGGGCTTCCCCCTCTCATTTTAAAAAGCTAGAGTGTTTTGTCGTGAGATGGTCATAGATAAAGGAAGGACCCATAAATTAATGCCAATAACATACGGAAAACCTTTTATATTTTTTTGTCAGGGATACTATGTAGTATGATATTTACAATTGTAAAAAGGGGGAGATCCATACAGAAATAGAAAATAGAGGTTCCTTCATAAACATGATCGTCTTGTTCAATCGCCACTTATGAAAATCTAAAACGTTACTCATCTAATTTAGTATTGCTAATTAGTTTCACATATACACAAAAATAACTATGGCTACACACACTGTCAATTCCTAGATCACATTAATTGCACAAAATATCATATTTTATCCTTCATCCCTGTCCCCAAATCTCTAATTTTTATGTGCTAACATTGATGGACATACCCTAAGCAATGACATTTGGACCCAGTAAGGATCCTCAAACTTTACCCAACTTTGGGTCACTAACAGTACGCCCCATGTATGATGGGCCCCACTTGTCAGTGACACAAAATCAAGGTAGGCTAAGTCAGAGGAGCCCATTCCGTAAGGATGGGCCTACATGTCCGGGACTCAAAAGGCAGAGGATATCAGCTTCCTCTTCATCTCCAACATCCCCAAACCTGACTACTCAAGATAGAAAAACCCCAAACACCCATCCTCTGCCATGGATCACAATTCACCTCTCAGCGATGCCTCCACTTGCCAAAGCTACCCATCCGGACAGCCATCATCATCTCGCCACCGCTTCCATTCAGGACAACCGCCATTATCTCTCCTATGATTCCTAGCGAGACAACAGTCATCCAATCGCCTTCCTTCAATAGTTGGGCAGATGGATCTGGCTATGGGGACTAGGGCGGCTGTGAACATGGAGGTGGAATCGATTTCATCTCCCCCTGGCAGAAAAAATTTAAAGTTCCTTTTTTATACTGATTAGAGTGCTTTGATTAGTAGTCTTGTTCAAAGTGCTTGGACACCAATGGGTGTTGCAGGAATGTGAATTTGGGACGCATTATTTTCTCATAACCCTACGCGAAAAATGTGAAGATTTCATGGTATGCACAACTAATTGATATGTGGGTGGGTCTGATGTTTGGTTCATAACTAATACTTGCTATGCAAAATATTTGTGATTCTTAACCAAATTTTGATTCCCTCTTTATCAAGTCATTCCATGCTTTGGAAGAGCAAATTTTTTTAAACATGACAATGTTGGCATTCTTGATATAACAAAATTTAGGGCTATTCTTGGTACATAGGAGGGCTTCATATTAAATGTCAGGGTATATGCCCGCATTCATTCAACCATTATAACTGACAGTGAGTGGAAGGAATTGGCTAAAGTGTACCAACTGAAAGATGGTGACATTCTGACCTTCGTTATGAGCAAACATGGTCCAATAATAGTTGTCTACTCGACAAATCTTCTAATCACTCATCCATGTATGTTAGACTTATCTTTGTTTTCTTTGTACGTTGCACTAGTGTGTTTTTTTGGAAAAAGGGGAAGCTTCAGCCTCTGCATCAATCGATGCACACATCCTTTTATTATTTTATTCAAGCAGAGTATTATAGATTTAACTAATTCCAAATGAATTTGTGATATTAGCAGGAGGTTGGATAACGAAAGTCATATAAATACTCCTTCACAGAATTTTGTAGTAATTTATTAGCCCCAGTTACACTTGCTGCTTATACTAGTATTCATATTTTTGCTAGTTATAGTAAACTGCCGATTTCTTGCTAGAAGTAGTAATGACAATTTACTTGCGAGTAGCATGTAGATTATGTTTATGTTACTTGCTGGCTGGTGGGTAACTAATCCACACATTGTTTGGTACATGTTGTAATCTTCCGGGACTAGTTCAAAAATTAACTTTTGTTCTTCCTATTTGACAGCATATTATGATTTGACAGCGAGAGTCCGTAAATTAGTGGACTCTCTGGGTAGTACAACTATTGATGGAAATACATCGAACTGGCTAATGATGGAAGCTATTATTGAGTTGGCGGTGTTCTACGATAGGGCTGCTCGAAGGAAAGGTTCAAGATGTTGGCCAATACTGCACACTATGAAACTCACAGATTCCATCGACGAACACTTGGTAAGAAGATGGCTTTGTTGTTGTACACATAGAATTTTAAAAAAATCATGCTTACTAATATTTGCAATTATGTTATTGCAACAAGAAATAACTGGCTTTGTTGCACCCGAATACCTCAAGAGGTCCTCAGGAGACATCACACTTGCGTGGATGCCTTGCATTACGGTTAAAGGGTCATACACAATTTCAGAGGAAGTCGCTACAGTGGCTGGCTAGAGTGAATTGGTTAACATGAAAACTTTACTTGAAATTGGAGACACGTTGCTCTTGCTGCTCTACCTTCATAGAAGAGCACGGTTTTGCATATTTGTTGATGAAGTTCCTACTATGACTGCAGAAAAAGATAAGGATGCTGGTGGTGCAGCGTTGATGTAGGAGTTATATATATATATATATCCGCCCAGTTGGAAACCCCAAGAGAAGGTTATGATGAGCACATCAACAAGTTTTCCCTCAGTTGTGAAACCAAGGTTTATTGAACCAGTAGGAGAAAGAACCAAACTTTCGAAGGTTGATTCCCGCTAGCTTTGTGACAGCTCTGGACAATGGCGCCATATAACTTGTTGATGTTTTGCTGGAGTGTAGTTGATGTGGGAGCTTCTTCTTCTTCGGTCCCCGGCAACGGCGCCAGAAAAGTTGTCCAGGGCTTAGCTTTGCACCAGTAGAAACGTGGAACCTGCACACAACACAACCAAGTACTTTGTCCCAACTCACAATGAGGTTTTCAATCTCACCGATTTGCTGTGAACAAAGGATTAAGCGTATCGAGTGGTAAAAGGTAATAGTTTGCAAGAATGTAAATAAAGCAAGTAAATAGTAAACGGTAATAGCAATGTAAAAGGAATGGACCGGGATCCACAGTTCACTAGTGGTGTCTCTCCATAAAGTAAATAACATGCTGGGTAAACAAATTACAGTTGGGTATTTGATAGAATAAAGCTAGCATAGATATGTCATGAGGATCACTATGAGATTCACTATGGGCATTACGACAAAATACATAGACCGTAATCCAACTGCATCTATGACTAATAATCCACTCTCGAGGTGTCGTCCGAGCACCCGTTGAGTATTAAGTTGCGAACAACAGATAACTGCATTAAGCAAAGTGTCGTGGGAATTTAGAGACAGTAGCCATGGGGAGGCTTATCGGAGGGGCTCGACGATGGTGACGATGGGTCCGGCTCGGGATCGTGCCAACAGAGACACCTCGGTTTACCCAGGTTCAGGGCCCTCTCGGTTGGAGGTAAACCCCTACTTCCTGCCTACTTCGTATTGATTGGATAGTATCGATTACAATGCTCCTCGAGCTGTTCGGGCTAGTGGAGGAAGAAGAAGATCGGATCTCCCCTATGCTAAGGGTCCTGGCCCCCTTATATAGGTGGGGGCCTGGTTACAGGTTTAGGTGGCGATTCGGCCGGCTGTCGGCTCCTCGGCGGCGGCGTCCTTGGCGTGATCCTTTGGCCCTGCTCTGGCAAAGGCACTTTATAAAGTGCCTTTCCCCTGGGCCAGCATCTGGAGGGCATATCCCTTCTCTTTTGCCTCGGATCCCGTCATGGGGAAGGGTCTTCGGTCTCTCATTGGCTGAGGCCGGTCGTGGTGGGCGTCATTCCGTCCTTGGCCTCTGTCGCTCCTGTCGGGGCCGTCCCACTTTCGGCCAAACAACCGTTGGGAAGCTTTGTCTTCATCGCCCGGCTCCGTTCTTCTGTGGTAGAGTCGCCAGCCGGCTGCTGGCGTAGCCGGCCCTTCGGGAAGAGCCGGTCTTCTCGTGTTGAAGCCGTGGGGGCTCCTGGGACGCCAGCCGACATATTGCCCGGCCCGTGGTGCGCCCCTAAGTCATCCCCACGACACTAGCCCCCGAAACTGGCGAAGTCTCATGGGCTAGCATGGGGCTTTGGTGGGTTCCTCTTCTCGCCGAAGTCTTTCTTGTCCTCGTCGAAGTCCCAGGATTCTCCATCGGGTCTGGAGGCTTGTTGGTTTTCCGGTCGTCTCGGGACGTGCCGGTTCATGGCCTAGCCCAGCCGGCGAGCTTATGATGGTTTGCGAGCCAGCGAGTTACTCCCTGGGGACTTGTGCCGCTTCGGGTCTTGTTCCCATGCGGCGGCCGGCGCAGCGTGCCAGTGGCCAGTCTTGTCATTTTGACTTCGGAATCTCCACCGTCATAACTTCCCGAGTCGTCATGCGAGGTGGGCCAGCATACGTCAGCGACGAGTCCCATCAACCCCTCCCACGATCCGCTGCGGCAACCACCGCGGTGGCGCACGATGTGGAAGTTGGTTACTGAAACGTCGGGGGTTACCGCTTCGCCGCTCTCCTTTAAATACCGAGCGTGCTCGCTGCCCAGGGCGTCCCCCACTTCTCCTCTGAGCTCGAGCCCTCCCTTCTTGAGCCCAACCTGACCATGTCATCCCCTAGCCACTCCTCTGCCAGCGGCGACAAGGTCCAAGAGGGGGACAGGGAGGAGGTTGAGGTGCCAGAGACGGCGCCCTCCATATCCCGGAGACGCGGTCGCCCAAAAGGGAGCCACAACAAGAGCACCTTAGAGGCCCTCGCGGCGAAGGCCGCCGCTGCCGCCTCCACCTCCGTCGCGCCCCAGGCGACCGGAGCTCCCAGTGATGCGGGCGTCTCGGAGAAACGGAAGCCCGGCCGCCCGAAGGGGAGCGGGAAGAAGACTGCCCCCGCGGCAGTTGCTGCTCCTTCGTCGTCTCGCTGCCGTGGGCGGCCGCTGGGCAGCAAAAACAAGAAGGCCCCCGCCATCTTCAGGGTCACCACCACTCCCGTGGGGCCCCACGCGATAGCTCCTCCTCCGCTAGGCCCCTCGCGGCCCTGGCTGGAGAAGCCGGCGCTCCAGCCGCCGGACTACATCTCGGCCCAGGGATGGTCCACCTGCATCATCCCTATGCTCGTCGGTGCCCGGGATCTTCTCTGTCTTCCGACCTAGTTCACAAGCTCGATGGAGGACCAGGAGATGGCTTACGCCAAGCTGCGGGAATGCAGCGGTGGCCAGCCCACGTACCGCGTCAAGGTCTACTACGACGGCCAAGGGGTGTGCTACTTTCACGATGGGTGGTCGAAGTTCTTCATCGACTACGGCGTGCACGAGGGTTGGTTCATCCTTCTCACCAGCCAAGATGAGAAGGATGACTTCACCATATGCCTCTTCGACGGTACCCTCTCCGCTCGTGCCTTCGCCACCCAGCCGTGAAGGGCAAAACTCGTCGACTTCTGACGCGGACTTCTCCAGGACAAAGTCCATGCGGCGCTCGCGCTGAGCCGAGGAAAGCGAGCATCCCCGGGCTGGGAGTGCTTGGCGCTCTTAGGGTAGCGATTTAGGAAGCTTTTGTAATCCTCAAACCTTCGCTTAATAAAAACTTGTCTTTCATTGTTTACTGTGTGACTGCTCTTGCGTGAGATTGTCTTCTGCTTGTACCGTAGCACCGAGACGATTCTCCGGCTAGGATCTTTCCTTGGATGGAATTGTTGACGCGCGAATCCGTAGATAGGGACCGCGATGATCGGAGTAAATCTTGTACCGATCTTTCCTTTGCTGGCTTGCGCAGATGCTTCGGGTGGGCTACTCCAGCTTCGATGCAGAGGGAACGGTGCTTCTGCTAGCCGGTTCCAGGAAGGATGGACTAGCTCCGGCTCCAGCGCGGACGGAGCAGAAACTAAATCTTGTACCGGCTTGGGCGAGGGTCAGAGCCGGCACGTTCCCTTTCCTGGGCCTTCACACGTCCCAAGCCACGATCGGAGTAAATCTCCTAGTTTCCGGCTCTAGCCGTTGCTTTGCGAGTGTTAGGTTTCGATTTCGTTGCTCGTTTGCTGATCGTGTCACAGCGCCAGCTGATCGGACAGCCGGCGAGGTACTGGAGCCGACCCACTTCTGAGGGCCAATTCCCTTTCCCCCTAGCCCCCAAGTTTTGGGGTAGCTGGACTATCAGCTAGCTCGAAACTAACTTTTTGCGAATGATGCCAACGCCAAGCGAGGTAGCCCTAGCTTCGAGCCTCTTGGATGCGGCTTCTCGGCCCAAGCGTCGGGAGACTGTGACTGTCAACTATTTGCTGGCTTTGCCTTTTTCCGGTTCCCTCAACTTTTTCCTTAATCTTCCTACCCTTCGGCCCTTCTACCCCCAACCGACAGCCTGGTGCTGGTTGGTCTCCCTTGGGCCGGCAGTCGAATGCCGGCCTAGGGTGGGAGCATGCCGCGGAGTGAGAAGTAGTACTTCGGTCTATCGGGCCCCCGACTTGTGCTAGCCAACGCTTAGTTAACAGACACTGCCCTTAACGCCTGGTTGGGCGATTTTTCTATCGTTTGCCATTCTGCCCTGCGACTTTCCTTCGTATGTGGCCTACTGGCTCCTATCCGTCCGGCTAAGCGGAGCCGGAAGGTGGAGGTTGGGCTCGATACCTTCTTCATACGTAGGACTCATCTGGCTGGCGAGGGATCGATCGTTTTTCGGGGCTGCCGGCTATGGCTCGGTGCCTGGAGCCGGCTGCCGGTCAAGTGAATAATGCATGAAGCAAAACATACACGAAGTGTTTTTCTCAGAGCCGGCCATAACTAGCCGCTCCGTTTTCCTTTATTCATTGACACGTTTTTTGGGGTACAAGCTTTTGCCTTAGCAGAAGAAAGGTCTTAGGAGACTGACATTCTCGGGACGCTCGGTCTCCTTGTCAGAGTTATCTACCTTGTTCTTTCTGGGCTCTTGTGCGTTGATGAGGTAATATGCCCCATTCCCCAGCAACCAGCTGACAATGAATGGTCCCTCCCAAGGAGGGGATAGCTTGTGCATGCCCTTAGTGCTTTGGACCAGCCGAAGTACGAGATCTCCCTCGCGAAACGCGAGCGGGCGAATTTTCCGGCTATGGTATCATCGCAGCTACTGCTGGTAGAGCGCTGATCTGGCCAGAGCCTGCTCTCGTGCCTCCTTGAGGAGGTCGACGCCATCTTTGCGAGCTTCTTTTGCTTGCTTCTCCGTGTACTGGACAATTCTGGGCGCGTCGAACTCGATGTCCGTGGGTAACACCGCCTCTGCTCCATAGACTAGGAAGAAAGGCGTGAAGCCGACAGAGTGATTTGGAGTGGTGCGCAGGCTCCAGAGCACCGAGGGTAGCTCCTCAACCCAACAGCCGGCTGAGCGTTCAAGAGGCTCGACCAGTCTTGGTTTGATGCCAGCCAGGATCAGCCCATTCGCCTTCTCCACTTGCCCATTTGTCTAAGGGTGCGCCACTGACGCTAAGTCCAGCCGGATGCCTTTTTGGCCATAGTAATCAGCAAAGACTCCCTTCGCAAAGTTTTTCCCGTTGTCGGTGATGATGCTGTGGGGAACTCCATATCTTGTGATGATCTCATTGAAGAACTTGATTGTGGACGAACCGTCGAGTTTTTTGATTGGCTTGGCTTCGATCCACTTGGTGAACTTGTCCACGGCAACCAGCAGATGCGTCAAGCCCCCGGGTGTAGTCTTGAATGGCCCTACCATGTCCAGGCCCCAGACAGCGAATAACCAGGTGAGCGGGATGGTCTTGAGGGCTGCCGCTGGAGTGTTTCTGTGTTTGGAGAAGCGTTGGCAGCCGTTGCACT
This sequence comes from Dactylis glomerata, assembly GCA_007115705.1. NCBI lineage: Eukaryota > Viridiplantae > Streptophyta > Magnoliopsida > Poales > Poaceae > Dactylis > Dactylis glomerata. The sequence goes on along the minus strand of QXEO01000879.1, from coordinate 281,746 downwards.
GCTTCACCAGCTGCTCTGCATTCTGCTTGGTGGTTGGCCAGTAGAAGCCATGGCGAAGGCTTTAGCCACCAAGGCTCTGGAAGATGCGTGATACCCGCACTCCCCTTGGTGTATCTCTCTTAGCAGCTCTATCCCTTCTTCCGGCTCGATGCACTTCTGGAAGATGCCTGACATGCTGCGCTTGTACAGCTCGCTGTTGATGGTGGTGTATGCCCCAGCTCGACGCTGAATTTGCCTAGCTTCCGCTTCGTCTTGCGGCAAGTCCCCAGTGATGAGGTAGTTGGAGAATGGCTTCGCCCAGGAGGGTATCTCCCATATGTGGAAGACACTGGCAACCAGAGGATCAGCAGCCCCCGGGTCCATCATCGTGCCGGCTTCATCTGATTGTCCGGCTGGGGGAGCGGGCGTGGAGCTGGTAGTCCCCTTGTCCTTCATCGAGCCGGCCGCACTAGGCTGGCCGGCTGCCTCCTTCAGCCCCGAGACGGCAGCCCCCGGGTCCGGTGGCGGTACCTGAGCCGGGGCTGGGTCTCCAGGCACGTAGATGGATATAGACTCCGGCGAAGGTTTGATAGATAGCTTGTGGATGATCTCCAGGGACACCCTGGCTGGGATATCCTGCTTGGTGGAGCCGATCTTGGACAGCCGGTCTGCTTCCTCGTTGTTTGCTCTGGAGACATGGTGGAACTCGCAGCCCTCAAAGAATCCGCTGAGCTGCTGCACGTAGAAGCGATAGGAGGCCATGTTGGCGTCCTTGGCGTCCCAATCCCCTGAGACCTGGTGCGTCACTAGGTTGGAGTCTCCGAAACAGAGGATCCTCCTGATGCCGATCTGCTTGGCCATCTTGAGCCCATGTACCAGGGCTTCGTACTCAGCGACGTTGTTCGACGCACGGAAGTGCATCTGCAGCACGTACTGTAGCTTGTCTCCCTTGGGAGAGGTGAGGATGACGCCGGCTCCCAAGCCCCCGAGCAGCTTGGAGCCATCGAAGTGCATGCGCCAGTGGGTGGAGTCCGGAGCCGGCGGTAGGTATTGGTGCTCTCCCCAGTCAGCGAAGAAATCCGCTATGACCTGCGATTTGATCATCGTTCTGGGCTTGTACTGAATGGTATGTGCTGCGAGCTTGATCGCCCATTTGGCCACCCTTCCCGACGCGTCCTTGCACCCGATGATCTCCGAGAGCGGAGTGGTGCTTACCACCATGATTGGGTGCTCTTCGAAGTAGTGCTTCAGCTTCTTGGCCGCCATGTACACGCCGTACGCGACCTTCTGGTAGTGCGGATAGTTCTGCTTGGAGAGAGTGAGCACCTCACTCAAGTAGTACACCGGGCGCTGAACCGGCAGCTCTTTGCCTTCCTCGGTGCGCTCCACCACGATCACCACGCTGATGACACGTGGGGTTGCTGCGATGTAGAGCAGCATTGGCTCTCGCGGAGCCGGCGCTGCCAAGATTGGCGCGGTAGATAAGGCTCGCTTGAGGTCATTGAAGGTGTCATCAGCGCGCTGGGACCAAACGAAGTGGTCTGTCTTCTTCATCAGCTGGTACAGCGGCACGGCCTTCTCCCTGAGCCGGCTGACGAACCGGCTAAGTGAGGCCAAACAACCAGCAAACTTCTGCACATCTCTGAGCTGGGTGGGCTTCTCTAGGGACTCGATGGCTTTTATCTTCGAGGGGTTAGCCTCGATCCCTCACTGGGAAACGATGTAACCTAGGAGCTACCCAGCCAGCACACCAAAGGTGCACTTCTCAGGGTTGAGCTTCATGCGATAGCGCCACAGGTTGGTGAAGGTCTCCTTGAGATCATCCAGGAGCGTGCCGCTCTGCTTGGTCTTCACCACCACGTCGTCCACATAAGCGTGTACGTTCCTCCCAATCTGCTCCTGCAGACATCGCTGCATGGTTCGCTGGTAAGTGGCTCTGGCGTTCTTCAGGCCAAACGACATGGTAACGTAGCAGTAGGCTCCATATGGGGTGATGAAGGAGGTCTTGATCTGATCCGGCTGGAAGAGCGGGATCTGGTGGTAGCCTGAATAGGCGTCCAGGAAAGACAACAGGTCACGCCGGCCGTGGAGTCGATCACCTGGTCAATTCGTGGCAGCGCGAAAGGATCCTTGGGGCAAGCCTTGTTGAGGCCGGTGTAGTCGATACACATTCGCCAAGTGTTATTCTTCTTCAGAACCAAGACTGGGTTCGCAAGCCAGTCAGGGTAAAACACCTCCATGATAAAGCCGGCTGCCAGGAGCCGGGCAATCTCCTCGCCAATAGCTTTCCTCTTTTCTTCTACAAACCGCCGCAGTGGCTGCTTGACCGGGCATGTCCTTTGGAGACCATGCAAAGATGTCCCGATTCTCAAGGAGGAAGCTGGTGAGCTCGCTTTCCTATTTGGCAGACAAGCCGGTGCCGATGATGACGTACTTGGAGGGGTCGCTCTCATCCAGCAGGATCTTCTTGGTGTCGTTGGCTGGCTTGAATTGCTTCACAGGCGACTGGCGAACCGGTACGTCTTGCTGGGTCAGCTCCACGCGATGTAGAAGCTGCCTCTTCTCCTCGGCAACGACCAGCGCCTCTGCCAGCTGCGAGCTCTCCTTTGCGCAGGCCAGGGACTTCTTGAAGTTTCCCGAGACTATGATCACACCTCTGGGCCCTGGGAGCTTCATCTTTAGATAGGCGTAGTGCGGGACCGCCATGAACTTGGCCAGGGCCGGACGGCCTAGCAGCGCGTGGTAGCGACTGCTGATGTCCACCACCTCAAACCAGATGGGCTCGCGGCGACTATTCCCCTTCTTTCCGAAGAGAACCTCCAGCCGCACCTTGCCGAAAGGGGTGCAAGAATGCCCAGGCACGATGCCATGGAAGGTGAGCCGGCTCGGTTTCAGCTGAGCAAGCGGGATGCCCAACTTCTCCAGAGAGCTTCGGTAAAGAAGGTTGATACTACTACCGCCGTCGATGAGCACGCGGGAGAAACGGCACATGTGCGTATCGGAACACACGACAGGATCCATGACCAGAGCATAGTCTCCAGGGCTGGGCATCAGCCTCGGGTGGTCTTCGCGCCCCCAGGTAACGGCCGCCTCGGACCAGTGCATGAACTGGGGTTCTGCAGGCATCACAGCGTTCACCTCTGCCTCATGCCAAAAGTCGTTCCTTTTGTCCTTGCCGGGGGTAGTGAAGATGTGATACTGCTCCACATCCATCAGGAAGTCATCATCTTGATCTGGCTCGCCTCCAGCCAGGTCGCGCTGTTGGTCCTCCTGACCTTCAGCCAGTTGTGCTTGCGATGTACCAGGGATCTGCCAAGCGCGCTGCTCCAGCTCTCTCATGAAACGGCACTGACGCGTGGAGTGGGTCACTTCCCTACCCGGGGAGGTGTGGAATTTACACGGCTGATCAAGCGCAGCATCGAGGGTGTACTTGCCCTCTTTGCGCCCATGACCGCTGCCTGCAGCCCCTGGGCCTCCTTGGTCAGAAGCCGCTCGCTTTGAGCTAGCAGATCCTCTGGGGAGCGTCTTGGTGTGGTCAAGCCACAGGTGGATGTGCAGCGCCGATGGGCGAGCCTGGGACTCTGACCCCGGCGCTGACTTCTTGATCAAGCGTGGCCTGCTTGCTCCGCCGCCCTGCTGGACGTGGCGACCTTGAGCGTTGCCGCTCAGAGCACGGCCGCCCTGTCCACGCCCTCTGCGGCCTCGGCTCGCCGATGGCGACTGCTGGATCTGGCTGGGGATGACGATGGCGAAGTTGTGGCGTAGGTCACAGATGAGCTCGGTCGGTGCGTCTCCATGCACGTCGTAGAACTCGCTGAGCGTGGTGCTCGCGCGGCGCCGGTTGGCCTCGTCCTCGGCCACCTTGCCGAGGAGGACGAGACGCGTCCGCACCAGGGCCTCGGCGACCCGGGTGGGATCGATGACGTGGTCGAGGGGAGCATGCAGGTCCACCACGGAGACGTCCGGGGCGTCCTGCTCTGGGAGTGGAGCATCTTGCTCCTGTGGAAGAAGGCGTCCGGGCGACGGGCGCTCGGGGCGCAGAGAGTCACCACCCTCCTCTTCTCCCAAGGCCATCACCTCGACCATGGTGCCAAGACTGCTGCTTTCATCGCAGCTCGAGCCTCCGTTGCAGAGGGAGTCAAAGACGTCGGTCACTTCCTCTGGGAAGGGCTTGGCGACGTAGAAGCAATGACTACCGACGTCGAGGAAGGAGCCGCTGTTGCCAAAGCCGTTCTCGAAGTGGGCCAAGTTGTCGCTAACGCAGTCGAAGGTGCCGAACCTCCAGACGTGGCCGGAGGCGACCTTCTCGCCGGAGGGTCCCGGCCGGAACTTGACTCCGCTCGCCACCGCGTTTTGCCCCACGGTGGGCGCCAACTGTCGTGGGAATTTAGAGACAGTAGCCATGGGGAGGCTTATCGGAGGGGCTCGACGATGGTGATGATGGGTCCGACTCGGGATCGTGCCAACAGAGACACCTCGGTTTACCCAGGTTCAGGGCCCTCCCGGTTGGAGGTAAACCCCTACATCCTGCCTGCTTCGTATTGATTGGATAGTATCGATTACAATGCTCCTCGAGCTGTTTGGGCTAGTGGAGGAAGAAGAAGATCGGATCTCCCCTATGCTAAGGGTCCTGGCCCCCTTATATAGGTGGGGGCCTGGTTACAGGTTTAGGTGGCGATTTGGCCGGCTGCCGGCTCCTCGGCGGCGGCGTCCTTGGCGTGATCCTCTGGCCCTGCTCTGGCAAAGGCACTTTATAAAGTGCCTTTCCCCTGGGCCGACATCTGGAGGGCATATCCCTTCTCTTTTGCCTCGGATCCCGTCATGGGGAAGGGTCTTCGGTCTCTCATTGGCTGTGGCTGGTCGTGGCGGGCGTCATTCCGTCCTTGGCCTCTGTCGCTCCTGTCGGGGCCATCCCACTTTCAGCCAAACAACCATTGGGAAGCTTTGTCTTCATCGCCCGGCTCCGTTCTTCCGTGGCAGAGTCGCCAGCCGGCTGTTGGCGCAGCCGGCCCTTCGGGCGGAGCCGGTCTTCTCGTGTTGAAGCCGTGGGGGCTCCTGGGACGCCAGCCGGCATATTGCCCGGCCCGTGGTGCGCCCCCTAAGTCATCCCCACAACACAAAGTGCATAATGTAAACAATGCAAATGTCCTTGAACACAATATTGTTGTTTTCTCCCTAGTGGCAACAGCACATCTACAACCTTAGAGGTTTCTGTCACTCCCCCAGATTACTAGAGGCATGAACCCAATATCGAGCATAAATACTCCCTCTTGGAGTCACTAGCATCTACTCGGCCAAGATATCTACTAGCAATGGAGAGTATGCAAGATCATAAACAACATAGAGATAACATAAAGATAATAATTCAGCACATCAACTCGACATAGTATCAATATCCATCGGATCCTAACAAACACAACATGTAGAATTACACAACGACGATCTTGATCATGATAGGCAGCTCACAAGATTTAAACATGAAGCACATGGAGGAGATGACAACCATCTAGCTACTGCTATGGACCCGTAGTCCAATGTAGACTACATGAGCATCACTCCGGAGTCAGGCATGGTGATGAAGAAGGCCTCCGGCGGTGATTCCCCTCTCCGACAGGGTGTCGGGAAGAGCTTCTGGACCCTCCTGATCTCGCGTCGATGACGGCGGTGGCTTGCAATATGTTTCATGGAAATTGATTGGGGTCCTTAGGTTTCCCTATCGAGGAGAATATATAGGCGGAAGGGCAGCGTCAGGAAGTGGACCAGGGGGTCTCACCCCCTGGTGGTGCGGCTAGGGCTTGGCCCGCCGCCCTAGGGTATGGCCAGGTCCTGGCCCCCCTCCGTCTCTGCTTTGGACTCCGACTTGTGTTCTGGAAAAATAGGAGGTTTGGCTTTTGTTTCGTCCAATTTCGAGAATATTTCCTATGTAGCTTTTCTGGAACACAAAAACAGCAAAAATAGGGAACTAGCACTGTGGTGTCTCGTTTGTAGGTTAGTTCTGGAAAATGCATAAAAACACCATGAAGTGTAACAAAACAGAAAGCAAATGGTGTATAAACAAGCATGAAGCATCAAAAATTATAGATACGTTTGAGCCGTATCAAGCATCCCCAAGCTTAACGCCTGCTCGTCCTCGAGTAGGTAATTGATAACAAAACAATAATTTTTGAGGTGACATGCACCATCACAATCTCGATCAACGAAGTAAAGTATTGAGTGCTGAGATCAAAGCACTTAAAACATGTTCATAAGAGACATAATCTTGACAATAAAACTTAGCAACCATGTTATAACATGAAAAGTAACACAAACAAAAGATCATGAGCAATGAAGCATTGAAAGTCAAGTGTATGTTTCAACCATATAGAAAAACATAGTGAAGTGGTCTTCAGCTTGTCCCTCATGGAGTAGCAAAACATAAATGCATAGGACACCTTCAAGTTTAAGAGGGCGACTAGATACAAATAATTTAAGAACAAGCAAAACCATCATCATGAATCAATCAATGATAACTTTTGGGACTATGCACATTAAACTCAGAATGACAACTATGCTCTCTTAGACGGTGCATAAAGGTAGAAGGTGAATACTCAACATAAAAATAAAAGAAAGGCCCTTCGCAGAGGGAAGCAGTGATTGCAAGTTTTATAAACCTCCAAAAATTATGATACTTACTAGCTTTGAGCTCTCAATGCCCCCATCATAGGCATCTTGAGTGGTTAAGGTTAATGCGAGTATAATTATGAAGCATATGCTTAACAAATCATAAGTTAAAAATCTCAAGTCTCTCGAAGTACGAATACCCAAACCTCATGCTACTCGACTTAGGTCCCAAGCAAGTTCTTGTCATTGTAAGCATACATGTATCATTGAGAACGCCAACGGGGTACCTCCTGCCCGATGACATGGAACAAGCCCACATCAAAATGACAAGACAAACAGACAATGAACACATCGACATCTCTTTTATTTACCATTGGTATAGCTTTTTATTGTGAGATGCATCGTCGAATGTCCAGTATGGGCATGCTGTAAATTTCCACCATGAATGATGCATGGCTTAGATTAGTGATACGTCTCCAACGTATCCATAATTTTTGATGCTCCATGCTTGTTTTTACACCATTTACCCGATGTTTCGTTACACTTCGTGGCACTTTTATGCGATTTCTGGAACTAACCTATTGACAAGATACCACAGTGCCAGTTCCCTGTTTTTTGATGTTTTTGTGTTTCAGAGTGATACATAGGAAATATTCTCGGAATTGGACGAAACCAAAGCCAGAAGTCTTATTTTTCCCGGGAGCATCCAGACATCCGAAAGAGAGCCGGAGAGGGGCCAGGGCTTGCCCTCACACTAGGGTGGCGCGGCCCAGGCCCTTGCCGCACCACCCATGTGTGAGGAGCCCCTGGCTGCCCTCTCGCGACGCCCCTTCGCCTATATAAAGCCTCGGGACGGAAAACCCTGGGGGATTTGACAATTTTCCAAAAATAGTTCCGCAGCTCCGCCGCCGCCGTCGACGAATTTCAGGGGACAGAAGTCTCTGTTCCGGCACCCTGCCGAGATGGGGAAGTGCCCTCGGAGCCATCTCCATCGGTCTCCATCGCCGTCTCCGCCGTCTCCATCGACCTCACCGCCATCTCCATCAACCTTGCTGTCTCCTATGATGAGGAGGGAGTAGTTCATCCCCGGGGATGAGGGCTCTACCGGTAACTATGTGGTTCACCTCTCTCTCCCATGATGTGATCTTTATGTGATCGTGAGCTTTGTATCATGTTGAACAAGTAGATGTTATTATTCAGATATTATGTGTACTCTAGTGGTGATTATTAAAGTAATCTATTCCTCCTGCTATGGTGTAACGGTGATAGTGCGTGCATCATGGTGGTACTTGGTTTAGGCTATGATTGTGATCTCTTGTGGATTATGAGAATAATTATTGCTATGATAGTTTGAGTGATCTATTCCTCCTTTCATGGTGTAATGTTGAAAGTGTGTGCACCGTGTTAGTACTTGTACTAAGTTGCAATGATTTCTATCTTGAATTGTGATTTGATTTGGATATCTCTCTGAGTGGTATTTGTCAAGTACTTGATGAACTTTAAGGGATGCTTCTGTAGCCACTACACAATGATTAGTGTTATTCAATAGGGGAGTAATTCAGAGTGCCTTAGCAAAGAGAAGTTATTTGTTCAGTCATGTTATATTGTTGGGAGTGTGTCCACTAGTGAAAGTATGATCCCTAGGCCTTGTTTCCAAGCTTTGCATACCATTTACTTGCTATTTTGTTACTTGTTTGCTTGCAGCGATATTTATTTCACATCACGTTTGCTACTTATAATCATCTATACCACTTGTATTTCACTATCTCTTCGCCGAACTAGTGCACCTATACATCTGACAAGTGTATTGGGTGTGTTGGGGACACAAGAGACTTTCTGTATCGTAATTGCAGGGTTGCTTGAGAGGGATAGCTTTGACCTCTTCCTCCCTGAGTTTGATAAACCTTGGGTGATCCACTTAAGGGAAACTTGCTGCTGTTCTACAAACCTCTGCACTTGGAGGCCCAACAAGTGTCTTCAAGAATAGAAGTGCGTAGACATCAAGCTCTTTTCTGGCGCCGTTGCCGGGGAGGTAAGGTAAAAGGTACTCGCATCCTCCTGTGTGAGTGCTCGAAGTTATTTCCTTTAGATTCTGCAATTACATCTTTTTGTTTCTTGTTTTTATTTTCACTAGTTAGGCTTAATGGAAAACAAAGCGTTCTGTAGTCTTTTTCCTGAGTTTAGATATGAAGTGTTTGAAAAGAAAATTGAAAAACCTTTGGAGCTTAATTTGCATGCTAATAGTGTTGTTAGTATGAATGCTTTGAACACCGTTGTTGCTAATGCTATAGAAAAGTCTAAGCTTGGGGAAGCTAGTTTTGATGAAAATGATCTTTTTAGTCCCCTAGCTTTGGAGGAGAAAATTTAGTTGGATGATACTTTACCTCCAATTTATGATGATTACAATGATGATTATGTTATTTTCAGTCCACCTACTATTGAGGATAAAATTAGTTATGATTACAATATGCCTCCTATTTATGATGATTATGGTGATGAGAATAATTATTCTATTGAATTTGCTCCTACTACTATTGTTCATGTGGGGAGTATTAATTCTTTTATGCATGTGGCTCATGATAGGGATATTTTATGTGATAGTTATATTGTTAGTTATATTCATGATGCTACTGAAAGTTACTATGAGAGAGGGAAACATGGTTTGATGAATCTCAACAATATTGAGTTTCCCCTCTTTATGTTGCAATTCTTGAAGTTGTACTTGTTTTGCCTTCCTATGCTTTTTGCTTTGCGCTTTTATGACTTGTCTCTTTACAAGACTATTTTTCATAGGAAGTTCTTATATGGCGCCTTTGCCTCAAGCTTTCATATGGCGCCCACATGAGCATCTTTGCAAATTACTGCGCCTAGCTCAAAGGCGTTAAAGAAAAGCACTCTTGGGAGATAACCCATTGTTTATTTTCAGTACTTTTTCTTTTATTTGAGTCTTGGAAGTTATTACTACTGTAATAACCGCTCCTTATCCTTTTTATTTCGTTTTTGTGCCAAGAGAAACCTCTAATTTGAGTGAGGTAAGATTTGGGGATGTTGCTGTCCTAAAACTGTTTTCGGTGCTGCACCGTAAAAATTCGTATAAATTCTCTGTATATCATTTGGACCTGCGATTTCTTGTGCATATGCCCCAGGTTATATTCAAACTTTCATTAGTTTAACACTTTTTGATTTGAGGAACAGAAAACTCCTCAAAAATTCGGCCTTTGTCAGCTTTTCAGTTTTGACAGATTTCTGCCAATATTTGTGTTTGCCGCTTTATCGCTTTCTTTTTGAGTTCTTTTGATTATGGAACTTTTGGGGAAGTTACTACAGTAGTATATGCTTTATATGTGGTGGTTTTGAGTTGAAACCTGAAGCAAAAAGAGGTTGAATATATGTTATGCTTACACTAATGTTGCTAATAGATTTGTGTTTAGGTTTGTATGAAGGAAGTTTTCAAGTGTAGGGATTGGAGAATGATGAGATGAGTTGAAGAATGGACAAAAGCTCAAGCTTGGGGATGCCCATGCACCCCAAGAAATTTCCAAGAAGTACAAGCGTCAACGCTTGGGGATGCCCCACGGCACCACCTCTTCATCGGCAAAAATCAGGTCACCTTTCAAAACACTATATTTTTATTGCTTCATGCACTATGTGTTTTTCTTGGAGCGTCAGTTGTTTTAGTTTTCTTAGTTGGTTTAGTTTTGTTTGCTGCAATAAATGGTTAGATCACATCATGTTTCTTTTGGAGGAGATGAACTCACTTTTCATTTGCCAAGAACACTCTAGTTTTCACTCTTATCGTTCAACGGGTGTTCTCTTTTTCTGCTACTGCGTTTAGCTTTTGATTTTCGCCTTGATTTGCATTCAGATCTTGTTATATATTTTCATCAAGGTGTATTTTTGCCTCTGGTCTTTATTGGTTTTCATCAAAAGAGGTGTTTATAAAAAGTTTGAATGGTGTTGGAAAAGAGAAAAAGCTTTATGCAAAAAAGTGGTACAAGAAGGAGCTTGTGTAGACTGTGGCCTAGGCTTTTTCATGTCATGCTTGATGTCTTTTTGATAGTATGCTTAGTGGTTTTGCTGTAGCATGACTTGTCTCAAATAACTGAGATTGCTTAATGAGCCTTTGAAAAGATCATGCGTTGTTTTTATCGTTTGGAAGCATTATTTTGGTTTTCTCCTTGATGCTTTATTTGGGTTGACTTGGCGCATGCTCACACATCTTATGCTTCTTTTAATGTTGCTTTGTCGCTATGCACGATTATGGCCGTTATTGCTCTCTTAGTTGGTCACTCCCAGTCTTTTGCTAGCCCTCATTTTGTACTGAGTATGAGCTCTACTCGTGCATCCAACTCCCAAAAACCAAGTTTGCCATTGTGTCCACTATAAATTCCTATGCATGGTATTTGTAAGCCATTCCAAAGTAAATTTTCATGTGCTACCTTTCAAAAACCTTCAAAATACTTCTCATTTTGTGACACTGTTTTCAGCTCATGGGGACGTAGTGGTCGGATTTGCTATCTTCCATATTGCTTATTCCAAAAAGAAAAAAAAAAGAAAAAAGAAAGAAAAAAAGGCACTCCTCCATGGAATGTGAATGTTGGTGGGCACCCGATGGAATCGGTTAGCCATGGTTTGAAAAAGGAAAAAAGGTGGGGAGGAGTGCCAAGCTTTATAAAAGAGCACAAAAGTGCAAATCTCTCTCTCAAAAACTTGCTTCATTTTTGTATGGAAGATAGTAAGAACCCCATTGCCAGTCGTTGACAAAAGCAACCACCTCTCAAAACCCAAGTTTTATCTCTGTTTTACAAATGAAAAGCTCTAGCACATGTTTAATCACTGCTTCCCTCTGCGAAGGGTCTTTCTTTTTACTTTTATGTTGAGTCACCACCTTCTATCTTTATGCACCATTAAGAGAGCATAGTTGTCATTCTGAGTATAATGTGCATTGTCCCAAAGTTTTCATTGATTGATTCATGATCATGGTTTCACTTGTTCTCAAATTACTTGTATCTAGTCACCCTCTTAAACTTGAAGGTGTCCTATGCATTTATGTTTTGCTCTCCATGAAGGACAAGCTGAAAACCATTTGTATGTTTTTCCATATGATTTGAACACACACTTGACTTTCATTGTTTCATTATTCATGATCTTTTGTTTGTGTTCATTTGCATGTTTATAACATGGTTGCTAAGTTTCTTCTATCAAGATCATATCTTTCATGCTCATGTTTTAAGTTCTTTTGATCCCAGCTCACATTGCTTACATATATGATCAAGATTGTGTAGGTGCATGTCACCTCAAAAATTATTCTTTTGTTATCACTTACCTACTCGAGGACGAGCAGGAGTTAAGCTTGGGGATGCTGATACGTCTCCAACGTATCCATAATTTTTGATGCTCCATGCTTGTTTTTACACCATTTACCCGATGTTTCGTTACACTTCGTGGCACTTTTATGCGATTTCTGGAACTAACCTATTGACAAGATGCCACAGTGCCAGTTCCCTGTTTTCTGCTGTTTTTGTGTTTCAGAGTGATACACAGGAAATATTCTCGGAATTGGACGAAACCAAAGCCAGAAGTCTTATTTTTCCCGGGAGCATCCAGACATCCGAAAGAGAGCCGGAGAGGGGCCAGGGCCTGCCCTCACACTAGGGTGGCGCGGCCCAGGCCCTGGCCGCGCCACCCATGTGTGAGGAGCCCCTGGCTGCCCTCTCGCGACGCCCCTTCCCCTATATAAAGCCTCGGGACGGAAAACCCTGGGGGATTCGGCAATTTTCCAGAAAGAGTTCCGCAGCTCCGCCGCCGCCGTCGACGAATTTCGGGGGACAGAAGTCTCTGTTCTGGCACCCTGCCGGGATGGGGAAGTGCCCCCGGAGCCATCTCCATCGGTCTCCATCGCCGTCTCCGCCGTCTCCATCGACCTCACCGCCATCTCCATCAACCTTGCTGTCTCCTATGATGAGGAGGGAGTAGTTCATCCCCGGGGCTGAGGGCTCTACCGGTAGCTATGTGGTTCACCTCTCTCTCCCATGATGTGATCTTTATGTGATTGTGAGCTTTGTATCATGTTGAACAAGTAGATGTTATTATTCAGATATTATGTGTACTCTAGTGGTGATTATTAAAGTAATCTATTCCTCCTGCTATGGTGTAACGGTGACAGTGCGTGCATCATGGTGGTACTTGGTTTAGGCTATGATTGTGATCTCTTGTGGATTATGAGAATAATTATTGCTATGATAGTTTGAGTGATCTATTTCTCCTTTCATGGTGTAATGTTGACAGTGTGTGCACTGTGTTAGTACATGGTCTAAGTTGCAATGATTTCTATCTTGAATTGTGATTTGATTTGGATATCTCTCTGAGTGGTGTTTGTCAAGTACTTGATGAACTTTAAGGGGTGCTTCTGTAGCCACTACACAATGATTAGTGTTATTCAATAGGAGAGTAATTCAGAGTGCCTTAGCAAAGAGAAGTTATTTGTTCAGTCATGTTATATTGTTGGGAGTGTGTCCACTAGTGAAAGTATGATCCTTAGGCCTTGTTTCCAAGCTTTGCATACCGTTTACTTGCTATTTTGTTACTTGTTTGCTCGCAGCGATATTTATTTCACATCACGTTTGCTACTTATAATCATCTATACCACTTGTATTTCACTATCTCTTCGCCGAACTAGTGCACCTATATATCTGACAAGTGTATTGGGTGTGTTGGGGACACAAGAGACTTTCTGTATCGTAATTGCAGGGTTGCTTGAGAGGGATAGCTTTGAACTCTTCCTCCCTGAGTTCGATAAACCTTGGGTGATCCACTTAAGGGAAACTTGCTGCTGTTCTACAAACCTCTGCACTTGGAGGCCCAACAAGTGTCTACAAGAATAGAAGTGCGTAGACATCAATTAGCAACCCAGACATTTCTCTAACACATATACAAACTCCATGAACTCACAAGTTTCCAACTTATTTCACATTGCGAGTACCCATAAACAAAAGATCATGATATCAACTAAATGAGAGAACGTGCAATGTTGAAAACTTGCCCCATGACGGCATGGTTGGGCTAACCTCCAACTTACAACTTGCAAGCATAACATCAACATAATAGAGCCACAATGGTCAAAATTATTAAAAGCGAGAAAAGTAAAGTGTGCCGTCAGGTTCATGAGAGCCTTACTGACTAATTTTCACATAACACCAAAAAGTTTAATTTCAAGGATAGATAAAAGCAAGTCAAATGTACTTGGAATAGCAAATTGCTAATAGGTATGTATGGTGGACACATTGGAAAACTTGGTTTTTAGGAGTTGGATGCATGAGAAGTATTCCCTCTCAGTACAAAATGAAGGATAACAAAAGACTGGGAGCGACCAACTAAGAGAGCAATAACGGCCATAATCATGCATAGCGACAAAACATCATTAACCAAAGCATAAAGTGGTATCACAAGTCAAAAACTAAATGATCATAGAGGCTATATGGTGACTTATTAGAGTCAAACATGTTGTAAGCATGCGCCAAGTCAACCCAAATAAAGCATCAAAGGAGAAAACCACAATAACATGCTCCCATATAATAAAAACAATGCATGATTTTTTCAAAGGCTCATTAAGCAATCTCAGTCATTTGAGACAAGTCATGCTATAGCAAAAACTACTAAGCACACTATCAAAATGACATCAAGCATGACATGCAAAAGTCTAAGCCGCAGTCTAAACAAGCTCCCATTTGTACCACTATAGGCATGATTTTTTTTTCTCTTTTCCAACATCATTCAAAACTTTTTGAAACAACTCTTTTGATGAAAACCAACATAGACTAGTAGTCTAAATACACCTTGATGCAAAGATATAACAAGATATGAACAAAAATTAAGGCAAAAAATGAAAACTAAACGCAGTTCTAGAAAAAGAGAACACTCGTTGAACGATAAGAGTGAAAAATAGAGTGTTCTTGGCAATGAAAAACTGGAGTGTGTCATCTCCAAAAGAAATTTGTTGGGGTCCAATCATTTATTTCAGAAAACAAAACAAAAGAAAAACTGAAAGCGAAAGTAAAGACGCTCCAAGAAAAACGCATAATACATGAAGCAATAAAAATATAGTGTCTTAAAAGGTGACCTAATTTTTGCCGATGAGAAGGGGTGCCTCGAGGGCATCCTTAAGCTTTGACGCTTGTACCTCTTGGATATTTATTGGGGTGACATGGGCATCCCCAAGCTTGAGCTTTTGTCCATACTTCATCTCATCTCATCACTCTCCATTCCCTACACTTGAAAACTTCCTTCATACAAAACTTCACACAATTCTATTAGCAACATTAGTGTAAGCATGATAATAAATCTACTCTTTTGGTTCAGTTTCAAACTCAAATATACCATCCATTAAAGCATAAGCTATTGTAGCAATTTCCTCAAAAGTTCCGCGATCAAAAGAACTAAAAAAGAAAGCGACCGAGAGGCAAACACAAATAGTGAAAAAAAACTGTCAAAACAGAACAACTGACAAAGATTGATTTTTCGGAGGACCTTCTATTGCTCAAATCGAAAAGTACAAAACTAATAAAAGTTTGGAAAAAACCTGGGGCATATGCACAAGAAATCACAGATCAAAAAGATATTCTGAGAATTTTCACGAATGTTTACGGTACAGCGTAGAAATATGTTTCAGGACAGCAACTTCCCGAAATCTTAACTCCCTCAAATTAGAGGTTCTTCTTGGCACAAAAACAAAAAAAAGATAAGGAGAGGTCATTACAGTAGTAATAACTTCCAAGACTCAAATAAAAGAAAAAGTACTAAAAATAAAACATTGGGTTATCTCCCAAGAGTGCTTTTCTTTAACGCCTTTGAGCTAGGCGCAGAAAGTGGAAATCAAGTATTTTCAAATGAGGCATTAAGATCAATTGCAGAAGTATTTTCAACAATGAATTGTATTGTATCCAAATGAGTTTTGTAAGATCCCTTATGAACACTCTTTGGTTCACTCTTTTCATCAAAGGGGGTTTCAGGACAAATCCAATCAAAATTCTTTTCCAATGATTCATGCAATCCTACGAGTTTGCAAGATATTGGTACTTTGATTTCTTCCTTATTTGTACCAACAACCTCTACACGTGAGCCAAGCATATTAAAATGCTCAAAGACTTTCCTAGCTTCTTGATAACCCACAAGTATAGGGGATCGTGTGTAGCCTCTTCGATAAGTAAGGGTGTCGAACCCAATGAGGAGCTAAAAGTAGGATAAACGTTCTCTCAAGTTCTATCAACCGCTGATACAACTCTACGCACACTAAACGTTTGCATCATCTAGGAAATAAAACTAGTGCAACAATACGGGTATGAGAGATAACTTTGCAATATAAACAAGAAAATAATTGTTAGTGCTACAGCAATAAAATATACTAAGTAACCATAAACTAACAGTACCATGAGTGTGGAAAAGTGATGGTAATAGTGGTGGCTTTGTGCAAGTTCAATTAGTGAATAAATCGGGTTCACTGTCTTCGATGCAGTTTTCTATGTGGGAGAGGCTAAATATACATGCACTTCACTACTTGGAAATACAAGTACTATATGATTGGATTGTTAGCAAGCATCCGCAAATACTAACAATGCATTAAAGTTTTCCCAACCATAGCCTTAAGTTAATGGTCCTCTTATTCCCATATGTGCAACATTCCGGTTCGCGTCCTCAGGTTTTTGTCACTCCGGCAGAACTACCCCCTTCCTTTTGTACATACTACTAACCCTAAGATGTTTAATCCATGCGCGTATAAATATAATGGACACCAAAGGACAGTACCATATCAACATACAACTCTAATGAACCAAAGACACTCAACAAATCAATCTAAGAACAAATAAACTATGCAAACATGACATAGATCATAGGATACATATTTTAGCATCAAACACCATGTTTACATAGGACGGTACAGAGGTGTGTGGGAGGATGAATCACTACATAATAGGAGGAGTTAGTGATGAAGATAGCGGTGAAGATGGCGAAGATGAGCAGCGAGGGGCGCGGGCGGCGCGGGGGGCTCCACCGCCGCCGGTATCATGGGGGAGCGCCGCCCCTTAGCCCCCTTCCTTCATTGCTTTATAGGAGCCCTCCCCTATGGAGATGTAATCCATGGGGGAGGCGAAAATGTGGCTCTGGTGGCTGCAAATTCGTGGGTGGAGGTGTCTCCCACGAGCTAGGATTTCTCCCTTCATATAGTCTTTCGGATTCCTGTCTCTCTATCTTGGGCCGCAATGGAGTGGGCTTATCTTGGCCATCTGGACTCGAAATTAGGTGAATTTTGTGTCCAGAAAGTTCGCCGTGAAATTCCCTACAACTTTGTAATAGAAGAGTTTTCTGTTTGATGCCGTCTTCGACCCGTAGCGTGACCATCTTCGAAAAGAGTTCTAGCACAGATTTCTCAAAGTCCCAATTTGACTCCAACAAGGTTTCCACTTGTATTCTTGATATTTCCTATAGATCAAAGTGTAAAACAAGAACATTGTGCACTTTGCAACTATTAGTAGGTTAGTCCAAATAAATCATAAAAGTGCCACAAAGTGTAGACAAAACATATAGCAATTGGTGTAAAACAAGCATGGAGCATGAAAAATTATAGATATGTTTGCAACGTATCAACATCCCCAAGCTTAACTCCTGCTCGTCCTCGAGTAGGTAAGTGATAACAAAACAATAATTTTTGAGGTGATATGCACCATCACAATCTTGATCATCTAAGTAAAGCATCAAGTGTTGGGATCAAAGAATTTAAAACATGGGCATAAGAGACATAATCTTGACAATAAAAACTTAGCAACCATGTTATAACATGAAAAGAAACACAAACGAAAGATCATGAATAATGAAACAATGAAAGTCAAATGTGTGTTCAAATCATATGGAAAAACATAGCAAGTGGTTTTCAGCTTGTCCTTCATGGAATAGCAAAACATAAATGCATAGGACAGCTTCAAGTTTAAAAGGGCAACTAGATACAAATAATTTAAGAACAAGTGAAACCATAATCATAAATCAATCAATGATAAACTTTGGGACTATGCACATTAAACTCAGAATGACAACTATGCTCTCTTAGATGGTGCATAAAGGTAGAAGGTGGGGACTCAACATAAAAGTAAAAGAAAGGCCCTTCGCAGAGGGAAGCAGTGATTAAACATGTGCTAGAGCTTTTCATTTGTAAAACAGAGAGATAAAAATTTGGTTTTGAGAGACATAATCTTGACAATAAAAACTTAGCAACCATGTTATAACATGAAAAGAAAAAAACAAACGAAAGATCATGAATAATGAAACAATGAAAGTCAAACTTGCGTTCAAATCATATGGAAAAACATAACAAGTGGTTTTCAGCTTGTCCTTCATGGAATAGCAAAACATAAATGCATAGGATAGCTTCAAGTTTAAAAGGGCGACTAGATACAAATAATTTAAGAACAAGTGAAACCATAATCATAAATCAATCAATGATAAACTTTGGGACTATGCACATTAAACTCAGAATGACAACTATGCTCTCTTAGATGGTGCATAAAGGTAGAAGATAGAGACTCAACATAAAAGTAAAAGAAAGGCCCTTCGCAGAGGGAAGCAGTGATTAAACATGTGCTAGAGCTTTTCATTTGTAAAACAGAGAGATAAAAATTTGGTTTTGAGAGGTGATTGTCTTTGTCAACGACTGGTAATGGGGTTCTTACTATCTTCCATACAAAAATGAGCAAGTTTTTGAGAGAGAGATTGGCACTTTTGTGCTCTTTTATAAAGCTTGGCACTCCTCCCCACCTTTTTTCCTTTCACAAACCATGGCTAACCGATTCTATCAGGTTCCCACCAACATTCACATACCATGGAGGAGTGCTTTTTTTTCTTTTTTCTTTTTGGAACAAAACAATATGAAAGATAGCAAATTCGACCACTACGTCCCCATGAGCTGAAAATAGTGTCACAAAATAAGAAGTATTTTGAAGGTTTTTTGAAAGGTAGCACATAAAAATTTACTTAGAATGGCTTGCAAATACCATGCATAGGAATTTATAGTGGACACTTGGAATAACTTGGTTTTTGGGAGTTGGATGCCCGAGTAGAGCTCATACTCAGTACAAAATGAGGGCTAGCAAAAGACTGGGAGCGACCAACTAAGAGAGCAATAACGGCCATAATCATCCATAGCGACAAACCATCATTAAGAGAAACATAAAATGGCATCACAAGTCAACAACTGAATGATCATAGAGGCTTATGGTGACTTGTTAAGAGTCAAACATGTTGTAAGCATGTGCCAAGTCAACCCAAATAAAGCATCAAAGGAGAAAACCAAATAAATGCTTCCACATAATAAGAACAACGTATGATTTTTTCAAAGGCTCATTAAGCAATCTCAGTCATTTGAGACAAGTCATGCTATAGCAAAAATCACTAAGCATACTATCAAAACGACATCAAGCATGGCATGCAAAAATCTAAGCCGCAGTCTAAACAAGGTCCTTTTTGTACCACTTTTTTGCATGAAACTTTTTCTCTTTTCCAACACCATTCGAACCTTTTTAAAACAACTCTTTTGATGAATACCAACATAGACCAGAGGTCCAAATAAACCTTTATGCAAAGATATAACAAGATCTGAACAAAAATCAAGGTGAAAAACAAAAGCTAAACACAGTTCTGGAAAAAGAGAACACTCGTTGAACGATAAGAGTGAAAATTAGAGTGTTCTTGGCAAATGAAAAGCGAGTACATCTCCTCCAAAATAAATTTCTTGGGGTCCAACCATTTATTGCAGCAAACAAAAAAAAAACAAAACTGAAAGCAAAAAGTAAAGACGCTCGAAGAAAAATGCATAGTGCATGAAGCAATAAAAATATAGTGTGTTGAAAGGTGACTTGATTTTTGCCGATGAAGAAGGGGTGACTCGGGGGACATCCCCAAGCTTTGATGTTTGTACCTCTTGGATATTTCTTGGGGTGACATGGGAATCCCTAAGCTTGAGATTTTGTCCATTCTTAATCTCATCTCATCATTCTCCAATCCCTACACTTGAAAACTTCCTTCATACAAAACTTAGCACAATTCTATTAGCAACGTTAGCATAAGCATAATAGTAGATCAACCCTTTTTGGTTTAGGTTTCAACTCAAAAACACACATATAAATCATATACTACTGAAGCAACTTCCCCAAAAGTTCCGTGATCAAAAGAACTCAAAAAGAAAGCGATCAAGAGGCAAACATAAATAGTGGCAAAAATCTGTCAAAACAGAACAGCTGACAAAGATTGATTTATTCGAAGACCTTCTGTTGCTCAAATCGAAAAGTGCAAAACTAATGAAAGTTTGGATATAACCTGGGGCATATGCACAAGAAATCTCAGATCAAAAAGATATTCTGAGAATTTTCACGAATGTTTATGGTGCAGCACATAAATCAGTTTCAGGACAGCAACTTTCCCAAATCTTACCTCCCTCAAATTAGAGGTTCTTCTTGGCACAACAACAAAATAAAAATGATAAGGAGTAGTCATTATAGTAGTAATAACTCCCAAGACTCAAATTAAAAAAAGTACTAAAAAAATATTGGGTTATCTCCCAAGAGTGCTTTTCTTGAACGCCTTTCAGCTAGGCACAAAATAGAGAACCAAACAAAGAAGCAAAACAAAAGAAACTATTTTTGTTGTTTTCAAATTATAAGTGAAAGTAAAGAAGCAATAAGAACAAAATAAAGAGCCTAATAAAACTAAAGAAGATAAAACAAAGACATATAAAAGGAACTATAATACAAGTTAATACAATACATATCATGCGGATGGGTAATATAGAGTATGAAGGAGACAACCTCATGTTACTTGATGAATAGGGGGATGACTCGGGCATACCCAAGCTTAGATGATTGTATCTTCTTGAACATGTTTTTGGGATGCACCTAAACATCCCCAAGCTTGAGCTCTTGTGTCTTCTTGTTCATCTCATATCATCATATTGATTAAAACTTCTAAGCTACATCCACATAAAACTTCACAAAACTCATTAGTATGGTTAGTACTCATTAAATAAAATCCACTCATGTTCAAGCTTTCACAAGTTTAATTTGAGATTACCTACTGTATGCTAACCAATTTATAACATTTATCGATCAAATAAAGATTATAAACATTGAGTATAAGCACAATACGAAATTAGCATGATAATCTGCCAAAACTGAACAGTCTGTAAGGATGACACTCAACAAGATAGTTAGGTAGCTCAAATCGAAAAACTCCAAACTAAAGAAAGACAGATCATAATCTCAGGTTTATGCACAAACAATTTTAGATCAAAACACTATTTTGAGATTTTTCATGATTTTTTATAGTGAAGCACAAAAATCTGTCTAAACAGAACAGTCTGTGAAAATTTAGACATGTTATCGCAGCAGACGCGGTCTAAGAATATGAATTTATCGAGAGCCTTGTTTGGCTGTTTCAATACCAAAAATTATTGGGTTGCTTTATTCAGCTCGTCGTAAATCCCTCTCGATGGGAGTGAAATGTCGAGTTTATTATCTGGTGTTTGCCACCGATGATGAAGTTGATTTTTTACTCCATAGTAGCCGATAATTGTTAATCATTGGGTGCGCGATCAGTGCTCCCGATGGGAGTAGCCCCCAAGGCTATAGTCGAAGTTTATTTATTCGAGTATAGGCTCAAAGTTTCTTCAAGTGTAATCATAATCTTTGACCTGCATAAGATATTTTCTCTTTGTGAGTTCTATCGGCTGCGCAACCAGCACTCCCAATGGGATTAGCCCCCGAGGCTATGATGGGATGCTTGCAGCCGATTATAGGCTCCAAACTTTGATTTTCTTTTACTATCTCAATACTAGTGCTTCCTTTTGCTGACCTGTCATGTTTTCAGCACTGACTTACTGGTGCCTGTATGTGCCTAACACGCATACCTGAAACCCTGTGTGGGCTGAATGTTTCAAATGTTATCTCAATATTGGGCCATTATCCTTGATATCTGGCCCAAAGCCCATCGCTTCCTTCTATAAAAGGGGTAGTGTTTTTACCCTTTAACCGTACTTCTTTACTATTAAACACCATTGCCGCGTCTCCTTCCATACGCATCTGGCATTTCTTATTCCCTCCTCAGATTCGATTCCCATGGCTGACGCTAGCATTATCAATCTGGATAGCACTATAGTGGTTGACAAGCGCGATCGTGGCCGCCCTCAAGGAAGCAAAAACAAGCCCAAGACCTATGTTGTCACTTCATCGTCAACAACCCTGGCAAAGCACCGCCGTGGTCGTCCTTTAGGTAGTAAAAACAAGAAATCATCTTCTATGACGACAAATGCCGCTGATCTCCTGGATGTAAGTTTGGCTCAACCCATCTTGCCACAATCATCTACTGAGAATTTGTTCTCCTTCTTTGCTTTCGCCCGATGCCGTGCGCAATAGTGCCTCCCTCTAAAATTTGTAGAATTCATGGATGTCTGTTAGCTTCATGAAGCTATACTTCAAGAGGTCCCCAGCGACGGGCCACCGTATGAATTAGAAGTTTACTATGATGGTCAAGGTGATGTGTTCTTCAAGGGCGGATGGCCTCGCTTTGCTGAAGACTATGATCTGCATCAGGGATGGATCTTGCTCTTCAACTATCACTGTGGTACCTCGAAGTTTGACATCAAGATTTTCGATGGTACCCAATGCCAAAAGAAATATGCGCCTGCATCTTAAGTGGCAATGCTAGAGTTCAAGGGTTTCAGTAGTTTATGTAACCATTATTATAATCCACTCCTTTTGCTTGGATCGCATGCTACCAATGTTGGTACTCTATCAAAGTTTTATTTATCTTTGATTGTTTGCACATCGTCACAGAGAAACTAAGGGAACTTAAACAGTTTTGAGGTTTCCCTATTGTATGCTTCCTTGCATATTTTCTTTGCGTGCCAGATCAATTTATGACACACTGATACGTCTCAAACGTATCTATAATTTTTGATGCTCCATGCTTGTTTTTACACCATTTGCCTTATGTTTCGTTACAATTCATGGCGTTTTTATGCTATTTCCGGAACTAACCTATTGACAAGATGCCATAGTGCCAGTTCCCTGTTTTCTGCTGTTTTTGTGTTTCAGAAAAGCTACACAGGAAATATTCTCAGAATTGGACGAAACAAGTTCCTAAAGTTTTATTTTTCTCGGAAGCTTCCAGAGATCCGAAGAGGCAAAGGAGAGGGGCCACAGGCCAGCCTCACACTAGGCCGGCGCAGCCCTGGCCCTGGCCGCGCTGCCTAGGTATGAGGAGGCCTGGGGCCACTCCTGACGATGCCCCTTCGCCTATAAGAAGCCTCAGGACAGAAAACCCTAAAGGAGTCAGCGAAATTTCCAGAACAGTTCTGCATCGCCGCCGCCATCGAAGACAAATTTTGGGGGACAGAAGTCTTTGTTCCGGCACCCTGCCGGGATGGGGAAGTGCCCCCGGAGCCATTTCCATCGGTTTCCATCGCCGTCTCCGCCGTCTCCATCGACCTCACCGCCATCTCCATCAACCTTGCTATCTCTTATGATGAGGAGGGAGTAGTTCATCCCCGGGGCTGAGGGCTCTACCGGTAGCTATGTGGTTCAGCTCTCTCTCCCATGATGTGATCTTTATGTGATCATGAGCTTTGTATCATGTTGAATAAGTAGATGTTACTCTTCTTCATTATGTGTACTCTAGTGTGTTATTAAAGTAATCTATTCCTCCTGCCATGGTGTAACGGTGACAGTGCGTGCATCATGGTGGTACTTGGTCTAGGCTACGATTGTGATCTCTTATGGATTATGAGAATAATTATCACTATGATAGTATTGAAGTGATCTATTCCTCCTTTTATGGTGTAATGTTGACAGTGTGTGCACCGTGTTAGTACTTGGTCGAAGTTGCAATAATATCTATCTTGAGTTGTGATTTGATTTGGATATATCTATGAGTGGTGTTTGTCAAGTACTTGATGAACTTTGAGGAGTGCTTCGTAGCCCTACTCAATGATTAGTGTTATTCAATAGGAGAGTAATTCAGAGTACCATAGTAAAGAGAAGTTATTTATTTGTTCAATTATGTTATATTTGTTGGGAGTGTGTCCACTAGTGAAAGTATGATCCCTAGGCCTTGTTTCCAAGCTTTGCACACCGTTTACTTCCTATTTTGTTACATGTTTGCTCGCAGCGATTTTTATTCCAGATTGCATTTACTACTAATAATCGTCTATACCACTTGTATTTCACTATCTCTTCGCCGAACTAGTGCACCTATACATCTGACAAGTGTATTGGGTGTGTTGGGGACACAAGAGACTTTCTGTATCGTAATTGCAGGGTTGCTTGAGAGGGATAGCTTTGACCTCTTCCTCCCTGAGTTCGATAAACCTTGGGTGATCCACTTAAGGGAAACTTGCTGCTGTTCTACAAACCTCTGCACTTGGAGGCCCAACACTGTCTACAAGAACAGACGCGTGCGTAGACATCAAGCTCTTTTCTGGCGCCGTTGCCAGGGAGGTAAGGTAAAAGGTACTCGCATCCTCCTGTGTGAGTGCTCGGAGTTATTGCCTTTAGATTCTATAATTACATCTTTTTGTTTCTTGTTTTTATTTTCACTAGTTAGGCTTAATGGAAAACAAAGAGTTCTTTAGTCTTTTTCTTGAGTTTAGATATGAAGTGTTTGAAGAGAAAATTGAAAAACCTTTAGAGCTTAATTTGCATGCTAATAGTGTTGTTAGTACGAATGCTTTGAATACCGTTAATGCTAATGCTATAGAAAAGTCTAAGCTTGGGGAAGCTGGTTTTGCTAAGTATGATATTTTTAGTTCCCCAGCTTTAGTGGAGAAAGTTTGCTCTGATGATATTTTATCTCCCATATTTGATGTTTCTATTGATGCTTGTGCTCCTCATCCTTTTAAAATACCTATGAATTTTTTTGAACATGTTATGAATAACCGCTATTCAGGAGATGGAACAGTCCCTCCGGGTGATCATTTACTCTTTATACAAGAATTATGCGAGTTGTTCAAGTGTTCAGGTATTTCATCAAGCCAAGTTAAGAGGAAGCTATTCTCTTATTCACTGAAGGGTAGAGCTGAGGAGTGGTATCAGCTGCTTAAAGATAGTCCATCTATTGCATGGGAGGAAATTGTACTTCTCTTTTATTCCAAGTTTTATCCTCCAAGTGAAATTCATAAAGATCTTAATCGGATATATAACTTTTGGCCTCATAAGGGAGAAAGCATTGCCCAAGCGTGGGGAAGATTAAAGTTACTAATGCACAAATGTCCTATTCATGATCTTCCCCGTAATATTGTTATTAATAATTTTTATGCAAGGCTTTCAGGATATTACAAGGACTATCTAGATGCATGCTTTGATGGGTCTTTTACAAGCAAGGATGTTGACACCAAGTGGGATCTGCTTGAGACAATTCAAAACAATATTGAAGGTTGGGATAGCGACAAAGGTAAAGGATTAGGTATGGATTACGAGTTTAATTGCATTAAGTCTTTCGCTGAAACTGCTGATTTTCAAGAGCTTAGTGCTAAATATGGTCTTGATCCTCAAATTATGGTTAATTGCTTTAAAGCCTTTGCTTCCCATATGAATGTTCCTAAAGGAAATGGGGACGTGTATCATGAACCTTTTAAGGACACTTGCATAGAAAGTGATATTGTTATTGATGATTGCAATAAATATGCTCAAACTTCTAAAAGTACTATTTCTTATAAGCATGTTAATTTTTGTGGAATACATAGACCTTGTGAACAGAGTTACAACAAGGAAGATTATTGCATCACCCACGCAAATGAAGAAACCAGTCTATGGCTCAAGGATCTAGATGTGCTTGGTGAAAAGGTTTGTGAGCTTTATCCTTTTCTTTGTGAACTTTGCGGTAAAAAGGGTCACTTTAATTTTCAATGCCCAATTAATCGAATGAGTACCGTAGATTTGTATTGTGATGATAAGATTACTCTCAATCAGCATGATGAGCGTACTTTGTTTTTGAATTGTGAAGAGATATCTAGAAAGATTTCTTTGGTTGATATGAGAGATGTTGATATTAATAGCACCCTTCGTGGTTGTCGTCTCTATTGTGCTAAAGATTGCCTCGCAAATACTTACTTACAAGATCTTATAAAACATGATGTTTTGCCAAGCTATGATAGGACTAATAGATGTTTTGATCTTATTAATAGAGAGGAGGAATCCTCCAAAGTTTCTTCTGTTGTTCCTGTCAGCAAACCCGATTATGCGGAGAAGATGCCTTTCCCTCCTAGAGAATATATGGAGAAGATGCCCTTCAAGTCTCTCCCTCCTAAAGGAGAGAGTAAGAAGAGTATGAATAAGAAGAAGAAGAAGAAGAGTAAGAGGCGAGAGGACACGGTATCTTCCCCTAAGCATTATGATCCTACTATAGATTATGATAATTCTGATTGGGATGATGTTCCTATGCCTGTTACCTATGTTAGTGATCATGATTGGGAAAAGCACTCTACTTTTGATATTGAAAATCTTTTTGGTACCAATTCTAAGGTTAATAATTTTTGTACCATTAGTACTATCCATGCTTCTTCTTATGATGATATGTTTGATGAATATGCTTTGCGAAATAGTTGCTCTCTAGCTTGTGATGATACCAAACCTCTAGTTTATGATGGTTATGATGATGGGTATAATATTTTTAGTTCACCTACTGTTGAGGAGAAAAATAGATATGATTACAATACGCCTCCTGTTTTTGATGGTTATGGTGATGAGAATAATTATTCTGTTGAATCTGCTCCTACTATGATTGTTCATGTAGGGAGTATTCATTCTTTTATGCATGTAGCTCGTGATAGGGATGCTTTAAATGATAGTTATATTGTTAGTTCTATTCATGATGCTACTGAAAGTTATCATGAGAGAGGGAAACATGGTTTGATGGATCTCAACAATATTGAGTTTCCCCTCTTTATATTGCAATTCTTGAAGTTATACTTGTTTTGTCTTCCTATGCTTTTTGCTTTGCGCTTTTATGACTTGTCTCTTTATAAGACTATTTTTCATAGGAAGTGGTTTAGATTTAAATATGTTCCATACTTAATTTTTGATGCTCTCTATTACTTTAAGTTCCTATATGGCGCCTTTGCCTCAAGCTCTTATATGGCGCCCACATGAGCATCTTTGCAAATTACTGCGTCTAGCTCAAAGGCGTTAAAGAAAAGCACTCCTGGGAGATAACCCATTGTTTATTTTCAGTACTTTTTCTTTTATTTGAGTCTTGGAAGTTATTACTACTGTAATAACTGCTCCTTATCCATTTTATTTTATTTTTGTGCCAAGAGAAGCCTCTAATTCGAGTGAGGTAAAGATTTGGGGATGTTGCTGTCCTGAAACTGTTTTCGGTACTGCACCGTAAAAATTCGTATAAATTCTCTGTATATCTTTTGGACCTACGATTTCTTGTGCATATGTCCCAGGTTATATCCAAACTTTCGTTAGTTGAACACTTTTTGATTTGAGCAATAGAAAACCCCTCAAAAATTCGACCTTTGTCAGCTATTCTATTTTGACAGATTTCTGCCAATATTTGTGTTTGCCGCTTTATCGCTTCTTTTGAGTTCTTTTGATCACAGAACTTTTGGGGAAGTTTCTACAGTAGTATATGCTATATATGTGGTGGTTTTGGGTTGAAACCTGAAGCAAAAAGAGGTTGATTATATTATATGCCTACACTAATGTTGCTAATAGATTTGTGTTTAGTTTTGTATGAAGGAAGTTTTCAAGTGTAGGGATCGGAGAGTGATGAGATGAGTTGAAGAATAGACAAAATCTCAAGCTTGGGGATGCCCATGCATCACCCCAAGAAATATCCAAGAAGTACAAGCGTCAAAGCTTGGGGATGCCCCCGAGGCACCCCCTTCTTCATCGGCAAAAATCAGGTCACCTTTCAAAACACTATATTTTTATTGCTTCATGCACTATGCATTTTTCTTGGAGCGTCAGTTGTTTTTGTTTTCAGTTTTCTTTTGTTTTTCTTGCTGCAATAAATGTTTGTATCACATCATGTGTATGGAGAGAGACATGCTCCGTTTTCATTTGCCAAGAACACTCCGTTTTTCACTCTTATCGTTTCAACGAGTGTTCTCTTTTTCTGCTACTGCGTTTAGTTTGCATTTTTTGCCTTGATTTTTGTTCAGATCTTATTTTATCTTTGCATCAAGGTGTATTTGGACCTCTGGTATATATTGGTTTTCATCAAAAGAGGTGTTTATAATTTTTTTGAATGGTGTTGGAAAAGAGAAAAAGCTTTATGCAAAAAAGTGGTACAAGAAGGAGCTTGTGTAGACTGCGGCCTAGGCTTTTGCATGTTGTGCTTGATGTCTTTTTGATAGTATGCTTAGTGGTTTTACTGTAGCATGACTTGTCTCAAATAACTGAGATTGCTTAATGATCCTTTGAAAAAATCATGCGTTATTTTTATTATATGAAAGCATTTATTTGGTTTTCTCCTTTGATGCTTTATTTGGATTGACTTGGCACATGCTTACACCATGTTGACTACAAAATAAGTCGCCTATAGCCTCTATGATCATTTAGTTTTTGACTTTTGATGCCATCTTATGCTTCTTTTAATGTTGCTTTGTCGCTTTGCATGATTATGGCTGTTATTGCTCTCTTAGTTGGTCACTCCCAGTCTTTTGCTAGCCCTCATTTTGTACTGAGTATGAGCTCTACTCGTGCATCCAACTCCCAAAAACCAAGTTTGCCATTGTGTCCACTATAAATTCCTATGCATTGTATTTGTAAGCCATTCCAAGTAAATTTTCATGTGCTACCTTTAAAAAACCTTCAAAATACTTCTCATTTTGTGACACTGTTTTCAGCTCATGGGGACGTAGTGGTCGGATTTGCTATCTTCCATATTGTCTGATTCCAAAAAGAAAAAAAAGAGAAAAAGAAAGAAAGAAAAAAGGCACTCCTCCATGGTATGTGAATGTTGGTGGGCACCCGATGGAATCGGTTAGCCATGGTTTGAGAAAGGAAAAAAGGTGGGGAGGAGTGCCAAGTTTTATAAAAAGAGCACAAAAGTGCCAATCTCTCTCAAAAACTTGCTTCATTTTTGTATAGAAGATAGTAAGAACCCCATTGCTAGTCGTTGACAAAAGCAACCACCTCTCAAAACTCAAGTTTTATCTCTCTATTTTACAAATGAAAAGCTCTAGCACATGTTTAATCCCTACTTCCCTCTGCGAAGGGCCTTTCTTTTACTTTTATGTTGAGTCACCACCTTCTATCTTTATGCACCGTCTAAGAGAGCATAGTTGTCATTCTGAGTATAATGTGCGTTGTCCCAAAGTTTATCATTGATTGATTTATGACTATGGTTTCATTTGTTCTTAAATTATTTGTATCTAGTCGCCCTCTTAAACTTGAAGGTGTCCTATGCATTTATGTTTTGCTATTCCATGAGGGACAAGCTGAAAACCATTTATATGTTTTTCCTTATGATTTGAACACACGTTTGACTTTCATTGTTTCATTTTCATGATCTTTTGTTTGTGTTCTTTTACATGTTATAACATCGTTGCTAAGTTCTTATTGTCAAGATTATATCTTTCATGCCCATGTTTTAAGTTCTCTTGATCCCAGCTCACAATGCTCACATTTATGATCAAGATTGTGTAGGTGCATGTCACCTCAAAAATTATTTCTTTTGTTATCACTTACCTACTCGAGGACGAGCAGGAGTTAAGCTTGGGGATACTGATACGTCTCAAACGTATCTATAATTTTTGATGCTCCATGCTTGTTTTTACACCATTTGCCTTATGTTTCGTTACACTTCATGGCATTTTTATGCGATTTCCGGAACTAACCTATTGACAAGATGCCAAAGTGCCAGTTCCCTGTTTTCTGCTATTTTTGTGTTTCAGAAAAGCTACACAGGAAATATTCTCGGAATTGGACGAAACAAGTTCCTGAAGTCTTATTTTTCTCGGAAGCTTCCAGAGATCCAAAGAGGCGAAGGAGAGGGGCCACAGGCCAGCCTCACACTAGGCCGGCACGGCCCAGGCCCTGGCCGTGCCGCCTAGGTGTGAGGAGGCTTGGGGCCACTCCTGACGACGCCCCTTTGCCTATAAGAAGCCTCGGGACGGAAAACCCTAAAGGAGTCAGCGAAATTTCTAGAACAGTTCCGCATCGCTGCCGCCATCGAAGACAAATTTCGGGGCACAGAAGTCTCTGTTCCGGCACCCTGCCGGGACGGGAAGTGCCCCCGGAGCCATCTCCATCGGTTTCCATCGCCGTCTCCGCCGTCTCCATCGACCTCACCGCCATCTCCATCAACCTTGCTGTCTCCTATGATGAGGAGGGAGTAGTTCATCCCCGGGGCTGAGGGCTCTACCGGTAGCTATGTGGTTCACCTCTCTCTCCCATGATGTGATCTTTATGTGATCGTGAGCTTTGTATCATGTTGAATAAGTAGATGTTACTCTTCTTCATTATGTGTACTCTAGTGTGTTATTAAAGTAATCTATTCCTCCTGCCATGGTGTAACGGTGACAGTGCGTGCATCATGGTGGTACTTAGTCTAGGCTACAATTGTGATCTCTTATGGATTATGAGAATAATTATCACTATGATAGTACTGAAGTGATCTATTCCTCCTTTTATGGTGTAATGTTGATAGTGTGTGCACCGTGTTAGTACTTGGTCTAAGTTGCAATAATATCTATCTTGAGTTGTGATTTGATTTGGATATATCTATGAGTGGTGTTTGTCAAGTACTTGATGAACTTTGAGGAGTGCTTCATAGCCCTACGCAATGATTAGTGTTATTCAATAGGAGAGTAATTCAGAGTACCATAGTGAAGAGAAGTTATTTATTTGTTCAATTATGTTATATTTGTTGGGAGTGTGTCCACTAGTGATAGTATGATCCCTAGGCCTTGTTTCCAAGCTTTGCACACCGTTTACTTCCTGTTTTGTTACATGTTTGCTCGCAGCGATTTTTATTCCAGATTGCATTTACTACTCATAATCATCTATACCACTTGTATTTCACTATCTCTTCGCCGAACTAGTGCACCTATACATCTGACAAGTGTATTGGGTGTGTTGGGAACATAAGAGACTTTCTGTATCGTAATTGCAGGGTTGCTTGAGAGGGATAGCTTTGACCTCTTTCTCCCTGAGTTCGATAAACCTTGGGTGATCCACTTAAGGGAAACTTGCTGCTGTTCTACAAACCTCTGCACTTGGAGGCCCAACACTGTCTACAAGAACAGACGTATGCGTAGACATCACACACATGCCCTTGCTGCCGTGGGCTGGTGCCCCCAAGTGCTTTAGTATAGGAGACAACCTCAATTTATTGAGTATAAGAGGTACATATTTTGACCCAAGAAACCCGACCTACGGCCCGTGTTCTGGGTTTAGAGGGTCTGAACTCAATAATTTATAATAGAAATGTTAACTTGCTTATCTTAGGCTAAAGAGCCTATATTTTTTCGCCTTTATGTGTTTACTCGTAGAAGCTGATCCACGTTCCACAGATTAGCTTCATCTTTTCCGGTCTTCTTGTCCTGCAATTGATATGCTCCTCCGGGGATTACTTCTATGATGATGTAAGGTCCCAGCCATGGCGATTCTAGCTTGCCATGACCGTCCTGTTTTAGTCGAAGTACGAGATTGCCAACCATAAAAGATCGAGGTCGTACTCGATGACTATGATAATTCCATAAATTTTGCTAATATTGAGTTGATTTGGCCAACACAACATCCCTTGCTTCATCCAATGCTTCAACATCGTCTTGAAGTGCATCATTTGAAGTAGTTTCATTGTAAGCCGAAATTCTAGGAGCCTCATGGTTTATTTCGACTGGAAGCACGACTTTTGCACTGTGGAAAAAAAGAAAGGTGTTTCTTGAGTTGCTGCGTTTGGAGTGGTTCTCAGACTCCATAGCACGGAGGGTGACTCATCTACCCAAGCGTGTTTGGCTTTCTCGAGTGGTGCTAATAGTCTCTTCTTTATGCCGTTGCATATTAAACCGTTAGCTTTTTTGACTTGCCCGTTCGTCTGCGGGTGCGCCACAGAGATGAAGTTTAATTTGATCTCCATTCCTTCACAGTAATCGCTGAACTCTTTGGATGTAAAATTTGTTCCATTATCCGTGATAATGATGTGCAGTACTCCAAAGCGAAACGCTATCGACTTGATGAAGTTCACTACTATAGTCGAATCTTGAGTTGTCATTGGAGAGAATGGATACGAGAGAGAGAGGAGAGAGAGGTGAGAGAGGCGACCATGGCGATCTAGGGGCTTCCTTCCCTCCCTTCGCCGTGGGCGGTTGCCTGCCGGTGGGCATGGCCTCCTCCTCCTTGATTCAACGTTGGCGTGTCACTTTCTGGGCTTCTTTTGATTCCATATTCTCAAGATGACATGATGGGTTCTTGGTTCTAAAGCAACAAGACGCTAGCATCCTCCTTCTGTCCAAGGATGAAAGATTGGTGGATCGTATTTGTGCCAAAGAAGGGGAGTTTATTCAATCTGGTACGGTCATCTCCTTTCCCTGTCATTGTGCTCACGTTGGTGAAGAGATTATTTTGGAGGAGCAACTTAATCCAGTTCCTGCTTTGGCTCCTGGTTTAAACTTCTCTCGTGGTATTGCTTTTGAAGCAAATGTCAAAAAGGTTTTTGCTCACTCAGTGAATTGCCTTGGTTTTCATGGTAGAAGGGATTTCTTATTGGTCATTTCGTTTGGTCGTGCAAAATTCAAATTGGATATTCACACGGTTGGTCTTGTGTTACAAGCTTGCTATGGGGGTTCTGCTGCTAAATTCAAAGTGAAGCATCTTCGTGATCGATCTTTCAGATTCTTAGTTTCTTCGAAATCTGTGGGATTTGATATCTATCTACTATATACTAAAAGCACAATACAGCGTTCTAAAATAGAGCCACCATATTAATCCACATCATCTAAATTATTTAGACAGTTAGATCTGTAATTAGCGACTTAGATTTAAAGATAAATATGTTACGTACAATATTATTTGTGTACCAAAGAGACCAAAACTGACACGTGACAAAACAAATAGAACAGAACGGATTGTATAAGAAAAGAAAATTCCTACTTTTTTTCATGGTCCGGCTGACCAAGTTGAGCTAGACCCATATTGAAACATAACACGATTGTACGTGCAAGTTTTTGAAAAAAAAAGTATGCGCAGGCAATAAGCCTTTAGGTAACGTAGTATATGTCGCAAACTCTTGGTGAGCCCTGTATTACATGCATGCATCCGGCTCTAAATAAGAAAAGCAAAAAAACATAGATTTCCAAGGATTTGATATTCTATATAGCTATCTTTGTATGAGTTCTCTCAGTCAATTCTTTTAGTACAATATTCTACTCCCTCCGATCGGAAATAAGTATCAGTGACTTAGTACAAACTTTATACTATATTAGTACAAAATTATCAACACTTATTTCTGATCAGAGGGAGTATAATATAAGATATTTTGGTAGACTATTTTGGCCAACCAAAATATTTTATATTTAGAAGCAGAGGAAATATCTACCAGAAGAAAAACTATAGCTATATCTGATTGCCAAACCAAAATACATAGATCGTCTACCTCTTCTTATGCGTGTCCTGGTCAGATGTTTCCGTGGCTGATTTTGACAAAAGAAAATCCAATCTAGAGCAAACATGGGCTCAATACATACCTGGTAAAATCCATGTGTCAATAAATAAAATTCTAATTCTAAAGGGCAAACAATGATAGGATGAGCCAGGTAAAATCCATGTTAGACAATAAGCGTTGTAAGATTTATACCTAAAGTGTAAATAATTTATTTGTGTACACTAATGAGTAGATTTTAGAAAATAACCAGAACACAACTATATCAATGATTAGTCAATAAACATGAAAACATACACATACTTTGGATAAAGTATTTTCTAGCATTTTCACCTAAAATCTGCGGGTCAAGTCTCTTGGCTTTAAAAGGTGAAAGAACCCAGTGGAGAACGAAGAGGTGGAAGAGTCTTCTAGGCTATATTTTAGTTTCATAGTTCAAAATTACTGAATTTCCAGCACTAAATAAATCACAGACAACCATTTTTGAATAAATATAGCCAATATAGCATCAAAATTGTACCTAAACATATCACAATCTATAGATTTAATTTAGTGACCTAAATATACTGTGACAAAAAATCTTCATAATTATACTCCCTCTGTTTCATAATAGAAGATGTATTACAACCATTATGAGGGTATATTCATTGTAATAACATCTTATACAGTACTATGGGACTGAGGCAGTACCTAAAGTAATCAAAACAGATAGAAATTCATGTCATAATCAATAGAACTGCATTTTCCGTGGAGCTTAATTGTTACTTACCTTAATTTTATGGTGCATAGAATCTTATTATATATAATTGTATTATATGAGTACTATAAACCCTCAATACTTATTTCTCGAATGACTCTGACACAACACTGATGGCACCCTCGCATTTGGGAGGGTCACTGTGCTAATTTATAATAAAGGAAAAAATCAGTGAAGAAAACTTTGAGTTATTCATCAATCTTTGGGGCAATGGTGGTCCAAATTGGATGGTGGAAGAGTTAAAATTTTACAAGGAGCAAGATGCGTCGTGGAGCACGGTTCAACGGTATGTCAAAAAAAGATCAGTCTTTGATAGGCTTAAATTTCCTCCAAATTTGA
Organism: Dactylis glomerata; assembly: GCA_007115705.1. Lineage (NCBI taxonomy): Eukaryota > Viridiplantae > Streptophyta > Magnoliopsida > Poales > Poaceae > Dactylis > Dactylis glomerata. The sequence continues at coordinate 247,425 of QXEO01000879.1, read as the reverse complement.
ACACCTCCGCTCATGTTGTTCCGATTTCATCAGTCTTTGATAGACTGAAATTCCCAAATATTGTTGAAAACGGTTCAACTTCCATTCAACCCGGCCACAACGTCTCTTTGGGACAAAGTTATGCCAAGGCGGTTTCCAAAAGTGTGGTTACTCCCCCAGTTAATTCTCCTTTAAATTCTAGTCAATTCGTTTACCAGCCCATTAATAATCAGAGGAAATCTGGGGATTTTATGTCGGACTATAGAGGGAAAGAATTTCGCTTTAAAAAGAGTGAGCGCGCTCTGCCGGGATTCCTGCCTTTCTTTAAATTCAAATCGTTTGATGGCCCAGATTTGTCGGCCTGGCCAGCTGATTCTTTCCTTTCCTGGTTCAAAGCCCATGGGCCTGGTCTGCTGCCGGTAACTGCGTCGACATTTAGGGAAATTTTTTCATCGCCCCTGTTTTCCCCTCCCCTGGAACAACTCACCTCCTCGGCTTCTCAGAGTGGTACAGTAAACCCCAGTCATCCCCAGTCGCCGGCCGCTCTGCCACCTTGTCTCCAAGCCCCGATGGCCAATATCCCCATTGACCCAGCTCCTTTCATCCCTAATGACTTCGAGGTGCTCCAGATTGAAGGCAGGACGGACGTCCAGTGGGTTGTTCTTCCGCGTCGTGCTCGGCGTCATGAAGAATATGCCATTGCGACAATCGCTCCTATGCCGTCAGGTCAGGTACACTTTGCCAACATCAGAGATGTCTTAGAAGAATTCTTTCAGACGGTTGCAAGGGTGAGGATTAGGGACATTCAAAAATGTCCTTTTGGTCAAGCGTATATTCAGTTTGCGCATATGAGGGACAGAGATAGGCTTGTCAGTTCGAGTCCGCATGTTTTTCAAGATATCACTATTAGTTTTGCTAAGCACAATGAAGGTGTCAATTGGAGAAGATTTGATATGAACATAGAATGCTGGATCATGCTTGTGGGGCCTCCTCTTGATAACTAGTTCACAGAAGATATAACTGCCATTGTTTGCAAATTTGGTAGACTTGTTGCTTGGGAGAATGATGCAAGTAATAAGGGGAGAATCATTGCCAAGATTAGGTGCTCTGAGCTAAGGGATATCCCCAAAAGTATCAGGCTGACTAATGGGGAGCTTGCTGCCACTAGATCATGGACTTTTTCTATTGAAGTTCTGCACCAGCAACAGCTTGGAGATGGCCCACCTGCAGAAGATCCAGTCCTAGCTAATGGTGTTGCTCCCCATGCTCTTCCTGCTGGTATTGTTCATCATCCTGGACCTGTTGTCCAGAATAACAACATTGTTCTTGAAGGTAACCTGCTAGAAGAAGAAGGAATTCAGCTTGACATTAACAATAATGTGCAAGGAAACCAGAATAATGGTTTTGATGAGTTGTTCAATGCAATTGACGCTGAAGGTAATATCCAGAATGCAAATGCTGGTGACAATTTCAATGAAAACTAGAGCAGCTTAACTGTGATAGTCTCTATGTCCACTGGATCTCTGTCTCACAATGTTCCTCAAAATTTAGCTGGACAGGGCAATGGGGAAGTAAACCAGGTAATGAGCCCCCCTCTTAATTTCATTGAGCCTGGGGTGGTTGCTCCTGTGATTGTGAATGGAGGCCAGCCAGCTCTAAATCTAGAAAACTTTGGTGTTCTAGGAGTTGGAGTGCAGAATCTCATGCCTGCTTACCATGACCTGGATCAGAATGAGGATGAGGAGATGGAGAACCTTGCTGAGAATAACATGGAAAAGGTGGGTTTAGAGAATGAAGGCAATGCTGTCTTGCCACCCCCTGCTGGCCAAGAAAATCTAGATATGGTGGCTGATAACAATGATCAAGCAGATATGGAGCTTTTCCACTTCAATGATCTAGTTCAACCTGAGGTGGCTCACCTGAAGCTGGGAAAGGTTGAGACTTTCTTCTTTCCTGTTAGTGAATCTGACAGAGAGAAATTTTCACCTCAAGGAATGGCACTGTGGAATAAGTACTTTGCTCCCCATATTTGTGATGGTGCTTCTGCAGACAAGGTATTGAATATACCTTCAAATTGATTTAATTTCATTACTCTGATGCTTCTTACTCCTGAAAAATTTGAATGGGCAAAGAATTTCTTTACTTCCCCTCTATGGGAGCATGTTAGCCAGGATGATGAGGACAATGATTCTATTTCTTTTGTGATCCCTGACTCATGTTTGGTTAAAAAGGCCCCTATATGTCAGATTGCAGAAATGGAGCATATTGAACCTGACATGAAGAGCACTGCTGGGAATGGTGTCACTCCTTCTGCTCCAAAGATAAAAAGAAGAGGGACTATTCCTATTGTTGAGCAAGAGGTAAGAATGAGTCCCAGACTGATAATGTTAAATGATGGGTTCAAAAATCATGTAACCTGTACAGACAAAAATTGCTTGTCTTGTAATTCTACTCCTCCAGTGATGAAATACAGAGTAGTCAAAAATCTTGCTACCTCCTTTTGCAAGGTATCTGAAGAAAATCTGGATGGAAAGCTGAAGAAGAGCTCAAAGAAAGATGGAAAAGAAGGAAAGCCAGAGGAGGTTGGTGTCAACTCCGAGAAGGGCAAGAAGAAGAAAGCCAACTAGTTTCCATGGATAGTACAAATTATAGTACTTTTGGGAGGGGTGAACCCATAATTTGTAATAGTTGGAAAGCTTTTCTTTGTGATCTGGCTCTTGTCCTTGCCACTGCAGATGTATTGACTGTGTTATGCAATAGCCCAAAGTGTCCTTGTAATATGCTTGGTATTTGGCACTGTTGGTCCATTGGGTATGACTTTATTTCATTCTGTCTTATGGAGCTCTTAAAGAATCTTGATGTGATATTTGATGGATGGCACATCTTTCCAATTCAAACTCATCTGATTTATCAATGAATAGCAAAAAAAATTGGAAAATAATGAATTGGAATATTAGAGGTGTTAACTCTGATAAGAAATGGGATGCTCTCTCAAATAAGATTGAGGAAAGTGGCTGTGATATTGTTTGTCTGCAAGAGACTAAAAGGGAACATTTTGACCTAAAGTATATCAAAAAATTCTGCCCGAAAAAATTCAACAAATTTGTTTTCCTTCCATTTGTTGGAGCTTCTGGGGGTATTATAATTATCTGGAATAATTCTTTATTCTCTGGGGAACAACTTTTTCAGAATGATTTCTCTATCTCAGTGAAGTTCACATGCAATTTGTTTGGAAACATATGGATTTTAACCTCTATCTATGGTCCTTGTCATGCTGATGGAAAATATCAATTCATTGATTGGTTTGGTAATATTGACATGCCTGATGACACTGACTGGATCATCATGGGAGATTTTAATTTCATCAGGAATCCCACTAACAGGAATAAACAAGGAGGAAATATTAATGAAATGTTAATGTTCAATGATGCTATAAGCAAACTTAGTCTAGTGGAATTACCCCTGAAAGGAAGGAAATACACTTGGAGTAATATGCAAAGGGATCCACTCCTGGAGAAGCTTGACTGGGTTTTCACCTCTTCTTCTTGGACAATCTCATATCCTTCATCTTTTGTTTACCCATTAGCAAAGCCAGTCTCTAACCATGTGCCTTGTGTGGTAACTATTGAGACAAAAAAATTACAAAAGCTCAAGTATTCAGATTTGAAAATTTCTGGATGTATCACTCTGAATTCAAAGAAATTGTGCAAACTGCTTGGCAAATTCCAAATGAATATTCTGATGCTACAAAAAGAATAAATGCCAAACTGAAAAATGTTAGGAGAGGTTTAAAATTGTGGTAAAAAAACCTTCCTTGTCTCAAAAAAATAATTGCTCAGGTAAATGATACCATTCTGATGCTAGACCTATTTGAGGAAGCTAGACCTTTGAGCAATGAAGAGTGGAACTTGAGAGAAATTGTGAAAAGCCATGTGTTGACTCTTATTCAAAATCAGAAGACTTACTTGTCGGGGGGATGACCCCCCGGTAGGGTCAATAGACTAGAAAGATACAGAGAATAAGGTTGACTTTATTTTGGTTGACCTAGATGGGGTCTGGCCGGAGTATGGGAGCGTCGGCCAGACCGGCATATAAGTGTATCCCGGCCTGAGTTTAGATAAGTCGGAATAACCAGGATACTTATGGAGGTGTGCCGGCATATGCACAGATATGCCGGCCTAACTTATTTGATATGTTGTGCAGGAGCAGGGAGCCAGATTACCCAACCTTTATAGGTCATTGGTCTGGCCTATAGGTCCAGGATATGGCCAACGTTCATATCCTGGATACATAAGTCAACCAAGGTGTCATGTCCCTGCAATCAAGGAGAGATCCTTCCTAGTATGGAGGGAGATCATGTTGACAGGGTGCACAGTGGTGGTTTACCTACCCTCACTGTGCACCCGTACAGCCCTTACCTCATAGTGGTAAGGTCACAGTCCAAGAAGTATAAGGTACAGCGATGGTGAGTCCCATCGAGAGCAATCAGGGAGAAAGTCAAGGGTCTCTGCCTTCGTCAGCCTGCCCTATTTGGAGTGTAGTTGGTGTCTCCTGGTCTCGGGTGACCGTTGTAACCCTGGCCACCACTATATAAGGTGGCACAGGGAGCCCTAGAAAGGGGTTGGTCCCAGAGTGTTCCTACACTTAGCAGTTCATCTTCCTCCTCTAGCTGAGAGCTTGGAAGCACCATTGTTGTGTACTCCATCGATCCAAATATATAACTGGTAGAGCAGGAGTAGGGGTGTTATCTCCTTACGAGAGCCCCAAACCTGGGTAGATCTGTGTTCCTTTCTGTCGTGCTTTTCAGCTCATTCCCCTCTCCCGAATCCTCCAGCATCTAGTTCGGCCCCTATTTAAGCCATCCCATGGCATATGTTGTTTCACCACGACGACATTTGGCGCCCACCGTGGGGCAGATCGATATGCTGGGCGGAGTGTTTATTCGGATGGGGTCTGTGATAGCAGCTTCGGGAGTGCGCGTGGTCTCTGGCCTTGTCTAGAGGCTAGGCTCGCTCAGCTTCATCAGTGACAACGCCGGATGTCTCGGCGGCCGGCCATTTCCCAGGGATGGTCGGATCATGTCTTTCGGTTCCCACGAGGTGTATGTGGGGACTGAGAGTATTTGCAGGAAGAAGGTGCTGGTGGCGGCGGATCCTTCATCACATCGGCTGGCTCACGCTGGGCGTAGCGCTCACTCAGTAGAGTCGGTCGAGGTGATGATGGCCGGCACATCCGTGCCGACGGCAGATGGTGCCGGCAAGGCAGCAGCAGCAACAGATACTCCCCCGGAGCCGCTGAAGGTCAAGAGGTCGGCACATCCTCCGTTGGAGCGTGTTGAGAACCTGGCCAGCACTTCCGGCATGCCGGCTACGGGGCAGGTGCTTCTTCCCATCATCGATCGGCTTCTTGAGCCGGTGTGATCCAGCGATGATCTGGAATAGACAAGGGAGGTCCTGGAGGGATCTCGCCAGGCCCTCATCGATGAGGCCCTGGCCATGCATCAGGAGCGCGAATGGTTTAACCGACAACTCCGTGAGTATGAGGCAGCCCATGGTTTTACACCTGTGGTAACCCGGCCTAGCCGGATAGATGAGGTTAGAACTAGAGGTAGAGATCTTAACACTGAGCTAGAAAAAGGTGCTAGTGATAAGGGTCATACTGCAACTAGTACTGTACCTAAGGTAATTTATAGTTCTCCAGTAAAAAACCTTAGAGCAGCAGCAGAGGTAGCTAAGGACCTATCTAATTTATCCGGCGAAGCACTGCGTGAGCAGCAAGCCCGGCTTAACCATCTTTTGTCTGAAGCTACCAAGCAGCAGGAGGCCTTCAAGAAGGCGAACCCAGGTGCCGGGGCATCCCAGTACGTTGTGTCGGCAGGAGGTGCTGGTGCGAGGTTGAAGGGCCAAGCTTCGTCCCCGCATCCGAGCGTCCGGCGTGCCGGAAGTGTAACCTCTGGCCGCCAGGACAAGCAGATCCAGGTGTACGATCCGGCAATCGCCGGAAAGCAGGCGGTGGTGCAGAAGAGTGCCGGCCATGCTGACAAGAATGTTGGCAGCAAGAAAGCTGGCCAGAATGTGCCGGCCGGGCAAGGAGCAGCTTCGGCCGGTGGCGGCCGGAGTAATAGTGCAGCCCGGCGTCAGCAGCAGGGCGCCGGACATGCGGTGCAGCAGCAAGGTACGGGTCAGCCGAGACACCGTGAAGATGATGGAAATTTCGCCCTGGCAAGGACGGGATATCAGCAGCAGTACCATCAAGGCCAGCAGTATTAGCAAGGCCAGCAGAATGAGCAGTGTCAGCCGGAACAGCAACAGCAAAATATGATCGTGGGCCCAATTGTGTCCCGGCTCGGACCTCGGTCCTTGGCGGCAAATGATGCGCGCTTCAAGTTGGACCGGATTCACCAGTCGGAGTTGGTGGAGAGGCAAGGAGCTCCGGGTCCTATGTGCTTTGGACCCCGGATTATGGGTGAGCTGGTGCCTTACTGTTTCCAGCTCGCGCGGGGCGCGAGGACATATAACGGCAGTACAAAGCCGGAAGACTGGTTGGAGGATTACTCCACTGCGGTGAACATCGCCAGAGGAAACCTTAGATGGGCGGTATGATATATGCCGCAGATGCTTGAAGGACCAGCCAGGATATGGCTGAACAATTTGCCGGCCGGAAGTATCAATGGCTGGGTTGATTTCGAAGAGCAGTTTGTGTCGAACTTCACCAGTACTTATAAGAGACCCAACCGCCCGCAGCAACTGGCTAGCTGCTGGCAAGGAGAATATGAGACTGATCGTGACTACCTGACCAGGTGGTGCACATTGCGGAATTCCTGCGAGGGAGTTGTGGAGCAGCAGGCCATCATGTGGTTCGCTCATAGGTGCCGGCACGGCACCATGTTGTGGCAAAAGCTTCAGAGGGAGATGCCGGCCACGTTGGCCGAAACAATCAAGATTGCGAACAGTTATGCATTGGGAGATCCCATGCAGCCCACCCTTGATTCACAAGGACAGGGGCAGACCCAGCGGAACAATAGCAATGCCGGGAGGCCGGGGCAGTTTTATCGCCCGGATAACCGGAATAAGAGGAGAGATGAGCGGCCGGATTATCGGTATGGCTCGGCACAAGTAGCAGCCGTGGAGGCGGAGCAAGGGGGCGCCGGCAGTAGCCAGCATCCGAGATATGAAGGCTATCAGCAGCCTCAGCAGCAACAGCAGCAACAACCGCAGCAGCAAGCGCAGCCCTTCCAGAAAAAGAATGTCTGGGTCAACAAGAATGCCGGCGGTGTCGCCGGTCAAAAGAAGCAGTGGCCGAAGTATACGGTGGGTTTGGCCATGGACAAGCCTTGTGTGTTTCACACGTTCCAGCCGGGTAAGCCGGCGAACATTTGACAAGAAACTGTTCGTGGCTGGACGACATATTGGCAGGTCGCGCAGGTCCTTTTGGGCTGGCAAGACCACCTATCCCGGCAGCCCCATCGCCGCTGACAGGAGCAAATATAGTTGCAGTCCCGCCCAGGCTGGTTAATCCCGGAAACCAGAACAATGCCGGAAATGCCGGCGTAAATCAAGTAGACCAGAGCTATAATCTGGAATACTATGCCAGAGGTCTAGGAGCGGGCCGGAATGAGTACAAGGAGCATGATCAGAGTTACATGGTCTTTGAGACCGAAAGAACAGACAAGCAGAGCTTGTACCGGTGGTGTTTGGAGGTGAATGCCGTTATGTCGGCAGTTCCGAAGCTGATGTACTGGTCTGACCAGGCCATTGGCTGGGACAGGGCAGATCATCCCAAGATCATGCCAAATCCCGGTGGATATGCTCTAGTGATGGATCCAACATTCATCGGGCCGGCAAGCAACATGAGGTTCAGCAAGGTCCTTATTGACAATGGAAGCAGCATCAACATCATGTATCGTGATATGATGCAAAAGCTGGGCATCAAGGAAAATATGCTGTAACCAAGCAAGATAACGTTCCACGGCATTGTGCCGGGGCTTTCATGTGCGCCAATGGGCAAGATCCGGATAGATGTCATGTTTGGCAGCCGGGATAACTGCAGGGTGGAGAACCTCATGTTTGAAGTGGTGGATCTGGATAGCCCCTACCATGCTTTGCCGGGTAGGCCGGCACTGGCGAAGTTCATGGCCTCTACTCATGTGGCCTACCTGAAGATGAAGATGTCGGGGCCAAGAGGGGCGATTACTATCATTGGCGATTACAAGCGTTCGATGGCATGTGCTACAGCCGGGTCTAACCTGGCCGAGACTCTGATCATTGCAGAGGAGAAGAAGAGGCTCAAGCGAGCAGTGGAAATTGCTGAGACAGTCGCGGTCAGCAAATCTATGCCGGGCATGACAAACCCAGGTGGCAATGCTTCTTTTCAAGTGGGCAAGGAAGTCAAAAAGGTGCCTCTGGATGAAGTTTTCCCAGAGCGCCATGCCCTCATCGGGGCAGGTTTGGACCCCAAATAGGAAAGCGAGCTCATCAGCTTCCTCCGTGAGAATCAGGATATCTTTGCATGGTCTACTTCAGACCTGCAAGGTGTGCCGAGGGAGCTGGCTGAGCACGCACTGCATGTAAGGCCGGATGCTAAGCCGGTAAAGCAGCCGCTCCGGCGGAATGCGGATGATAGAAGGAAAGCAATTTGGGAGGAAGTGGCCAGGCTCCTAGCCTCCGGCTTTATCAAGGAAGTACTGCATCCGGATTGGGTGTCTAATCCAGTTTTGGTGGAGAAGAAGAAGGATGAGCCCGCCATAGTAAAAGTATGGCAGATGTGTGTTGATTACACAACCTTGAACAAGGCATGTCCTAAAGATCCATTCCCGCTCCCTCGGATCGATCAAGTGATTGATTCCACGACCGGATGTGAACTGTTATCGTTCATAGATGCATATTCTGGTTTCCACTAGATCCCGTTGTATGAGCCGGATCAAATAAAGACATCCTTTATTACCCCGTACGGGGCTTATTGCTATCTCACCATGCTGTTCGGTTTAAGAAATGCCGGTGCAACTTACAGAGGTGTATGCAAAAGTGTTTGCATGACCAAATAGATAAAAATGTGCAGGTATATGTCGACGATGTCGTCATAAAAACCAAGGAGAGCAAGACTCTAATAGATGACCTCCGGGAAACCTTTGCGAATCTGAGGAGATTCCGGATGAAGTTGAATCCGGCTAAGTGTACCTTCGGTGTGCCGGCAGGCAAGTTGCTCGGTTTCCTGGTCTCCAGCCGGGGTATTGAGGTGAATCCCGGCAAGATTCGTGCCATTGAGAGAGTGAAGCCACCGACGGATTCTTTGCCATTGTATCAATTGATGAAGAAGTCCGACACATTTGTTTGGACAACGCAAGCAGATGCAGCTTTCAAGGAGCTGAAGCAGATGTTGTCAACAGCGCCGGTGTTGGCATCTCCGATGCCCAGGGAACCAATGTTGCTCTATATAGCGGCAACTAACAGGGTTGTCAGCGCAGTGGTGGTAGTGGAGCGAGAGGAAGGAGGCAAAACTGTGCAGCGGCCAGTATATTATCTGAGTGAAGTCCTCTCTACCTCAAAGCAAAACTACCCACACTGTCAGAAGATGACGTATGGTGTCTATATGGCGGCCAAGAAACTCAAGCATTACTTCCAAGAGCATCCAATCCGGGTAGTGGCCGAGGCCCCTATCTCGGAGATCATAGGCAACAAAGATGCCAGTGGCAGGATAGCCAAGTGGGCAATAGAGTTGTCACCATATACTCCTCAATATGAAAAAAGAGATACAATCAAGTCACAGGTGTTGGATGATTTCTTCATTGACTGCGCAGAGATACAATATGAGCCGCCGTTGCTCGATGCAAACTATTGGAGGATGCATTTTGATGGGTCCAAGACAATTCACGGCTTGGGTGCCGGCATAGTTCTAAGTTCACCCAAGAATGACCAATTGAGATATGTTCTGCAGATTCATTTTGCAGCATCAAATAATGTGGCGGAATATGAGGCACTTGTGCATGGCCTGAAGGTGTCTAAGGACATAGGCATTCACCGGATTATGTGCTTCGGTGATTCTGATTTAGTGATTCAGCAGTGTTCCGGCATATGGGATGCGCATGATGCAAACATGGGATCCTACCGCTTCCTGGTGCAGCAGTTGAGTGGTTACTTCGAAGGTTGTGAGTTCCGGCATGTTCCCCGGGCTCAGAATGAAGTAGCCGATACATTTTCCAAGCTGGGACCTTCCAGAGATTCAATCCCGCCAGGCATTTCGCTGGAGCATCTGAGGAAGCCGTCAATCAAGCCCTCGCTGGAGTCATCTTCCATTTATGTCCCGCCAAGCCCGGAGGATATAGTTCCGATGGAGATAGATGCCAGAGCCAGGTCAGATAACCCGGGGACTGATCTCTCAGTCCCAGGGACTGGGCTGACATATGCAGTGAGTGCAGTATTCCGGAGCAGAAATAAAGGCAAGGGTAAGATGTACCAAGAGGTTGTGCCGGTATACCCGAGGACTGCTCCGGCATACCCGGGGACTGATCCCTCAGTCCCGAGGACTTCGCAACCCATGGAGATCGATTATGTGTTGGTCGAAATGATGGAGATAGATCAGGCAGTGTTCACTGACAGGGAAGTGCCCTCATGGGCATGTCCTATCATGGATTTCTTGGTAGGTGGTCAAGTGCCGGCGGATGAAACAGAGGCACGCCGGGTTACAAGGAGATCCAAAGGATATACCATTATAAACAAGGAAATATACAAAAGAAGTGCCATCGGAGTATTGCAGAGATGTGTTGAAGCTGCTGAAGGCTTGGAGATGCTCCGGGAAATTCATCAGGGGGAGTGTGGTCACCATGCTTCATCCAGAGCGCTTGTGGCAAAAGTATTCCGGCATGGATTTTACTGGCCAACGGCACTGCAAGAGGCAGAAGACTTGGTCCGGAAATGCAATTGGTGTCAGATGTATGCCCACCAGATTCATCAGTTGGCGTCAGCATTGAAGACTATCCCGATAACCTGGCCCTTTGCTGTTTGGGGCCTGGATATGGTCGGGGCTTTTAAGCCTGCAAGGGGAAAGATGACCCATATCCTGGTCATGGTGGACAAGTTCACCAAATGGATTGAAGTGAAGCCCATAAGCAAGTGTGATGGCCACACAGCAGTAAAATTCTTAAAAGACATAATCTTAAGATATGGTGTTCCCCATGGCATCATCACTGACAATGGGTCAAACTTTGCCCAAGGGCCATTTGCCAGATTTTGTGAGGAGGTGGGAATCCGGCTGGACATTGTGTCGGTCACTCACCCTTGTGCCAATGGCCAAGTAGAAAGGTCAAATGGACTAGTGTTGTCCGGCATAAAACCCCGGCTGATAGAGCCACTGGAGAAAACTCCGGGATGTTGGCTAGATGAATTGCCAGCAGTGCTTTGGAGTTTAAGGACAACTCCGAATAGGTCAACAGGCTATACACCATTTTTTCTTATGTATGGAGCAGAAGCTGTGCTTCCAGCAGATGTGATACATGATGCACCAAGAGTGGTGCTATATACTGAGGAAGAGGCCAAAGAAGCCAGGGAAAATGATGTTGATCTGCTGGAAGAAGCAAGAGAAATAACACTGTCAAGAACAGCAGTATATCAGTAGAACCTCAGACGCTATCATGCACAGAAGGTGAATCCAAGGAGATTCCAAGAGGGAGATCTAGTACTCCGGCTAAGGCAAGGCACAGAGGGCCGGCATAAGTTAACTCCTCCATGGGAGGGGCCATTCATTGTGAGTAGAGCTCTGCACAATGATGCCTATTATCTTATAGATGCGCAGGCCCCCAAGAAGGACAAGGTGGACAGGTCCGGAGAAGAAACCAAGCGACCATGGAACATAGCTCTACTCCGTCCCTTTTACTCCTGAGCAGCATAATGTATGTATTTCCGTTTTGCTATGTGTGCCGGCGCTTTAGATCGGCACAAGACTAATGAATGAAATGTCAGCATCCCAAAGAAATCGGGCACTGCCTCCGAGATATATCGTTGTTTATTTTCAGTTTTTGTTTATATGCCGGTTGGCTTGACCTGAATGTTTCCTATGTCGGCCTAGTAGTGTGTCGGCACCAAAGGCCGCTCTTTGACTTAGCTGCTGTCCAGAATCCGGCTTCATGGCTAGCAAGAGTAGATGCCAGAGATTGTCTACATATGGAAAACGGCTAAGGAAATATACAACAAGCAAACCGACGTTTATGTTATTGCCAAAGTAGAAACTTGAAATGTTGGATGATTTGAAGTCTAAGTTTCAAAGTTAAAGTACTGTATGTTTAATGAAGCAACCTTGAGACTCATAAGTCAAAAGCCAAAAGAGGTAGACAAGTAGCCAAGGTTGTGGAGTTAGGGAAACATGAAAACAAACTCGGTGACTTAAGCCCAAAGATGATCCGGCATTGATAAACAAGCAAACCAAGTTAAAACTTGTTCAGGTAGCAAACCTAAGGGAAATTAAACGTATATATTACATCTGCACACGGCATACCGGGGATCTAATAAAGCTTGGAGTTTTTTGGTGCAAAGTTCAAGAGGCCGGGGTGGAAGCAGAGCCGCCGGCGGGTGGAGCGGTGGCAGTAGAGACGTCGGCTTCAGGTGTGCCGGATCCAGCAGATGGAATGGAGCCATCACCTCCGGCCGGGACAGATCCCTGTTCCGGAACTTCAGTGTTGGCTTCTTCAGCTTCTTCTTCGTCTTGGCTGGAATCAGAGCCCTCAGCATTGGCAGCATCTTTGGCGTCATCCTCCTTCTTCTCTGGCTCGCGGATGTCCCGGACAAAGGCTTTGGTGTCGGCATAATCCACGTAGCTGTGGGCTAATTCTTGCCGACGCCGGATATGTTCTGGATCCGTGGTCCAGGTGGATCCTTCGCGCATAGTGCGCAAAGTCTCCAAGTCAACTTTCTCGTACCAGGAGAGGAAGTAGGTGAGAGCTTCATCAGCTCCCACCCTTGCGCCAAAATCCCGCCATTCTCGGAGGCGAACCTTGGAAAGCTGCAGATCATTGCCAAGATCAACAGGATCAGTGGGTGTCCTTTGTCCCGGCCAGAGGGCAGAATATGCCTCCTGGGCGCCAAGAAAGAGGTCTTCCGTGTAGGAGGTCATGGCGTTCTTCCGGGCTTGCAGGGCCACTAGCTGTTCCGACATGTCCCAGTTGGCCGAGTCAATCGGAACACCCCGGTCCACTCGATCCAACTGCAGAGCCTTCTCAACGTCTTCGACGGAAGCAGGAAACATGTCTGAATATAGAAATTATGTTAGCAAAAGGAGTATATGTCGGCATAAAGGTTGTGCCGGAAAAGGTCATGGTATGTCGGGCAGGATAAGGGAAAAGGATTCAAAGCTTACTGGCGAGTTCGGCATTGAGCTGGGCAATTGCAACTTCCCATTTGGTGGCCTGCTCCTTCAAGCCATTCAGTTCTGCGTGGGCGTTGGATGCGTCGGCTTCTGAAGTGACAAGCAGCTCCTGGGCTTTCTTAAGTTGGCCCTCCCTCTGTTCCTTCTCCTCCAGAAGCTCAGCAACCCGGCCCTTCAATTGCTCAACATCAGCTTTGTGGGCGGCATCCCGGTCGTCCAACTGCTTGGCCACATCCACCGAGGATACGCAGTCCAGGTGGCGTGCCTCCAGTGCAGCTTTCTCATCTGTAGAGATTTGAAATTAAAAGAATGTGAAGATAGAAAATAGTGACAAGAATTAAAGGATTTGAAGTACAAGTTGAGTAGTAAAAGTTCAGTAGAATCCGCCATACCGGTCAGTTCCTTCACCCTCTGGAGGAGCGCGGTGACTTGCTCTTCAGTGGTGGCTAAAATATGTCGGTAAAGGTTATGCGTTGACAAGAGAAATATTCTGAAGTAAAAAGAGGGAAGGTATTCGGCATATTGGGTATGTCGGCTGAGTTTACCTTTCTGGCGCAGTTCCAGCCGGAGCTTGCTATGCGCGTCAGATAACTTCCGATGCTCGCACACGAAGTCATGGTACATGTCAGCGCGGGCGTTGTTCATGCGCTGTGTTAGGAGTTGAAAGCTTATGAGAGAAGTCTAGCATATTAGTACAATTGAAGATTATGTGAAGTGTTCATGTTGTTAAAGATCCGGCACAGATGCTGCGCACCTATCCCGGCCCTCGGTGACTAGGATTTGAAGCTCGAATCGAGCTTATATTTTGGTCAAGAGGATTGGAAAAGTGCTTAAGATGATAGTTTGTTAAAGATCTGGCACAGGTGCTGCGCACCTATCCCGGCCCTCGGTGACTAGCATTTGAAGCTCGGATCGAGCTTATATACCGGATAGTTAATTTGAAAAGAGCTAAGTGCAAAAGGTATTGGAAAATCCCGGGTGCCCGTATCCCGGACAGCCGACATTTTCGGGGACTGGGGATATATGTAGAAAAGACTTACGTTGGTGGCATCGGCCAGGAGGTGAAGTCTTTGCTGGATGCTGAGGAGCTCGCAGGCAATAGGAATGGGCTTCGCGGCCAGGATATCAGCTGGATTGCCAGTAGCCGAAGCTTTGGCCAACTTCTTGCTCTTGGAGTCGGCAGTGTCCATACTATCGGCGTCATTCCACTTGATGCAGTGCTCCTTAAGAGACCCAATGCTCTTGTCGCTTTTCGTCAGCAGAGAGACGCGGCCCTCAAGTTCCGGCGTATCAAAGAAGCTGGGCCGGGCTGCGGCCTTGCCAAAATGGAGGGCCAGGGCAGAGCTGGGTCGGGGTGCTGCTTTAGCAGGTGCAGTAGCAGCGGATTGTGTGCCGGACTTGGTCGGCTTGATCTTGAGAGTACCGGATTTGGCCGGGGCAGCGGTCTTGTCCGGGACAGAGGTCTTGGCCGGGGCAGCAGGCTTGGCCAGGGCAGCAGGCTTGGCCGGGGCAGGAGTCTTCTCGGTTGTTGGAGTCTTGGGCGCTGGTTGTTCCAGCGCGGCAGATGCAGCTTGTCCAACAGGGGCAGGTTCCGGGATAGCCCGGACTTCTGGTACTACAGGGCCCTTTCCCTTGTTATCTATGCCGGCGCTCTTGTTGCTTGCGCCGGCGTCTTCAGTATTCCTGGCGCCGCTGGTGGGCGCGCCGGAGTCCGGGGCATCTTGTTGGGCTCCTGTGTCCATGTGGACATCAGGAGCCGAAGGATCCTGTTGAGCCCCCGAGTCCATGTGGACGTCGGGGGCAGAGTTGTCTTGCTCCGGCGGAGGATCGTCCTTCACCGGGGAAGTGGTTTTACCGGGCGCAGGAGAAGATGCCGGCGCCGGGGAGGTAGTGTGGCTTGCAGAGGGTATGTCGGGCATGGCAGTGGTTGCCGGCTTTTCAATATTGGGGCTGGCACTCGAGCTGGAAGCATGTTCCGGCGCAAGAGGAGCCCTGAAAGAGAGAAAACACCAAGTTAGTAATCAAAGAAAGAAATATGTCGGAAATGAAATACGGGGAAGAAACTTACCCCGAGACAACAGGTCATGGTTTCTTCAGATGGGGCACCCCAACCTTTTGCCTTTTCTGTGTCGGCTCAGGCTGGGGTCTAACCCCGTGCTTCTTGCCAGTGCGTATGTTGGAAGGGGGAGGTCCCTGGTTTAATGGCGCAGTGTCGACCACTTCATCATCCGGGATAGCTGAGGACGACATAGGATAAGCAAAGGGTGTGGTAGGAAAGGCGTATGCCAGTGGCATTGGGTCATAATACATCAGGATCTCCTCGTCAGAGTCATCCTCACTCCGGTCTTGAGTAGAATGCCGAGATGAGGAGGCCTTACCTGTGGCAGCTGTAGCACGGGTGCTCCTGTGCTCCTGGGTAGCTTGTCCCAGTGATCCGGGTCTTCAGGGTCTGCAGCAGTGTGGTCTGCAGCTATGGTGATGCGGGAGTTCTCCATAGTCTGGAAGCCAAATTTCTGCATAAGGGCAAGGTCAATTGATCAGGCGCAGGATTATGTCAGCAAATAACAGTATCTCGGACCAAGAATGATAAGTGTCGGTAAATAGAAATGTGTCGGCTTAAGTATCTACTAGTAAGTAGCACATGCTTTGCACGTTAACATATAAAATAGATGAAGCAGATTTTTTAAATTAAATATTATATGTTGCATATCTAATTACAATAGACTTAAAAGACTTAGGGCTCTACCAAATAATATATACTTGAGCTATCATGTTATAATACAATTAAATTTACAACATGTTTTATAATTCTAAGATGAAACATATTATAAGTGTCTTTTTCATTAACGTTTACATGTGACGTATTCTTGTATTTTAATTAATAATGTGAATTATGTGAATAGGATAATCAAAATGCAGACTATAGTAAAAAGCTCCAAGACCAGAGAAAAAAAAAGGATTGTAATAGCAAAAACCCGCAGTATGAACATCTTCAAAAATGCAGGTCAGGCCAAATAAAATTATAAACATAATTTCAGTACATACACGTATGTCCTTAACTCATAATGAGCTATTATGATGGCATTTTAAATAACCGTATTGAGTAGTTTTACACGTACACACTATCTATTGAATTTTTACTGGGTAAATTATCATTTGCGAGTTTCAAATAGGACATGCAAACTTGTCAAACATTTACGAAAATACTAATAAACAAAAAAAAAGGCAGCGACCAATGATACCTTTTCTTGTGAAGTTCACATAAGTATTGAAGTGTTTTGGAGTAGTTAGTTTTATATCTAAGCTCAGTTTCAAAATGGAGTCGTGTAGCCTCAGGAACCTTCGTTGTTAAGACCTGGGATAGTTAGCAGCAACATACTGCCGGTACTCGAGATCAATAAACGCATAGAAGATTCACTCTTCCCACAATACTTTAGGGGAAACGTGCATGCTTCTAGAAAATTCGTCTTGGTCCTAGGCTGTACACCGCTGTTCTAGAGCAGGCTTGCTGCGCGTGTTAGGGAGGCGAATCCCACGCATGTCAACCGTTAGATTCTAAATCTTGATAGTTGATGAGCGGTGGATGCCAGCCCGTTAGCACATATCAACGGCCGAGAATCACTTTACTGTTGCTATGGCGGGAAACTTGGAAGTAGTACATTCAAATTCAAAACTGCTGCGTTATAGTAGTAGAGATATGCCGGGCAAGAGACTATGTATCGGCCAGAGGAGTTTACCATTGGGGCGGGGCGATCCCGGCTGTATGGTTCTAGTCCCCAGGCAAAGGTGGCCTGAGAGGACTTGCAGATGTCTTTGATCCTCCGCAAGATGTCGGCCGGAGTCAGCTCGTGTGTAGAGTGCCGGGTGGGGTCCATGGGCCCGCTCATCTGGCAAATTTTATGTGACCGGCGATGCAGAGGAGAGACGCGCCGGCTGATGAAGCAAGCCACCAAGTCCTGAGGAGTGAGGCCGGCATCCCGCAGCTCGCCCTTAACCCGGTGAAGGGCGTTCACCGGCATCACGGTAGTCTTCGGGTTGTACGTCCAGTTCTTCATCGCCAAGGGTGGCTCGTCCACGAATGGCGGCAGGTTGAGCTGATCAACGTCTGTGGTGTTCTTGACATAGAAGAAGCTCTTCTGCCACTTCTTGCAAGATTCAAGCAGTTCCACCTTGGGGAAGTCCGAGCCCTTCCGGGACATGATGGTGGCCGCACCACATTGGGTCATGGGGCGGTCCTTCTTCTCCTGAGCCGTCTCCGGCGGGTCGTCCTTGCTCCGGGGCGGTTCTTGGATAACTTGCTTCCGCAGTTGGAAGTACTTCGCCCAAGCTTGGGTGAAGGCCTCTATGCCGGCGAAGCCTTCGCAGAAAGCGGCGAAGGTAGAGAGAATCATCACCGCATTCGCCGGGATATGGTGAGGCTGCAGGTCGTAGGTGTCGAGAAAGTCCCGGAAGAAGTCCGACGCCGGCAGTCCAAAGCCCCGTTTGAAGTGGGCGATGAACACGACGCATTCACCGGGTTCAGGTGCCGGCACTATCTCTCCCGCCGGTAGCCGGCATGCAACGCCGTCCGGAACTCTTCTGGTTGTGGTGATCTAGGATATGTCGGCCGGAGTAACCTCCGACCCCTCCCAGCCGGAGTGTCCTTGGAGCTGGGCCGAGTTATCCTCCTCCAAAGCCGAGGTGGCCGTCATACTCGATGAAGCCATCTTGGTGGCCGGGATAAGGCGTGAGAGCCGGAGTCCCGTGATGTTAGTCCTATCAAAAGCAGGGTAAAGAGGGAGGTTAGTCTCTCTGGCATACCACTCTCACCGATGTTAGTAGGAAATGAAGATCTACCATCGCAGTTAAAATCAGAAATAAACATGGGTAAAACTCCTAAGGAAGAACACCTGTGAACTGCTAAGGAACCTTGCTAGCAATGCTAATCGAATCAGAGGGATATCAAGCAAAGGAACTACCGCAGATCCAAGCAAGCAAGATTATCATGGCATCGCTATAGAAAAGCACGGGAAATGAAGAACAGAGAAGTAAGAACTTACCGAAGCTTGGCCGACAGCGATGGAATGGCGGCAAGCGTACAGAGGGAGATCCGATCTCCCAACAATGTCACGGAGAGAAGTGGCGGCGGCGTCGTCGACGAAGGTGTCGGACGTTGTCGAGCGTCGGCGCCGGTGTGAAGTGGGGCGACGGTGGTGGAGCTCCTTCTCTGTTCCTCGATCCGGCGGTGAAGTGCAAGAGACAGGGGAGCAGAGGAGGAAGACGATGATGTGGGGTAAAAAGGAGAAGTTTATCCTCGCCGCCCTATTTATATATCGCCAGAGAGGGTCGTGGGGATCATGGTAAGTGTTCCACTACCCCGACCGTTTCTGCGGGAAGTTGCCACGTGGCGGCACGGAGTGGGGCGGCGGTTCCTGTAACCGTGCCACTAGGCAATGATGGCACGCATTAAATGCATTTTGAACCGTCACATTGTGTAACCGTTCGCAGTGGCAGGGCGGTTGCAAGTTTCAATGCAAACTGTCAGACATGGCTTCTCGAGGAAGTCTCATATATGTGCCGGTGTAACTGCCCAGGGAATAAGTTCCGAACGGAATACCCCGGGACCGGCCGGATTAACTTGTGGAAAAGAAAGAAGAGCCGGCATATAGTGTGATCGCCGGTGAAAATCATGCGCCGGGATATAACAAAAGAGATATCATGTTAAACCTGCCAAGGCCCCTCAGTTAAGACTGGGGGACCTCGACAGCTTCGGGGACTAATGTCGGGGGGATGACCCCCCGGTAGGGTCAAGAGACTAGAAAGATACAGAGAATAAGGTTGACTTTATGCCGGTTGACCTAGATGGGGTCTGGCCGGGGTATGAGAGCGTCGGCCATACCGGCATATAAGTGTATCTCGGCCTGAGTTTAGACAAGCCGGAATAACCAGGATACTTATAGAGGTGTGCCAGCATATGCACAGATATGCCGGCCTAACTTATTTGATATGTTGTGCAGGAGCAGGGAGCCGGATTACCCGACCTTTCTTTTCCAGGATATGGCCAATGTTCATATCCTGGATATGGCCAACGTTCATATCCTGGATACATAAGTCAACCAAGGTGTCATGTCCCTGCAATCAAGGAGAGATCCTGCCAAGTATGGAGGGAGATCATGTTGACAGGGTGCACAGTGGTGGTTTACCTACCCTCACTGTGCACCCGTACAGCCCTTACCTCACAGTGGTAAGGTCACAGTCCAAGAAGTACAAGGTACAGCGATGGTGAGTCCCATCGAGAGCAATCAGGGAGAAAGTCAAGGGTCTCTGCCTTCGTCAGCCTGCCCTATTTGGAGTGTAGTTGGTGTCTCCTGGTCTCGGGTGACCGTTGTAACCCTGGCCACCACTATATAAGGTGGCACAGGGAGCCCTAGAGAGGGGTTGGTCCCAGAGTGTTCCTACACTTAGCAGTTCATCTTCCTCCTCTAGCTGAGAGCTTGGAAGCACCATTGTTGTGTACTCCATCGATCCAAATATATAACCGGTAGAGCAGGAGTAGGGGTGTTATCTCCTTACGAGAGCCCCGAACCTGGGTAGATCTATGTTCCTTTCTATCGTGCTTTTCAGCTCGTTCCCCTCTCCCGAATTCTCCAGCATCTAGTTCGGCCCCCATTTAAGCCATCCCATGGCATATGTTGTTTCACCATGACGACATTACTGGAAGCAAAGGGGAAAAATCAAATGGGTGAAACTAGGAAATGAGAACACAAAATTCTTCCATACAAAGGCAACTATAAATTACAGGCACAATTTCATTTCAGTTTGGGAGAATGATGAACATGCTGAAGTCTCTGACCATGAGGGTAAAGCTGCAATTCTTTGGAAGGCCTTTAAGGAAAGAATGGGGAAATCAGACAAGACTAGCATGATTTTCCATATCCAAGAACTATATCCAAGTCAAAATTCTGATATTTTTGACTCCCTTGAAGTTCCTTTTACTGAGAAAGAAATTGAAGATGTCATAAAAGAGTTGCCAAATGACAAATCACCTGGCCCTGATGGCTTCAACAATGAATTCCTCAAATGCTGTTGGCCCATTATTGCTGCAGATGTCAAGCAACTCATCTTAGATTTCTATGAAGGGAAAATAAACTTGGAAAGTATCAATGATTCCTTCATCACTTTAATTCCAAAAAATGATGTCGCTATCTCTGCCAATGACTTTAGGCAAATCTCATTGCTCAACTCCATCCTGAAGGTCATCACAAAACTTCTAGCAAATAGATCGCAGAAAGTCATTCTCAAATTGGTTCACAAGAATCAGTATGGTTTTCTCAAGAATAGATCAATTCAAGACTATCTTGGCTGGGCTTATGAATTTCTCTTCCAATGTCACAAGTCAAAGGAGGAGATTCTGATTTTAAACTAGATTTTGAAAAGGCCTTTGACAAAATAGAACATTCTGCCATTATTGAAATTCTTAAAGCAAGAGGATTTGGGGAGAAGTGGATCAAGTGGATTTCAATGATTCTAAGCTCTGGGACCTCATCAATTCTCTTGAATGGAGTTCCTAGAAAGAAAATTTATTGCAAAAGAGGAGACAGACAGGGAGATCCTCTCTCCCCCCTCCTTTTTGTGCTGGCAGCGGACCTGCTTCAAGCTGTGCTAAAAAAAGCAATGTTTCAAGGTATTATCAAGGCACCTCTAAATGGCATGGCCTGCCCTGATTTCCCTCTGATTCAACATGCTGATGACACCCTTGTGGTTCTAAAAGCAAATGCAAGAGAATTAATATGTCTCAAAGCTCTTCTGCAAACTTTTACTGCATCAACTGGCCTAAAAGTTAACTACAACAAATCTTGCATGATGCCAATAAATATGGATAGTATAAGGCTGCAACACTTTGCAAATTCTATTAACTTCAAACCTGGAACTCTTCCATTTGCATACCTTGGTTTGCCACTAGGGATTTCTGAGCCATCCCTAGAGCATTTTTTTGCCTATTGTTCAAAGGGTAGAGAGAAGATTGTGTGGAATTGCTGACTTTCCGGACTATGGTGGTAAGCTCCTCATGGTAAAATCTATGCTTTCATCCCTGCCAATTTCCTTCATGGCCTGCTTGGATGTACCAGTCACTATTAAAGATCAGATAGAGAAATACATGAGATACTGCCTATGGAGGAAGAAGAATAATGAAGTTCAAGCTAAGGGTTCTGCTTTAATTGCTTGGCCAAAGGTTTGCAGGCCAAAAAATCAAGGTGGTTTAGGAGTTCTTCAGCTAGATGCCCAAAACAAAGCTTTAATGCTTAAGAACCTACATAAGTTTTTCAACAGACAAGATATTCCTTGGGTCAACCTTATTTGGAACTCATACTACCAAGATGGGTCTTTGCCTTCAAACCTAAATAATGGTTCATTCTGGTGGAAATCACATCTTAAGCTGCTGGATAATTTTAAAGGAATTGGCAGATGCCAAATTGGAGATGGAAAGACTGCATTGCTTTGGACTGATCTATGGAGTGATGATTGTTTGTTGACAAAACTTCCTCATCTAGCAACTTTTGCAAAAAACAAAGACATATATGTCTATGACACAGTGCACACAGAATTCCTGGAAGATCTATTCCACTTGCCAATGTCTATTGAGGCTTATTTGGAATTTCAAGAACTGGAAGTCATGTGCCTAGAGGCCCAAGTAACTATGCAGTCTAGCAGTAAGGATATTTGGACTTATATTTGGGGTAATGCGAATTTCACTATCAAAAAGGCCTATATGGCTCTGATTGGTGTCCAACCTTTACCTGTTCAATTCAAATGGATTTGGGATTCTTCCTATCAAGCTAGACACAAATTTTTTTGGCTGCTGCTTCATGACAGGCTTAACACCAGGAATCTACTTGGAAGGAAACAAATGCAACTTCATTGTTACAATTGTGCAACCTTGAATTGTAATCTGCAAGAGACTTTGATGCACCTATTCTGGGAGTGTCCTTTTGCCCAGAAATGTTGGGATTTCGTTTGTCCCTCAAGAATAAGTGGTCTGCCTCTCTTGGAGGCTATTTATGATATTAAAGATAAGCTCAATGTTCCATTCTATATGGAAATAATAATTCTATCCTCCTGGGCTATTTGGATAGTCAGAAATGAGAGGATCTTTGAGAATAAGAGCCCCACTTTCAACAACTGGAAGGCTATTTTCCATCAAGAGCTCAAGCTTCTGAAGTATAGAATAAAAAAGAAGTTTGAGTCTGAGTTCTTGTTTTGGTTGGAAAATTTCATGTAATTTTTTCTTATCTTTGTACATTCTTTGCTATAGTTAGGACCCTTTGTAAATATCTTTTACAGTTCTCACCATTAATATAAAAATTGTAGTGGGAGTTGTCATTGGAGCTGCCTCTATCCACTTGGTGAATTTATCGACTGCGACCAGCATATAGACGTGCCCACCTGGCCATGATTTATGCAATTTGCCAACCATGTCCTGTAACATCCCAAGATTTTATCAAATTTTGGGGGAAATTTTTTGTTTTTGTTTTGCATGTATTGATTGGAAATTCACAAAGATTTAAAACTTGTAGTTAATTAAAAGCTTTAGTAGAAAACTATTTCAAACCTTCTATCATTTTATTGAACAATTTCTTTGAGAAGATAAAAGTTTTCCAAATAATATTTTTACACATGAATCTATGCAAGCTTGCTTGCAAAAGATGGTTTACAAAATTATTTATTTAATTTTCAAAACTAAGTTTGAAGGATAGTTTCAAACATTATTTTATATGGTTTAATCACTGATTTCTAAAAGAACTATTTTCTAAACCCTATTCATATTTTATGTTATGCAAGCAAGTCCTCCTTGCTTGGTTCATGAAACTTTATTGAAAATTTCCATTTGTTTTGAAAACTAGTTGTCTTACTGGTTTAAAACACAGCTTTGAATATTAGAATGATTTAGAAATTGATTTGACTTTGATTATAAGTTTTATTGCAAAAACAACAAAAGAAATAGCAAAACAAAAAAGAACAGTTGAAAAGAAATCAGAAAATAAGAAAAGGCCCGGGGGAGCCATTTCAGCCCAGCCACCGAAGCGGCCCCAGCCCACTATCATCTAACCCCGAAGGGGTATCTCTTTTCCCTCTTTCCCTGACACTGACAGGTGGGGTCCACCTATCAGATCGTCCTCTAGCATGGGCAGGAGCCCTGGGCGAGCACGGGAGCTCTGCCAGCCATCGATCGACGCCGCCCTGGGAAACCCTACCCCCTCCCGCATGTCTCCCTCATTATAAAACCCCCTGCATCTGCCTCTCCTCTGTTTTCTCATTTTTCTTCGAAGCCCTAGCCTAGATTGATCCCGAGCCGAGTGCCCCGTCCGCCGCCCGAAACTTCGGTGAGCAATCGCCGAGCCTACAGACCACCTCGAGTCTGCCAACTTCGCCACCCCAGTCGCCTCGTCGCCCTGCACTCCCCAGAAGAAGCGCCACACCCTCTCTCGCCTCGCAGACGTCATGCAGCACCGCGTCCAGGATGCCCTGCAGAACGTCGTCGCTCCAGCCACCCCTCCCCATCTCGTCTGGACGCGATCGAGCACGTCACCACCACCATCGGATTCCTCTAGTCGAGCTGATCATCGTCATAGCCTCACCGTCAACCAGAGGTAGCCAGAAGCTCACCGGAGATCAACCTCCAGTGCGCCTCGCTGGGGTTTCTCGCCGGAAACCTAATTTGAACCGGTGAGTTCCTCCTTTTCTTTTCTCACCGTCCGATCTGGATCTAAGGCACCAGATCAGATCTCTTATCCGAACAGGTACCGTATGATCTGGTGCATCCAATCTCCTTTAAATCCAGCGGATCACATCACTGATCCGAATGAACCGGTACAGTTCAATCAGAACATGCCACGTGGCCTGTCCCAGGTTCAAACTGAAATTCGAATTGGATTTAAAAACAGATTTGTGCTGAATCTTTAGAAATTCATAACTTTCGTTCTGTAACTCAAAATTTAGCAAATGATATACCCTTGGAATCCTTAGAACATGTAGAATCCATTAGTGCACTTATAT
Source organism: Dactylis glomerata (assembly GCA_007115705.1). Classification (NCBI taxonomy): domain Eukaryota; kingdom Viridiplantae; phylum Streptophyta; class Magnoliopsida; order Poales; family Poaceae; genus Dactylis; species Dactylis glomerata. The sequence continues at coordinate 223,059 of QXEO01000879.1, read as the reverse complement.
TTCATAGGTTCAATAGTCAATTTGAATCTATTTTCAAATTGAAATAAATACCTCTGTTAGCTTAATTAATTCATATCTTTTGTTTCAAGTGTCCAAAAATTACAAATTTGTAGTCTCCGGAATCCTATAATCTTGTAGAACATCATAGGATCAAGAAATATCAAATTTGTTACGTGCACACACTTTGTGCATTCAAATCTATCCAAATCACTATTTTGGTGATAATTCAAATTCTATAACTTATTTTTGAGTGATTCCAACTACAGTGACTTTGTTTAACTGCAAGCTATCAAGTAGCATCACTTCCACAAATTTCTTGAACCACTTCACAATTATTCAAATTCTAATATAAGAATTTGAGTATTTCCTATATAGATTGATTCTAATTTCTTTTTAATTAATGATCTCTTCTACTTTAGTAAACCCTAGGTTCATAGCTAGTTATCAAATATCAACTAGACATCATCTTGATCCATACCTTGATTCATCTAATCATATTTGTCCAATTCATATATATATTCAAATTGTAATTGTGCTACTTGAGTAGAATATGAATTCATCTCAAACCTAAATCTTATTTTGCTAATGTGGTGTTGATTATAACTCATACCATCGTATGTGTTTATACACCATGTTGATCAATGAATAATTTGAGCTATGTTCTCAAATGTCAATCATTCATACACAATCTGATGCCTACTTGAACTTATTTCCATGTGTTGAACTATTCATTAGCAAATGAGTTAATTGAGTACTTCAATATTTCAAGAACCTTTGCTCAGTGTCTAAGTGCAATAGCTGCTATTTAAGAATAAATGTTGTTACACTTATTCAAATAGTATTGTTGTTGCACTATTCCACACCTATGTGATCTAATTCACATGAGCCATTCTAAAACTTCATTCATGCTTTCTTAAAGCATAAAGACCTTGTCAATATTATTTTGCCTAGTCCAATTCTCTCCAATCATATTGATCTTTTCCAACTAGCATTCAAACACCTATCCATCTATCCATAATTCCTTTGCCATATCTATTCTACCACAATATCTTAAATAATCTAAATGGTTAAACAAACCCTTTTCAATTATTTGTTTGTTTGATTGTGTTGTATGGATTGTTTATGTATTGCTATTTCTGTGGTATAGCTTGTGTGAAGAGCTACGTGATTAGTTGAGAGAAGAGTGAAAAGATTGTATTCTTCAAAAAGGCAAGTGACACACATATCTTCTACCTATTTTTGTTATGCATTAGTGATTTTCAGTAGTATGCATGATAGGTGAATATTCAACTGTTTAACAAAGTGCTAGATTCTAGTAGTGAGTAGCTATCCCCCAAACACCCACCTAGTAGGATGCTAAATATCTGAATATTGAAGCTATGCTATGATTCATCTTGTGAAAGTTGTCTTGTGAATAAAATTAACAACTTCAACTAAAATGAACTACCTGGGTGGAGTGGTTTGTGATGGAAAGTGTAGTAGGTGGGTCCTGGGGCACATGCTAGGACATATGTGTATCTCAGGATGCCGCTCAGGATTGCCACTCAAGATTCAAGAGATTAATAAGGCTTCCATGATTAAAGTACTTCCAGTGCAGCCTTATGATAATATAGGCTCTGTCAAGAAAGAGTAGGATTAAGGGTTCAACCAAGAGTACTGACAGCAGGTGGTAGCATAATATAGGGGGTACGGTCAGACTAGTTTGGTTGAATGCTTTTTCTGAAAGGTCTTGTTTCATTTTATGTATGGGCATAAAATAAAGGATAAGGTGAAAGTGCACAACCCTTGCAAGGTGTTAAAATCTAATCGATTAGCTGAGTCCTCGGAATGGACAATTGAGTCTCTAACCATGGAATGATCGGAAGAATCTCATCATCTTTTCAAATGCTTTAAAACTTGACTAGCAACAATCAGGAGAAGTCTCAGGGCCATACACTCTGAGGGGTGATGGAATCTGTACTTCAAACTTTGTTGAGTTTCGCCCAGAACTACATACCTGATCCGTATGTAGCGTATGGGGGTTATCTTGACCCTTATAAATAAAATTTTGATAAAAAGAATTTTACAAAGAGATAGGATAAAAATTGCTTTATGCAAATCAGCCTTTGAGATCCACTAAGCCAGATTTCATGTAGTTTAGTCATTTTCACAAATGCCACAAATATGTGTCATTTGCCAGTACGTTGTTATACTGACCCCTTTGGGGCTGCATATTCAAACGTGCAGGTTTTTATTGTCGAGTAAGGAACCAGGAGTAGGATCTCGAGCTTACATTCCAACATGTCTGCCTGTGGCACTTGATGAAGATGGAGGCTCATTGCAACTATGCTTTATGCTGTGTACTCGTAAGGTTGAAGACCTATGTAACTGGATTTACGTTATATTATTGATGCTATTGCAATGATTACTTATTTTGTACTGTGGTGCTATCTACTGATCCAAGGAATGGCACAGTAACACATGGGTTCTATCTTTTGATAAGGCAAGGCGCTATAGAATAGTATCAGAGCATAGTGTTGCCTGTAGGTTCGAGACCCTAGGTTTGGAATAGGCTAGGAAGCCCTAGGAATTGTTTCCTCTACAAAAGAAAATCTTCTTTTTTAGTTTTCTAAACAAAACTTATCTACTTATCTGTCTGAATCTTTCTCATAAGACTTACCCCATTCATTTGTTTTACACAACTCCTCTTTCTACTTTTAGATGCCTAACCTCACCGAATCCATCATGAAAAGAACCAGTGATGATCATGACTATTCAGTGTCACCTATTTAAGGACCAGTGATGATCATGACTCTGAAGTGTGAGACTGAATTTCCCAAAGCACCAAAGAACCTCATGTTAAGCGTGGGAATGCAAGGAGAAGCAGTTTACAAATGATTTCCCATGATTGATAAGGTCAAGAATATAGATGGAGTTGCACCCATAAAAGGATGAGACCTTGGATCTACACCTATATAAGAACAAAAGATGAGACTTTGGAATGTCCACCTATATAAGGATAAGGAAGACGAACATAAGAAGATGGGACTTTGGATATTTACCAACTCCGAGATGTATCCATCATTCCTTGACTCCGCAAGATGTGCTGCTTGGTCAGCTATAAAGGAACTTGGAGAAAGACTCAAGTGAAGACTTCATAATACCCAGAAGGACCTCAAAGAAGAAAAGGAGGATACCACTGCATTGAAGGCAACCATAAGCCAACTTCAAGGTGACATGGAAAAGTTGGTATCTGAACTTAGTGTTCAAGGAAACCTCATCAAAACCAAGGATGAGCAAATTACCAATCTACTGAAGCAGTTGGACCAGAACAATGGATCTGTATGAAAGAGAACCAAGAAGTTTAGTTGGACTTCCATTTAGTAATTTTAATAAGAGACAACATGTAATAAACATTATGGTCATACCAACTTGTGGATGATCGTACTTTACGTTTGTCTTGGAACTAGTTTGCTTGATGTGATGAATGTTTATTAGATATTGCTTGTAAGATGAATTGTTTTAATTGGCTATTTTGGGTAGGAATTCTTCTTTAGATCTCTTCTATCTAAAATCTCATCTATGCTAAGACCTAAACTTGTCCTAAAATCCAAACCGAAGTATCTTCAATGACAGAACAACTACAATAACCCTCAGTTGGAGATAAGGATATAGAGTACAACAACAAGAGGTAGTGTTTCAAGTACAAGAGACTAGAACATTACGCAAGAGGGTGCACAAAGGATGATACCCCAAGACTTCAGTAAGCTAGCATGGCTGAAGGATACCATGCAAACAATAAGAAGACACCCCAAGGTGTAGCTAATGTGGAAGTAATACTATTCAACCACCTCATGCAAGGAAGGTTGAAAGAGCAAACATAGCAATGGAAAGGACAAACAGAGCAATGGAAAGAGCAAACAGAGCAATGAAAAGAGCAAACAGAGCAATGGAAAGGACAAATAGAGCAATGGAAAGGAAAAATAGAGCAATGGAAAGGATTTTAATTCCCCTTAAATGGCAAACCAATGGATCTACAACATAAGGATTATTGCCATGAGCTTTATTGAAAACCTCTAGCTAGGAACGATAGATTTTGTTTTCAAAATTCAAAATAGGATTTGGGAACTTGGTTCCAATTTCAAGACAACTTTTGTTAAAAACCAGTGAGATTGACCAAGAGTTAGAGTACGAGGTTTAATAAACACAAACCTAGAGAGACATACCTACGAGAAATGACATTGTTAAGCCTTAACCCTAGGAAGATAGAATACTATACCCCTTCTAGTAGGCAAGTGCTGCCAACACGTAGGAAAATGGTAAGGATGAACTTCAAGCATTTTGTTGAAAAGAGACTTACTATGGAAGATGTTCATCAACATGAAAGGTTACAAGAACAGAATGGTATCACAAGGAAGGTTACTGATACATCTCCAACGTATCTATAATTTTTTATGCTCCATGCTTGTTTTTACACCATTTGCCTATTGTTTCGTTACACTTCGTGGCACTTTTATGCATTTTCTAGAACTAACCTACTAACGAGTTGCCACAGTGCAAGTTCCCTATTTTCTGCTGTTTTTGTGTTTCAGAAGTGATACACATGAAATATTTTCAGAATTGGACAAAACAAGTTCCTGAAGTCTTATTTTACCTGGAAGCTTCCATAGATCTGAAGGAGAGTAGGAGGGGGGGCACCAGGGCCCCACACGCAGGGGTGGCGCGACCAGGGCCCTGGCCATGCGAGCCCCGTGTGAGGGCACCTGGCCCCACTCCTGACATCACCCCTTCGCCTATAAAGACCCCCCGACGGAAAAAACATAAGTACCCGATCACTTTTCCAGAACACATCGCGATCCGCCGCCGCCGTCGACCCGAAGATCGGGAGGGTCCAGAAGCTCTTCCCGGCACCCTGCCGGAGACGGGAATCGCCACCGGAGGTCTTCTTCATCGCCATGCTTGCCTTCGGAGCGATGAGTGAGTAGTCTACCTTGGACTATGGGTCCATAGCAGTAGCTAGATGGTTATCTTCTCCACCATGTGCTTCATGTTTAGATCTCATGAGCTGCCCTACATGATTGAGATCACCGTTATGTAATTCTACATGTTTGGTTTGTTGGGATCCGATGAATATTGGTGTTTATGATTGAGTTGCTGTACTGAATATTATCTTTTGTTATCTCTATGTTGTTTATGATCTTGCATGCTCTCCGTTGTTAGTAGCTATCTTGGCCGAGTAGTTGCTAGTGACTCCAAGAGGGGGTATTTATGCTCGATAGTGGGTTCATGCCTCTATTTAACCTAGGGGAGTGACAGAAACCTCTAAGGTTGTAGATGTGTTGTTGCTACTAGGGAGAAAACAACATTTATATGCTCAAGGGCATATGCTTTGTTTACATTACACACTTTGCTTAATGCAATTATCTGTTGTTCGCAACTTAATACTACTGGGGTGTTCGGATTGATATCCCCGAGAGTGGATTATTAGTCATAGATGCAGTTGGATGGCGGTCTATGTATTTTGTTGTAATGCCTAGAGTAAATCTCATAGTGATCTTCTTGACATATCACATTTATCTTTATTCTATCAATTGCCCAACTGTAATTTGTTTACCCAGCATGTGTTATTTATCTATGGAGAGACACCACTAGTGAACTGTGGACCCCGGTCCTATTTCCATCATATTTCTATCACCTGTTTACTTTACTCGCACTGTTTACTTTACTCGCATACTTTACTGTTTTCCACTCGATACGCTCATAACCTTTGTTTCAAGCAAACCGGTGAGATTGACAACCTCATCGTAAGTTGGGAGCAAAGTACTTGGTTGTGTGTGTGCAGGTTCCGCGTTGCTATTGGCCGAAGACGAGTCAACAAGTGCGCCCTTGTTGGAGTGTTATTAAGCCAGTCTGCATCACCTTCAGTCGTTTGTCTCTCCTCTCCAAGAACGATAAACCTTGGTTTCTAAACTGAGGGAAAACGAGCTGCTATACTCATCACACCTTCCTCTTGGGGTTCCCAATGGGCTGGTCATTCACCACGCATCAAGCTCTTTTTCTGGCATCGTTGCCGGGGAGGAAGTAGAAGACTTCTACGAGGGGAGTTTTCGCACGCACATCCTTTACTTTGTTATTGCTTTGCTTTACTTTATTTATTTTACCTGCATAGTTTTTTTTATCAAAAACCCAAAAAAATTAGAATCCTTGGTAGTTGTTATTTCTTTACTTTAGTTTATCATGATGTTTCCTAAGTTCGTTCTGGAGGACCTCTCAGTAGGTAGTGGTTCGATTATTAGCAAAAGTAACATTGAGGAGTTCTTTAATCAGATTAGTATGCATAAGGAAGTTGAGGAAAAGTCTTTGGTTGAGCTAGCTCCTAGTATTGAAGTTGCTTCTAGTTATTTGATTCACATGTTGGAAACTAGGTTTGCTAGTCTTAGTCCTTTTATGCAATACATGTTCCTTAAGCTTCACGAAATTGAGGATCCCGAAAAGAAAGCTTTTATCTTGGAAACTTTGCGCTTAGAATTTAAGGATGTCGTTATTGAAGCTAGGAAGGTTCTTAAACGTTTTAATAAACTTGGTTCACCTATAAAGGTTATTAGTATAAATGATGAAGGGGCCAAAATACCTATACCTTGGAAGCTCTTGGGATTGTGTGAAGCTTTCGAAAATAATTTTGACTGGATCTGTCCTAAAAATCTTTTTGATGAAAATAGTGTACCAAAGCATGATCACAAAGGGTCTTCAAAAACCTATGTGGATGAAATACAATGACTTATTGACATGACCTCTGCTGTTGATCTTAATGCTTCTCTTGATGTTACTTGATTCGCAATTTTCCGCGCCTAGCTCAAAGGCGTTAAAGAAAAGCACTCTTGGGAGATAACCCAATGTTTTACTTTTAGTACATTTTCTTTTATTTGAGTCTTGGAAGTCATTACTACTGTAATGACCTCTCCTTATCTGTTTGTTTTGTTTTTGTGCCAAGAGAAGCCTCTAATTTGAGCGAGGTAAAGATTTGGGGATGTTGCTGTCCTGAAACTGTTTTCGGTGCTGCACCGTAAAAATTCGTATAAATTCTCTGTTTATATTTTGGACCTGCGATTTCTTGTGCATATGCCCCAGGTTATATCCAAACTTTTATTAGTTGAACACTTTTTTATTTGAGCAACAGAAAACCCCTAAAAAATTCGACCTTTGTCAGCTGTTCAGTTTTGACAGATTTCTGCCAATATTTGTGTTTGCCGCTTTATCGCTTTCTTTTGAGTTCTTTTGATCATGGAACTTTTGGGGAGGTTGCTACAGTAGTATATGCTATATATGTGGTGGTTTTGAGTTGAAACCTGAAGCAAAAAGAGGTTGATTATATGTTATGCTTACACTAATGTTGCTAATAGAATTGTGTTTAGTTTTGTATGAAGGAAGTTTTCAAGTGTAGGGATTGGAGAATGATGAGATGAGTTGAAGAATGGACAAAAGCTCAAGCTTGGGGATGCCCATGCATCACCCCAAGAAATATCCAAGAAGTACAAGCATCAAAGCTTGGGGATGCCCCCGAGGCACCCCTTCTTCATCGGCAAAAATCAGGTCACCTTTCAAGACACTATATTTTTATTGCTTCATGCACTATGTGTTTTTCTTGGAGCGTCAGTTGTTTTAGTTTTCTTAGTTGGTTTAGTTTGTTTGTTTGCTGAAATAAATGGTTGGACCCCAACAAATTTTCTTTGGAGGAGATGTACCCGTTTTCATTTGCAAAGAACGCTCTAGTTTTCACTCTTATTAAAAATCGAGCATTCTTCTTTTTTTGGTACTGCTTTTGGTTTTCATGTTCGCCTTGATTTGCGTTCAGACCTTGTCATATCTTTTCATAAAGGTGTATTTTTGCCTCTGATCTTTATTGGTTTTCATCAAAAGAGGTGTCTTTAAAAGTTTCAAATGGTGTTGGAAAAGAGAAAAAGCTTTGTGCAAAATAGTGGTACAAGAAGGAGCTTGTGTAGACTGCGGCTTAGGCTTTTTCATGTCACGCTTGATATCTTTTTGATAGTATGCTTAGTGGTTTTGCTGTAGCATGACTTGTCTCAAATAACTGAGATTGCTTAATGAGCCTTTGAAAAAATCATGCGTTGTTTTTATTGTATGGAAGCATTATTTTGGTTTTCTCCTTGATGCTTTATTTGGGTTGACTTGGCGCATGCTCACACATGTTAGACTCTTACAAAGTCGCCAATAGCCTTCATGATCATTTAGTTTTTGACTTTTGATGCCATCTTATGCTTCTTTTAATGTCGCTTTGTCGCTTTGCATGATTATGGCCATTATTGCTCTCTTAGTTGGTCGCTCCCAGTCTTTTGCTAGCCCTCGCCTTGTACTGAGTATGAGCTCTACTCGTGCATCCAACTCCTAAAAGCCAAAGTTTTCCAAAGTGTCAACCATACATACCTATTAGCAATTTGCTATTCCAAGTAAATTTCACTTGCTTTTATTTTCTCTTCAAATTAAACTCTTACCAGTGTTATGCGAAATTCGGTGAGTAAAGCTCTCACGAACCGGAAGGCACACTTTACTTTTTCCTGTTCTTAAAAAATTGACATTGTGGTCTCTTATGTTGAGTTGTTATGCTTGCAAGTTGTAAGTTGGATTCTAGCCCAGCCATGCTGTCATGGGGCAAGCTTTCAACATTGCACTTCTTAATTGAGTTGATATTGTGATCTTTTGTTTATGGATGCCCGCGGTGTGAAATGAATTGGGAATCTTATGGGGATCATGGAGTTTGTATATGTGTTAGGAAAACGCCGGGCCGCCAATCTAAGCCATGCATAATTCATGGTGGAAATTTGCAGCATACCCATGGTGAACATACGACGACGCATCTCACAATTAAAAGCTAAACAAAGGCAAATAAAAGAGATGTCGAGGTGTTCATTGTCTGCTTGTCCTGTCATTTTGGTGTGGGCTTGTTCCATGTCATCGGGCACGGAGGTACCCCATAGGCGGTTCTCAATGATATGCATATACTTACAATGACAAGAGCCTTGCTTGGGACTCTAAGTAAAGTAGCATGAGGTTTGGGTACTCGTATTCACGGGGCACGAGGTTTTCAACTTATGATTTGTCAAGCATATGCATCATAATTGTTCTCGCATTAACATTAACCATTCAAGATGCTTATGATGGGGGCAATGAGAGCTCAAAGCTGGTAAGTACCATAATTTTTGAAGGTTATAAAACTTGCAATCACTGCTTCCCTCTGCGAAGCGCCTTTCTTCTACTTTTATGTTGAGTCACCACCTTCTATCTTTATGCACCATAAGAGAGCATAGTTGTCATTCTTAGTGTGATAAGCATTGTCCCAAAGTTCATTGATTGATTCATATTGTTGGTTTCACTTGTTCTTTAATTATTTGTATCTAGTCGCCCTCTTAAACTTGAAGGTGTCCTATGCATTTATATTTTGCTCTCTTTGAAGGACAAGCTAAAAACCATTCGTATGTTTTTCCTTATGATTTGAACACACGTTTGACTTTCATTGTTTCATTTTCATGATCTTTTGTTTGTGTTCATTTGCATGTTTACAACATGGTTGCTAAGTTCTTATTGTCAAGATTATATCTTTCATGCCCATGTTTTAGGTTCTTATGATCCCAGCTCACAAATGCTTACATATATGATCAAGATTGTGTAGGTGCATGTCACCTCAAAAATTATTCTTTGTTATCACTTACCTACTCGAGCACGAGTAGGAGTTAAGCTTGGGGATTCTTGATATGTCTCCAATGTATCTATAATTTTTGATGCTCCATGCTTGTTTTTACACCATTTGCCTATTGTTTCGTTACACTTCGTGGCACTTTTAAGCATTTTCTGGAACTAACCTACTAACGAGTTGCCATAGTGCCAGTTCCCTGTTTTCTGCTGTTTTTGTGTTTCAAAAGTGATACACAGGAAATATTCTCGGAATTGGACGAAACAAGTTCCTAAAGTCTTATTTTACCCGGAAGCTTCCAGAGATCCGAAGGAGAGTAGGAGCGGGGCCACCAGGGCCCACACGCAGGGGTGGCGCGGCCAGGGCCCTGGCCGCGCGAGCCCCGCGTGAGGGCGCCTGGCCCTACTCCTAACATCGCCCCTTCGCCTATAAAGACCCCCCAACGGAAAAAACCTAAGTACCCGATTACTTTTCCAGAACACATCGCGATCCGCCGCCGCCATCGACCCGAAGATCGGGAGGGTCCAGAAACTCTTCCCGGCACCCTGCCAGAGAGGGGAATCGCCACCGGAGGTCTTCTTCATCGCCATGCTTGCCTCCAGAGCGATGAGTGAGTAGTCTACCTTGGACTATGGGTCCATAGCAGTAGCTAGATGGTTGTCTTCTCCACCACGTGCTTCATGTTTAGATCTCATGAGCTGCCCTACATGATTGAGATCACCGTTATGTAATTCTACATGTTTGGGTTGTTGGGATCCGATGAATATTGGTGTTTATGATTGAGTTGCTGTACTGAATATTATCTTTTGTTATCTCTATGTTGTTTATGATCTTGCATGCTCTTCGTTGTTAGTAGCTATCTTGGCCGAGTAGTTGTTAGTGACTCCAAGAGGGGGTATTTATGCTCGATAGTGGGTTCATGCCTCTATTTAACCTGGGGGAGTGACTGACAAGGGTATAGCTAATAGAGCCCGTTAGTTGAGTATCCCTGAGGCCCATATAGCTAGGCCCAATTGTAATGATAGTCGAATACGAGTCTTTACCGTATATCGATATTGTAATCTGTATCGGACCCTACCCGATCCTTGAGACCTGGCCACCTATATATAGGGGCCAGGAGGGGACGGTGTAGGCCAGATTGAAAGCAAGCCAGGTTGAACACCCAAGTTTACTTTCGACGCATACCTATTTCAACTAACTTTACCTTCGAGTTCATCCGACGCCCTATCTCCCCGATCCTAAGTCCTTCATCTAGGACATTTGTCGAGTTAACCCTCGTCAATTGGCGCCGACCGTGGGGATCTTGGGCGTTGGAATCATGAATTTGACGACTTTTTGGCTTTTAGCCAACAGCAGTGCAGAAGTCGACGAAAACCAAGAGACGGAGTTGACAATCGGAAGCTTAAACATCCTCATCGGACCGTCAGGTTCATCTCGCCTTTCAGATCCGATGAAACAAGATCTGTCGGCAAGTGAGCCCAAAACAGCAGCAGTGACGGAATATTCTGAAGATTCTTCCAGCGAGGTAAACTCGCCGATCAGCCCAGAGGAAGTACAAAAAGGAAAGTCCATAGAGGACAACAAAGAAATGGAAAATTTGGACATAGGAGTCCAACTCAAAGATCTCACGATCTGCCTCGACGATATTTCAGACAAGTCAACAGATACATGGAAGACAGGATTAGAGCTTTCTGAGGATAGCAACTCGATCCTCTCAAGCTTCAAGGATAACGCCGGCAAACAGTGCCAGGTGTTCGCTATTATAGGAGATAACTCAGAAGAACTCGACGAAAATGACAATCCAGTATTAAACCCAGCAAATATCGACAGAGGAGCAAATCACCTAGTAGAAGGACGAACACCGGAATCCCTCACAACCAGGGAAAAAATTCGACTATCAGTCGACGAATGGAGGATAATAAGAGAAGCCGTAGAGCACGGCACGCCAATACCATCGAGTTCCAGCAAAAACCTGCTTTTGGGGTATCATTACGCCCTAAGGCAGCAGGCCAAGCAATTAGCAAAGGAGAAAACGGAGATACAAAGAAGAAAAGATTCAGCCATTGCAGCTAGCGAAGCTGCTCGAAAAGCACGAAGCGACGCATCATACATCAATGCAAGAAAAAATCGTCGACACGGTTCAAGGTACGATAACCTCGAGTACTCCGACAGGCAAAGTATTTCTAAAAACCTCGACTCGTCCTTCCTATCGGTCGACGAGCAGGGAAACATCCTACCAAAAACTCCTGAAGCAGCGCTAGTGGCAGCACAAGCATATCTACTTACAACTCGACCAAGTCCAGGAGATCCTAGAGAACATATGCATAGAGCAGCATTGAACGGACTCAACATGGTGGGGCACAAGCTATCAGCGAAAGGAGAAGAAGAAGCATATCATCACAAAGAAGTGCATAAAACAAGGTCACCTCGCCGTCACAATAGTCCTCGGCACAGAAGCAGCAAACACCGATCTCGATCGCCATCACCAAAGCAGCACAGTGGAATTCGAAGGTCACGACCCCCAAATGAAAAACGCGACTATGAAGACGACGAAAAGGAGATGGGGGCATCATGCTTTACCCGCAGGGTTCGCACCACTCCAGTTCCCAAGGGATTCAAGCTACCTCATGATCAGCAAAAATATGATGGATCACAGGAACCACAATCATGGCTCGCAGATTACTTACAAGCAGTTCAAATATTAGGAGGAACCAAAGAAACAGCAATGCAAAGTTTGCAACTACACCTCACCGGCGCAGCAAGGTCATGGTTGAGCAAACTCGAGAAAGAATCCATTGGAAGCTGGGAAGACCTCACAAGGCAGTTTACAAGCAACTTTAGGTCGACATACAAGCAACCAGCATCAATAGAAGAAGTCAAAGCATGTGTGCAACAACGCGACGAAACACTACGAGCATACATCCAAAGATGGAGCCTTATCAAAAACTCAGCAGTCGAAGTTTCAGACGAAAGAGCAATAGATGCGTTCATAATTGGATTAAGACGAAGAGACCTAGTCGAGGAGATGGGTAGAATCAAGCCAAAAACAGTGTCAGACCTCATGGACACAGCAAATAGATTCGCAGATGGAGAAGATGCGTGCAACAACAAAAGGACACGATCTCCAGAAGATGATCGAAGAAACAGATATGGAAGTCAAAGAAGACGGTCCAAAAATTTCGACAACTATGGCCCTCATAGCCAAGTCGCCGCAGGATACAGAGACAACAGTTACCAAGGAAGCGATCGAAGAAGTTCAGGATATCGAAGTTACGGAAAAGAGGACTATAAAAAATTTCCCATAAGAGAATCCAGAGAGTACAACCCCTCGCCAGAAGACATGCTCAATGGACCTTGTCATATACACTCAGCGTTCGTTGATGGGAAGCGAGTATCAAGGCATGCAATGAAAGATTGCACAACATTCTTAAAACTTCAAGAGGCGGCAGTAAATAAGCAAATAGAAGCAAGGCGACAAGGATTTGAGGGAAGTAACAACCCTATGGCAAAGCAGCAAGGAAACAGTGGAGCGCCTCAAGGGCAAGACCAGCAAAACCAAGGACAGGACGACGATGAAGGGTATGTACCATCAAAAGGGCACATCATATCAATGATACAACCCGTACCCAAGTCGAACAAAGAAGAAAAAAGCATAACTCGACAAGTCAATTTAGCAACCAATAGAGTTCAACAGAGAAGATCACCCTATAACAGTACCTCGGCCGGGAAACGCGCCTCTGGTACTCAAAGCTCAAATCGGCGCATATGATGTCGACAGAATATTCATGGATGCAGGAAGTGGAATTAACTTGATATACGTGAAAACACTCCAAGCAATGCATATATCACTAGAATTCCTGAAGCCAACAGACTGTTCCTTCCATGGAATCGTACCAGGAAGTGCCAATTACACACTGGGTCGAATAGCACTCAACGTTTGCTTCGGCAACCGACAAAACTACAGAAGAGAAAAGCTAGATTTCAAAGTCATGGACTGGCCGTCTCAATATCACGCGATCCTCGGGCGACCCGCGTTTTCACGGTTCATGGCAGTACCCCACTATACATATCTAGTGCTTAAGATGCCAGGACCAAGAGGAATAATTACAGTAAAAGAAAGTTTTGAAGTTTCAGATCTCTGCGACAGGGAGTTCCACAAGATGGCACAAAATTTTGGCATGATAGCCAACTATGCAGAAAAGATGAAGAACACGACTGCAGAAGGCATCAAGCTACTCGAAGGACAAGTCGCGGAGCCCGAGCCAAAGAAACCACGAGTAGAAACACCAGGAGGAGACAAAGGAGCAGGAGAAGAAGGGAAAACTATGACGTCATAAACATAGAAAAAGAGCAGGACACAAAGGCTACAAAAGCCACGAGTTATACCAGGGGCAATGCCCTCTAGATCCAGAACACAGGTCATAGGCCGGATCTCTTGGGTCACCCCATGTATCTTACATTACAAGTATAATAAAGACGAAACGTTCCTCATATTTGAGTTTACGGGTCTTTCGAAAAATGAAATGCGGTAAACGCACAAAAAAACGCCTTGAGAACGAACCTTTTTTCGACATACAAGTCGCAAAATAAGACACTCTCGCGTTACAAACAAATGTTACAACATCGGGTTGTCAGAGTCATCAACACCCAAAGGGTCCAAATAGTGAAACTCGCGGAAAAACGCGGCATCTTCTTGCAACAGCCTGGCTATAATCCGTCGGGCAGGCTGCAAGGTACTCTCCAAGTGTACTCGAAGGCTAGCTCCACCTGGAGGATAGCTCAATGACATAGAGCTATAATTGAGTCTTGGCTTCCACTTGCGTATCCATCCAAGAGCAAAATTGGCACCAGCCACTAAGTTCAGCTCTATCAACCGATGAATTCACTGACTGGATCTAAAAGTATCAAGGAGAAGTGGGAAAGTCATAGGTAGAGGATTGCAAGGAAGCATAACTGAGTGCATAGTCACGAGAGATCTTCTGCAGCCATCCACCGCTTCGCCAATGTGCTGAGCACGATCTTGAAGCAATACAACAGCACTCCGGCGCCGAGGGTCGGACCATAAGTTTTCAACGCCTGCAGACACTTTCTCTAGGGCTGCATTTCGTTCGGTAACCCGACGATCTTCAGCAGCAAAATCTAAACAAGTACCTACGAGGGCAAGAGGATATCATAAAAATAGCAGTAGAATAAGAAGAGAAAAGGATAAGTCGAAAGGAAGCTTACATCGCAGCATCTCACAGGCGGATTCAATAATGCCAAGGAGAAAAGAGTTGCATTCCTCGTGATGCAAAATCTTTGCTGTCAGGCCGGAAACTTTATCGTCAAGAATCGACACCTGTTTCGACAGGGCAGAAGTTTTGCTGGCTCTATCAAACGCCATCTGAGCTTGGCGTTTGGCTGAAGTCAAGCGAGTTTCAAGATCAGAAATCCTCAAAGAGTATTCTGCGCATTGACTACACTGACTAGGAGGCAGCAAAATCGTCGAGTCGAAGGTGTGGGCAGTAGAAGAAGCAAGCCCGCCAGCCAAGGGATCGCTGGTATGCATCGACTGCAAGCCAAAGAAGGAAAGAAAAACATTTCAGAGAGACAGCATAAGACTTCATACCAAAAGGAACATATTTACATAAGTGCAAGACCCTATGATTAAGGTTCTCGGGTTGCACGCGCCTAAAGTTGGTTACATTCAAAAGGAGAAATCTAAAGCTACAGAGAAGCCAAGCCTACGCCACCTCAACATCACGCTCCGTGGCAGAAGAAGGCATGGCAGTTTCCTCGCCAGAAGTTGATGGAGGCACTGGATTTTCTGCCGCAGGAGGAGGTGTAGCAGGCACCGCAGAGGCTGCCGAAGGAGAAATAGTTGTTAGCAATGCAGGTGCCAACTTCTTCGTCCTCTCGAAGAAAACCTTCATCTCGTCATGGGTGTGGCCATGAGGGGAGCTAACCCTCTCCCAGTCAAAGTTCGTCCCATGAGCGAGAGAAAGCGCAATAGCACCTTCGGCACCGCGCTTAATGGAAAGGCCTTTCAGTTGGAGAGTGGGGTCTTCAGTAGTATCGAAGGACTTGGCAAGTTCAGTCAAGTTACCCTTCGGAACTGTCACCCTTTTCTTTGGCCACAAGCCGGCAAACAGCCGTGATAAAACGCGGCTAACTAACTCAAAAGTCTCCTGGATAGATATCCAGTTTTCCTCGAGTAGGTTAACCGCGTCCATAAGAGGATCATCGTCCGTTTGCAAGGACGATGGAGATACCCCGGTGAATTCTGAGCAATAGAAAATAAAAGAAGAGACAAGTGTCAACAAATACACCAGTGCAACAGAAGACGAAAACAAAAGACAAGGCGAAGCACTTACTTTCAGCGGCAGTAGACATGGTGTGAAGACGCTTCGCCACGGCTTGCTCCCGTTGAGCATGCTCCTTGTTGGCTTCAGCTAGAGCTTTTTTAGCTTTCTTCGCATTGCCAAGCGCGGCTTTTTGCGACTTCTCAGCATTCGCTTTAGCAGCGGCCGCAGCATCATAAGCTTTTCGCGAAGCATCAAGCTCCGCTTCAAGTGATGCAATTCGAGCATTGGCTGTTGCTAAAGCAGCTGCAAAAGAGGACGACAAGGAATCAGATAAATAGCAAAGAATAAGGCACAGAAGAAAAGTAAGGACTCGACGTCAAAATTGTACCTTCGGAAGCTTGCGCAACCTTTAGGTACTCAGCACATTCAGTGCCCAAGGCGACAAATCTGCTCAACAAAGCCTAAGAGAACAGAGAGTATAAGAACGCAAGTGTATGCAAAGGAGAATGAGTAAGAGAAAAGTTACTCACATCATGAGGGGAAGCTACGGATTCGTGGGCTTCCAGAGAAACTTCGGGTTCTTTAACCTTCTTCGAGCGCTTGGGGTTTCGGGAAACAGGAACCTTCTTTACAGAGGCCCTTGTAACCCGGGGCGCAATTTTTTGAGCCGGGGGCTCATCATCAACAGCTGTAGGAATTAGAGGAGTACCTGTAGCAGGTTCTGACGGTTCTTCATCATCTCTACAAGAAGCAAGAAACTTATGAGTAACACGATGGAAACAAGGCGAGAGAAGCGCAATTGAGGAACTCGAATAAACAATACTTACGATGCTAGCATGTCGAAGTACTCCATATCTTCTGCATGAATGGGGGCTTTGCCCGCTGCTGTAGAACTCGATGAAGCGATTTCGTCGACACGCTTCCTTTTCTTGTCGACATTGGCATCTTCAACGAGAGTGGGAGGAGAAGATGTCGACGAGCTAGTTTCTTCTTCTGAATCTTCGACATCATCTCCGTCCTGACTTTCGTCAGCCTCGGGGGCTTCAGATGCAGGAGAGGCCAGATCAGCCAGCAGGGGCCCTGCCTCTGGAAGAGGAGGGTGTGAAACAAGGAATTGGTGACCCTGCATATATAAAAAGGGAAAAAGAAACATCAGCAGAGTGCAAAGGCGAATGTAAGTCGAAACAAGCAAAAATCAACAGCAAGTGAACACAAAGATGCATACCTTGGATAAAGGGTGCACGGAGTCGAAGTAATCAGCGGTTAAGTCAGCAACCGCATGATCCTTGGTGAGTTTGGTAAGGCTCCTAACTCGCTTGTCGACATCTTTTTTCTCTATTAAATCTTGAGAGACGCGAGTAGGATCTTCCAAGCCAGAGTAATTCCATAACTTGGTGAGGCGGTGTTGCAAGGGTTGAACTCGACGTTGTATGAAGAACGCCATGAGTTGGATACCGAATAAAGCTCCTCCTTGGCCTCCTTTCAAAGCTTGAATGCGAGATAGAAGGGGAAGAACTTGTGCTACCTCATCATCTGAGGGAAGTGCATCCCACGAAGCCAATTTCTTTACTTCCTGGGAAGCATCAAAAGGAGGCAAGCCGAATTCATCCCCAGGAGAGGATTTGCGGTCCTTGATATAGAACCACTTTGTCCTCCATCCTTGGACAGACGCGGTCATGGAAAATTCAAAATATTGCGCCTCAGGGCGCACAGAAACAACGGCTCCGCCTAGTTCGGGTTTCCTAGCCAAAGAAACGTTGGGGCGGAGTCGAAAGATCGACCTCCACAGAAGGAAGTGGGGTTCAATACCCAAGAAGGACTCGCAAAGAGTCACGAAACAGGCAATGTGAAGAAGAGAATTTGGTGTGAGCTGATGGAGCTGCACACCGTAGACAAATAGCAGCCCACGAAGAAACTCGTGGGCAGGAAGGGACAAACCGCGGAGAAGAAAAGCAAGGAACATTACCCGATAACCGCTCGGGGGCTTCGGGATCCATTCAGTACTGG
Source organism: Dactylis glomerata (assembly GCA_007115705.1). NCBI lineage: Eukaryota > Viridiplantae > Streptophyta > Magnoliopsida > Poales > Poaceae > Dactylis > Dactylis glomerata. The sequence goes on along the minus strand of QXEO01000879.1, from coordinate 205,083 downwards.
GAAACTTGATGGAATCTTCGGTGGCGATGAGGCCATCCGCTGTGGCTTTCTCCACATCTTTCTTGGTGATGGTGGAGCGAACCCAGTTGGTGGCAGAAGTCTTGGCCATGGCGCTCTTGATAGCCAGATGTTTCACGCGCATCCAGCACGAAGTACGCTTGGGGGCTCCGCAAAGGAAGAAGCAGAGGAAATCAGCAATGGTGGCGGCGGAGGGAACGAGCTGGAAAACAGTATGATTCCCCACTATGCCATTTATATATCTTCTGGGAGAAGGATCGTGGGCTGAGACGTGGCGCAAAGATCGGAAACGGCAGCCCAACAACGCTCAAAAATCGTGCAGCCCACTAAACGGTCAAAAAATTGTGAAAGTTACAGTATTACCCATAAAACGGTCCGCACTGATGAAGAGCTACGTCTTCATTGACATCATAAATGGAAACAGGATGGCGCCGACAAATGCAGAATTGATAAAAAGGATCATGTGTGAAGAATTTTTTGATTATAGCCCTGGGAGATGTTATTATCGAAGAAGAAAGTATCTCGAGTTGAAAGAACCTCGAAGAAGAAAGTATTTCGAATTGCAGAATCTCGAAGTCGAAGTGTTTCGAGTTGAAGTATGAAGAGCTACATTATCTCTTGAGCCTATACTCGAAAAACTCTTTTTTTTGACTATAGCCTCGGGGAATACTCCCATCGGGAGCGCTGAGCGCGCACCCGACGATATTTATTGGCAAAGCATTTGAGATTGGAGAAGTGCAGAAGTGTTACTCCCATCGAGAGCGAGCTTTATGGTTGTAGAAACCCGAATATTTTCAGTCAAAATTTGACTGCGACATGAGATTCTCGAGTTGCGTTATCGCAACGGAACTCGAATGCCGTGATTTGTCACATAGGTAAGACCCCGGGATCCGTCCTGTGTGGCCCGGTATACGCACATGGATGCGCTCTGCTGGTATGTATCCGTGTCTACGACGCGAAGAAAATCTTGGTGGATGCACTGGGTACCCTGAGAACCACTGGGACTCATTCTTTGTAAGTCCTAAATGCGGCAAAAGAATGGGTTTGACCGGTATACCGAATTCAAGTCCAAGGGGATTGAATTTGAAGTAGGTGACAAGTATCTGTTCCGGCAGTTAACTGACCTCTTGATCCGTCAGAGTTGTCAGGCTTGTTCATCAAAACCCCTTGCGAACAAATTATCATAAACATAAGTCGAAAGACCAAGTCGAAGATTTGAAGATAAGAAGAAGTCGAAGAATTGATCAAGTCGAAGATTTGAAGATTAGAGATTCAACCCGAATCTACAATTCTGGTAGAATCTCAGGGGCTACTGACAAGGGTATAGCTAATAGAGCCCGTTAGTTGAGTACCCCTGAGGCCCGTATAGCTAGGCCCAATTGTAATGATAGTCGAATACAAGTCTTTACCGTATATCGATATTGTAATCTGTATCGGACCCTACCCGATCCTTGAGACCTGGCCACCTATATATAGGGGCCAGGAGGGGACGGTGTTGGCCAGATTGAAAGCAAGCCAGGTTGAACACCCAAGTTTACTTTCGACGCATACCTATTTCGACTAACTTTACCTTCGAGTTCATCCGACGCCCTATCTCCCCGATCCTAAGTCCTTCATCTAGGACATTTGTCGAGTTAACCCTCGTCAGTGACAGAAACCTCTAAGGTTGTAGATGTGCTGTTGCTACTAGGGAGAAAACAACATTCATATGCTCAAGGGCATATGCTTTGTTTACATTACACACTTTGCTTAATGCAATTATCTGTTGTTCGCAACTTAATACTACTGGGGTGTTCGGATTGATATCCCCTGGAGTGGATTATTAGTCATAGATGCAGTTGGATGGCAGTCTATGTATTTTGTTGTAATGCCCAGAGTAAATCTCATAGTGATCTTCTTGACATATCACGTTTATCTTTATTCTATCAATTGCCCAACTGTAATTTGTTTACCCAGCATGTGTTATTTATCTATGGAGAGACACCACTAGTGAACTGTGGACCCCGGTCCTATTTCCATCATATTGCTATCACCTGTTTACTTTACTCGCACTGTTTACTTTACTCCTCATGAGCTAAAAATAGTGGCACAAAATGAGAAGCGTTTGAAAGTTTTTGAAAGGTAGCACATGAAAATTTACTTGGAATGGCTTTGAAATACCATACATAGGAATTTATAGTGGACTCTTTGGGGTTACTTGGTTTTCAGGAGTTGGATGCACGAGAAGTATTCCCTCTCAGTACAAGCGAAGGCTAGCAAAAGACTGGGAAGCGACAATCGAGAGAGCAATAACTATCATAATCATGCTTGCGACAAAACACAATTAACATAGGCATAAAAATGATACAAAAACTCTGAGGCAAATTAGATCATTGAGACTTAATTGACTTTTTATTCAGTCATATGCATGCTTGAGCATGTGCCAAGTCGATTCAAATGAAACTTTGCAGAGGAGGATACCACAATGTCATACCATTTTATGAATAGAACAATGCAAGCAAACATCTACACGACATGCTACAAACTATTAGTAAATGGGAACTAATCATATGAGTGCAAGAACTACAAAGCATCCATTAGATAACATATACCTCACATGAACTGGCTAAGCATGTCCACATACACGAGTATATGTACAAAAATGAAAACAAATAGAGTTCATACCAGCTTCTCACCACATCTCGAGTTGTCATACGTCGTCATTATTGCTCTTCACTTGTGTGGCTTGAATAATATAAAGTGAATACCAAGCTCCATTAGAGTCACAGGAGACTGAACTCTGCAGCAAACTTTACAAAACCGAAGAAGAACAACAAATATTTTTGGGTTTTCAAATTTTGCAACAAGAACAGAAGGAAACAACAAACAAAGCAAAATATTTTTGGATTTTTCAAGTATCAAACCAAAAATAGGAAACAAAGCAAACCAAAGCTAGAAAGCTAAAGAGGCAAATAAAGAGAAACAACGGAAATATTTTTGGTCTTTTCATGTTTTGGAAAGCAGAAATAAAAACGAGAAGCAACAAAGAAAAATAAAATGAAACATGGATATACAAAGAATCGACAAAATATGATATGTAGATGAGTGAATCGTCGGCGTACCTCCCCCGAAGCTTAGGCTTTTGGCCTAAGTGGAGATCAATCCCAGCTCGGCCAACTCGGCCATGAAGTGGCGCCTCCAAAGTGTGACGAAGAAGTACCTTCGTCCTGGTACGAGCTCGAGGACGCCCCAACATGGTACATGGCGTAGTTGTCAGCGGGCGCCTCCTCCTCCTGGTCCACGGCGCCCTGCTGTGTGTGGAAGCCGAGCAGCCTAAGCTGCTCATCCAACTCCTCCTTTGTGCGCGACCATGGTTTCCTGCATAGACTGAACAAATGGGGCTGCGGCAAGGGAACTTCCCTTTCATCTCCACCAGTAAATAACATTCTATAGACTAGTTTCCCTGCACATGAGTTAGCAGTAACAAAGTGATGGAGCTTCATGGCAGCAAGATCAAGTCTCTGTGGGACTAACAATATATCATTAGGAGCAATAGAAAGTCCTAGAGCAGCAACAATGCGTCGAACAATAATGCCTCCATAAATAGGTCCCCTAGCAGCTAGGCGACGAGCAATAAGAGCACCGAGGTTATACTTTCTACTAACATCAAGTGCAGCAGCTAGAAAAGCTAGATGATAGTTAGAAATATTGCTAGTGTTCTCTCTACCAAGAATACTAGTGGTAAGATAATAAGCAAAGTATTTAATAGCTGGGAGTTGACTATTTCTTATCTTGCCACGCTGAGCTATGCGGTCATCATCGTTGTTCACTCCTCGGTGGAGCTCCAGCAAATCAGAGGGTTGGTTCAGAATCTTCATCGCCGTCCCAAACATGGGGATACCTAGAATACCACAAAACTTCTCCAAAGACATGGTGATAGACTTATCATAAATTTTAAACGCAACAGATGGCCTGAATGCAGAGTTAGTGAATTTAAAACTCTCAACAAAAATCTTTGTGAGGATAGCATATTGATTACTCTCATCCGCCATGTATGTAGTCAATCCCACCCTGTCAACAAGGAGTAAGAAATCCTCAAGAATCCCTGCATCACTCAAAAAGTTAGCACAAGGGAAGGTGGATGGATGCACATCTCCATCATCCCCCTCAATGTTCGGTGACATAAGATCTTCATTGTAGGATATCCTATATTGAGCAGTCGATCTTGTAGGCCTTGATGCCCTTGGTGCTTCTCTTTCAAAGACTTCTCCATAGGTGTAGTTGTCCATTTCCCTTTTCTGAATTTTTTTAACAAACCTCATAAAAATGATTTTAAGACAAACAAATGTAGGGAACTACTATAGGGAGTTGCAAGAGGGCTAAAATGCATCAAAATAACATCTCTAAGCAATAGAACAAGCATGCAAACTCATTTATCCTGCCACCTTGATGGTGCCAAGTTGATGAAGTAAATAACCGGCCCATTGGGAACCCCAAGAGGAAGGTGTGATGAGTATAGCAGCAAGTTTTCCCTTAGTTAAGAAACCAAGGTATGTCGATCAGGAGAAAAGCGGACAATGCGACTGAAGGTGATGCTTGCTAGTTTGCGACAGCTTCAGACAATTTATATATGGCGCCTCATTCAAGCTTTGCTTGCTAGCTGCAACGCAGAACCTGCACACAACACAACCAAATACTTTGTTCCCAACTTGCGATGAGGTTGTCAATCTCACCGGTTTGCTTGAAACAAAGGGTATGAGCGTATCGAGTGGAAAGCAGTAGAAGAATACGAGTAAAGTAAACAGTGCGAGTAAACTAAATAGGTGATAGCAATATGATGGAAATAGGACCGGGGTCCACAGTTCACTAGTGGTGTCTCTCCATAAGATAAATAACACATGCTGGGTAAACAAATTACAGTTGGGCAATTGATAGAATAAAGATAAAAGTGATATGTCAAGAAGATCACTATGCAATTTACTCTGGGTATTACAACAAAATACATAGACCGCCATCCAACTGCATCTATGACTAATAATCCACTTGTGGCGAATCAATCCGAGAACTCCACAAGTATTAAGTTGCGAACAACAGATAATTGCATTAAGCAAAGTGTGTAATGTAAACAAAGCATATGCCCTTGAGCATATGAATGTTGTTTTCTCCCTAGTAGCAATAGCACATCTACAACCTTAGAGGTTTCTGTCACTCCCCCAGATTAAATAGAGGCATGAACCCACTATCGAGCATAAATACCCCCTCTTGGAGTCACTAGCAACTACTCGGCCAAGATAGCTACTAACAACAGAGAGCATGCAAGATCATTAACAACATGGAGATAACATAAGATATATTTCAGTATAGCAACTCAATCATAACACCAATATTCATTGGATCCCAACAAACCAAACTTGTAGAATTACATAACAGTGATCTCAGTCATGTAGGGCAGCTCATGAGATCTAAACATGAAGCACATGGTGGAGAAGACAACCATCTAGCTACTGCTATGGACCCATAGTCCAAGGTAGACTACTCACTCATCACTCCAGAGGCAAGCATGGCAATGAAGAAGACCTTCGGTGGTGATTCCCCTCTCCGGCAGGGTATCGGGAAGAGCTTCTGGACCCTCCCGATCTTCGGGTCGACGGCGGCGGCGGATCGCGATGTGTTCTGGAAAATTGATCGGGTACTTAGCTTTTTTCCGTCGGGGGGTCTTTATAGGCAAAGGGGCATCATCAGAAGTGGACCGAGGCGGTGTCACACATAGGGGGCGCGGCCCAGGGCCTGGCCGCGCCGCCTTGGTGTGTGGCCACCTCGTGGCCCCACTCCGTCTCCTCTTTGGATCTCTGGAAGCTTCCGGGAAAAATAAGACTTCAGGAACTTGTTTTGTCCAATTCCGAGAATATTTCCCGTGTATCACTTCTGAAACACAAAAACAGCAGAAAACAGGAAACTGGCAGTGTGGCGACTTGTTAGTAGGTTAGTTCCGGAAAATGCATAAAAGTGCAAACGAAGTGTAACGAAGCAGTATGCAAATGGTGTAAAAACAAGCATGGAGCATCAAAAATTATAGATACGTTGGAGACGTATCAAGCATCCCCAAGCTTAACTCCTGCTCGTCCTCGAGTAGGTAAGTGATAACAAAAGAATAATTTTTGAGGCGACATGCACCTACACAATCTTGATCATATATGTAAGCATTTGTGAGGTGGGATCATAAGAACTTGAAACATGGGCACGAAGATATAATCTTGACAATAGGAACTTAGCAACCATGTTGTAAACATGCAAATGAACACAAACAAAAGATCATGAAAATGAAACAATGAAAGTCAAACATGTGTTCAAATCATAAGGAAAAACATACAAATGGTTTTCAGCTTGTCCTTCATGGAGAGCAAAACATAAATGCATAGGACACCTTCAAGTTTAAGAGGGCGACTAGATACAAATAATTTGAGAACAAGTGAAACCAACAACATGAATCAATCAATGAAAACTTTGGGACAATGCATATTATACTAAGAATGACAACTTTGCTCTCTTATGGTGCATAAAGAAAGAAGGTGGTGACTCAACATAAAAGTAGAAGAAAGACCCTTCGCAGAGGGAAGCAGTGATTGCAAGTTTTATAGACCTTCAAAAATTATGGTACTTACCGGCTTTGAGCTCTCATTGCCCCCATCATAAGCATCTTGAATGGTTAAAGTTAATGCGAGAACAATTATGATGCATATGCTTGACAAATCATAAGTTGAAAACCTCGTGTCCTGTGAATACGAGTACCCAAACCTCATGCTACTTTACTTAGAGTCCCAAGCAAGGCTCTTGTCATTGTAAGTATATATGTATCATCGAGAATCGCCAACGGGGTACCTCCGTGCCCAATGACATGGAACAAGCCCACATCAAAATGACAGGACAAGCAGACAATGAACACCTCGACATCTCTTTTATTTGCCATTTTGTTTAGCTTTTTATTTTGAGATGCGTCGTTGAATATCCACCATGGGTACGCTGCAAATTTCCACCATGAATTATGGATGGCTTAGATTGGCGGCCCAGGCGTTTCCCTAACACATATACAAACTCCATGATCCTCACAAGATTCCCAACTCATTTCACACCGTGGGCATCCATAAATAAAAGATCACGATATCAACTCAAATAAGAAGTGCAATGTTGAAAGCTTGCCCCATGACGGCATGGTTGGGCTAGAATCCAACTTACAACTTGCAAGCATAACAACTCAACATAAGAGGCCACAATGTCAAATTTTTAAGAACAGGAAAAAGTAAAGTGTGCCTTCCGGTTCGTGAGAGCTTTACTGACCAATTTTTGCATAACACTGGTAAGAGTTTAATTTGAAGAGAAAATAAAAGCAAGTCAAATTTACTTGGAATAGCAAATTGCTAGTAGGTATGTATGGTGGACACTTTGGTAAACTTTGGCTTTTAGGAGTTGGATGCACGAGTAGAGCTCATACTCAATACAAAATGAGGGCTAGCAAAAGACTGGGAGCGACCAACTAAGAGAGCAATAATGGCCATAATCATGCAAAGCGACAAAGCGACATTAAAAGAAGCATAAGATGGCATCAAAAGTCAAAAACTAAATGATCATAGAGGCTATTGGCGACTTTGTAAGAGTCTAACATGTGTGAGCATGCGCCAAGTCAACCCAAATAAAGCATCAAGGAGAAAACCAAAATAATGCTTCCAAATAATTAAAACAACGCATGATTTTTTCAAAGGCTCATTAAGCAATCTCAGTTATTTGAGACAAGTCATGCTACAGCAAAACCACTAAGCATACTATCAAAAAGACATCAAGCATGACATGAAAAAGCCTAAGCCGCAGTCTACACAAGCTCCTTCTTGTACCACTATTTTACATAAAGCTTTTTCTCTTTTCCAACACCATTTGAAATTTTTTAAGACACCTCTTTTGATGAAAACCAATAAAGATCAGAGGCAAAAATACACCTTTATGAAAAGGTATGACAAGGTCTGAACGCATATCAAGGCAAAAACGAAAACCAAAAGCAGTAGCAGAAAAAGAAGAACACTCGTTGAAATTGTAAGAATGAAAATGGAGTGTTCTTGGCAAATGAAAACGAGTACATCTCCTCCAAAAGAAATTTGTTGGGGTCCAACCATTTATTGCAGCAAACAAAACTAAACTAACTAAGAAAACTAAAACAACTGACGCTCCAAGAAAACACATAGTGCATGAAGCAATAAAAATATAGTGTCTTGAAAGGTGACCTGATTTTTCCCAATGAAGAAGGGGTCCCTCGGGGGGATCCCCAAGCTTTGACACTTGTACTTCTTGGATATTTCTTGGGGTGATGCATGGGCATCCCCAAGTTTGAGCTTTTGTCCATTCTTCAACTCATCTCATCATTCTCCAATCCCTACACTTGAAAACTTCCTTCATACAAAACTAAACACAATTGTATTAGCAACATTAGTGTAGCATAACACATAATCAACCTCTTTGTGCTTCAGGTTTCAACCCAAAACCACCACATATATAGCATATACTACTGTAGCAACTTCCCCAAAAGAACTCAAAAGAAAGCAATAAAGCGGCAAACACAAACATTGGCAGAAATCTGTCAAAACAGAACAGCTGACAAAGGTCGAATTTTTGAGGGGTTTTATGTTGCTCAAATCAAAAAGTGTTCATCTAAAGAAAGTTTGGATATAACCTGGGGCATATCTCCCAAGAGTGCTTATACGAATTTGTACAAGAAATCGCACAAGAAATCGCAGGTCCAGAAGATATACAGAGAATTTATACGAATTTGTACGGTGCAGCACCGAAAATAGTTTCAGGACAGCAACATCCCCAAATCTTACCTCACTCGAATTAGAGGCTCCTCTTGGCACAACAATAAAATAAAAAGGATAAGGAGCGGTCATTACAGTAGTAATGACTTCCAAGACTCAAATAAAAGAAAAAGTACTGAAAATAAAATATTGGGTTATCTCCCAAGAGTGCTTTTCTTTAACGCCTTTGAGCTAGGCGCAGAAAATTGCGAATCAAGTAACATCGAGTGATGAAGCATCAAGCTCATAATTTGCTCTAAGAATAGAGTCAAAAAGTAATTTATTCCTTTTCCTAGGGAAGTGTTCCATACCTTTCTTTAGTGGGAATTGATATTTGATGGTGCCTTCCCTCATATCAATGATGGCACCTACAGTTCGAAGAAAAGGTCTTCCCAAAATAATAGGACATGAAGCATGGCATTCAACGTCCATAACAAGAAAATCAATGGGAACAAGGTTATTATTAACCACAATAAGAATATCATTAATCCTTCCCAAAGGTTTCTTCTTAGCAACATCAGCAATAGGAACATCATAATAACACTTTTCAAGCGGTGGTAAATCAAGCATGTCATAAATCTTTCTAGGCATGATAGAAATACTAGCACCTAGATCACATAAAGCATGGCAATCAAAACCATTAACATGCATATCAATGATGGGTTCCCAACCATCTTCTAACTTCTTGGGAACAGAAGCTTTTTGCTGCAACTTTTCATCCCTAATTTTCATGAGAGCATTGGTAATATGCTTAGTAAAAGCAATATTTAAAGAACTAGCATTGGGAGTCAAAGTAAGCTTTTCCAAGAACAAAATAGCTTCAGATATATTGCAGCCATCAACATCAAAATCATTAAAAGAAGTAGAGCTATCATCTCCTACACTCCGAAAAATTTCAGCACTCTTTTGAGAAAAAGTTTTGGCAGTTTTAGGCTTTTTAACACAAGAAGTGGGAGTTTTCTCTATACCAATCAAAGTAAGAGGATTGCTAACATTAGGAACAACATCATCAGAGGTAGTAATGGTACATACCTTCATCTCTCTAGCCATCTCATCTTCTCTTTCCCACCTGGCATGCAATTCCGCTAACAATCTAATATTTTCATCAATTCCAACTTGAATAGCACACTAGTAGGAAAACCCTTATAGGTGGGATGCAATTCTGTGGCGCACTAGCCAGCAGTGCGCCACAGAAATTATTTCTGTGGCGCACCAGGCTAGGTGCGCCACAAAAATATAACTTTTCTGTGGCGCACCAGGAGACAATGCGCCACAGAAATTGGGTGGGGCCCACTCCCTGCCAGCCCCAATCATTGATTCCACTAATTCTGTGGCGCACTGGACCTGATACGCCATAGAATTAGGACATTCTGTGGCGCATCAGGTCCAGTGCGCCACAGAATTAGCACATTCTGTGGCGCACCAGGTCCAGTGCGCCACAGAATTAGTGTAATTCTGTGGAGCACTTGACCTGATGCGCCACAGAATTAGTTTGTCCCACACCTTTAAAGTGCCAACCTCCCACACCTCCCACACTCCCAAGCCATTCATCTTCCTCTCCTCCATCTAGATCTAGCTCTAGCTCCCTTCCCTCTCATCCCATTTTGGCCATAGTTTTCACTTTCTTTGGTACTTATTGTACTTACTTTGGTTGATACATAATTGGCAGTGAGGAGAAGCCTCTCCATACTCTCTCCTCCTCTCCAACTCATCGATCGCGGTCTCGTCTCGGTATCGAATCTACAAGGTGAGTATTTGGAGGGGACATGCATGCGCATGTCGATCTTGTGTATGGATGATTGTTGCACGTGAAGCGCTTGTGTGTGTGCCGGTGTGGTGCATGGATGTTTGTCGAGACGTTGATTCATTTCTGTTTTGGCAAATTTTTGCACTACCCATACGTCCTACCTTTAGGAGAGGTCATGCCGAATTTTTCCGCTCTATGTATACCTTTAGGAGAGGTCCATGCATGTATGTGCATGTGTTGCGGTTCTAATTTTCTGCTCTATGTATACCATTTGCAGACAACCATGGTCCTCTCGATGAGTTCCGCTCAAATTAGTAGATACAAGAAAGACGCGAAGGAGGACATGATTCGGAACAATAGGCGCCAGATAAGATGTCCGTGTCGATCATGCAAACTCGAGCGCTGGATCAACCCTGATTCCGGACAACTGGAGGAGCACCTGCTGAGGTGCAATTTCATGCAGGACAACCAGGCGCGGCCGCCCCAACAAATGGTGCGCATGAAGACCTTGGTGGCGAGCGAGATGACGAAGCACCACATGTCGGTGGAGAATATCATCATGAAGAAGAAGTCGGCGGAGAAGATCATCATGAAGTAGAAGTTGCCGGCGGAGAAGATCATGATGAACAAGAAGATTCTGGCGCGACTCCGCTAATTTCGGCCTTGCAGGACTCTCATGTTCAAGATCTGCTCCTCCATGAGACGAGCAACGACAGAGCTGCAGCCAGAGAGAGAGCCAAGCTGGCGCAAATGGAGAAAGACGGGATGACTCCGATATTTCCTGGGTGCCATGCGCAGGATACGCGCTTGCATGTAACGCTTGATTGTCTGCAGATGAAGACGCAGAACAAATGGACCGATTCCAGCTTCAGCAAGAACATGAAATTCTGGCATGATCCTCTCCCAGAGGGGAACACATTGCGAAGTAGTATCGAGGAGGCCAAGAAAGTTGTGTGCCCTCTTGACCTACCGCACGAAAGATACCACGCCTGCATCAATGATTGCGTGATTTATCGGGGGGAGTACAAGGACATGACCACATGTCCTGTGTGCGGCCACGGACGGTACAAGGTTGGGAACAAGAAGGTACCTCGAAAAGTGGTATGCTACTTTCCTATCACTCCCCGTCTGCAGCGGTATTTCGTGGACCCTAAGGAAGCAAAGCTCATGCAATGGCACGCGGAAAGGGAGAAGCCCGAAGAAGATCTGGAGATGGGCTATATGCTGACACACCCTTCAGACGCTGGCCAGTGGGAAGCATTGGACATCGCCTTTCCTAGGTTCGGGGGCGACGGAAGGAACATCAGGCTAGGTATGAGCACCGATGGACTCAATCCGTTCGGCAACCAGAGTAGCATGCATAGCACCTGGCCTGTGTTTGTATGGCCTTACAACCTACCCCCGTGGATGTGCACCAAGCAAAGGTACATACACCTGAGTATTCTCATTCAGGGGCCGAAACAACCAGGTGTCAACATGCATTTGTATCTCGGGCTGCTAAAAGAGGAGTTAGACACGTTGTGGAAGACGCCACCCCGTATGTGGGACACCTACAGTAGAACTTATTTCGATATGAGAGCCGCGTTGATCATGACGGTCACGGACTATCCTGGTTGCGCATACGTATCTGCCCAGGTCAGCCACGGATTCTGCGGCTGTGTGAAGTGCATGGATGAGACCCCGCATCTACAGCTACCAAGGGATCCCGGGTCCTCGAAAACTGTGTACCTAGGTGCTCGAAGGTGGCTTCGCTTGGATCACCCGTGGAGAAAACACGGTGATCTGTTCAATGGTAAAGATGAGCCCGATAGACCCCCGCGACAGAGGAGCGGTGCAGAAATCGATGATCTTCTAAAAAATTGGAAGGAGTGCCCAGCGCCGGGAAAGAAGCGACCGAAGCCAGAGCCGCTGCTCGGTGTATGGAAAGCGAGGTCTATTTTCCACGACTTGGAGTACTGGAAGGTCCTCCACACGCCCCACAGCCTCGATGTCATGCACAATACGAAGAACGTTACCGAGAGTCTGCTTGGCACTCTTTGCAACTCGGAAAAGTCCAAGGATGGGCCGAAAGCAAGATATGATCTGAAACATTTTGGCATCAGAAAAGCACTTCAAGCCCCCGATACTGATGACAATGACGACGATGATGATAATGATCAGATGGAAGGGACTCAATGTCTCCGCAAAAGGGCTAAGAAGAACGCGGTGGTGCTTCCCGCTGCCTGCTTCACAATGAGTCCGGAGGAGCTCGAGCAATTTTTCAGGTGCCTCCTATGAGTGAAACTTCCGCACGGTTACTCGGGGAATATAAGCAGATATCTAGACGTAGCGAAGAAGAGGTTCACCGGGATGAAGTCTCACGATTTTCACATGCTCATGATGCAGATACTTCTCGTTGCGATCCGAGGGATAATGGACGAGCACGTCCGTGATACGCTGTTTGGCCTTTGCAACTTCTTTGACGTTATCACCAGGAAGTCGATCGGCGTGAGGCAGCTCAAGATGCTACAGGATGAGATCGTGGTGATACTATGTGAGCTCGAGATTTACTTCCCGCCCACATTCTGTGATATATGCGTCCATCTCCTTCTCCATGTCGTTGATGACATCAGGCAGCTTGGCCCAATGTTCCTCCACAACATGATGCCTTTCGAAAGGCAGAACTGTGTCATGAAAGGATATGTTCGCAACAGGGCCCGTCCAGACGCAAGCATGGCTAAGGGGTTCCTAATCTACGAGTGCATCTCCTTCTGCTAGAATTATCTAAGCACCGAGGACGACCAGGATCATATTGGTCTGCCCACCAGGACGCACCTCGGCAGGCTCGCTGGAGTCGGTCACCGCGAGGGCTACCGCTCAGTCCATGTGGGCATTGTCAATCAACGCGACGACTTTGAAAGGGCTCACCGGGTCGCGCTACAACACTTAAAATTGGTCGAACCTTTTGTGCAAGAGCACAAAAGCATAATCGAGCAGAATTACATCGATATGGGCCGGCCAAGGAAGATGGGAGACGTAACCAAAGAGCACAACTCCGGCTTCACGCTTTGGTTTAAGAAAAGTCAACTGCTTCAAGCACAGAGCAGAAGGCCTTCTGCCGAAGATGAAAAACTCATATACACCTTATCACAGGGCCCCGGGCATAACGTAAGGACCTATCAGGGGTACGACATCAACGGTTATAGATTCTACACCGAGGAAAAGGACAAAAATAGTGAAAATCAAAACTCAGGAGTAACTATGCTATCATACGCCGATGATGAGACTAGTGTCAAGGAAAGATTTTTCGGAAGGATTGAGGAGATATGGGAGCTCAATTACTGTGGAGAGACGGTGCCAATGTTCCGTGTGAGATGGGCCAAGAAGGTCGAAAAAGAAGGCCGATATTTCACCACCATGATTATACCGGATGCCAAATCGAAGAACGCATCCGCGAAAAATGAGCCATGGGTACTCGGTAGCCAAATTGACCAATGCTTCTTCATCACCGACCCGTCGAGGCCTAGCCGTGTTGTCGTGAGGAGGGGCAAGAGGAGCATCATAGGAATGGAAGGAGACGCAAAAGAGGAAGACTTGGACAAGAATGGTGACCCGAAGATCGAGGAGGAATTCGACAAGCACTTTGACATGCCTACTACTAGTAAAGTAAGAAGGAAGACCTCCCTACCTACTAAAGGTTGTCTGTTCACACGAAGAAATCTCAAGGTCGCCAGCATAAAATATTCAACCGCCAACAAGAAGGGCAAGAAGATTGTGAAGAAACGCTAAGCTAGCTCGGAACCGGACGGAGAAGACTTTTTTGGTGTGTGTGATCGAGACTTTTTTGTGTATGCACATGTGTGTGTGATCAAGACTTTTAATTTTGTGTGTGTATGCACATGTGTGTTAGAAAATATATGCACATGTTTTGTGTATGCACATGTATGCATCTACTCCCTCCATTCCAAAGCATAAGGCTTATATTTTTTTAGAATTTGGTCAAACTTCATGTTGTTTGAATTTTTAGAAAAAATATAAGCCTTATTCATTGAAACAGAGGGAGTAATAACTAAAATAATTAAAAAAAAGTAAAAAAATTCTGTGGCGCATCTTCTGGTGGGATGCGCCACAGAATTAGAGAATTATGTGGCGCATCCCACCAGAAGATGCGCCACAGAATTTTTTGACTTAGTGAAACCGTCGCGACGCGCCTCCCTTTCTCCCGCAATCTCTCTTTCTCTCTCGAGTCCTAGCTTCTACAGCGCCACCGCCGCGAACCCTAGGTAGCTTCTACAGCGGCGCCGCCGGAGGAGGAGGTTGTGGTCTCGCGCCTCGCGCTGGCCGGCGGAGGAGGAGGTTGCGGTCGTTGAAGAGGAGGCTGAGCTCCCAGCAGAGGAGGAGGTTGCGCTCGCAGCGGAGGAGGAGGTTGCACTCGCAGCGGCGGAGGAGCAGGCCGGCATCGCAGCGGAGGAGGAGGTTGCGCGCGCAGCACTTCGAGCAGGCCGGCGTCGTCGAGGCCTCCGAGGTGAGCAAAATCCGCAGATTTCTGCGTTGGGGCAAAATCCGCAGATTTCTATTTGGATGAGAATTTCGTCCTAGATTTCTTATTTATTCACCACAGATTTCTTATTTGTGTTGGGGCAAAATCCGCAGATTTATCTGTTTGCCTCCTTTGTTTCGAGACTTTCATGCTTGTCGATTTCAAAACAGTGTACAGTAATCATATGACAACATTAAGGTTTAAATGTTTACAGTGCATTTGTTTGTAGATATAAAATATATCTATAGCAAACATACCAAATTTCTTTCATCAACTGGGACACCTGCTACATTGGTTGATAGCCGATCTATGCTCTGACTTGGAGACAATGAGAATTTGATAGTGTCACCTAAACTAACCACCTGGTAATTCATATATAGAATTATCAAAAATGATACAAAGCTAACTATATTAAGCAGAATGCACCATAAGTCCATAACCACATGAACAGGAAAAGGAGGTATTATACCAGGTTAGATAAATTTTCCCAAGAAATAGAAAATGGGGATGCCATTCAAAAGAATAGGCTCAATGACATGCATTCCGGTCTGCCCAATCTGCACTAATGCAACCAAAAATACAGAGCCACAAATGAGTACCAAGCAATGATCATGATAAAGGGAGCTCTTACTGAGTACTCCTACAAGTTCCAACTCTTGATATACATGAACTAGCAAAAGGGAACTCCATCCATTCTAGGAAGTATGATGCCAACTGGGAGTGTTCTGATCAATAAGACTACATATCGTTGCATCCATGAGTTTCTCTGCATGTTGCACCACTGTGTAGAAACTAGCTCTTGCACTATGCAGTACACCAAACCATTTAGCAACCAGTTGGTAGCTGAACAACATCACAGGTTCATAACTTGCTATTTCATTGCAGTTTAATCCCGCCATTAACAATTGCATGAGAACAACTCCCAAGAAGGCCAAGGTTTGAGCTCAACCATTTCCAATAAGTCAAGCAAATTCCCAATCTTAATGCTGGAAAGGAACTCTTGGGGACCAAGACTGTATCGTATTGCAAACTGAATCCACAAGAATATAGGTACAGTAGAACCATGCGAGTATAAAACATTACCAAGTGGATGCAGCAACATTCTCTCAACTCTGCCCACTATAAGTCCATACCCATTGATTTTTTTCCTTGTCTGGTTTGGTCGTTCAACTGCACAAATCATTCATTTGTCTTGATGAGAGACCTGTTAGTTTCTTATCTACGGTTCTGCCTTTAACCCTGCAGAGTTCTTCTTGCCATCGATTAAGCTTTTGTTTTCTCGATTATGCTCAAAAGATATGGACATGTTAATCCTCCATACACATTGATCACCGTTGAAAACATGAATGGGATACATACTGAAGAAGATATCCCTTTGTACTTCTCTATGCATTTGCTTGAGATTTTTTACACTAATTCATTTTAGAAGATATCTCCTATCAGCAACAAGTAATAGCAGCATTTAGTTGTGTGTTGTGCTTTGTAACATGGTAGTTCATAAGTTTTTTCCTATTTGAATGTATTTCATAGCTTGTGTGTAGGCAAGTATTGCATCTTACAGGGTCATAGCTTGTGAAAACAATTAAGGTGTGTTTGAATTTGTTATTTCATGATTGTCAGTTAACAACTGCCTCTGTCAAAGTCTACAGTCGAATTTGGCTTTGTCAGATAGTTCAGTTAGCACTTAGTGTCAATTTCAACAGTTAGTATTTTCTTCAGTTAGAAATAATATCATGGCTTGGACCTTAGCTTCACAAGCTTGTTTAACAGGAATGGATACCCACTTGCAGCAACTTGCCAGTCCTTTTGTTTTCACAAGCTATGTTTACATGAAACCAAATAAATTCTGCACAGTACCTCAGTGCTATTTGGAGAAATAGTGCCAGCTTTGGGGTTAGGCATCAATCCTCTTGGTCCTAGTACTTGTACTGACAGTAATCTGCAAGTTTAGCATGGAGTACTTTTAGTAATATTCTCTTTCAGAATGCTGTAATATTCTCTTTTAGAATGCTGTAATATTCTCTTTCAGAATGCTGCCTCTGTCAAAGTAATAATCTGCTGAATGGACACGTGCTGTTATGTGTTATGCAATGAGATATTTTGACCATAATCTGCTGTTATATATGCTTATGAGATGCTGTCAAGTGTGGATGAATAAACTGAGTTGCCCATTTCTCCCGAAGTGTTGATTCGCTTCTATTTTGGTTGAGAAATGGGCACTCCTAGGTAGAAAAATTAGCAAAAGTCATGCCAAAATTTTGAATTTTTTGGTTGCAATATGTACTAACTATTTGCCTCTTTTTAATGAAGTGCAAATAAACATGTCGGGCACTTCTAACCCTAAGAGCCAGGAGGAAGTCGCCAGAGAGGCCAACAAGGAATGGTGGGAGGAATACGATGAGGGAGAGGGCCGGGGGGCGCCGCCGATCGCGGTGATGAGGAAGAGAGCTGGGGGGCCGCCTCCGAGAGCGGCGATGAGGAAGAGGGCCGGGATGACGCCGCTGAGACCGGTGAAGAGACCACCGACCGCACGGAAGGTGATAGCAGCGGCAACCCTGAGGAGGCCAAGCAGAAGAGGAAGGCGAAGAGGCCAAGGACGGATCTGAGGCCGCAAGTGCTAGCCAACATCACCGATCCTTTCACGTTGGTCTGCGAAAGTGGCCTACCCTTGGAGCCTTCTAAGGTTGCCAAAGGGTACGCGATGCAACTAGGGTGCATCGTCCGTGAAACCGTGCCGCTCAACACTCAAGACCTCAGAAGCGAGGCCAACGCGGCTTTAGCCGCAACCCTCCCCCAGAAGCTTCACCAACGATACACGTTCCCACAGCCGTTCAATAAAAAGGTGGACTCTTTAGCTCTCACGAAGATGAGCACCGCCTTGAGCAGCTGGAAAACCCGGCTGAAGGATAAGATCAAGAAAGGTAAAAGCTGGGAGCAGATAAGTAGCAAAGACCCGACGCTCTCTAGAGAAGACTTCGAAGCCCAGTACTGCACACTCGTCGTTCTTTGCCCAAAGTGGTCACTAGCCCAGTACTTCGACTCGTCGAGTACGACGACGAAGAAAGACTACAACAGAATAAGGAGTGTTCTCGATGAGGCTATCCTTTTCTACTCCAAAAATGGAGGCCTCTTCCATGAGAAGGGGAAATTTGTCAGGCCGGACACTAAAGAGCAGGGGTTCAAGCACGTGATCAACTTCCCTTGCATCCAGCAGCCAGATGATAGCATGAAGGAGGCCTTCTATGTCCTCCATCACCTTAAAGGGTTTGTCGCGGATGCAGAGATGATGCGTCTGCCACCTAGTAAGCGAGACCCCAAAAAATTGCGGGGGAGATCAGCGATGCTGATCTTAGAGAAGACTTCCATCGCATCCAAGTAAAGCTATCAGAAATTAGCATAGAAGATGTATGCAACAGATCGGGGCTCTTACACCAACTCAGAGGGTTGTGTAAGAGGGATATAGAAGAACGCCTACATAGGCAGGGTGATGGAAGGACATGGACGATGAAGGACATGTACAAACCGTTCCCGGAGCCCATGAACAAGACGTCTCGTTGATCGAGAGGCCGGTGTGCCTACTGTGTTGTAAATAAACTTGCTTAGTGTCATTGTTGGACTTCAATTACTATTGTAGTCGATGTCGTTGAACTTGATTACTTATGTGATACCGATGCTATATGACTTTTAGGTTTATTATTATTTCCTTGCTTTAATTCTTGTGAATATGTATGCATGTGAACCCTCTAATTCTTTCCATTGCATTATATACTAATATGCCTTGTGTCCATAGAGATGACGTGGTACATCGTGTTCGAGGGGCGGGTTCTAGGAGTCTATGAGGAGTGGACGGACTACAAGGAATAGGTGCACAAGTTCAGTGGCAACTGCTACAAAGGCTACCCGACTCAACAAGAGGCGATTGCCAAGTGAAGGAAGCACCAGTCAAACAAGAGCAAGATGAAGACCTTCATTGTGCTCTCGCTCTTGCTCACCATCGTCGGAGCGGTACTCTATTTCATCCTAGTGTAGGCGGCGGCCGGTGTCACTTCATTTGTATCTTGAGATGATGTGCTTAATTTGCATGGATTATGAGTTGTATGGAGATATATATGTATGATGAGTTGTATATGCATGGAGCTATATGAAATCTGTTAATATTCTATATGAAATGAGTTGTATATGGAGATATATAATTGTGCTATATGAAATCTGTTGATATATCTGTATACTGCTATATTATATCTGTTAATACCTATATATATACACCAGACAGAATAAGTTCTATATAAAACCTGTAATATTTCTATGGCGCACTAAAATGTAATTCAGTGGCGCACCTAATTCTGTGGCGCACCAAGCCATAATGCGCCACAGAATTCCTTAATTCTGTGGCGCATTAGGGCTTGGTGCACCACAAAATTCCTTATTTCTATGGCGTATGTACTGGTGCGCCACAGAATGCTTATTTTTGTGGCGAAGATTCTGTGGAGCACCACCCATGCGCCATAGAATGCATATATGGGTGCGCCACAGAAGAGGTTTTCCCTACTAGTGGCATTAGCAATAGCAAAAACATTGTTCTCTTTCACATCATTAGGCAACACTTTTAATTTCAGAATTTCAACATCATGAGCAAGGCTATCCACTTTAGAAGCAAGAATATCAATTTTGCCTAACTTTTCCTCAACAGACTTGTTAAAAGCAGTTTGCTTACCGATGAAGTCCTTGAGCATTACCTCAAGCTCGAAGGGCGCGGCCCTAGTGTTGTTGTAGGAATTACCATAAGAATTACCATAACCATTACCATTGGTAGAAGGATACGGCCTATAATTGTTACTAGCAAAATTGTTCCTATAATCATTGTTGTTAAAATTATTGTTCCTAATGAAATTCACATCAACATGCTCTTCTTGAGCAACCAAAGAGGCTAAAGGAATATTATTAGGATCAACATGAGTCCTATCATTGGCAAGCATAGCCATAATGGTATCAATCTTATCACTCAAGGAAGAGGTTTCCTCAACAGAATTTACCTTCTTACCTTGTGGAGCTCTCTCGGTGTGCCATTCGGAATAATTTACCATCACGTTGTCAAGTAGCTTTGTCGCGGCGCCCAAGGTAAGGGACATAAAAGTGCCTCCAGCAGCTGAATCAAGTAGGTTCCTCGAAGAAAAATTCAGTCCTGCATAAAAAGTTTGGACAATCATCCAAGTAGTCAGTCCATGAGTGGGGCAATTCTTTATCATTGATTTCATTCTTTCCCAAGCTTGAGCAACATGTTCATTATCAAACTGACTAAACTTCATAATATTGCTATGCAGATTAGCAGGAGGATAGTATCTACCAATAAAAGCATCCTTACACTTAGCCCATGAATCAATACTATTCTTGGTCAAAGGCAGCAACCAATCTTTAGCTTTTCCTCTCAAAGAAAAAGGAAACAACTTGAGCTTAATAATATCACTTTCTACATCCTTATATTTCTGCATCTCACATAGCTCAACAAAATTGTTGAGATGAGCTGCAGCATCTTCAGTACTAGCACCAGAAAATTGTTCTTTCATAACAAGGTTCAATAAAGCAGGCTTAATCTCATAAAAGTTTGCAGCAGGAGCAGGTGGTGCAATAGGAGTGCAGATAAAATCACTATTGTTCGTGCTAGTAAAGTCACACAACTTGGTGTTTTTAGGAGTAGCCATTTCAGCAAAACTAAAGTAAACAAGTAAAAACAACTACCAAGGATTCTAATTTTTTTTGCGGTTTTTGATATAAAATGATGCAAAAAAAAGTAAAGCAAAACAATAACAAAGTAAAGGATGTGTGTGCGAAAAACTCCCCTTGCAGAGGTCTTCCACTCTTCCCTGGCAATGGCGCCAAAAAAACTGCTTGATGGTGCCAAGTTGATGAAGTAAATAACCGGCCCGTTGGGAACCCCAAGAGGAAGGTGTGATGAGTATAGCAGCAGATTTTTCCCTCAGTTAAGAAACCAAGGTATGTCGATCAGGAGAAAAGCAGACAATGCGACTGAAGGTGATGCTTGCTAGTTTGCGACAGCTTCGGACAATTTATATATGGCGCCTCGTCCAAGCTTTGCTTGCTAGCTGCAATGCGGAAGCTGCACACAACACAACCAAATACTTTGTTCCCAACTTGCGATGAGGTTGTCAATCTCACCGGTTTGTTGAAACAAAGGATATGAGCGTATCGAGTGGAAAGCAGTAGAAGAATGCGAGTAAAGTAAACAGTGCGAGTAAAGTAAACATGTGATAGCAATATGATGGAAATAGGACCAGGGTCCACAGTTCACTAGTGGTGTCTCCCCATAAGATAAATAACACATGCTGGGTAAACAAATTACAGTTGGGCAATTGATAGAATAAAGATAAACATGATATGTCAAGAAGATCACTATGAGATTTACTCTGGGCATTACAACAAAATACATAGACCACCATCCAACTGCATCTATGACTAATAATCCACTTGTGGCGAATCAATCCGAGAACTCCACAAGTATTAAGTTGCAAACAACAGATAATTGCATTAAGCAATGTGTGTAATGTAAACAAAGCATATGCCCTTGAGCATATGAATGTTGTTTTCTCCCTAGTAGCAACAGCACATCTACAACCTTAGAGGTTTCTGTCACTCCCCCAGATTAAATAGAGGCATGAACCCACTATCGAGCATAAATACCCCCTCTTGGAGTCAGTAGCAACTACTCGGCCAAGATAGCTACTAACAACGGAGAGCATGCAAGATCATAAACAACATAGAGATAACATAAGATATATTTCAGTATAGCAACTCAATCATAACACCAATTTTCATCGGATCTGAACAAACCAAACATGTAGAATTACATAACGGTGATCTCAATCATGTAGGGCAGCTCATGAGATCTAAACATGAAGCACATGGTGGATAAGACAACCATCTAGCTACTGCTATGGACCCATAGTCCAAGGTAGACTACTCACTCATCACTCCGGAGGCAAGCATGGTGATGAAGAAGACCTCCGGTGGTGATTCCCCTCTCCGGCAGGGTGCCGGGAAGAGCTTCTGGACCCTCCCGATCTTCGGGTCGACGGCGGCGGCGGATCGCGATGTGTTCTGGAAAATTGATCGGGTACTTAGGTTTTTTTCCGTCGGGGGGTCTTTATAGGCGAAGGGGCATCGTTAGAAGTGGACCAAGGCGATGTCACAGATAGGGGGCGCGGCCCAGGGCCTAGCCGCGCCGCCCTGGTGTGTGGCCACCTCGTGGCCCCACTCCATCTCCTCTTCGGATCTCTGGAAGCTTCCAGGAAAAATAAGACTTCAGGAACTTGTTTCATCCAATTCCGAGAATATTTCCTATGTATCACTTCTGAAACACAAAAACAGCAGAAAACAGGAAACTGGCACTGTGGCGACTTGTTAGTAGGTTAGTTCCGGAAAATGTATAAAAGTGCCACGAAGTGTAACGAAACAGTAGGCAAATGGTGTAAAAACAAGCATGGAGCATCAAAAATTATAGATACGTTAGAGATGTATCACACCTATAGTGCTAAAATACTCAAGAAATACTCCACCAAACGAAATTCTACTTGGACAATCGGAGGAGTCACATACCGGAGAACAAATGCTCCAAATTTCAGCACGAAAGATGGGCTGAGCAAGGAGATCAAAAAATCGTGATGAAGAGCAGCAAGAACTCGGGTTTGAGCAGGGGTGTTGAGATATTTTGAGAGAGAGAGAGAGTGAAATGGAAGTGGAGGGGTAAGTGGAGGGCCAGGGGGGCCCTCACCATGCCATGGCACGGCCAGGCTTGGGCCGCGCCCCCTGGGGTGAGGTGGCATGGTGGGTCCCCCTGGTGTCTCCCAGGTGCCTCTCTGCCCCATTTTTGGCATAAAAATTTAAAAACATTTTCCAAAATATTTTGAGAAACTTTATTTCCAAGGATTTTTTAGAAATTGACAAGAGGATAAAAACTCGAGAAAACGAAGATGAATGATAGAAAGCAAATCAGAACCAAGTATACAACCGCTCTAAGATACTCTAATCATGCAACTAAACAAAAGGAACAAAAATGATAAAAGTAAATATCAGTGAGGTAAAGTAAATGCGGTGAAAACAAAGTTTCATTCATATAAAATCACTTTGTTAACAAGGTTGATCAAGTCTTGTTACCAAACCAATTTTATATGAAGCAACACTTTGCATTTCACTATATGCTTATGTTACCTCGACCTTGATGGGCATAGTCCCAATCATAACAATTTTATATTCTTCTTTGGTCTTTCGCTCTGAACAATAGATTTGACCAACTTTGATGGTCTCAACATTCTTGATTGAATTTAGAGCAATCTTTCTATCAATCTTCTTGGGAAAATAGACCGTGTACTCTTTGTCATTGACATTAAAAGTTACTTTTCCTTGATTGCAATTAATAACAACACCTGCAGTGTTTAGAAAAGGTCTCCCAAGAATAATAGACATATTATCATCTTCAGGCATTTCCAACACAACAAAGTTAGTTAATATCAAACAACTGTTAGCAACTTGAACAGGAACATTCTCACATATACCAATAGGAATAGTAGTAGACTTATCAGCCATTTGCAAAGATATATCAGTTGATACCAATTTTTCTAGATCAAGTCTCTTATAAAGAGAAAAAGGCATGACACTAACTCCAGCTCCCAAATCACATAAAGCAGTTCTAACATAGTTATTTTTAATGGAGCAAGGAATAGTCGGTATACCTGGATCTCCAAGCTTCTCTGGAACTTTACCATCAAAAGAATAATTAGCAAGTCAAGTGGAAATTTCCTCATTAGGAATCTTCCTTTTGTTAGTAACAATATCTTTCATATACTTTGAATAAGGAGGCATTTTAATAGCTTCAGTCAAAGGAATTTGCAAAAATAAAGGTTTCATCCATTCACAAAACCTGTTGTAGTGTTCTTCTTCCTTGGATTTATGTTTCTTACCAGGAAAAGGCATTGGTTTTTGCACCCAAGGTTCTCTCCCATTACCATTCTTGTTGAAGTCTTCTTTGGTGTACTTTGCATTCTTAGCAAGATTTTCTAGTTCCTCTTCAACTTCTTCTTTATCGGAAGCGTCACCTGGTTCAGTTTCAGCATCAGAAATAGAAACACTATTAGGATCCTTACCCGTTCCCGAAGATTCTGCTGCTGTTTTATGCTTCTTCTTCTTCTTCTTCTTGGAAGGAATATCATCACTTGAAGTGCATTGAGAATCTTGCTCGATCCTCTTTGGATGTCCTTCAGGATATAAGGGATCTTGAGTGGTAGCACCTCTTGTGCGTATTTCACATGTTTGTTTTTCTCTTGAAGCATTAACTAGCAAATCGTTTTGCACCTTGGTAAGATGATGAATTTGAGTCTGAACCATTTGAAAATGTTTAACAAGCATCTTCACATCATTGGAGGTTCTCTCCACAACATCCTGCAACTTGTTAATGGCTCTAGAATTTTCCAACAAATGATTTTGCACCCTTTTATTAAAATTATCTTGCTTAACAATAAAATTATCGAACTCATCTAAGCATTGATCAGGAGGTTTAGAGCAAGGAATATCTCTATCATCAAAGCGTTGGAGAGAGTGTACCTCAATAGTAGATGAGCGAGGGATTGGCTTACATAATTCTTCTATAGGAGGTAAATTCTTCACATCTTTGGATTTAATACCATTCTCCTTAAGAGATTTCTTGGCTTCCCACATAACTTCATCATTTAATTCAATCATTCCTCTCTTTCTTGGTGTTGGATCTAGAGTTGGCGCTGATGCTGGCACTGGTGTTGGCTCAACTAGAGTCCAATCATCATGATTCTGGCTTATCTTAGCCATTAATTCTTCAGCTTCAGCCAGAGTTCTTTTCCTGAAAACACAACCAGCACAACTATCCAGATATGTCTTAGATTCATCAGTTAGTCCATTATAAAATATATCAAGGAGTTCATTTTTAGGCAATGGCTCTTTAGGTAATGCTCTAATAAAAGAATAAAACCTTGCCCAAGATTCGGGCAATATCTCTCCTTTTCCCTGTTCAAAGTCAAAAAAAATTCTGCACAACAGCATGTTGAACACTAGCAGGAAAATATTTCTTAAAGAAAGCATTAATCAAAGATCAATATAAGTGTCATCATCAAGCTCAATATAAGTGTCATCAAGATCATAACTAGGACATTCCCTATACTCATGTGAACTAACAGGTGTAACAGTGGTGTTTCCCATTTGCTTAGTTCTAGCAATTGTAGCATCTAAAATGGAACCTAGTGAACCACTCTCATCAAGCACAGTAGAAGCATCATCAAAATTATCAGTGGCATTTTCAAACTCGGCATAAGTAGTAGTAGTAGTAGTAGCGTGTGCATGTGGTGGTGTAAGCAACTTACTCATAACAGATGGTGAATCAAGAGCAACAGAGGTGTTCAGAGTTGTACATCTTCTTGTAGTGGATGGAAATATCAGAAATTTTCCATCACGAAGTTTACCTATGATGAAAGGATTGCAGTGAACAATATGAATTCCAAGTGAACTTACAAATAAAGCTATGCTCCCCAGCAACGGTGCCAGAAAATAGTCTTGATGACCCACAAGTATATATAGGGTATCGCAACAGTCTTTGAGGGAAGTAAAGCCCAAATTTATTGATTCGACACAAGGGGAGCCAAAGGATATTTATTAGCCTTAACAGATGAGTTGTCAATTCAGCTACACCTGGAAACAGACTTGCTCGCAGAGGTTTATCAGTAGCAATAGTTTTATAGTGGTGATGGTAGTAAAATAGTAGCAACAATAATAAAGTAAAGACGGTAATAGTAGCGATAGTAAACAATAGGATAAAATACTATAGGCATAGGGATGGATGTACGGGCGTTGCATGGATAAGATAATTCATGAAATCAGTAATACATGGGCAATTGCAGATAAGTAATGATAAAGCATCCTAGTACTAAACAATCATAGGCATGCGTTCC
The DNA here is from genome assembly GCA_007115705.1 of Dactylis glomerata. NCBI lineage: Eukaryota > Viridiplantae > Streptophyta > Magnoliopsida > Poales > Poaceae > Dactylis > Dactylis glomerata. The sequence goes on along the minus strand of QXEO01000879.1, from coordinate 178,998 downwards.
ATATATAGTCGTACGTGCTCGCAATGAGAAACTTGCACAACATCTTCTGTCCTACCAGCCTGTTTGTAGCAGGGCCTCAACGGAAACTACTGGTAATTAAGGTACTTCTTTTCATAAAGTACCGGAGCAAAGCATTAACACTCGGTGAACACATGTGATCCTCACATCACAGCCATCCCCTCCGGTTATCCCAATTTCTGTCACTTTGGGGCCTCAGGTTCTGGACAACGATATGTGTATACAACTTGCAGGTAAGACCATAAACAACAATTATCATAATGAAACAATAACAAGTTTAGATCTGAGATCATGGGACTCGGGCCCAAAGTAACAAGCATTAAACACTACAAGTTGCAAAAATGTCATAAGCACTAACAATAGATACTAGGAACCATGCCCTAACAATCTCATAGCAAATTACATAAACAATCTCATCAAAACCCTACCATCCCCTTCACCTACAGCGGGAATTACTCACACATGGATGGGGGAATCATGGATGGTTGATGGAGAGACGTCGGTGATGATGGTGATGAAGATCTCCTCCAAATCCCTGTCCCGACAGGGTGCCAAAACGGAGTTTCTGGTTCCGAATCGCAGTTTCTGATGGTGGCGGCGCAGCGGAACTCTATTTGGGAAAAACGCCGAACCCCCAAAAGTTTCAGGTCGAAGGGTATTTGTAGGTGGAAGGATGGCTTGAGAGGGCGGCTGGGTTGGCCTCACCACCCCCTGGCGCGGCCTGGCCTGGGCCACGCCACCTGGTGGTGTGGCGGCCTCCTAGCCCCTCTTCGTCTTGTCTTCTGGCTCCGTGGGTCTTATGGTGAAATAGGATTTTTGCAATATTTTCCCAGAATTTTACTGAATGTTGGATTTTTGCACAAAAACGAGACACCAGGGCAATTCTGCTGAAAACAGCGTTAGTCCATGTTAGTTGCATTCAAAACACACAAATTAGACGAGAAACAACAACAAAAGTGTTCGGGAAAGTAGATACGTTTTGGACGTATCAGCCTCTTCTGTCCACTCAAACTTTTTATCTAATTTCTTCATAAGTGCATAGAATGGAAGTGCTTTCTCGCCAAGCCTTGCCACGAATCTGCTTAATGCTACAACTCATCCTGCTAATTACTGTATCTCGTGTAGCTTTGTTGGTTTTGCCATTTTTAGTATTGCTTGAATTTTCTCTGGGTTAGCCTCAATCCCTCTTGCCGATAATAAAAATCCGAGGAGTTGCCCTCTAGGACACCAAAGGAACATTTAGTCGGGTTTAATTTTAATTTGTACCTTTCCAAATTGTCCAAAGTTTTCCAGAGATTGTTGATTAGTGTTGCCTCCTCTCTTGTAGTGATTACCACTAATATATGCTAAGATTGAAGATGCTAGGCATCCCAATCACCTAAAAGTTTGGGAACTAATATTATACTTGCATTCATCCTTATGAGCTATAGTAGTTTCATCATGAAAGTTGTCATGATAAGACGGATGAAAAGGTATCGTCTAAATTGTTTTGCTATACCAAAAGAATGCTGAAGAATGGAATCTAGAAGAATGCCAATTATATGATGATGGTGATTGATCTATTGAGATTATAGGGGGGTTTTTCTAGTCGTCTCCACAGGGATCAACACAATTGAGACTATTTCCTAATTTCCAGAAGCTAAGCAGAAAAGCGGGGTTTTTGGTGTTGTAAACTGAAAAGTAACAGGAGGTTTTGAGCAGGAAAGTTTTAACATAACAAGTTCAAGGATTTCTTGTTTGTCAGGCAAGAAAGCAGTGAACACACAAGAAAATTTAGGAAAGGATGTGTTTTTGGGACTAGGTGCAGAGACTAGTCTTACACCTCATAGCTCAAGCAGTTGCAACACAGATTTCACCTTAACTTTAGAGTTTACAATGGAGTGTGTCACTCAAACCAGAGCAAAAATCAAAGACAAGTTTCAAACTGTTTTACAGTGCAAGATCCACAACATAGCACAGAGAGTAGGGACAGGGAGAGAGATTTGCTGTTGGTCACCGAAGGCTTGCCGTGGCAGAGGAAGTAGAGGAGGCAGAGAAGTTGCTGTTGCGGCAGAGTATGCAGAGGTTGAGGAAGAGCTTGGCCTTCAGATCCTTGGGGCCATGTTCATCTTGTGTTCTTGAGGTTCCTGAGGGAGTTCTTTGTGTTCATGGTGGAGTTCTTGATGCAACAGATGAGTAGAGGGGAAAAGGTGGAAAAGTTGGGTGTTGGACTGAGGAGGAAGGTTCGGGTGGGGTGGTTGTGGATGCGAGATGAGATGGTGGGAGTGAACTAGGACCTCTCCTTTATAGACTTTTGGTGGCATTCTTGCTGCGGCGTAGAGGAGTAGAGGAAAGTTGGTGGCGGTAGCGGCTTTTCTGCTTTTGCCGTTTTTCTTGTCTTTTTGTGCCGTACCAGCCACTTTCTTCCGTGCTTGCTTTTCTTGCTCCTCACGTTGGACTCCTCCTTTCCTGGTGGCTTTGGACTATTGTTTGAATTGCTTTGACTTGTAGATTTATGTGCCTTGGCGCACTGAACTGCATCAAAGGATCAAGTGCTATAAAAGTTGGTACAACATTGGATGAAATGGAGTAAAACAGGCAAAGTTCAAGTTTGTGAGGTTCAAAATATTATATAAATCTTAGAGTGATCAAAACCCCTAGACCAAAACCTTTGCTTGTCCTCAAGTAAAGAAGTGTGCATTGTACCAAATAAAATGCAACCGAGCATGAAAAGATATATTACTGTCTCACGCAGATAGGTCTTGCAAGTACCAATTCAAAAACAAGTTTCACAAGTAGAAATTGGGTATCTAGATCAAACAACAAGGACTCAAAAGTATAATGCAATTGTTTCTGAAATTGAAAACTCAAGATCCAGCAGTTAGCCAGGAACAAACTATGAATGCGAAGTTAGTGCTTCACCTATTACAGTTCCCAGGAACATAATAGGCTAATGCAAAGACAAGTTAGTCATTTAGTAACTTAGCTTCTTTGATAGGTCAACTTAGTTAGTGCTTCACAACTACAATCCCAAGATAATAGATGCTAATGCTTTGGGTATTTACAACAGGTTTTACTTAGCATTTTCAGGTTAGTGCTTCACACACCACAATCCAGAGATCATGGTTGCTAATGCCAAACTTTTTCCTTACTGTTAGTGTGTTAGTGCTTCACAAATCACAATCCAGAGATCATGTTTGCTAATGCAAAAAATGCAACAGATGCAATTGGTTAGGGGCTAAGAAATGGATCATAAACTTCATTCTCAGGGCAATTAGCGAATATACTGATGTTTCACAGGTTCTTTGAGTAGAGACATACAAAGGTTCTGAATTGAAACTTGGCTCTGAAAATAGGCATTTGCAAGAGTTATAAGCAGATTCAAAGCAAAGTTCTTCATAGCATGCAAAGTGATATTTTCAGGTTCAAGCAACAAAATTTGATTCATTTCTTAACAGAGCACTTTCACACAAGATCAACCAACAGTGGAGTATATTCTGATTCAGATTTCAAAAAAAAATGTATGGAATTGGAAAGTGTTCACCTGGTGGTTTTCCTGCTTCCTTGCCTTGCCAATCCTCAGCTAGCCATCTCCTCATCCAAATTCTCACTGAAACTACAGAAAGAAAGAAGCACACAAGGCAAAAACATAAAAAGTAAAAGGGAAATGTATTTACAAGGTGATACCAGGTTACCTCCTAGAGGAGTGCTTGTTTAAAGTCACTAGCTTGACTATAGCTTCTCATCATTGGTTTGCAGGGGCAGAGGATGCATTGGGGCCATCCTCTGGTTCATCTGGACTTGGTTTTCAATCATATCTCCAATCCTGTAGTGCTTGAGCCTCTGGCCATTTACCTTGAAGGTTCCTTCAGCTGAGCTTTGCAACTCAAAGGCACCATGGCCTAGATCTTTCTTGATAACACAAGGGCCAAACCATCTGGACTTGAACTTTCCAGAGAACAGATGTAACTTGGAGTCATAGACTAGCACTGACTGCCCAACAGTGAATTCTCTTCTCAGAATGTGAGAGTCATGCCATTTCTTGGTCTTCTCCTTGTAAATCTTTGCACTTTCATAGGCATCATTCCTTAGCTCTTCAAGCTCACACATTTGCAGTTTTCTCAAGCATCCTGCCTTCCCTAAGTCCATGTTCAGCTTCCTAATTGCCCATTGAGCTCTGTGCTCCAATTCAACTGGCAGATGGCAAGCCTTGCCATAGACAATTCTGAAAGGAGACATGCCTATGGGTGTCTTGTATGCTGTCCTGTAAGCCCACAAGGTATCAGGCAATTTTAGTGACCAATCTCCTCTGGTTTTGGACACAACTTTCTCCAGAATTTGCTTGATTTCTCTGTTTGACAACTCAACTTGGCCATTGGCCTGAGGATGGTAAGGAGTTGTCACTCTGTGGTTCTTCACTCCATACTTGGTCAGAAGCTTCTCAAACTGGTCATTGTTGAAGTGAGCACCACCATCACTAATTACAACTCTTGGCACTCCAAATCTTGGGAAAATGACAGTCTTGAACAATCTACAAACAGCCTTGGCATCAGCATTGACAGTAGGTATGGCTTCAACCCATTTTGACACATAGTCTACAACAACAAGGATGTGCTTGTAGCCTTGAGAAGAGGGCAGGGGTCCAACAAAGTCTACTCCCCAAACATCAAACAATTCCACTTCTAGGATTCCTTTTTGGGGCATCTCATTTCTCCTAGAAATCTTTCCTGCTCTTTGACAAGGATCACACTTCATTATGTAGTCATGAACATCTCTGAACAAACTTGGCCAAAAGAAACCAGCTTGCAGAATCTTTGCTTGTGTCTTGAACACTCCAGCATGCCCTCCATACATGCCAGCATGGCATTGGAACATCACATCATTCTTTTCATCAGAGGGAACACACCTCCTCACAATGCCATCAGCACAATGTTTGTACAGGAAAGGCTCATCCCAGTAGTAATTCTTGACATCATGGAGGAACTTTTTCTTTTGCTGGTAGGAGAGGTCAGCTGGCACAATATCACAAGCTAGGAAATTCACAAAGTCAGCATACCAAGGTGAAGTGGCATTGACTGCCATGAGCTGTTCTCCAGGTATCTGATCATGAATCTCTCTGTTTTCATCAATGTTGATCCTGGAAAGGTGATCGGCAACTGAATTCTCTGATCCTTTCTTGTCTCTAATTTCTATGTCAAACTCTTGGAGCAGAAGGATCCATCTGATGAGCCTTGGTTTGGCGTCCTTTTTGCTCACCAAGTATCTGATTGCTGCATGGTCAGTGTAGACGATGCACTTATGTCCAACAAGGTATGGTCTAAATTTATCGAAGGAGAATACTACTGCAAGCAGCTCCTTCTCTGTGGTGGTGTAGTTGATCTGAGCATCATCCAAAGTCTTGCTAGCATAATGGATAACATGTACAGCTTTGTCCTTCCTCTGTCCAAGAGCTGCTCCAACAGCGAAGTCACTTGCATCACACATCAATTCAAATGGTAGTGTCCAGTCAGGAGGTTGAACAACAGGGGCTGTGATGAGAGCATCTTTCAACTGGTTGAATGCTTGCAAACAGGAGTCATCAAACACAAACTTTACTTCATGATTCAGGAGATTGGTGAGTGGCTTGGCAAGGTGGGAAAAGTTCTTGATAAACCTTCTGTAGAAGCCAGCATGGCCCAGGAAACTTTGAATTCCCTTCACATTTTCTGGTGGAGGGAGCTTGGCATTAACATCTACCTTTGCCTTGTCCACCTCAATTCCTCTAGCAGACACAAGGTGGCCCAGCACAATGCCTTCAGAGACAAGGAAGTGGCATTTTTCCCAATTCAGGATCAAGTTTTGTTCAGAGCATCTGTGAAGAACTAGGGTCAGGTTTTTTAAGCAAGTTTCAAAATCTTTTCCATACACAGTGAAGTCATCCATGAAAACCTCCATAATCTTCTCAATGTGATCAGAAAATATTGACATCATGCATCTCTGGAAGGTGCCTGGTGCATTGCAAAGGCCAAAGGGTAGCCTTTTGTATGCAAATGTACCATATGGGCAGGTGAATGTGGTCTTGTCTTGGTCAGAAGGGTGAATTGGTATCTGCAAGAATCCAGAGTAACCATCAAGGTAGCAGTAGAACTTCTGGCCAGCAAGCCTTTCCAACATTTGGTCCATGAATGGCAGAGGGAAATGATCTTTCCTGGTTGCTTTGTTTAATTTTCTGAAGTCATTCACCATCCTCCATCCTGTAACAGGTCTTGTGGTCATAAGCCTTCCTTCTTCATTTTTAACAACAGTGTAGCCACCTTTCTTGGGCACAATGTGGATAGGACTCACCCACTCACTGTCAGAGATGGGGTAGATCATTCCAGCCTTAAGCAACTTCAAAACTTCTTTCTTGACAACATCTTGCATAGCAGGGTTTAATCTTCTCTGTCCCTCTCTTGTTGGCCTGCTGCCTTCTTCCAAGTGGATCCTGTGAGAGCACACTTTCTCACTAATTCCAATGATGTCATCAATGGAATATCCAATGACATTTTTGTACAATTTCAAAATGGACAGAAGGCTTTCTTCTTGCTCAGAGGTGAGGGCAGAACTGATAATCACAGGGTGTATCTTCTCCTTCTCCAAGAATGAGTACTTCAGATGAGGTGGTAGTTCCTTTAGCTCAACAATAGAATGATGAGCTTGTTGAGCTGGTAATTCTCTTGCACTTGACTCAGGTATACTTTCACAAGTTTTCACTTCACAGAGCTGCTGTACATCACTTTTTTCAGCTGTAACAAAGACTTGAGCATCAAGCTCTTGTGGCTCAGATTGTGGCAAAGTTTCCAACACACTTCTCTCAACAACACCAATGGAATGGCAGTGTTCAGGAACATTGGGTAAGTGAGTGGCATGTTTCATGCTGAACTCAGCTTGCTCTGAACCAAATTGTAACTTGAGGGTTCCACCTTTCACATCAATGATGGCACCAGCAGTTGCCAAGAATGGCCTGCCTAGAATCATTGCTTCAGCATTGTCTTCCATCTCTAGCACAACAAAGTCCGCAAGATATGCAAAGTTGCCAACTTGGACTGGCACATCTTCAAGGATTCCCACTGGTTTTCTCAAGGTTCTATCAGCAAGTTGAAGTGTCATGGGAGTAGGCTTCAATGTTCCCAACTGTAGAATCTGGCTTGCAGCAGAGGGTAACACACTCACAGAGGAGCCTAAGTCACAAAGGGCAGTAAAGGTTTTTCTTCCCACTACACAGGGAATGCTAAAGCTTCCGGGGTCTTGTAGCTTCTTGGGCATGTGGTTCAAGATCACAGCACTACAATCTTCTGTCAAGGCTACTAACTCAGGGCTGTCCAAACTCCTCTTCCTTGTGATCAGATCTTTGAAAAACTTTGCATATAGGGGAATGTGCAACACTGCATCCAAGATGGGGATGGTGATTTGCACTTCCTTCATGGTTTCAAGGAATTTAGAGTATTGCTTCTCCTCCTTGGTCTTGTCCAATCTCTCTGGAAATGGCACTTTCATCAACAAAGGTTTCTCTATTGGTTCTGTGGCAGAGATCTGTGCCTTGGCAGGGTTTTCTGTCTGGGCAGGCTGTCCTGTTGAGTTTTCCTGCCTTGACAGAACAATTTCTGGAGGTGCTTGTTGCTGCACTGTGGGTCTTCTCTGTGGAGCAACATAAGTGACATTTGGTGGGGTTTTGAGCAGGGGTTCAGTGTTCACCCCACTCCTAGTGGTGACTGCATCTACAACTTCAGTAGTAGAAAGGGCACCACACTATTTTGGATTCTTCTCTGCTTGAGCTGGTAATTTTCCTGCAGCTTGGTTTCCAGTGTTGTTGTTCTGGATTCCAGCAGTGAGTTGCTGCATAGTATTGTAGAAAAGTTCAGATTGCATTTTCATAGTTTCTTGCATTCCACTAAACATTTCCTTCTGTAGCTTCATCATTTCACCAAGCTCAGATTGGCTGCTGCTGCTGGAAGATGCAGTTTGCTGATTCACTGGATGGTGCTGTTGTGGGTGTTGCATTTGACCTTGGGGTCTGAAATTCTGTTGTCCTTGCTGGTGGTAGCTCTGCTGGGATGCTTGAGAAAAGTTCTGCTGATTTGGTGGTGGGTAACTTTGCTGATTGGCATTCTTGTAAGACAGGTTGGGGTGGTTTCTCCAAGAGGGGTTGTAACTTTGGGAATAAGGGCCTTGGTTCTGGGCATAGTTCACCTCTGATATCATGGCTTCAGGAGTTGCAGACAAGGTGCATTCCATGAGTGAATGACCTTCTTTTCCACAAATTGCACAAGCAGATGAGACTTGGTTGACAGGCACCAATGCTTGGCGGTTTCTTTCTGTCATGAGCTGGGCAAGCTGAGTTGTTAAACTCTCCAACTTAGCTTCCAAAGCATTCTGGCCACTTGACTGAATCTGTAGCTGATTGTTGGGGTGGACAGCTCTTTCATTTGTCCAGGAGAAGTTGTGTGATGCCATGCTCTCAATCAACTCAGTAGCTTCATCAAGGGTCTTGTTCATGATTCCACCTCCAGCAGCTGAGTCGACAAATGATCTGGTTTGCTCTGTCAAACCCTTGTAGAAGGTTTGCAAGATGAGCCATTGCTCCTGGCCATGGTTGGGACACATCCTAATGAGGCCTTGGTATCTCTGCCAAGTATCATATAGGCTTTCTCCTTCATATTGCACAAATCTTGTTATCTTGTCCCTGCATTCAGCTGCTTTGGTTGGAGGGAAATATCTCTCAAAGAAGGCTTGAAGAACATGTTCTCATGTGTCTCTGCAGTGAACAGGAAGAGAGTGGAACCAAACTTTTGCAAGTCCAGACAGTGAGAAGGGGAACAATTGCATCCTGATGGCTTCAGGAGGAACACCATTGTGCTTCAAAGTGTTGCAGTACTCCAGAAAGTTTCTGATATGCTCATGGGGGCTCTCCAAAGCAGAACCTTTGAAGGGATTATGTTGCACCATATTGATCAGAGCTGGCTTGATTTCCCAGTTGTTTGCTTGTATTGCAGGCATAATCACATCTGCATTGTTGATTTGGTCCTTGGGGATCCACAAGTCTCTCAATTTCTTGTCACCCATGTTGAAATCTAGGGATGAGGATTTCAAATCTGAGGCAGAGGTTTCCAAGTCTTCAGCAGAAGCTTCAGAGGCTGCTCTCTTTCTTGCAAACAAAGTCCTCTCTGGCTCAGGATCAAATGGAGCTAGAGGTGAATCTTCAGAGGACTGCATCAACTGAATTTCCACAGAAAATGGATGAAATCATTGTTCTTCTACACACAATCACAAACAAGAACTTAATCAAGGGTTAGTGAACTAAATCCCCTAATAAAAGTTCTAAACTTTGATCACAGACATGTTGATGAAACAGACAATCAAAAATTGCAATTGGAACAAGTATTTGCACAGCTTAGTCTACTGTAATCTAAGGAAACAATCAAAAGTTGATCCCCGGCAACGGCGCCAATTTTGATCTATTGAGATTATAGGGGGGTTTTTCTAGTCGTCTCCACAGGGATCAACACAATTGAGACTATTTCCTAATTTCCAGAAGCTAAGCAGAAAAGAGGGGTTTTTGGTGTTGTAAAATGAAAAGTAACAGGAGGTTTTGAGCAGGAAAGTTTTAACACAACAAGTTCAAGGATTTCTTGTTTGTCAGGCAAGAAAGCAGTGAACACACAAGCAAATTTAGGAAAGGATGTGTTTTTGGGACTAGGTGCAGAGACTAGTCTTACACCTCACAGCTCAAGCAGTTGCAACACAGATTTCACCTTAACTTTAGAGTTTACAATGGAGTGTGTCACTCAAACCAGAGCAAAAATCAAAGACAAGTTTCAAACTGTTTTACAGTGCAAGATCCACAACATAGCACAGAGAGTAGGGACAGGGAGAGAGATTTGCTGTTGGTCACCGAAGGCTTGCCATGGCAGAGGAAGTAGAGGAGGCAGAGAAGTTGCTGTCGCGGCAGAGTATGCAGAGGTTGAGGAAGAGCTTGGCCTTCAGATCCTTGGGGCCATGTTCATCTTGTGTTCTTGAGGTTCCTGAGGGAGTTCTTTGTGTTCATGGTGGAGTTCTTGGTGCAACAGATGAGTAGAGGGGAAAAGGTGGAAAAGTTGGGTGTTGGACTGAGGAGGAAGGTTCGGGTGGGGTGGCTGTGGATGCGAGATGAGATGGTGGGAGTGAACTAGGACCTCTCCTTTATAGACTTTTGGTGGCATTCTTGCTGCGGCGTAGAGGAGTAGAGGAAAGTTGGTGGCGGCAGCGGCTTTTCTGCTTTTGCCATTTTTCTTGTCTTTTTGTGCCGTACCAGCCACTTTCTGCCGTGCTTGCTTTTCTTGCTCCTCACGTTGGACTCCTCCTTTCCTGGTGGCTTTGGACTATTGTTTGAATTGCTTTGACTTGTAGATTTATGTGCCTTGGCGCACTGAACTGCATCAAAGGATCAAGTGCTATAAAAGTTGGTACAACATTGGATGAAATGGAGTAAAACAAGCAAAGTTCAAGTTTGTGAGGTTCAAAATATTATATAAATCTTAGAGTGATCAGTGATCCAACTCAATGTACAAATTCCAAGGCCCTTAGTATTTGACTAACATCCTTTGGACTTTGTGTCAAATGATTGACGCCACTATTGATGTTGATAGATTCTTCTAATGGAGAGGACATGCTAAATAGGATCTGCAAAATATTTGGTAGAAAAGGAAAGACTAGAAATGTCCAGCTCGGGTATATAAATAATATACATGTTATAGATGTATTCTTTGCTCGTTAACAATGTAATTCTTGGATATTAGATACTGGATTGTTGGTATGAAATGTCATACAAAGCAACACAATGCAAGAACTACAATGGCCTAAATAAGCAGCAAAAGAATGTGGTAACAATGTACGTCGAGAAACAAATAAAAGTGTTATTGTGCTTTTCGTCGGCATCAAACTTAGTCCTCAAGATTTGTTATGAGCTGAATAATTACTATCTTGTTCTAGTATTATGAGAACAATGGTTGTTCAAATTATTACCATCTTTCATAATCGATGGATAGATTATAATTATAAATCTTGTTGGTAAAATAAACATTTATAACACTGATGCTAAAGGTCGCAAGATAAAACGAATTTCACTTATATATGACACCGCCATTTAAGTCATATTGGAAACAAAACATGAAAGAAATTCTATATTGATGGATTTTTAAGTCATTTGATTTTGAATTGATTGACGCTTGTGAGACTTTTCCTTAAGATGATTAAACTACGTTCATGGGCCATGGACAGAACAAGCGACTAACTAAATGGTGGTCGTACTTCATGATGTATGCAGTCAATGGTGTGAAGTTGAGCGCTGTGTATTTTTCTATTTTGTCAATGACTCGAATAGATGTATGGTATATCTACTTGATGAGAAAGAAGTATGAAATGATTGAAATTGTTCAACTAATGAAGCGGAAATTGTTGTAACAAGAATATTTGAGTTGTATGATTAGATCATAAAGGAGAATATTTGAGTTAGAAGTTTAGCAAACATCTAACAGTTAAGGAAATTGTTCCACAAACTTTCATCTCGTGAAACACCATAGGAGTATGGAGTTTTAGATGGGTGTAATCAAACCTTGTTTGACATGGTTAGATCAATGATGAAATAAAACTACCAATATAATTTGTGGATTGTGCTATAGAGACTACTGCTTTTCACTGAATAGAGTGCCGTCATGATCCGGTGAAATGACACCATACAAGTTATAGTTTTCTTTTCTTAAATTTTGGTATGCACTTCATAAGTAAAATGTTTACAACCAAAATTGGATTAGTAAGTCTTTGTAGGTTATCCCAAAGAATGTCGATGGGCATTCCTTCTGCCATAAACCCAAAGAAATAGTCATTATTGCTAAAAGAAGTGAATTTCTTATGAAGGAGTTTTCTCACGAAAGGTTTAAGTAGGAGGAAAGTAGAACTTGATGAGGTTATTGAACCTGAGCAAGATGAGCAAAGTAGCGCAGCATCGGAAAATGTTCTAGAAGCGGCAACTGCACCCATGGCTCCTGCACCTACAATATGTTGAAGTACTAGACATCAAAGTTCCTATTTAACCAAGTTGGTCATAATCAAATAGCAAGATTTTAGGATGAGATATTATTAGGTAATAGTAACCGACAATATAAAAAGAAGTGGTGATGGGCCCTAACTTCGTCATATGTATGCAAACTTCAATGGTAGAAGTAAGCATAACGGAGTTGGAATCTTCATGTATGATTAAAATGTTAAGGATTTTAATTTCATCAAGATATTTGAAGATGTTTGTATTTACAAGAAAGTAAGTGGGAGCGCTGAGACATATTTCTAATGCTTTATGTAGACGAGATATTGGTCATTGGAAATTATGTGTTTTTCTTATTATTGTTAAGTTTTCATTAAAATTGGATTTTTTATGAAAGACTTAGGTAAAATCCGAATATTGAGCATCAATGTCTATACATATAGATTGGGGCTTTAATATAGTTTTGCCAGGGTACATAGATGAAATATTGAATTTGTTCAATATGAAAACAATAAGAATGGTTCTTGTTGCATGGAAGAGGTTGAAGCAAGATCAACTGTTTGACACTTGATGAGTGAAACCGCAAGAATGATCTTAGCAATCTTGTATACCATGATATGTATATCCAGATATGTCTGATGCGTCGGTTGACAAACCAGTTGGGAACCCCAAGAGGAGGGTGTGAAGGGCACAGCAGTAAGTTTTCCCTCAGTTATGAAACCAAAGTTTAATCGACCAGTAGGAGAAAGAAACAATTCCCGAAGGTCGTTGCTAGCTGACTTTGCAATGGTGCCGGAAGACTTGCACGGGCGCATGGTTGACTTGGCACCAGCAGCAACATGGAACCTGCACACAACACAACCAAGATACTCTGCCCCAACTTGTAGTGAGGTTGTCAATCTCACCGGTTTGCTAAAAACAAAGGATTAAGCGTATCGTGTGGTAAAAGATATTTGTTTCCAAGAACGTAAATAATGCTTGAATAAAGTAAACGGTAATATGAATGTAAAAGAATGGACCGGGGTCCATAGTTCACAAGAGGTGTCTCTCCATAAAGATAAATAACATGCTGGGTAAACAAATTATTGTTGGGCAATTGATAGAATAAAGCAAGCATGCACATGTCATGAGGATCACTATGAGATTCACTTGGGCATTACAACATAATACATAGACCGTAATCCAACTGCATCTATGACTAATAAGGCACCCGCCGGATATCATCCAAGCAACCGTTGGGTATTAAGTTGCAAGCAATAGATTATCGCCTTAAGAAAATGTGTAATGTAAATAATACAAATGTCCTTGAACACAAGATTGTTGTTTTCTCCCTAGTAGCAACAGCAAATCTACAACCTTAGAAGTTATTGTCACTCTCCCAGATTACTAGAGGCATGAACCCACTATCAAGCATAAATACTCCCTCTTGGAGTCACTAGCATCTACTTGGCCAAGATATCTACTAGCAACGGAAAGCATGCAACATCATAAAAAACATAGAGATAATAAATCACAAATCAACTTGACATAGTACTCAATATTCATCGGATCCCAACAAACACAACATGTAGAATTACATAACGATGATCTTGATCATGATAGGCAGCTCACAAGATCTAAACATGAAGCACATGGAGGAGAAGACAACCATCTAGCTACTACAATGGACCCATAGTCCAAGGTAGACAACTCACGCATCACTCCGGAGGTAGGCATGGTGATGAAGAAGGCCTCCGGTGGTGATTCCCCTCTCCGTCAGGGTGCCGGGAAGAGCTTCTGGACCCTCCCGATCTCGGGTCGATGATGGTGGCGGCTTGTAGTATGTTTTCTACAAAAGTGTTCGGGCCTTAGGGTTTTTTTGTCGAGAAGAATATATAGGCGGAAGGGCGATGTCGGGGGGTGGACCAGGCAGTCACACCCCCTGGTGGCGCGGGCTAGGGCTAGGCCGTGCCACCATATGGTGTGGCTGGCCCCTAGTTCGTCTCTTGCTCTCCTGTGGACTCCGTCTTCATGTTAGGTAATTAGGGACTTCATCTTTTGTGTCATCCAATTCTGAGAATATTTCTTGTGTAACTTTTCTGAAACACAAAAACAACAGAAAACAGGGAACTATCACTGTGGCATCTCGTTAATAGGTTAGTTCCGGAAAATGCATAAAAACGCCATGAAGTGTAAACAAAACACAAAGCAAATGGTGTATAAACAAGCATGGAGCACAAAAATTATAGACACATTTGAGACGTATCAAGCATCCCCAAGCTTAACTCCTGCTCGTCCTCGAGTAGGTAAGTGATAACAAAACAATAATTTTTAAGGTGACATGCACCAACACAAGTAAAGCATTGAGTGCTGAGATCAAAGTACTCTAAACATGGGCATAAAAGACATAATCTTGACAATAGAACTTAGCAACCATGTTATAACATGAAAAGTAACACAAACAAAAGATCATGAATAATAATGCATTGAAAGTCAATTGTTTGTTTCGAGCATAAAGAAAAACATAGCAAAGTGGTATTCAGCTTGTCCCTCGTGGAGTAGCAAAACATAAATGCATAGGACACCTTCAAGTTTAAAAGGGTGACTAGATACAAATAATTTGAGAACAAGCAATACCATAATCATGAATCAATCAATAATAAATTTTGGGACTATGCACATTATACTCAGAATGACAACTATGCTCTCTTAGACGGTGCATAAAGATAGATGGTGAAGACTCAACATGAAAGTAAAAGATAGACCCTTCGCAGAGGGAAGCAGGGATTTAACATGTGCTAGAGCTTTTCATTTGTAAAACAGAGATGAAAAAAATGTTTTGAGAGGTGGTTTTTCTTTGTCAACGATTGGCAATTAATGGGGTTCTTGCTATCTTCCATACTAAACAAGTTGAGAGCGGTTCCGAGTTCTTTGAAAAATTGGCACATAGTTCTCTTTTATAAAGCTTGGCACTCCTCCCCACTTTTCTTTTCACAAACCATGGCTCACCGATTCCATCGGGTGCCCACCAACTTTCACATACCATGGAGGAGTGCCTTTTTTTGTTTCTTTTTTACTAAGGTTACAATGGTCTGACCAGCTCCCTTTCAAAATTAGTGATGAGTAGATGAAGGATGCAAGTCAAGGGGTACTTAATTCAATATGGAAGACAGCAAACCCGACCACTCCGTCCTCATGAGCTGAAAATAGTGTCACAAAATGAGAAGTATTTTGAAGGTTTTTTAAAAGGTAGCACATGAAAATTTACTTGGAATGGTTCAGAAATACCATGCATAGGAATTTATAGTGGACTCTTTGAAGTAACTTGGTTTTTTGGTGGTTGGATGCACGAGAAGTATTCCCTCTCAGTACAAGTGAAGGCTAGCAAAAGACTAGGAGCGACCAACTAAGAGAGCAATAACGGCCATAATCATGCATAGCAACAAAACATTATTAACCAAAGCATAAAGTGATATCACAAGTCAAAAACCAAATGATCATAGAGGCTTGAGCGACTGGTTTGTAGTCAAACATGGTGTAAGCATGCGCCAAGTCAACCCAAATAAAGCATCAAAGGAGGATACCACAATAATATGCTCCCATATGATAAAAACAACGCATGATTCTTTCAAAGGCACATTAAGCAATCTTAGTCATTTGAGACAAGTAATGCTACAGCAATAACCACTAAGCATATAATCAATATAACATCAAGCATGACATGCAAAAGTCTAAGCCACAGTCTAAACAAGCTCCCATTTGTACGACTATAGGCATGAAACTTTTTTCTCTTTTCCAACACGATCAACCTTTTTGAAACAACTCTTAAAGATGAAAACCAAAAAAGACCAGAGGTCTAAAAACACATAGCTACAAAGTACTAACAAGTAGTGAACAAAAATCAAGGCGAAAAACGAAAGCTAAACGCAGTACTAGAAAAAGAGAACACTTGTTTGAACGATAAAAGTGAAAACAAGAGTGTTCTTGGCAATGAAAAATGGAGTGTATCTTCTCCAAAAGAAACATGTTGGGGTCCAACCATTTATCGCAGCAAACAAAACAAAAGAAAACTGAAAGCAAAAGTAAAGATGCTCCAAGAAAAACACATAACATATGAAGCAATAAAAATATAGTGTCTTGAAAGATGACCTGATATTTTGTTGATGAAGAAGGGGTGCCTCGGGGCATCCCCAAGCTTTGACGCTTGTACTTCTTGGATATTTCTTGAGGTGACATGGGCATCCCTAAGCTTGAGCTTTTGTCCATAATTCATCTCATCTCATTATTCTCCTTTCCCTACACTTGAAAACTTCCTTCATACAAAACTTCACACAATTTTATTAGCAACATTAGTGTAAGCAAGATAGTAGATCCACTTTTGGTTCAGTTTTAACTCAAACACACCACCCATTAAAACATAAGCTACTGTAGCAACTTCTCTCAAAAGTTTCGTGATCAAAAGAACTAAAAAAAAGAGATCAAGAGGCAAACACAAATAGTGGCAAAAATCTGTCAAAACAGAACAGCTGGTAAAGATCGATTTTTTGAAAATCTTCTGCTGCTCAAATCGAAAAGTGCAAAACTAATGAAAGTTAAAAAATAACCTGGGGCATGTGCACAAGAAATCGCAGATCAAAAAGACGTTCTGAGAATTTTCATGAATTTTTATAGTACAGCGCGGAAATCTGTTTCATAACAACAACTTCCCCATATCTTACCTTCCTCCAATTAGAGGTTCTTCTTGGCACAAAAACAAAATAAAAATGATAAGGAGAGGTCATTACAGTAGTAATAACTTCCAAGACTCAACAAAAAGAAAAAGTACTGAAAACAAAAACATTGGGTTATCTCCCAAGAGTGCTTTTCTTTAACGCCTTTGAGCTAGGCGCAAAAAGTGAGAATCAAGTATTTTCAAGTGAAGAAGCATCAAGATCAGTACTAGAAGTCTTTTCAGCAATGAATTGTATTTTATTCAAATGATTTTTAGAAGACCCTCTATGAACACTTTTGGGTTCACTTCTTTCATCAAAAGGGTTTTTAGGAACGATCCAATCAAAATTCTTTTCCAAAGCTTCATGCATTCCCATGAGTTTAAAAGGTATTGGTATCTTGATTTTCTCCTTATTTGTACCAACAACATCTACACATGAGCCAAGCATATTAAAATGATCAAAGACTTTTCTAGCTTCTATAACAACATCTCTAAATTCTTTACGCAAAGTTTCCAAAATAAAATCCTTCTTTTTAGTGTTTTTGATATCATAAAGCTTAAGAAACATTTGTTGCATAAAGGGATTAAGGTTAACAAACCTGGCCTCCAACATGTGAACTAAGTATGCAATAGCTATTTCATAACTAGGAGAAAGTTTGGCTAAAGATCTATCCTCAACATCTTTGTGCTTACTGACATGATTAAAGAACTCTTCAAGGTTATCTTTCCCAATAGAACCACTACCTATTGATAGGTCTTTCAGAATGTACTCTCGGGTCAACATAATGAACTAAAAGTAAAAGTAACAAAATACCAACTAGAAAAGAAACTAATTTTTTGTATTTTTGATAAAAAGATGCAAGCAAAAATAAAGTAAAGAAAGTAAGCAAAACAATAACAAAGTAAAAAGATTGGAAGTGAGAGACTCCCCTTGCAGAAATCCTCTTTCTCCCCAGCAACGGCGCCAGAAATCTTGTTGATGCGTCGGTTGACGAACCAGTTGGGAACCCCAAGAGGAGGGCATGAAGAGCACATCAGTAATTTTTCCCTCAATTATGAAATGAAAGTTTAATCGACCACTAGGAGAAAGAAACAATTCCGTAAGGTCATTGCTAGCTGACTTTGCAACGACGCCAGAAGACTTGCACAGGCGCGTGGTTGAGTTGGCGCTAGTAGCAACGTGGAACCTGCACACGACACAACCAAGATACTTTGCCCCAACTTGCAGTGAGGTTGTCAATCTCATCGGTTTGCTGAAAACAAAGGATTAAGCGTATCGTGTGGTAAAAGATATATGTTTGCAAGAAAGTAAATAATGCTTGAATAAAGTAAACGGTAATATGAATGTAAAACAATGGACCGGGGTCCACAGTTCACTAGAGGTGTCTCTCCATAAAGATAAATAACATGCTGGGTAAACAAATTACAGTTGGGCAATTGATAGAATAAACAAAGCATGCACATGTCATGAGGATCACTATGAAATTCACTTGGGCATTACAACATAATACATAGACCATAATCTAACTGCATCTATGACTAATAATCCACCCGCCGGATGTCATCCGAGCAACCGTTGGGTATTAAGTTGCAAGCAACAGATTATCGCCTTAAGCAAAGTGTGTAATGTAAACAATACAAATGTCCTTGAACACAAGATTGTTGTTTTCTCCCTAGTAGCAATAGCACATCTACAACCTTAGAAGTTATTGTCACTCTCCCAGATTACTAGAGGCATGAACCCACTATAGAGCATAAATACCCCCTCTTGAGTCACTAGCATCTACTCGGCCAAGATATCTGTGGTGACCCAGCATACCACTGCATGTGTAGTATGCAAGTCATTGACATAACACCAGTGAAACACCGTCTCACTAGTATTACATCGATCAGGGTGGTACAACAGAAACATCATTGGTCCAAGGTATGTCTATAGGATTACAATTTCATCACAGAGAAGATCTTCAGAACCTCTTCAACATGTAGAGGCTTAGTTCTGGCGATTACAAACGAGAATAATACATTGAAGATTCAACTAGAGCTACACTAATGCAGTTGGCTTGCTAGAGAACTACCCTAGCTATGTAGGTGCTAGGATTAGGGGTTTCGGTCCCTTCCATTCCTATTCTAGTTTTCCACCAAGCTTTGTATAGTTGTTGACTCCATTGATAGTTCTGACATTGGTCGAGGACTTCATCTTCAGTGTCTCGAGGTTGCCTCCTGTGTTGCCTCCAATCTAAGCAAGGGTTACGAGGGAGTGGGGTGAGTAACGAGCGTTATCCAGCAAGTTCATGTAAGGAATAAGGTGTTTAATGCACTAGCTACAGCCTTAGACCCAATAGTCGTTTGGCAATGCAAGTTTTCGTAAACATTTCTTCAAGAGGTTGCGTTTATTCAGAAGAACTATGTTCGTCAGCCTTCACAGGTTGATTAGAGCTTCGATGGGCTCCTTTCCTGCCATGTTCGCAGCTCCTTCCCGGAACAGGGAGTATCCAGATACTTTCTTACACTCTGCAGAGGTGGTCACTTGTACCCATAAGAGATCAAAGCCTTGTTGCACATCCGAGTTGCATGCTCGTCCACACTTCCTTTGTGTGGGGTCCAGTTGTGATCCAAGCCAATCACTGTTCCTTCCCACGACTTTGCATACCCACCCTTTTACAGCTCCAACTTCAGTTCGCTACCCTCGCCGGTATACTCTTTGGTAATTGCCGACCTCGGCATACTTGTCCCTGACAAAGAGTCAACCCCCACTAGTTTGGTTATGCCCTGTGGTAACACCGGCCTCGGCACTCTACCCTCGTCGTAGCCGCAATCCATCATAGACCGCCAGAATCATGGAATCATTAAGGGGACTCCACCCATCCCGAAGCTCCACGCAGGGAGACAACTGCTCCGGAATGGCGCGTCCGTTGATATGCAAGAGGGAAAAGATACAGCTGACTTCTCCGTCCCATTCCAGATCTTATGGTTGACCGTATTTTATGGCACAAGAATCACTGGCGACATTGGTTATTAATCCTAGGTGAACATTCCAGTTGCAGTGGGGCCTCCACCATACTCATACCATGGTCCCACTGCCCACCATCCTAGGGCAACAACCATTCCGGTCGAAACCACTACTTCATATTAATTATGAAAATAGAACCTTTTGCTTTTAAATGCAGTAGTAATACCACAGGTATATATTTACAAGTAATTTGATAAAAATACACAAGAGGTATGAGCAAGAGTGAACTTGCCTTTCTGACTGCAAGATTATGCGAGTCAGGGTCTTCGATACGATAGAAATCCCAATTCTGAAATAGCAATCATCATCCGGTAGGGATGATGTTAGAAATCTGCAGCATGATATGCATAATATATGATATGCATTGCTCTAAACGTAACCTAACCCCGATGATTTGTTATCATTGACTTATGGTGATTTCTTTATGTTGTGTTGCACTTTTAAGATCAATTGCACACACAAGGTTGCTAAGGATTTTAGGTTAACTGACAATCCTATAAAAGTAAAAGAATCAAGTGTAACAAGAACAAGGTTATTGTTTTTAGGAGTTATCATCATTCCGACCTACAGGAGGATGATGATGAATAGTGAAGATAGGAAAGTAGCAATCTTAAGTTGCATCAATGATTAGCAATCAATTAGTTGATCATGAACATGTAATGTGGAAGTAAACATCACAAGGTTTACTTTAAGGATTGACAACAATCTTAAGACAACTTAGGGTTTTAATTTATAACTAAAAGGAAATGGTTTGATGCTATTCTCTAGGTATCTCAAAAGAATAACTTTTAAAGAACACATTCTTTCAAAGGGTAATTAGTATTTAACTCATTTTAAGTGATCACAATTATTCTTAGGAATTTGGTTAATTAATAAAATATAATTCTTTTCATTATAGGTTTTGACTTTATAATGATAAAGTAATTGAGTTAATCATTCTTCATGGTTCAATTGAGCACTTAGAGCTAACTACTTATTTACTGAATGAAAGTTAAGAAATAACTTCAAATACAAATTATTATTATTTGTTGATATTCTGCATAATTTTAGTACTTAAAAGTATCTATGAAAAATAGTTCCAGTGTTTTAGGTTTTAATGGTAAAGTTGAATTTAAGATCCTAAAATACTGAAGTAATAATTACAATAGGGTTGTTTAAGTGTAACAATAACTACTACATAATTAGAGAAATGATTTGATTCCTCAATTTGATTTAAATTCATATTAAAAAATAGTACTTAAGCATGTTTTTAATTTTCACTAAAAATTAATCCACACAAGTATTTGATATTACAGTACAAACAGATAGGTCTTATTTTTGTGATTATTTTGATATATTATTTGCATTTTTCTGACTAGAAATGAATTTGCTATGATTTTTCTAAGTTTCCCCTATTTTCTATAATTCTAATATTAACACATAGACCTTTTTGTACCGATGCTAGTACTAGCTGCTGAGAATGACATGTGGGGTCACCGGCCAGGTCACCTACCATGCAGGCATTGACCCGATCGAACGTTGACTGGCCACGGGCTCACCGTCGGTGATCGCCGGAGACGGCGATGCGGGGGCTCCGGGGATGATTTGGTTAGGGGGTTCGAACGAGGAGATCGCAGGGAACTTACGAATGGTCATGCCGCCACCTTTTGGTCACCGGAGTAACTCCGGCGAGCATCTACTGTGGCGGCCGACGGAGACCGAATTGCCCCCCGAGCTACAGACCACGTTAAGATGCAAGAAACGTCTCAAACGATGCGCAATATCACCTTGAGGATGTCTGGATGCTCGTTGCTGACGGTGATGGCCGGAGTTGAACGAAATCATTGGAATTCCGGTGATGTCTGAAGAAAGGGAACTACCCGATTCTCCCCACTCCGAGCTTCGCCCTTTGATTCCTTGCACCAGAAAGACCTACGAGATAAGGTGCTACTCCTGGACCATTTCATGGCCTCCTAGGTGACCCCAATCGGCGGCTCGGGATGAACTCCAGCGACAGACTTGGTTACAGAGGGAAGAATAGAGAGTGATTGAGAGGGTTTGGGACAGCGCGGAGAGGGAAAAACGTAGCACGGTGGTTCTTCAGGTGTTTTTATAGGTAGTGGCGAGGTCTGGGTCGTCTCCCCACCACCTGTGACGGCCCAGATGTAGCGAAGGCAGAGGAGTGTGTATTGGGCGGGAATCACTTCGGATTAACTGCCAGTGGGCTTCGAGTGGATGAGAACTAGGAGCTGGAGGTCAACAACGCTCGGGCGGTGGTCGTCGAAGGCGGCCGGGACGTGTCCCTCGCCGTCGGCGTGTCGTGCAGGCCAGAGGAGGGAAGAGGAAGAAGAAGACCTTTCCTTCCGACCGATGGGTCCCTCCTGTCGGCATTTTACCGAAACGGTAAGTCAGGTCGGGCTCCAGTTGGGCCAGACGATGGGCCGAGCTGATGGGCCGGTTCGGTGGGCTACGCGAGGTAAGGTTTTCTTTATATTTTTTTCTGTTTAATTCTTTTTCTTTTCTGTTTTGCTGTTTTGAATTCTCTAACTAATATTTGAATGTGTTTTTGCAGGTTTTGGATTTGGAATTTTCTAAAATTCTCCAAGTATTGTATACAGATTAATATGGTGTATTAGATGATATTTAAGTGCATTAGCACAAAGCTATAATGTATATATTATTTGGATTTAGATAAGGATTTTAATTGGAATGAATTCAAATACTTTTACCAGAGGGTTCAAAACTTTAATCAAGTCTAGTACAATTACTGATGATATGTAGAAGCATTTACTTGCAGTTATATGGTAGGATAATACTAGTAGTAATGTTGGATTTCATATAGAGGTGTATACCCTATATACATGATTTTATGTTAACCATATACTTCATGTTGGCTTAGAAATGTCATTAGGACTAACCCAAATTCATTAGTGGTTTCCTTGGCTATTTACTTGGGTATATTAATGATGAGTCATATCTCTCTCTTATAAAGACTAGAGATTTAAGATATGGATGCACATATTTGTTTATGGTTGATTATTAAGTATAGTATTAGATTAAAATTAGAGAAATTGTTTCTTAGGCATAACCCTTGGATTGGGAGTAAGAACATTAAAATAGGTATTACTTATGATCTCTGAAATGATGTACAAGTAAAATAGGATTTTATAGAATAAGGGTCCAAATGAGTAGATGATGGTATGCTAAGATTGTATTACTCCTATTAGAAGATAGTGATCACACCAAGATATGGTTAGTGTGATATAGGCTCTACCTAAATTCGAATTTAGAGTCTAGGCTTGAGTTACCTCCTCCCATATCTAGTTTCTTTGCCTAAGTAAAACATGACTTGTACCAAGGGTCTCTATTGGATATTCATAAGAATGTTCCCCCCTAAACAAGGATAGGTTTTCTTAACTCCTCTACCCTCTCCTGATGATGGATGATATCTGCTTATCAAACTAGGTTCCATAAATAGCAGACTCACCCTCCTTAATAAGTATAATCATACACTTGACATGATCATCGATTTCCTTTATCTACTTCTCCTCCTAAATCCATGATTCGAGCTTGACACTAAAGCTGTACATAATATTATTAGAGATAACATTCATATCTCTATATACTCCCCATGATCACATTGTCTAGAGGTTTGCTCATCTTAACTTCCTTCATACTCCTCCTGAAGGTTTATGATCAAGACCATCATCAATACTTGCCCTTGAGATCTAGTTAACCCAATCCAATGCATTACCCTAGATGTTGACTTCTAGGGATAGGATACCATACTTACTTGTAATCCAATTCCACTTTGTGGTTAATCCTTGTCTTACCTCCTACTTCTCTAAGTAGCAATACTTGGTTGGATCTACCTTCAGAGATTAAGAATATAATCTCCACCATTGTGGTATTCCCATATAGGGTCTATCTCCCACCACATAAATATTACTTCTCTTGCATCAACCTTCTATGTACCATAACTTGGTTAGCTTTGTTCCATTGACTTCACATATGTCACTCTCCCACTTCAATGTGACATGATAATGATCATTTTGATCCATTGATCATATGGCTTAGGTTTCTACTTGGTTAATCATGTGTTCCACACTCAATGTGATATCATGATGATCATTGCAATCCTTTGATCATATGGCTTGGGTTCCATTTGGCTAATCAAGGTCCATAGTTAACTTGTACTAAGATATTCTCTTAGAACATTCATATAGCTAAAAGAATTTAATATCACTTCTTAACTCCAAGATACTACACACTTGATATCTTCCTAGTTAATATCTCCTAGTAATGGTTCTAGTCTTGTTGTGGCATACACTTCACCTGTAGTTGAGATAATTCCTCTTCTCATCTTGGTATTAGGGTAGTCTTCCCTACTCCTTAAGTTTCTGAATTATACCCTAAGGTTCTATCTCAAGAGATATGAATGATATTAGATTTGATATAGACCCTCTCCTTGTTCTAGAGGTAAATAGATTTGAATCAAGAAGAATAGAAATCTAGGTCTAAGATATATAAAGATTCAAGGTTAAGACTTATGTTGCCTTCCCTTATGCTAGGCATGGTTTCAATGATTAAGGTTCAAGAGATATCATGTGATCATGGTAGGATTGGACATAGACTCTAAGATGATGTGTTAACATATTAATTCTACCTCACAATCATCTCTTTTAGTTGTTGTGTTTATCTCTACCCAAAACAAAGTTGTTAACAAAGGTCATGTTGAATTTTATCGCACTTCAGTGGATGAGCTACTTCAGTTCCACCAACTTAAGAGAAACTTCAATCACTTTGATAGGTTTTATTTATAAGCGCGAAAATTTCCCAGATTTTCTATGCATGAATGCAATGCACACTTTTGTGTTCTCTCTATTTCTAGCCTCACATCCTGGGATGTTACAGACTCTCCCCCTTAAAATCAACTTCGTCCTCGAAGTTCAAACTCTCTTACGGTTGGGCTGAGCTTATCCTTGACATCCCCTAGTTCGCAAATCCTCCTCCAATTGATTGGATATAGAGGATATCCCTTTGTTCAGAGTACCCCTTGAATCCTCTTTGTCTGACTCTGAAAAACTGTCACTGGAATCAATCCTAGGCTGTCTTCGAACACTCTTGAAGAATCTAATAGTCTTCAGCTCCTTAGTTTATTTAGTCTTACCGGCCTTTTTTGGTGAGGTCTCCATAGTAGGATATCAACCTTCTACTTTAGGTCTAGCTATAGTTTATAAAATAAGATTTCACGGAGATCATAATGACACTTAAGAGTTCTGTTAAGGCATAGGCATACCTAAATATTCAATTCAAAGGAATGGATTAGACTCATTTAGCCTATCCAACATAGGTTTTTGGTTCACCTTCATAAGTTTGATTTTGGTCTTCTATGGTCAAAAAGTTACCCATTATGGTTCATACTAGGTGTGGTTCATGGTCCATCATTGTCTAACTCCTTCACTCACTACAAGAAATGTGTTGACTAGTGACCATAAAAAAATTGGTCATGGATTTATGACCAACTCGTATCAAATAGTCGTAAGCCATTTCAGAGGGTTCAAGGTCTTAATCCTTATGACCAATTTAGTGCAAAAGGTCATAATGCTCAGACGCGAAATGGTCATAACCTATATAATCAAATTTATCACATTATTTTTAATTAATTTTCTGTCGCTTATGACCAATTTAAATGGTCATACCACTATAACCAGTGTGACTAGGCGTCCACCTCAGTAATTATGCATCCGTGTCAACGTCTAGGTGTCATTAATGTCTACGTGTTAATGTCTAGGTGGCATTGATGCCTACGTGTCAATTCTCTGACGACTGGGACCGATTGTAATATTGACTCTTTGACTAATATGACGGGTGGGTCCCCACCCCTACCCCACCTGTCAGGTGGGTCCCACCCACCCGACCCCACCCTACCCCATTTGTCAGGTGGGTCCCACCCGCCCAACCCCACCCCTACCCCACCTGTCAGGTGGGTCCCACCCACCCTACCCCACCTGTCAGGTGGGTCCCACTTGCCCCACCCCCTACCCCACCTGTCAGGTGGGTCCCACCCACCCCCACCCCCTACCCCACCTGCCAGGTGGGTCCCACCCGCCCCCATGTGGGTCCCACATGTCATGTGGACAAGGAAAATATTTCTCGCAAAATAAGTGTCCAGGAGGATTCGAACTCAAGCCCTCCAACATCTTGGTCATCCACCATCCCCTACCACTACACCACCAAATTACTTGTGTCATATAATGCTTTCAGTCCATTATATGCCTAATCAAATCTGTTGGGCCTAGAACTATATCAAACTTGGCCGGCCCATCAAGTATCCCCCATTAATAATACGGGCTGGCAAATAGTTTCGGCCCAAATAGCTTCCTAAAAAGAATTTATTATGAATAATTTAGGAACTACTTGAGTAATTGGACAACAAAATTTGCATATAAGCTCAGATTGAAATGATCCAAAAAAGCAACTTTGTTCAACTCGCTTAGACTCATAATTTTCATGTTGGTGAGTTATTCAGATATGTAAGTATTCCTTTTATCTTTATTAATTCTCTTATGTTGTTTCCAAAATATCTTTAAAATGGTGGGCATGACCACACTTAGCTAGGGGTTTAATTTTGCAAAAATATTTATGGATTTCTATTGAAATAGCAACTTGTGCATCTAAAAATCAATTTTTTAAAAAATTATGTGAAAACTATTAAGCACTTGTAGTTCAAATTGGGCCCGCTTCCTACTGAATCGGTAGAACAGTGTTAGAAAATTAAAAATACCTATAAATGGCTTATTATTCAACCAAGTGCTAAATTTTAAACCCTAAGTGTTCTAATATTTTTTGAGATTGTTTTGGCCCAATTTTCAAATTGAATTTTGGTAGCTCCTTCACTAAAACATCGATTTGCTCCACTTAGAAAAATGAAAAATGAGTTTTTCATGCAAAGAAAATAAAAACTTCCTTCTCCAATATTGTTTGACATTCCGAGTCGAACACTTTTGCACAATATAGGATCATTTGAACAAACTATGCCATGATTGTGGCTATGACATTGGTAGTTTAGCTTAAAACTCAAGAATCTTCATACATGGTAGCTCTTTTGTAGATATGGGTGGAATCTTGTGAAACTTTCTATAGATCTCTAATAAAATATCAACTTTTGCATCTAAAAATATTTTTTTTTAAAAGCATGAGCAAACTATGAAGCACTTGTAGTTCAAATTGGGCCCGCTTCCTACTGAATCAACAGAAAGTTGTCAGAAAATTAAAAAATACCTATAAATGATTTTTTGTTCAACCAAGTGCTGAATTTTAAATCCTAAGTGTTCTAATATTTTTTGAGATTGTTTTGGCCTAATTTTAAAATTGAATTTTGGTAGCTCCTTCACTAAAACATCGATTTGTGTCACTCAGAAAATGAAAAATGAGTTTTTTGTGCAAAAAAAATGAAAACTTCCTTCTGCAACATTGTTTGCCATTCCGAGTCGAACACTTTTGCACAATATAGGATCATTTGAACAAACTATGTCATGATTGTGGCTATAACATTGGTAGTTTGACTTAAAAGTTAGGAATCTTCATACATGATAGCTCTATTTTGAGAACACTTTTTTTTAAAATAATAATATTCCAAGTTTGTTATTTTTCCTTGTAAGTAGGTCACATAACATGATGCAATGCAAAAGTTTTCTATTTTTTTGATTTTTCCTAAATTTCTTATCACGGTTTTAAAAGGCAGTCAAAACGGTGAGTGCGACCGTTCTTAGATTGGGGTGGAATCTTCTAAAACTTTTTGTAGATCTATGATGAAATATCAACTTGTGCACCTAAAAATAATTTTTTCAAAAAAACATGAGCAAACTGTGAGGCACTTGTAGTTCAAATTGGACCCGCTTCCAACTGAATCGGCAGAAAGTTATCCAAAATTTAGAAAATATCTAAAAATAGATTATTGCTCAACCAAGTGCTGAATTATAAACCCTAAGTGATCTACTATTTTTGGAGATTCTTTTGGTCCAATTGTAAAATTGAATTTTGGTAGCTCCTTCACAAAAATATCAATTTATGGCACTCAGAAAATGAAAAATGACATTTTCTTGCATAAAAATTGAAAACTTTCTTTAGCAACATTGTTTGTCATTCTGAGTCGAACACTTTTGCACAATATAGGATCATTTGAACAAACTATATCATGATTGTGGCCATATCATTGGTAGCTTGGCTTAAAAGCTAAGAATCTTCATACATGATAGCTCTGTTTTGGAAACACTTTTCTAATTTTTTTTAATATTCCAAGATTATTATTTTTTCTTGCAAATACATCACATAACATGACACAATGCGAAGGTTTTTGATTTTTTTGATTTTTTTGAATTTCTTATGTCAATTTTAAAAGGCATTCAAAACAGCGGCGCGACTGTTCTTAGATCGGGGTGGAATCTTGCAAAACTTTTTGTAGATCTATGAATAAATAGCAACTTTTGCACCTGAACATATTTTTTGCAAAAAATATTGAGCAAGATATGAAGCACTTGTAGTTAAAATTGGGCCCGCTTCCAGCTGAATTGGCAGAAAGTTGTCAAAAAACTAAAAAATACCTACAAATAGTTTATTGTTCAACCAAGTGCTGAATTTTAAACCTTGAGTGGTCTAGTATATTTGGAGATTGTTTTGGTCCAATTGTCAAATTAAATTTTGGTAGCTCCTTCACAAAAACATCGATTTGTGGCAATCAGAAAATGAAAAATGATTTTTTTGTGCAAAGAAAATGAAAACTTTCTTCAACAACATTGTTTATCATTCCGAGTCGAGCACTTTTGTACAATATAAGATCATTTTAACAAATTATGTGATGATTGTGGCTATAACATTGGTAGTTTATAAGAATATGATCAAATCTCAATTTGTGGGTTTTCAGCCAATCAGAAGACAGCTGCATCCAACCCATGGATCACCACACTGAAGCAAGCCTAAACCGTCCAGATCATCTCCATCTAACGGTCTAAATTCTCCCCCTAGCCCGAGCTCCCCCACCCGCCGAACAAAATCGGATCGAACCCTAGCCAGAAACCCTAGCCATCAGATCATCCTCCTTGTTACTCCTCCTCGTTCAGAACCACCTTTCCCCTCAGATCCAGATCTGCCGCCACCCACCTATCCCCTCCGACGACAGTAGATACCCGCATGACCGGACCATGGGATCCACCCATCGCTCGCCGTCGAGCCGGCGCCGTGAAGCTCCTCCCCAATGCGCCCCACCGATTCCTTTGGCTGCTCGCCTCCACCCCGAAAATCGCCCGCTGTCGCCGCCACCGAAGCGCCATCGCCCCCTCCTTCCGGCCGCCGCCCCGGATCTCCGTCAAGCGGGTACTCCCAATCCAATCCCAAACCCCTTCACCGACCCGCGAGGCCGAGGCACCGAAGGAACCGAGGCGCCCGGAGGCGGAGGAGCGCAGTAGCGCTGATGCCGCCGCCGCCTCCACGGAGGCCGTCGCGGGCAAGTACTGGGCCACCGGCGCAGCCTCTTCTCCCTACACGACCGCGGCGTGCGGATGGACACGGAGGGCTGGTACTCCACCACGCCGGAGGCCGTCGTCGCAGTGCAGGCCGCTCGCGCCGCGCCCGCCGCCCTCGTCATCGACGCCTTCGCCGGAGTCGGCGGGAACTCCATCCAGTTCACCGCCAGGCACACCACTCCCTCTCCCGCCTTCCCGTTTACAGTTCGCTTTCGTCCTCCCGCTGACCCCTCGTCGCCGGGTCTCGCGCAGGGGCTGCTACGTGGTCGCGGTGGAGATCGATCACCGCAAGGCGGAGCTGGCGCGGCACAACGCCAGGGTCTACATCGTCGAGGACATGATCGAGTTCGTGGTCGGCGATTTTTCCGCCTCGCGCCGTCCTTGAAGGTATAATACGCTCGTTCAGTTTCGCTTGACGAATGACCAGAAACGTCACACTTTGATTCCTTAGCTTCATGTCTGATATCTCTGTACGTGCTACCGTATCCTTTTTCAGAAACCGTGGTAGAGGTGCTGCCTATTCATTATAGCTTTCGTTGTAGATTTGGTGAGTAGTGTGAGCGATGAAATTAACAATTACCCCCCATGAACCGACAATTGTGACATGTACTTCAAATTTACCATGGCGTTTTACAAATTCTGATGCGTTTGAGATGCAAAACTACTTAGTGACTGTTTGGTATGCCTGAATGATATTCACCACCATAGTTCTTACTAATGCAGACGAGTAAACTCTTGATATGTTTTGTGATGATTGCTTAATTTGTCTTAATTCTGAATCTCTGTTTGGTTGATCTCTGCTATTGTTTCTTCTTAGAGAATGATGAGTCAGTGGATCTAACTATGTAGTAAATATGGTTGGAATGTTGGAACAAGCAGATAATATAAAAGCTAGTATGCTCCATGCGTATAGTAAACATAGCTGTAACATCATGTAAGACTGCTGACAATATCATGCTAAGGTTATTAGAAAAATGACATGTCCAAGGCTACATAGGTTATATGAAAAATACATGGGCAATACCGTTCATCTGCAACTAAAAGTAAATTTCCACAAAAGCTAAAACCTAAGTCTTGCACTTAACTGTTCTTTATTCTTGGTTTTCCAATAGAAGACTTCGTGCTCTTGATGTTCTCTCAGATACCATAGATTGAGCAAACTCCATGTGTATTTTGCTTGTTCAGGCTAGCAATATATGTGCTCTATCCAACCTTTTTATCTGAATCCATGGCATACTTTTCTCTTCTTCTTTTTCTGAATTCTGAACTGTCTAAATATATTTGTAGCCGCAATCTGAATTGGCAGTGCAAGCTGTAGTCTGTTCATGTTGCATAATTCCCAGTAGTAATAAGTTGGCATTTTAACACTGTATCTGAACCTTCTCTTTTATGATTGCTTAACTTCTCATTGTTTTAACCTTTTTATCTTGTAGCCTTGCTACCGGAGACTCTCCAGTGGAGAGTAACCTTTTTTAATTTTGTAGCCTTGATGTTCTCACTGTTTAAAATGGTTAACCTATAACTGCTGCTAAAATGTACTGGTATTAGTAGTGTCCATTTTGCTACTTATGACAACCATTATACATACTACACTTTGTATAACATCTGCTAAAAGTAACTTGATTGCAGCAAAATTTATTAGCTACTAGCACCATCTTCTTCAGAATATGATGAGTGGTTACTATGATATGCTATTGCTGATGACATCTGTTTGCAGGAAAATCAAGAAACAAGACGGTGGCTGTTCTAGCAATTGTAAGCAACCAACTGTGAGCAACCAACTGTGACATCTGTTTGCAGGAAAATGCTGGCTGTTTGCTGCTTGACTGGGTATCTGGCAAGATTCCGATCTGAGCATTTCAGATCTGAGCAAGATTCCATCATGCAATCTTGCTCCTGCTTGCGCATCAAGGCCCTAGAGGCCTCAATAATTTTTTTTGCCTCGCACACAATATCATGCTGCTATACTACGTGTACATCCTTTGCCTTCTCCTGTCCGTGTCTGGTCAAATGCTACACTCGTGCTACATACAACTGCCAAACCTTGTACGCACAATTAGTTTCAGGGTTTATACCTATATAAGATGTAAAATTAGCTTGCTCTGTGCTTATGATAGTCTTGTCATGTTTACGATTTCTCTACTTTGGTTTGTCACTTGGATGGTTAAGGACGGTACATAGACAACCATTGATGAACAATTTTTTAGGATATTGCATGCTATTGTCTGGCCTGTTCTGCTTGCCTGTTCTTAGTCATCTGGCAGACTGCAGGTTTTGCTTGCCTCAAAATGTTCATCTTGTACTGATCTGCACCTTGTAGTTCAATACCTTCATATCAGGACGAATTTTCCATATATACGTTCATCTGAACATATAGTATATGTTGCTTGCTATCTTCTTAGCTATAGAAGTTTGATTATGAATTCTTTGACTTGAACTGTATAACCTGTAGCATTTTGTAGCTTCTATGTATTCTCGCTTTTCATTATGCAATATTTATTGTCTAGCAGAATGAATGGCACACATCAGTAGATATTCCTCTAAAATTGTTGCGTTTCCTCTCTTTTACAGAAGCTCTTGCTTGAAGAAATCTGAAGCGGAAGAAATTTGAAGTCTGAAGCCTGAGGATGAGAAGAGTAGATACTTACAATTAGTGATAGTCATATTTCATATTTGTACTAGCCTCTATTTAGTTGTATGATCTGTGTATACACATTATAATAGACTAATTTTGGTTATTATTTCAAGAAATTCGTTTGACTGTTATTTTAAAATAATCTGTTGTGCTCTTTCTGTCTAGTTTGAAATATTTGTATAATGGATCGTGAAAAGAAGGCCATCCAAAAAATTAGAATGCAAAAAGGCTAAGGCCCAATAGATAAAAGGCCAAGCCCAAGACGAAAAAGAACTGCCAAAGGCTAAGGCCCACAAAAATAAAGTAGTACAAAGGCTATTGCAAAAAAAAAGTTGACCGCAAAAAGGCTGAGACTCAGAATTGAAAGGCTGAGTTACTGGGCTTGGCCCATCTAGAGCAACACAACTTGACTGGGCTAAATTCGAATTACGACCATTTGGTTTGGTCACAATCCTGCCACGTAGGATTGGCCATGTAGGATCTGACGTGGCCTGGCCAAATTGCTAGTGACCAAATTTTTGGTCATAATGCTTATGACCATCATAGGCGGTCAGTGACGCTCAACTGCTGACCAAGTGTTTTTGGTCACAAGAGGGTCACAAGTTGAACAACAGTGACCATCTAGTGACCAAAATGAAGGGTTGCTAGTCAACACATTTCTTGTAGTGACTGCCCTCCTAATGGAGCTACAGTGAATCGTAGGGAAGTGTCATTCAAATATACTTCATCCCACTTCCATCATCTTGAATTCCTCCCCAATTTCTGCTTCATAAAAGTATTAATTACCTCTTTTTGTCAAGTTTAAGGTCTAGTTGTTGCTCCCATGAGGTATAAACCTCAACTTCCATTCTGATGAACTTCCGAGGCAAGTATCAATATAGTACCTCGACATCACCTTATGGAAATAAGGTTAATCTCATCTTAGTTTAGGCCTTCTTCTTACCCAGGTAATTTGGTCTACTACTTCCAACTTGTGGTTTACTCTCCCCCTTAGGCTTTCCTAATGGTCTCTCGAAGAATTTTGCGGTGTACCCACACAATTGTGGATATCCGGTATGAATTCTTCGATTATGTGTTTAGGTAGGGCTTATATTCCACTTTTGAGGTATGAACTTACTCAAAAGTTCTAAAGGTTGTTGAGAATTGGGTTTTCCCATTGGTATCCATCCTAATAGGAACGGTAGGGTATATACAAAGCCACGGGAGAAATCCGGCAGAGTTTCTCTTGTACCGGAGGACATCCACGACAGGCAGTTGTATATATTGAACAAGATATGAACTAACAGGGATATAAACGAACAAAGGCTTCAATGTATCATTGCTAACAAAAAAACTTACGAAATCTCACAAGTCTTGGTCCATAGACAAAGACTACAACTCGAAGATAAGAAAAATATTGCTAACGTCTTAACCACCAATCTACAATTCAAGATTTTGGGACTAGGGATCAAAGTTATATAGAAATGTTATGTGTCTTAGTCATGCTAGCAACGAGGGTTACTGGGGTTACCACTCCCAGGCTGAGTAAAGCAGCAGGCAATACCATAATGGATCATCGGTACTACAACACCTCAATCGACCCATGATGTACTAAGCATAACCAAGGCTGCATAACAACGAGCTCAAATACCTCTAACTCAATTGTAGCTAACCTAATTAGTGGTTCTACTCCATGATCTGGTGTTAGGATCTAGTATTTAAGAACTTAGAGTTCCACTAAATTCCAATACTTCATACTTCTACCACTTCATGATACTTCCATGAATGGGTCTTACTACTTTTCTCCACCTTTCTGCTACCAACTGTGGTATCTCTTAATCAATTTTTCTTCTTCTAGGGTTTGTATTGCAAAAAATACACCATCTACAGGTGTCTTCTCATGCATTCCCTTCTTATTTGGCTTCTTCTCCTTGTGATTCCTTCATATTTGTCTTTAGTGCCTTAGGAATTCGTCTCTCCCTCACACGAATCCTTTAACCCTCTAGATCAATTCCATGAAGTAAGAACTTGATAGTGCAACATGCATTTGCATATAGAGTTAAACTTCATGTATGGATCTAGTCAATCAATAAAAAATCCAAGAAAAGTCCAAATGTGTGCTGGCAACATACATCATCATAAGCCCGTTGAGTAAAACATCTCTAAGGTTCAGGCTTAGATGTGTAATTTATAGCACCAAATAATATAGGTTTATATTGTGCTATATTGCACATAGTGGTGGACCACTACTCTTTGTCTCAATATTTACTCTAATTGCTCAATTGCAATCAAATAAATTTGAACAAAGGGGTTTGGGAGTTTTTATGACTGATCTAAATGTGCCTTCCTATTATTCTATAGCTTACCTTCCGCTCTAGTGAAGACTATCCTCACATGATCTCTCAAAACTTCTAGCATAGCTGCTCTAAACACCTACTTCGCTAAGTATGCTTCACACAACTCCATGATGTTCATGGGGTTCTCCGTTGTGCCTTGATCAATCTACCCCAACTAGGGCTACGGTTCTTTCATATTTAGCC
The DNA here is from genome assembly GCA_007115705.1 of Dactylis glomerata. Classification (NCBI taxonomy): domain Eukaryota; kingdom Viridiplantae; phylum Streptophyta; class Magnoliopsida; order Poales; family Poaceae; genus Dactylis; species Dactylis glomerata. The sequence goes on along the minus strand of QXEO01000879.1, from coordinate 144,610 downwards.
TAGTTACCATAGTTTGGAACACTTCATTCATCCTTCTCCTGGAGCATCTTCCTCATCAGCAAGAAATTGCTGGTTTTACTATAAGGTTTCACTCCATCATGTAAAGATTCTCATGTGAATCTCACATGCTCCAAGCTTTTATACCATGGGTACTTCTTACTTGTATATGGAATTCTTGAGTATCCACATACATGACTTAACCTGAGGTCCTACTACCTCATGTAACTTCACTTCATCACTCAATATCATCCTACTATAGTTCTACATGACTCAAGTTTAGCATAACGTCATTGGTATACTACTTCCAATAGGATAGTTCCCATTCCGATTGTATCCTCTCTTTGGACTACCATGTATTGTATACCAAATACCGTCTACTTTCCTTCATTGTGTAAGGTTAAAATGATGTCACACTACTTGGTATGGAACAAGATATCTAACTTCGCTTAGGAAAATAGGTAAGAACCTTTGACTCGAGTGTGTCAGGAGTATTCTTTTGTTGAATAACCATCTCAAGCCATAATAAGAATTGGTTTAGATAAGAAGGCTTCCTATAGTCACTACCAAACCTACAGGTCTCCTATTAAAGGGGTTTAAGCCTAGGGTCAAAGCGTTTGCTCTGATACCAGCTATGGTGACCCAGCATACCACAACATGTGTAGTATGCAAGTCGTTGACATAACACCAATGAAACACCGTCTCACTAGTATTACATCAATCAGAGTGGTACAACAGAAACATCGCAGGTCCAAGGTATGTCTATAGGATTACAATTTTATCATATAGAAGATCTTCAGAACCTCTTCAACAAGTAGAGGTTTAGTTCTGGCGATTACAAATGAGAATAATACATTGAAGATTCAACTAGAGCTACACTAATGCATTTGGCTTGCTACAGAACTACCCTAGCTACGTAGGTGCTAGGATTAGGGATTTGGGTCCCTTCCATTCCTATTCTAGTTTTCCACCAAGCTTTGTATAGTTGTTGACTCCATTGATAGTTCTAACATTGGTTGAGGACTTCATCTTCAGTGTCTCGAGGTTGCCTCCTATGTTGCCTCCAATCTAAGCAAGGGTTACAAGGGAGTGGGGTGACTAACGAGCGTTACCCAGCAAGTTCATGTAAGGAATAAGGTGTTTAATGCACTAGCTACAGCCTTAGACCCAAGAGTCGTTTGTCAATACAAGTTTTCGTAAACATTTCTTCAAGAGGTTGCTTTTATTCAGAAGAACTATGTCCGTCAGCCTTCATAGGTTGATTAGAGCTTCGATGGGCTCCTTTCCTGCAATGTTCGTAGCTCCTTCCTGGAACAGGGAGTATCCAGACACTTTCTTACACTCTGTAGAGGTGGTCACTTGTACCCATAAGAGATCAAAGCCTTGTTGCACATCCGAGTTGCATGCTCGTCCACACTTCCTTTGTGTGGGGGCCAGTCATGATCCAAGCCAATCACTGTTCCTTCCCGCGACCTTGCATACCCACCCTTTTGCGGCTCCAACTTTGGTTTGCTACCCTCGCCGGTCTACTCTTTGGTAGTTGCCGACCTCGGCATACTTGTCCCTGACAAAGAGTCAACCCCCACCGGTTTGGTTACGCCCTGTGGTAACACCAGCCTCAGCAATCTACCCCTGTCATTGCCGCAATCCATCATAGACTGCCAGAACCGTGGAATCATTAAGGGGACTCCACCCATCCCGAAGCTCCGCGCAGGGAGACAACAGCTCTGGAATAGCGTGTCCATTGATATGCAAGAGGGAAAAGATATAGTTGACTTCTCCATCCCATTCTAGATCTTATGGTTGACCGTATTTTATGGCACAAGAATCACTGGCGACATTGGTTATTAATCCTAGGTGAACATTCCAGTTGTAGTGGGACCTCCACCATACTCATACCATGGTCCCACTACCCACCATCCTAGGGCAACAACCATTCCGGTCAAAACCACTACTTCATATTAATTATGAAAACAGAACCTTTTGCTTTTAAATGCAGTAGTAATACCACAGGTATATATTTGCAAGTAATTTGATAAAATATACAAGAGGTATGAGCAAGAGTGAACTTGCCTTTCTGACTGCAAGATTATGCGAGTCTGGGTCTTTGATACGATAGAAATCCCAATTCTGAAATAGCAATCATCATTCGGTAGGGATGATGTTAGAAATCTGCAACATGATATGCATAATATATGATATGCATTTCTCTAAACATAACCTAACCCTGATGATTTGTTATCATTGAGTTATGGTGATTTCTTTATGTTGTGTTGCACTTTTAAGATCAATTGCACACATGAGGTTGTTAAGGATTTTAGGTTAACTGACAATCCTATAAAAGTAAAAGAATCAAGTGTACCAAGAACAAGGTTATTGTTTTTAGGAGTTATCATCATTCCGACCTACAGGAGGATGATGATGAATAGTGAAGACAGGAAAGTAGCAATCTTAAGTTGCATCAATGATTAGCAATCAATTAGTTGATCATGAACATGTAATGTGGAAGTAAACATCACAAGGTTTACTTTAAGGATTGACAACAATCTTAAGACAACTTAGGGTTTTAATTTGTAACTAAAAGGAAATGGTTTGATGCTATTCTCTAGGTATCTCAAAAGAATAACTTTTGAAGAACACATTCTTTAAAAGGGTAATTAGTATTTAACTCATTTTAAGTGATCACAATTATTCTTAGGAATTTGGTTAATTAATAAAATATAATTCTTTTCATTATAAGTTTCTAGGTTTTGACTTTATAATGATAAAGTACTTGAGTTAATCATTCCTCAAGGTTCAATTGAGCACTTAGAGCTAACTACTTATTTACTGAATGAAAGTTAAGAAATAACTTCAAATAAAATTATTATTATTTGTTGATATTCTGCATAATTTTAGTACTTAAAACTATATATGAAAAATAGTTCCATTGTTTTAGGTGTTAATGGTAAAGTTGAATTTAAAATCCTAAAATACTGAAGTAATAATTACAATAGGGTTGTTTAAGTGTAACAACAATTACTACATAATTAGAGAAATGATTTGATTCCAAAATTTGATTTAAATTCATATTCAAAAATAGTACTTAAGCATGTTTTTAATTTTCACTCAAAATTAATCCACACAAGTATTTGATATTACAGTACAAACAGATAGGTCTTATTTTTGTGATTATTTTGATATATTATTTGCATTTTTCTGACTAGAAATGAATTTGCTATGATTTTTCTAAGTTTCCCCTATTTTCTGGAATTCTAATATTAACACACAGACCTTTTTGTACCGATGCCAGTACTAGCTGTAGAGAATGACATGTGGGGTCACAGGTCAAGTCACCTGCCATGCAGGCACTGACCCGGTCGAACGTTGACTGGCCACGGGCTCACCGTCGGCGATCGCCGGAGACAGCGATGCAGGGGCTCCGGGGATGATTTGGTTAGGGGGTTCGAACGAGGAGATCCCAGGGAACTTAAGAATGGTCGCGCCGCCACCTTTTGGTCACCGGAGAAACCCCGGTGAGCATCTACTGCGGCGGCGGACGGAGACCGAATTGACCCCGAGCTACAGACCACGTTAAGATGCAAGAAACGTCTCAAACGATGCGCAATATCACCTTGAGGATGTCTGGATGCTCGTTGCTGACGGAGATGGCCGGAGTTGAACAGAATCATTGGAATTCCAGTGATGTCCGAAGAAAGGGAACAGCCCGATTCTCCCCTGATACGTCTCAAACGTATCTATAATTTTTGATGCTCCATGCTTTTTTACACTATTTGCCTTGTGTTTCGTTACACTTCATGGCGTTTTTATGAGATTTCTGGAACTAACCAATTGACAAGATGCCACAGTGCCAGTTCCCTGTTTTCTGCTGTTTTTGTGTTTTAGAAAAGCTACACAGGAAATATTCTCGGAATTGGACGAAACAAGTTCCAGAACTCCTATTTTTCCCGGACGAAGGACGAGGACCGAAAGAGAGTCGGAGGGGGGCCAGGGGCCAGCCTCACACCAGGGCAGCGTGACCCAGCCCTTGGCCGCGCCCCCTATGTGTGAGGAGGCCCTGGCAGTCCCCTGACGATGCCCCTTCGCCTATATAAAGCCTCAGGACGGAAAACCCTAGGGGGGGTCGGCAATTTTCTAGAGAGAGTTCCGCAGCTCCATCGTCGCCGTCAACAAATTTCGGGGGATAGAAGTCTCTGTTCTGGCACCCTGCCGGGATGGGGAAGTGCCCCCGGAGCCATCTCCATCAGTCTCCATCACCGTCTCTGCCGTCTCCATCGACCTCACCACCATCTCCATCAACCTTGCTGTCTCCTATGATGAGGAGGGAGTAGTTCTCCCCCGGGGCTGAGGGCTCTACCGGTAGCTATGTGGTTCACCTCTCTCTCCCATGATGTGATCTTTATGTGATCATGAGCTTTGTATCTAGTTGAATTGGTAGATGTTATTATTCAGATATTATGCTACTCCCATGCTTAATTATTATACTTTCCGGAGATACCTCGTATCATGGTGTAAAGGTGACTAGTGTGTGCATCATGTGTATCTTTTTGGTTAATGTCTCTATGAAATGTTGGTGTTTATTGGAACCATCTAGTGCGTTCACGGTGATAGTGTGGGACAATCTAGTTTGGATACATACGGACTTTGAGGAGTGCTTCATAGCCCTACGCATGATTAGTGTTCATTTTCCATTGGAGAATTGTTTTGAGTCGCATATGGATGATAGTATCTATTGGTTCAATTATGTTATATTTGTTGGGAGTGTGTCCACTAGTGAAAGTATGATCCCTAGACCTTGTTTCCAAGCATTGCACACCATTTACTTACTATTTTGTTACATGTTTGCTCGCAGCGATATTTATTTCAGCTCACATTTGCTACTTATAATCATCACTACTACTTGTATTTCACTATCTCTTCGCCGAACTAGTGCACCTATACATCTGACAAGTGTATTGGGTGTGTTGGGGACATAAGAGACTTTCTGTATCGTAATTGCAGGGTTGCTTGAGAGGGATAGCTTTGACCTCTTCCTCCCTGAGTTTGATAAACCTTGGGTGATCCAATTAAGGGAAACTTGCTGATGCTCTACAAACCTCTGCACTTGGAAGCCCAACACTATCTACAAGAACAGACGCGTGCGTAGACATCAAGCTCTTTTCTGGCGCCGTTGCCGGGGAGGTAAGGTAAAAGGTACTCGCATCCTCCTGTGTGAGTGCTCAAAGTTATTTCCTTTAGATTCTGCAATTATATCTTTTTGTTTCTTGTTTTCATTTTCACTAGTTAGGCTTAATGGAAAATAAAGAGTTCTTTAGTCTTTTTCCTGAGTTTAGATTTGATGAGAAAATTGAAAATCCTTTGGAGCTTCGCATAGCAATGTTATTAGTATGAATGCCTTGAATACCGTTAATGCTAATGCTATAGAAAAGTCTAAGCTTGGGGAAGCTAGTTTTGTTAAGTATGATATTTTTAGTTCCCCAGCTTTAGTGGAGAAAGTTTGCTCTGATGATATTTTATCTCCCATATGTGATGTTTCTAATGATGCTTGTGCTCTTCATCCTTTTAAAATACCTATGAAGATTGTTGAACGTGTTAGGGATAACTGCTATTTAGGAGATGGAACTGTCCATCCTGGTGATCATTTGTTCTTTATACATGAATTATGTGAGTTGTTCTAGTGTGTAGGTATTTCAATGAACCAAGTTAAGAAGAAGCTATTGTATTTATCACTGAAAGGCAGAGCTAAGGAATGGTATAAAACACTGGAGGATGGTCGATCTATTGACTGGGAGGAAATTGTACCTCTCTTTTATTCTAAATTCTATCCTTCTAGTCAAGTTTATAAAAATAGGAATTACATTTATAATTTTCATCTGCATGAGGGAGAAAGCATTACCCAAGCATGGGGAAGATTGAAGTTACTAATGCACAAATGTCCTATTCATAATCTTCCTCGTAATATTGTAATTAATAATTTTTATGCAAGGCTTTTAGGATATTACAAGGACTATCTAGATGCATGCTTTGATGGGTCTTTCACAAACAAGGATGCTGACACCAAGTGGGATCTACTTGAAACAATTCAAAACAATATTGAAGGTTGGGATAGCGACAAAGGTAAAGGATCACGTATGAATTACGAGTTTGATTGCATTAAGTGTTTCGCTGAAACTGCTAATTTTCAAGAGCTTAGTGCTAAATATGGTCTTGATCCTCAAATTATGGTTGATTGCTTTAAAGCCTTTGCTTCCCATATGAATGTTCCTAAAGGAAATGGGGACGTGTATCATGAACCTTTTAAGGACACTTGCATAGAAAGTGATATTGTTGTTGATGATTGCAATAAACATGCTCAAACTTCTAAAAGTCCTATTTCTTATAAGCATGTTAATTTTTGTGGAGTACATAGACCTTGTGAATAGAGTTACAAAAAGGAAGATTATTGTGTCCACCACGCAAATGAAGAAACCCGAATGTGGTACAAGGATATAGTCGAGCTCGGTAAAAAGGTTTGTAAGCTTTATCCTTTTCTTTTTAAACATTGCGATGACATAGGTCATTTTAATTTCCAATGCTCAAGCCCTAATAGTTACTCTTATAGTACCTTAAGTATGTATTGTGATGACAAGATTACTCTCAATCAGCATGATGAGCTCACTTTGTTCTTGGCGTGTGACGAGATATCTAGAAAGATTGCTTTGATAGATATGAATGATGTTGACATTAATAGCACCCTTCGTGGTTGTCATCTCTATTGTGCTAAAGATTGCCTTGCAAACACTTACATACAAAATCTTATAAAACTTGATATTTTGCCAATCTATGACAGGACTGATAGATGTTTTCATCTTATTAATAGAGAGGAGGAATCCTCCAAAGTTTCTTCTGTTGTTTCTGTCAGCAAACCAGATTATGTGGAGAAGATGCCCTTCAAGTCTCTCCCTCCTAAAGGAGAGAGTAAGAAGAGTATGAAGAAGAAGAGGAGTAAAAGGCGAGAGGACACGGTATCTTCCCCAAAGCGTTATGATCCTGCTATAGATTATGATAATTCTGATTGGGATGATGTTCCCATGCATGTTACCTATGTTAGTGATCATGATTGGGAAAAGCACTCTACTTTTGATATTGAAAATCTTTTTGGGTACCAATTCTAAGGTTAATAATTGTTGTACCATTAGTACTATCCATGTTCCTTCTTATAATGATATGTTTGATGAATATGCTTTGCGAAATAGGTGTTCTCTAGCTTGTGATGACACTAAACCTCTGGTTTATGATGGTTATAATGATGAGTATAATGTTTTCAGTTCACCTACTTTTGAGGACAAAATTAGTTATGATTACAATATGCCTCCTATTTTTGATGATTATGGTGATGAGAATAATTATTCTATTGAATCTGCTCCTACTACTATTGTTCATGTGGGGAGTATTAATTCTTTTATGCGTGTGGCTCATGATAGGGATGTTTTATGTGATAATTATATTGTTAATTCTATTCATGATGCTACTGAAAGTTACTATGAGAGAGGGAAACATGGTTTGATGGATCTCAACAATATTGAGTTTCCCCTCTTTATGTTGCAATTCTTGAAGTTGTACTTGTTTTGCCTTCCTTTGCTTTTTGCTTTGCGCTTTCATGACTTGTCTCTTTAGAAGACTATTTTTCATAGGAAGTGGTTTAGATTTAAATGTTTTTTCATTTGCTTTTTGATGCTCTCTATTGCTTTAAGCTCTTATATGGCGCCCACATGAGCATCTTTGCAAATTACTGCGCCTAGCTCAAAGGCGTTAAAGAAAAGCACTCTTGGAAGATAACCCATTATTTTATTTTCAGTAATTTTTCTTTTATTTGAGTATTGCAAGTTATTACTACTGTAATAACCGCTCCTTATCCTTTTTATTCCGTTGTTGTGCCAAGAGAAGCCTCTAATTCGAGTGAGGTAAGATTTGGGGATGTTGCTGTCCTGAAACAGTTTTCGGTGCTGCACCGTAAAAATTAATGAAAATTCTCTGTATATTTTTTGGACCTGCGATTTCTTGTACATATGCCCCAGGTTATATCCAAACTTTCATTAGTTGAACACTTTTTGATTTGAGCAACAGAAAACCCCTCAAAAATTCGACCTTTGTCAGCTGTTCTGTTTTGACAGATTTCTGCCAATATTTATGTTTGCCGCTTTATCGCTTTCTTTTTTAGTTCTTTTGATCACGGAAGTTTTGGGGAAGTTTCTACAGTAGTATGTGCTTTATATTTGGTGGTTTTGATTTGAAACCTGAATCAAAAAGGGTTGATTCATTATTATGTTTATGCTAATGTTGCTAATAGAATTGTGTTTAGTTTTGTATGAAGGCAGTTTTCAAGTGTAGGGTTTGGAGAATGATGAGATGAGATGAAGAATGGACAAAAGCTCAAGCTTGGGGATGCCCATGCACCCCAAAAAATATCCAAGAATTACAAGCGTCAAAGCTTGGGGATGCCCCGAGGCACCCCCTTCTTCATCGGCAAAAATCAGGTCACCTTTCAAGACACTATATTTTTATTGCTTTATGCATTATGCGTTTTTCTTGGAGCATCAGTTGTTTTAGTTTTCAGTTTATTTTAGTTTAGTTTGCTGCAATAAATGGTTATATCACATCATGTTTCTTTTGGAGGAGATGAACTCGCTTTTCATTTGCCAAGAACACTCTAGTTTTCACTCTTATCGTTTAACAAGTGTTCTCTTTTTCTGCTACTACGTTTAGCTTTTGTTTTTCGCCTTGATTTTAGTTCAGATCTTGTATTATCTTTGCATCAAGGTGTAGTTGGACATCTGGTCTATGTTGGTTTTCCTCAAAAGAGTTGTTTATAAAAAGTTCGAATGGTGTTGGAAAAGAGAAAAAGCTTTATGCAAAAAAGTGGTACAAGAAGGAGCTTGTGTAGACTGTGGCCTAGGCTTTTGCATGTCATGCTTGATGTCTTTTTGGTAGTATGCTTAGTGGTTTTTCTGTAGCATGACTTGTCTCAAATAACTGAGATTGCTTAATGAGCCTTTGAAAAATCATGTGTTGTTTTTATTGTTTGGAAGCATTATTTTGGTTTTCTCCTTGATGCTTTATTTGGGTTGACTTGGCGCATGCTCACGCATATTAGACTCTTACAAAGTTGCCAATAGCCTCTATGATCATTTAATTTTTGACTTGATGCCATCTTATGCTTCTTTTAATGTCGCTTTGTCGCTTTGCATGATTATGGCCGTTATTGCTCTCTTAGTTGGTCGCTCCCAGTCTTTTGCTAGCCCTCGCCTTGTACTGAGTATGAGCTCTACTCGTGCATCCAACTCCAAAAAACCAAGTTTGCCAAAGTGTCCACCATACATACCTATTAGCAATTTGCTATTCCAAAGTACATTTGACTTGCTTTTATCTACCCTTCAAATTAAACTCTTACCAGTGTTATGCGAAAATTGGTCAGTAAAGCTCTCACGAACCGGAAGGCACACTTTATTTTTCTTGCTTTTAAAATTTTGACATTGTGGTCTCTTATGTTGAGTTGTTATGCTTGCAAGTTGTAAGTTGGAGACTAGCCCAACCATGCCGTCATGGGGCAAGCTGTCAACATTGCACTTCTTATTTGAGTTGATATCGTGATCTTTTGTTTATGGATGCCCGCGGTGTGAAATGAATTGAGAATCTTGCGGGATCATGGAGTTTGTATATGTGTTAGGGAAACGCCTGGGCTGCCAATCTAAGCCATGCATAATTCATGGTGGAAATTTGCAGCAAACCCATAGTGGACATTCGATGACGCATCTCAAAATAAAAAGCTAAACAAATGGTAAATAAAAGAGATGTCGAGGTGTTCATTGTCTGTTTGTCCTGTCATTTTGATGTGGGCTTGTTCCATGTCATCGGGCACGGAGGTACCCCGTTGGCAGTTCTCGATGATACATATATACTTACAATGACAAGAGCCTTGCTTGGGACTCTAAGTAAAGTAGCATGAGGTTTGGGTACTCGTATTCACGGGACACGAGGTTTTCAACTTATGATTTGTCAAGCATATGTAGTATAATTGTTCTCGCATTAACTTTAGCCATTCAAGATGCTTATGATGGGGGCAATGAGAGCTCAAAGCCGGTAAGTACCATAATTTTTGAAGGTCTATAAAACTTGCAATCACTACTTCCCTCCGCAAAGGGCCTTTCTTTTACTTTTATGTTGAGTCACCACCTTCTATCTTTATGCACCATTAAGAGAGCATAGTTATCATTCTTAGTATAATGTGCATTGTCCCAAAGTTTTTATTGATTGATTCATATTGTTGGTTTCACTTGTTCTCAAATTATTTGTATCTAGTCGCCCTCTTAAACTTGAAGGTGTCCTATGCATTTATGTTTTGCTCTCCATGAAGGACAAGCTAAAAACCATTTGTATGTTTTTCCTTATGATTTGAACACACGTTTGACTTTCATTGTTTCATTTTCATGATCTTTTGTTTGTGTTCATTTTCATGTTATAACATGGTTGCTAAGTTTCTATTATCAAGATTATGTCTTTCATGCCCATGTTTTAAGTTCTTTGATCTCAGCACTCAATGCTTTACCTATATGATCAAGATTGTGATGGTGCATGTCACCTCAAAAATTATTTCTTTTGTTATCACTTACCTACTCGAGGACGAGCATGAGTTAAGCTTGGGGATGCTGATACGTCTCAAACGTATCTATAATTTTTGATGCTCCATGCTTGTTTTTACACCATTTGCCTTCTGTTTCGTTACACTTCATGGCGTTTTTATGCAATTTCTGGAACTAACCTATTGACAAGATGCCACAGTGCCAGTTCCCTGTTTTCTGCTATTTTTGTGTTTCAGAAAAGCTACACAGGAAATATTCTCAGAATTGGACGAAACAAGTTCCAGAACTCCTATTTTTCCAGGACGAAGGACGAGGACCGAAAGAGAGTCGGAGGGGGGCCAGGGGCCAGCCTCACACCAGGGCGGTGCGGCGCAGCTCCTGGCCACGCCCCTATGTGTGAGGAGGTCCTGGCAGCCCCCTGACGATGCCCCTTCGCCTATATAAAGCCTCGGGACGGAAAACCCTAGGGGGGTCGGCAATTTTCCAGAAAGAGTTCCGCAGCACCGCCGCCGCCATCGACAAATTTCGGGGGATAGAAGTCTCTGTTCCGGCACCCTGCCGGGACGGGGAAGTGCCCCCAGAGCCATCTCCATCGGTCTCCATCGCCGTCTCTACCATCTCCATCGACCTCACCACCATCTCCATCAACCTTGCTGTCTCCTATGATGAGGAGGGAGTAGTTCTCCCCCGGGGCTGAGGGCTCTACCGGTAGCTATGTGGTTCACCTCTCTCTCCCATGATGTGATCTTTATGTGATCGTGAGCTTTGTATCTAGTTGAATTGGTAGATGTTATTATTCAGAAATTATGCTACTCCCATGCTTAATTATTATACTCTCCGAAGATACCTCGTATCATGGTGTAAAGGTGACTAGTGTGTGCATCATGTGTATCTTTTTGGTTAATGTCTCTATGAAATGTTGGTGTTTATTGGAACCATCTAGTGCGTTCACGGTGATAGTGTGGGACAATCTAGTTTGGGTACATACGGACTTTGAGGAGTGCTTCATAGCCCTATGCATGATTAGTGTTTGTTTTCCATTGGAGAATTGTTTTGAGTCGCATATGGATGATAGTATCTATTGGTTCAATTATGTTATATTTGTTGGGAGTGTGTCCACTAGTGAAAGTATGATCCCTAGGCCTTGTTTCCAAGCATTGCACACTGTTTACTTACTGTTTTGTTACATGTTTGCTCGCAGCGATATTTATTTCAGCTCACATTTGCTACTTATAATCATCACTACTGCTTGTATTTCACTATCTCTTCGCCGAACTAGTGCACCTATACATCTGACAAGTGTATTGGGTGTGTTGGGGACACAAGAGACTTTCTGTATCATAATTGCAGGGTTGCTTGAGAGGGATAGCTTTGACCTCTTCCTCTCTAAGTTCGATAAACCTTGGGTGATCCACTTAAGGGAAACTTGCTGCTGCTCTACAAACCTTTGCACTTGGAGGCCCAACACTTTCTACAAGAACAAACGTGTGCGTAGACATCATCCCCACTCCGAGCTTCCCCCTTCGATTCCTTGCACCAGAAAGACCTACGAGATAAGGTGCTACTCCTGGACCATTTCATGGCCTCCTAGGTGACCCCAATCGGCGGCTCGGGATGAACTCCGGTGACAGACTTGGTTACAGAGGGAAGAATAGAGAGCAATTGAGAGGGTTTGGGAGAGCACGGAGAGGGAAAAACGTAGCATGGTGGTTCTTCAGGTGTTTTTATAGGTAGTGGCGAGGTCTAGGTCATCTCCCCACCGCCGGCGACGACCTAGATGTAGCAGAGGCAGAGGAGTGTGTATCGGGCGAGAATCACTTTGGATTGACTTCCAGTGGGCTTTGAGTGGATGAGAACTAGCAGCTGGAGGTCAACGACGCTCGGGGGGTGGTCGTCGAAGGCGGCCGAGATGTGTCCCTCGCTGTCAGCGTGTCGTGCAGGCCAGAGGAGAGAAGAGGAAGAAGAAGACCTCCCCTTCTGACCGATGGGTTCCTCCTATCGGCGTTTTACCAAAACGGTAAGTCAGGTCGGGCTCCGGTTGGGCTGGACGATGGGCCGAGCTGATGGGCTGGTTCGGTGGGCTGCGCCAGGTAAGCTTTTCTTTAAATTTTTTCTGTTTAATTCTTTTTCTTTTCTGTTTTGCTATTTTGAATTCTCTAACTAATATTTGAATGTGTTTTTGAAGGTTTTGGATTTGGAATTTTTTCTAAAATTCTCCAAGTATTCTATACAGATTAATATGGTGTATTAGATGATATTTAAGTGCATTAGCACAAAGCTATAATGTATATATTATTTGGATTTAGATAAGGATTTTAATAGGAATGAATTCAAATACTTTTACCAGAGGGTTCAAAACATTAATCAAGTCTAGTACAATTATTGATGATATGTAGAAGCATTTACTTGCAGTTATATGGTAGGATAATACTAGTAGTAATGTTGGATTTCATATAGAGGTGTATACCCTATATACATGATTTTATGTTAACCATATACTTCATGTTGGCTTGGAAATGTCATTAGGACTAACCCAAATTCATTAGTGGTTTCCTTGGCTATTTACTTGGGTATATTAATGATGAGTCATATCTCTCTCTGATAAACACTAGAGATTTAAGATATGGATGCACATATTTGTTTATGATTGACTATTAAGTACAGTATTAGATTAAAATTAGAGAAATTGTTTCTTAGGCATAACCCTTGGATTGGGAGTAAGAACATTAAAATAGGTATTACTTATGATCTCTGAAATGATGTACAAGTAAAATAGGATTTTATAGAATAAGGGTCCAAATGAGTAGATGATGGTATGCTAAGATTGTATTACTCCTATTAGAAGATAGTGATCACACCAAGATATGGTTAGTGTGATATAGGCTCTACCTAAATATGAATTTAGAGTCCAGGCTTGAGTTACCTCCTCCCATATCTAGTTTCTTTGCCTAAGTAAAACATGACTTGTACCAAGGGTCTATATTGGATATTCATAAGTATGCTCCCCCCTAAACAAGGACATGTTTTCTTAACTCCTCTACCCTCTCCTGCTGATGGATGATATCTGCTTATCAACCTATGTTCCATAAATAGTAGACTCACCCTCCTTAATAAGTATAATCATACACTTGACATGATCATCTATTTCCTTTATCTACTTCTCCTCCTAAATCCATGATTTGAGCTTGACACTAAAGCTCTTACATAATATTATTAGAGATAACATTCATATCTCTATATACTCCCCATGATCACATTGTCTAGAGGTTTTCTCATCTTAACTTCCTTCATACTCCTCCTCAAGGTTTATGATCAAGACCATCATCAATACTTGCCCTTGAGATCTAGTTAATCCAATCCAATGCATTACCCTAGATGTTGACTTCTAGGGATAGGATACCATACTTACTTGTAATCCAATTCCACTTTGTGGTTAATCCTTGTCTTACCTCCTACTTCTCTAAGTAGCAATACTTGGTTGGATCTACCTTCAGAGATTAAGAATATAATCTCCACCATTGTGGTATTCCCATATAGGGTCTATCTCCCACCATATAAATATTACTTCTCTTGCATCAACCTTCTATGTACCTGATGTCTACGTACGCGTTTGTTCTTGTAGACAGTGTTGGGCCTCCAAGTGCAGAGGTTTGTAGAACAACAGCAAGTTTCCCTTAAGTGGATCACCCAAGGTTTATCAAACTCAGGGAGGAAGAGGTCAAAGCTATCCCTCTCAAGCAACCCTGCAATTATGATACAGAAAGTCTCTTGTTTCCCCAACACACCAAATACACTTGTTAGATGTATAGGTGCACTAGTTCGGCGAAGAGATAGTGAAATACAAGTAGTAGTGATGATTATGAGTATTAAATGTAATATGGAATAAGTATCGCTGCAAGCAAACATGTAACAAAACAATAAGTAAACAGTGTGCAATGCTTGGAAACAAGGCCTAGGGATCATACTTTCACTAGTGGACACACTCCCAACAAATATAACATAATTGAACAAACAAATAACTTCTCTTCACTATGGTACTCTGAATTACTCTCCTATTGAATAACACTAATCATTGTGTAGGGCTACGTAGAACTCCTCAAAGTTCATCAAGTACTTGACAAACACCACTCATAGAGATATCCAAATCAAATCACAACTCAAGATAGATATTATTGCAACTTAGACCAAGTACTAACACGGTGCACACACTGTCAACATTACACCATGAAAGGAGGAATATATCACTTCAATACTATCATAGTGATAATTATTCTCATAATCCATAAAAGATCACAATCGTAGCCTAGACCAAGTACCACCACGATGCACACACTGTCACCGTTACACCATGGCAGGAGGAATAGATTACTTTAATAACACCACCAGAGTACACATAACGATGAAGAGTAGCATCTACTTATTCAACATGATACAAAGCTCACGATCACATAAAGATCACATCATGGGAGAGAGAGGTGAACCACATAGCTAACGGTAGAGCCCTCAGCCCCGGGGATGAACTACTCCCTCCTCATCATAGGAGACAACAAGGTTGATGGAGATGGCGGTGAGGTCGATGGAGACGACGGATTGATTCGCCACAAGTGGATTATTAGTCACAGATGCAGTTGGATGGCGGTCTATATATTTTGTTGTAATGCCCAGAGTAAATCTCATAGTGATCTTCTTGACATATCACGTTATCTTTATTCTATCAATTGCCCAACTATAATTTGTTTACCCAGCATGTGCTATTTATTCTATGGAGAGACACCACTAGTGAACTGTGGACCCCGGTCCTATTTACATCATATTGCTATTACCTGTTTACTTTACTCGCACTGTTTACTTTACTCGCACTGTCTACTTTACTCGCATACTATATTGTTTTCCACTCGATACGCTCATAACCTTTGTTTCAAGCAAACTGGTGAGATTGACAACCTCATCGCAAGTTGGGAACAAAGTACTTGGTTGTGTGTGTGCAGGTTCCGCATCACCTTTAGTCGCTTGTCTCTCCTCTCCTGATCGATAAACCTTGGTATCTTAACTGAGGGAAAACTAGCTGCTATACTCATCATACCTTCCTCTTGGGGTTCCCAACGGGCTGGTTATCCACCACGCACAAGGACCGTCTGCTCCCACATCAACTACACGCCAGCAACCTCTTTTCTGGCGCCATCAACCAGTAGCAGCTGCCTCCTGGGAACTTGCGCTGCTTCGGGTCTTGTTCCCACGCGGCGGCCGGCGCAGCGTGCCAGTGGCCAGTCTCATCACTTTGACCCTTCGGCCAGCGCAATGATTCTGGTAGACATCATGTAACGAAATGGGGCAGGCGTCAGGGACGCGTCCCATCGAAACGCCACGCGTACGATTTAATTGCATTAAACCGGCTCGGCTTTTCGTGTCTTGCCTGCCCTTAAATCTCGGAGCTCTTGAGGGTTTTCTTCACTCCCGAGCGCCTCCATTCCTTTGCCCCACCAAACCATCGCCTTTGCTACTCCCGCTTCAATTTGATGTCATCGCTCGGGGCAACCAGCGGAACCGGGGCCGGAGCCGGCGATGGGCCGGGCGGGCACGAGCGTGGTCGCCCGCTCGGAGGCCAGGACGGAGCCGGAGGCCTGGCAGCGACGCCGGCGGTGCCCCGGAAGCGCGGTCGCCCGCTGGGCAGCCGCAACAAGAAAACCCTGGCCGCGCTCGCGGCCGCGGCCGCCATCGAGCCTTTCAGGGCCGGCCGTTCCTCCGCCATCGTTGCGGCCCCTGGTGGGACCGTGGCTGCGGCCATCGGCTGCGCCGTAGTTCCCGCGGCCGCGACCTCCGTTGCCGGTCTCACTGGGATGCCCCTAGAGGCGGCGGCCACCCTTGTCAGTGCCGCGATGGCATTCGGGGCCGCCCCTCTGGGCCTCGCCAGCCTGAGCGTCGGCGGCTCCTCCAGCGCGGCCGCGAAGAAGGTACGAGTGCCGCCGCCGCGCCCGCCGACCAAACAGCGGCTCTCCTATGTCCCAAAGCACGGGTTCGCCACCGCCATGGTGCCCCTGCTGGCCGGGAGTAGGGAGCGCCTTCCGCTCCCAGCCAGCTTCATTGGCACGATGGGGAAGAATCCCCCAACGAGCTTCATGATCGAGGATGGCAGTGGCGGACAGCCGCTGTACGATGTCAAGGTTCTCCACGATGAGGAGGGGAAGAGCTACCTCACCGGGGGGTGGGAGCAGTTCTTCACCGACTATGGCCTGGAGCGGGGATGGTCTCTCATCTTGACCCACCGCGCCAGGTCACCCATCCTCTGCGTCCGCGTCATCGACGGCTTCGGCTACGCCCGCGCCTACTTCCCCTGGCCGTGATCGGCGAGCGCCCTTGAAGCCCCTTCCTTGACGGCAACATCGTCAACAGGAATCTAGGGGCTAGAAGGGGAAGTCCTTTTGCTGTTTTGGCCCTTAGCGTGGCCTACATTATGTAACCGCCAGCCATATGACTAAGAACTCTTTAAATTTTCTGTGAATCTTTGCTTGTTCTTCTTTACTGTGTGCTTTGCCATCACGCAAATGTCTTCTGCTTGGTATCATTGCATCGAGACGATTCTCCGGTTAGGATCTTTCCTTGGATGGAACTGTTGACGCGCGAATCCATAGATAGGGACCGCGATGGTCGCTGACTCGCGCAGGCGCCTCGGGCGAGGTCTTCCAGCCTTAGCGCAGGAGGAGCGGTGCTTCTGCTGGCCGGCTCTGGGAAGGGCAGACTAGCTCCGGCTCCAGCGTGGATGGAAAGGTGTTTCTGCTAGCCGGCTCCGGGAAGGATGGACTAGCTCTGGCTCCAGCGCGGACGGAACAGAAACTAAATCTTGTACCGCCTCGAGCGAGGGTCAGAGCCAGCATGTTTCCTTTCCTGGGCCTTTGCACGTTCCTTGCTGCAGTTGGAGTAAATCCTTGGTTTCTGGCTCTAGCCACTGCTTTGCGAGTGTTAGGTTTCGATTTCGTTGCTCGTTTGCTGATCGTGTCGCAGCGCCAACTGATAGGACAGCCGGCGAGGTACTGGAGCCGGCCTGCTTCTGAGGGCCAATTTCCTTTCCCCCTAGCCCCCGAGTTTTGGGGTAGCTGGACTAACAGCTAGCTCGAAACTAACTTTTCGCGAACGATGCCAATGCCAAGCGAGGCAGCTCTAGCTTCGAACCTCTTGGACGTGGCTTCTCAGCCCAAGCATCGAGAGACTGTGACTATCAACTATTTGCTAGCTTTGCCTTTGTCTGGTTCCCTCAACTTTTCCTTAATCTTCCCACCCTTCGGCCCTTCTACCCCCAACCGGTAGCCTGGTGCCGGTTGGTCTCCCTTGGGCCAGCAGCCGAATGCTGGCCTAGGGTGGGAGCATGCCGCGGAGAGAGAAGTAGTACTTCAGTCTATCGGGCCCTCGACTTGTGCTAGACAACGCTTAGTTAACAGACACTACCCTTAACGCCTGGTTGAGCAATTTTTCTATCATTTGCGGTTCTGCTCTGCGGCTTTCCTTCGTATGTGGCCTATCGGCTCCTATCCGTCCGGCTATGCGGAGCCAGAAGGTGGAGGTTGGGCTCGAGACCTTCCTCATACGTAGTACTCATCCGGCTGGCGAGGGATCGATCATTTTTTGGGGCTGCCGGCTGTGGCTCGGTGCCTGGAGCCGGCTGCCGGTCAAGTGAATAACGCAGGAAGCAAAACATACATGAAGTGTTTTCCTCGGAGCCGGCCGTAACTATCCGCTCCATTTTCCTTTATTCATTGACATGTTTTTTGGGGTACAAGCTTTTGCCTTAGCAGAAGAAAGGTCTTAGGAGACTGACATTCCAGGGACGCTCGGTCTCCTTGTCAGAGTTATCTGCCTTGTTCCTTCTGGGCTCTTGTGCGTCGATGAGGTAATATGCCCCATTGCCTAGCACCCGGCTGACAATGAACGGTCCCTCCCAGGGAGGAGACAACTTGTGCATCCGCTTAGTGCGTTGGACCAGCCGGAGTACGAGATCTCCCTCGCGAAATGTGAGTGGGCAAATTTTCCGGCTGTGGTATCATCACAGCTGCTGCTGGTAGAGTGCTGATCTGGCCAGAGCCTGTTCTCGTGCCTCCTCGAGGAGGTCAACGCCATCTTCACGAGCTTCTTTTGCTTGCTTCTCCGTGTACTGAACAATTCTGGGCGCGTCGAACTCAATGTCCGCGGGCAACACCGCTTCTGCTCCATAGACTAGGAAAAAAGGTGTGAAGCCGACAGAGCGATTTGGAGTGCTGCGCAGGCTCTAGAGCACTGAGGGTAGCTCCTCGACCCAACAGCCGGCTGAGTGTTCGAGAGGCTCGACCAGTCTTGGTTTGATGCTGGCCAGGATCAGCCCATTTGCCTTCTCCACTTGCCCATTTGTCTGAGGGTGCGCCACTGACGCTAAGTCCAGCCGGATGCCCTTCTGACCACAGTAATCAGCAAAGACTCCCTTCGCAAAGTTCGTCCCGTTGTCGGTGATGATGCTGTGGGGAACTCCATATCTTGTGATGATCTCGTTGAAGAATTTGATTGTGGACGAGCCATCGAGTTTCTTAATTGGCTTGGCTTCGATCCACTTGGTGAACTTGTCCACAGCAACCAACAGATGCGTCAAGCCCCCGGGTGCAGTCTTGAATGGCCCTACCATGTCCAGGCCCCAGACAGCGAATGGCCAGGTGAGTGGGATGGTCTTGAGGGCTGCCGCTGGAGTGTTTCTGTGCTTGGAGAAGCACTGGCAGCCGTTGCACTGTTTCACCAGCTGCTCTGCATTCTTCTTGGCCGTTGGCCAGTAGAAGCCATGGCGGAAGGCTTTGGCCACCAAAGCTCTGGAAGATGCATGATGCCCGCACTCCCCTTGATGTATCTCTCTTAGTGGCTCTATCCCTTCTTCCGGCTCGATGCACTTCTGGAAGATGCCTGACATGATGCGCTTGTACAACTCGCTGTTGATGATGGCGTACGCCCCAGCTCGACGTTGAATTCGTTTGGCTTCCGCTTCGTCTTGCGGCAAGTCCCCAGTGATGAGGTAGTTGGAGAATGGCTCCGCCCAGGAAGGTATCTCCCGTATGTGGAAGACACTGGCGACCAGAGGATCAGCAGCCCCCGGGTTCGTCGTTGTGCCGGCTTCATCTGATTGTCCGGCTGGGGGAGCGGGCGTGGAGCCAGCAGTCCCCTTGTCCTTCGTCGGGCCGGCCGTGCTGGGCTGGCCGGCTGCCTCCTTCAGCCCCGAGATGGCAGCCCCCAGGTCCGGTGGCGGTACCCGAGCCGGGGCTGGGTCTCCAGGCATGTAGATGGATATGGACTCCGGCGAAGGTTTGATAGACGGCTTGTGGATGATCTCCAGGGACACCCCAGCTGGGATATCCTGCTTGGTGGAGCCGATCTTGGACAGCCGGTCTGCTTCCTCATTGTTTGCTCTGGGGACATGGTGGAACTCGCAGCCCTCGAAGAATCCACTGAGCTACTGCACGTAGAAGCGACAGGAGGCCATGTTGGCATCCCTGGCATCCCAATCCCCTGAGACCTGGTGCGTCACCAGGTCGGAGTCTCTGAAACAGAGGATCCTCCTGATGCCGATCTGCTTGGCCATCTTGAACCCATGTACCAGGGCTTCATACTCAGCGACGTTGTTCGACGCACGAAAGTGCATCTGTAGCACGTACTGCAGCTTGTCTCCCTTGGGAGAAGTGAGGACGACGCCGGCTCCCAAGCCCCCGAGCAGCTTTGAGCCATCGAAGTGCATGCGCCAGTTGGTGGAGTCTGGAGCCGGCGGCAGGTACTGCTGCTCTCCCCAGTCAGCGAAGAAATCCGCTATGATCTGCGACTTAATCATCGTCCTGGGCTTATACTGAATGGTATGAGCTGCGAGCTCAATCGCCCACTTGGCCACTCTTCTCGACGCGTCCTTACACCCGATGATCTCCGAGAGCGGAGTGGTGCTCACCACCATGATTGGGTGCTCTTCAAAGTTGTGCTTCAGCTTCTTGGCCGCCATGTACACGCCATACGTGACCTTCTGGTAGTGCGGGTAGTTCTGTTTGGAGAGAGTGAGCACCTCACTCAGGTAATACACCGGGCGCTAAACCGGTAGCTCTTTGCCTTCCTCGGTGCGCTCCACCACGATCATGACACTGATGACTCGCGGAGTAGCCGTGATCCCTACACTTGTGAACGGTTGATGGCGCCAGAAAATTAGCTGATGCCAAGTTGACGTGGGAACAGATGTCCTTGTGCGTGGTGATTGACCAGCCCGTTGGGAACCCCAAGAGGAAGGTATGATGAGTGTAGCGGCTAGTTTTCCCTCAGTTAAGAAACCAAGGTTTAATGTCGATCTTGAAGAAGAGAGACGGTGACGACTGAAGGTGATGCTTGCTAGCTTGTGACAGCAGCGGACAATTTATATGTGGCGCCTCGTCCAAGCTTTGCTTGCTAGCTGCAACGTGGAACCTGCACACACACAAACAAATACTTTGTTCCCAACTTGCGATGAGGTTGTCAATCTCACCGGTTTGCTTGAAACAAAGGTTATGAGTGTATCGAGTGGAAAACAGTAGTAATATGCTAGTAAAGTAAACAGTTGATTGCAATATGATTAAAATAGGACTGGGGTCCACAGTTCACTAGTGGTGTCTCTCCATAGATAAAATAACATGCTGGGTAAACAAATTACAGTTGGGCAATTGATAGAATAGAGCTAACGTGATATGTCAAGAAGATCACTATGAGATTTACTCTGGGCATTACAACAAAATACATAGACCGCCATCCAGCTGCATCTATGACTAATAATCCACCCCCGGGGATATCATCCGAACACCCTAGAAGTATTAAGTTGCGAACAACAGATAATTGCATTAAGCAAAGTGTGTAATGTAAACAAAGCATATGCCCTTGAGCATATGAATGTTGTTTTCTCCCTAGTAGCAACAGCACATCTACCACCTTAGAGGTTTCTGTCACTCCCCCAGGTGAAATAGAGGCATGAACCCACTATCGAGCATAAATACCCCCTCTTGGAGTCACTAGCAACTACTCGGCCAAGATAGCTACTAACAACGGAGAGCATGCAAGATCATAAACAACATAGAGATAACAAAAGATATAATTCAGTACAGCAACTTAATCATAAACACCAATATTCATCGGATCCCAACAAACCAACATCATAGTATTACATAACAGTGATCTCAATCATGTATGGCAGCTCATGAGATCTAAACATGAAGCACATGCTGGAGAAGACAACCATCTAGCTACTGCTATGGACCCATAGTCCAAGGTAGACTACTCACTCATCGCTCCGGAGGCAATCATGGCGATGAAGGAGACCTCCGGTGGCGATTCCCCTCTCCGGCAGGGTACCGGGAAGAGCTTCTGGACCCTCCCGATCTTCGGGTCGACGGCGGCGGCGGATCGCGATGTATTCTAGAAAACTGATCGGGCCCTTAGGTTTTTCTCGTCAGGGGGTATATGTAGGCGAAAGGGGGCTGTCAGAGGGTGGACCACGTGGCCTCACAAGGGGGTGGCGCGGCCAGGGGCTGGGCCGCGCCGCCCCTGTGTGTGGGGGCCTCGTGGCCCCCCTCTGTCCGGTCTTCGGATGTTTGGGAGCTCCCCGGTGAAATATGACTTCAGGAACTTGTTTCGTCCAATTCCGAGAATATTTCCTGTGTATCATTTCTGAAACACAAAAACAGCAGAAAATAGGAAACTGGCACTGTGGCACTTCATTAATAGGTTAGTTCCGGAAAGTGTATAAAAATGCCACTAAGTGTAACGAAACAGTAGGCAAATGGTGTAAAACGAAGCATGGAGCATCAAAAATTATAGATACGTTTGAGACGTATCAAGCATCCCCAAGCTTAACTCCTGCTCATCCTCGAGTAGGTAAGTGATAACAAAAGAATAATTTTTGAGGTGACATGCACCTACACAATCTTGATCATATATGTAAGCATTGGTGAGCTGGGATCAATAGAACTTAAAATATGGCATGAAGATATAATCATGACAATAAGAACTTAGCAACCATGTTGTAAACATGCAAATGAACACAAACAAAAGATCATGATAATGAAACAATGAAAGTCAAACGTGTGTTCAAATCATAAGGAAAAACATACAAGTGGTTTTCAGCTTGTCCTTCAAAGAGAGCAAAACATAAATGCATAGGACACCTCAAAGTTTAAGAGGGTGACTAGATACAAATAATTTAAGAACAAGTGAAACCAACAATATGAGTCAATCAATGAACCTTGGGACAATGCATATCACACTAAGAATGACAACTATGCTCTCTTAATGGTGCATAAAGAAAGAAGGTGGTGACTCAACATAAAAGTAGAAGAAAGGCCCTTCGAGAGGGAAACAGTGATTGCAAGTTTTATAACCTTCAAAAATTATGGTACTTACTGGCTTTGAGCTCTCATTGCCCCCATCATAAGCATCTTGAATGGTTAAAGTTAATGCGAGAACAATTATGATGCATATGCTTGACAAATCATAAGTTGAAAACCTCGTGTCCCGTGAATACGAGTACCCAAACTATGCTACTTTACTTAGAGTCCCAAGCAAGGCCCTTGTCATTGTAAGTATATGCATATCATTGAGAACCGCCAATGGGGTACCTCCGTGCCCGATGACATGGAACAAGCCCACACCAAAATGACAGGACAAGCAGACAATGAACACCTCGACATCTCTTTTATTTGCTATATTGTTTAGCTTTTTATTGTGAGATGCGTCGTCGAATGTTCACCATGGGTATGCTGCAAATTTCCACCATGAATTATGCATGGCTTAGATTGGCGGCCCGGCGTTTCCCTAACACATATACAAACTCCATGATCCCTACAAGATTCCCAATTCATTTCCCATAGCGGGCATCCATAAACAAAAGATCACAATATCAACTCAAATAGAAGTGCAATGTTGAAAGCTTGCCCCATGACAGCATGGCTGGGCTAGAATCCAACTTACAACTTGCAAGCATAACAACTCAGCATAAAAGACCACAATGTCAAAATTTTAAGAACAGGAAAAGGTAAAGTGTGCCTTCCGGTTCGTGAGAGCTTTACTGACCGAATTTCGCATAACACTGGTAAGAGTTTAATTTGAAGAGAATATAAAAGCAAGTCAAATTTACTTGGAATAGCAAATTGCTAGTAGGTATGTATGGTGGACACTTCGGAAAACTTTGGCTTTTAGGAGTTGGATGCACGAGTAGAGCTCATACTCAGTACAAGGTGAGGGCTAGCAAAAGACTGGGAGCGACCAACTAAGAGAGCAATAATGGCCATAATCATGCAAAGCGACAAAGCGACATTAAAAGAAGCATACGATGGCATCAAAAGTCAAAAACTAAATGATCATGAAGGCTATTGGCGACTTTGTAAGAGTCTAACATGTGTGAGCATGCGCCAAGTCAACCCAAATAAAGCATCAAGGAGAAAACCAAAATAATGCTTCCATACAATAAAAACAACGCATGATTTTTTTTCAAAGGATCATTAAGCAATCTCAGTTATTTGAGACAAGTCATGCTACAGCAAAACCACTAAGCATACTATCAAAAAGACATCTAGCATGACATGAAAAAGCCTAAGCCGCAGTCTACACAAGCTCCTTCTTGTACCACTATTTTGCACAAAGCTTTTTCTCTTTTCCAACACCATTTGAAATTTTTAAAGATACCTCTTTTGATGAAAACCAATAAAGTTCAGAGGCAAAAATACACCTTGATGAAAAGATATGAAAAGATCTGAACGCAAATCAAGGCGAAAACGAAAACCAAAAGCAGTAGCAGAAAAAGTAGAACGCTCGATTTTAAATAAGAGTGAAAACTAGAGCGTTCTTTGCAAATGAAAACGAGTACATCTCCTCCAAAGGGAATTTGTTGGGGTCCAACCATTTATTGCAGCAAACAAACTAAACAAACCAACTAAGAAAACTAAAACAACTGACGCTCCAAGAAAAACACATAGTGCATGAAGCAATAAAAATATAGTGTTTTGAAAGGTGACATGATTTTTGCCGATGAAGAAGGGGTGCCTCGGGGGCATCCCCAAGCTTTGACGCTTGTACTTCTTGGATATTTCTTGGGGTGCTGGGCATCCCCAAGCTTGAGCTTTTGTCCATTCTTCAACTCATCTCATCATTCTCCAATCCCTACACTTGAAAACTTCCTTCATACAAAACTAAACACAATTCTATTAGCAACATTAGTGTAAGCATAAAATATATTCAACCTCTTTTAGCTTCAGGTTTCAACCCAAAACCACCACATATAAAGTATATACTACTGTAGCAACTTCCACAAGAGTTCCATGATCAAAAAGAACTCAAAAGAAAGCGATAAAGTGGCAAAAACGAATATTGGCAGAAATCTGTCAAAACTGAACAGCTGACAAAGGACGAATTTTTGAGGGATTTTCTGTTGCTCAAATCAAAAAGTGTTCAACTAAGAAAAGTTTGGATATAACCTGGGGCATATGCACAAGAAATCGCAGGTCCAAAAGATAAACAGAGAATTTTCACGAATTTTTACGGTGCAGCACCGAAAACAGTTTCAGGACAGCAGTAACCCCAAATCTTTACCTCACTCAAATTAGAGGCTTCTCTTGGCACAAAAACGAAATAAACAAGATAAGGAGCGGTCATTACAGTAGTAATGACTTCCAAGACTCAAATAAAAGAAAAAGTACTGTAAATAAAACATTGGGTTATCTCCCAAGAGTGCTTTTCTTTAACGCCTTTGAGCTAGGCGCAGAAAATTGCGAATCAAGTAATATCAAGAGATGAAGCATCAAGCTCATAATTTGCTCTAAGAATAGATTCAAAAAGTAATTTCTTTCTTTTCCTAGGGAATTGTTCCATACCTTTCTTTAGTGGGAATTGATACTTGATAGTGCCTTCCCTCATATCAATAATAGCACCTACAGTTCGAAGAAAAGGTCTTCCCAAAATAATAGGACATGAAGCATGGCATTCAACGTCCATAACAAGAAAATCAACGGGAACAAGGTTATTGTTAACCACAATAAGAACATCATTAATCCTTCCCAAAGGTTTCTTCTTAGCAACATCAGCAATAGGAACATCAAAATAACACTTTTCAAGCGGTGGCAAATCAAGCATGTCATAAATCTTTCTAGGCATGATAGAAATACTAGCACCTAGATCACATAAAGCATGGCAATCATAACCATTAACATGCATATCAATGATGGGTTCCCAACCATCTTCTAACTTCTTGGGAACAGAGGCTTTTTGCTTCAACTTTTCATCCCTAATCTTTATAAGAGCATTGGTAATATGCTTAGTAAAAGCAATATTTAAAGAACTAGCATTGGGAGTCAAAGCAAGCTTTTGCAAGAAAAAAATTACTTCAGATATATTGCAGCCATCAACATCAAAATCATTAAAAGAGATAGAGCTATCATCTCCCACACTCCGAAAAATTTCAGCACTCTTTTGAGAAAAAGTTTTGGCAGTTTTAGGCTTTTTAACACAAGGAGTGGGAGTTTTCTCTACACCAATCAAAGTAAGAGGATTACTATCAGTAGGAGCAACATCATTAGAGGTAGTAATGGTACATACCTTCATCTCTCTAGCCATCTCATCCTCTCTTTCCCACCTGGCATGCAATTCCGCTAACAATCTAATATTTTCATCAATTCCAACTTGGGTAGCATTAGCGCAGCAACAATATTGCTCACATTAACATCATTAGGAAA
This sequence comes from Dactylis glomerata, assembly GCA_007115705.1. Classification (NCBI taxonomy): domain Eukaryota; kingdom Viridiplantae; phylum Streptophyta; class Magnoliopsida; order Poales; family Poaceae; genus Dactylis; species Dactylis glomerata. The sequence goes on along the minus strand of QXEO01000879.1, from coordinate 118,266 downwards.
CACTTTTAATTTCAGAAGTTCAACATCATGAGCAAGGCTATCAACTTTAGAATCAAGAATATCAATTTTACCTAACTTTTCCTCAACAGATTTGTTAAAAGCAGTTTGCTTACCGATGAAGTCCTTGAGCATTACCTCAAGCTCGGAGGGCGCGGCCCTAGTATTGTTGTAGGAGTTACCATAAGAGTTACCGTAACCATTACTAGAAGGATATGGCCTATAATTGTTACTAGCAAAATTGTTCCTATAAGCATTGTTGTTAAAATTGTTGTTTCTAATGAAATTCACATCAACATGCTCTTCTTGAGCAACCAGAGAGGCCAAAGGAACATTATTAGGATCAACATGAGTCCTATCATTAGCAAGCATAGCCATAATGGTATCAATCTTATCATTCAAGGAAGAGGTTTCCTCAACAGAATTTACCTTCTTACCTTGTGGAGCTCTCTCGGTGTGCCATTCGGAATAATTTACCATCATGTTGTCGAGTAGCTTCGACGCGGCGCCCAATGTAAGGGACATAAAAGTGCCTCCAGCAGCTGAATCAAGTAGGTTCCTTGAAGAAAAATTCAGTCCTGCATAAAAAGTTTGGATAATCATCCAAGTAGTCAGTCCATGAGTGGGGCAATTCTTTATCATAGATTTCATTCTTTCCCAAGCTTGAGCAACATGTTCATTATCAAACTGAGTAAACTTCATAATATTGCTACGCAACGATATAATCTTAGCAGGAGGATAGTATCTACCAATAAAAGCATCCTTACACTTAGCCCATGAATCAATACTATTCTTAGTCAAAGACAGCAACCAATCTTTAGCCTTTCCTCTCAAAGAAAAAGGAAACAACTTGAGCTTAATAATATCACTATCAACATCTTTATATTTCTGCATCTCACATAGCTCAACAAAATTGTTGAGATGAGCTGCAGCATCTTCAGTACTAGCACCAGAAAATTGCTCTTTCATAACAAGGTTTAATAAAGCAGGCTTAATCTCATAAAAAGTGGTAGCAGGAACAGGTGGTGCAATAGGAGTGCAGATAAAATCACTATTGTTTGTGCTAGCAAAGTCACACAACTTGGTGTTTTCAGGATTGGCCATTTCAGCAAAACTAAAGTAAACAAGTAAAAACAGCTACCAAGGATTCTAATTTTTTTGGGTTTTTGATATAAAAGCAATGCAGGTAAAATAAAATAAAGTAAAGCAAAACAAATAACAAAGCAAAGAATGTGTGTGCGAAGAACTCCCCTCGCAGAAGTCTTCTCTCTTCCCCGGCAACGGCGCCAGAAAATTAGCTGATCCCTACACTTGTGAACGGTTGATGGCGCCAGAAAATTAGCTGATGCCAAGTTGACGTGGGAACAGATGTCCTTGTGCGTGGTGATTGACCAGCCCGTTGGGAACCCCAAGAGGAAGGTATGATAAGTGTAGCGGCTAGTTTTCCCTCAGTTAAGAAACCAAGGTTTAATGTCGATCTTGAAGAAGAGAGACGGTGACGACTGAAGGTGATGCTTGCTAGCTTGCGACAGCAGCGGACAATTTATATGTGGCGCCTCGTCCAAGCTTTGCTTGCTAGCTGCAACGTGGAACCTGCACACACACAAACAAATACTTTGTTCCCAACTTGCGATGAGGTTGTCAATCTCACCGGTTTGCTTGAAACAAAGGTTATGAGTGTATCGAGTGGAAAACAGTAGTAATATGCTAGTAAAGTAAACAGTTGATTGCAATATGATTAAAATAGGACCGGGGTCCACAGTTCACTAGTGGTGTCTCTCCATAGATAAAATAACATGCTGGGTAAATAAATTACAGTTGGGCAATTGATAGAATAGAGCTAACGTGATATGTCAAGAAGATCACTATGAGATTTACTCTGGGCATTACAACAAAATACATAGACCGCCATCCAGCTGCATCTATGACTAATAATCCACCCTCGGGGATATCATCCGAACACCCTAGAAGTATTAAGTTGCGAACAACGGATAATTGCATTAAGCAAAGTGTGTAATGTAAACAAAGCATATGCCCTTGAGCATATGAATGTTGTTTTCTCCCTAGTAGCAACAGCACATCTACCACCTTAGAGGTTTCTGTCACTCCCCCAGGTGAAATAGAGGCATGAACCCACTATCGAGCATAAATACCCCCTCTTGGAGTCACTAGCAACTACTCGGCCAAGATAGCTACTAACAACGGAGAGCATGCAAGATCATAAACAACATAGAGATAACAAAAGTTATAATTCAGTACAGCAACTTAATCATAAACACCAATATTCATCGGATCCCAACAAACCAACATCATAGTATTACATAACAGTGATCTCAATCATGTATGGCAGCTCATGAGATCTAAACATGAAGCACATGGTGGAGAAGACAACCATCTAGCTACTGCTATGGACCCATAGTCCAAGGTAGACTACTCACTCATCGCTCCGGAGGCAATCATGGCGATGAAGGAGACCTCCGCTGGCGATTCCCCTCTCCGGCAGGGTGCCGGGAAGAGCTTCTGGACCCTCCCGATCTTCGGGTCGACGGCGGCGGCGGATCGCGATGTATTCTGGAAAACTGATCGGGCCCTTAGGTTTTTCTCGTCAGGGGGTATATGTAGGCGAAAGGGGGCTGTCAGAGGGTGGACCACGTGGCCTCACAAGGGGGTGGCGCGGCCAGGGGCTGGGCCGCGCCGCCCCTGTGTGTGGGGGCCTCGTGGCCCCCCTCCGTTAGGTCTTCGGATGTTTGGGAGCTCCCCGGTGAAATATGACTTCAGGAACTTGTTTCGTCCAATTCCGAGAATATTTCCTGTGTATCACTTCTGAAACACAAAAACAGCAGAAAACAGGAAACTGGCACTGTGGCACTTCGTTAATAGGTTAGTTCCGGAAAGTGTATAAAAATGCCACTAAGTGTAACGAAACAGTAGGCAAATGGTGTAAAACGAAGCATGGAGCATCAAAAATTATTGATACGTTTGAGACGTATCAAGCCGCAATGTTGAACAGGATTGGCTCTCGCGGAGCCGGCGCTGCCAAGATTGGCGCGGTAGACAAGGCTCGCTTGAGGTCGTTGAAGGCGTCATCAGCACGCTGGGACCAAACAAAGTGGTCTGTCTTCTTCATCAGCTGGTACAGCGGCATGGCCTTCTCCCCGAGCCGGCTGACGAACCGGCTAAGCGAGGCCAAGCAACCAGTAAACTTCTGCACATCTCTCAGCTGGGTGGGCTTCTCTAGGGCCTCGATGGCTTTTATCTTCGAGGGGTTAGCCTCGATCCGTCACTGGGAAATGATATAACCTAGGAGCTGCCCAGCCGGCACACCAAAGGTGCACTTCTCAGGGTTGAGCTTCATGTGATAGCGCCGCAGGTTGGCGAAGGTCTCCTGGAGGTCGTCCAGGAGCGTGCCGCTCTGCTTGGTCTTCACCACCACATCGTCCATATAAGCGTGCACGTTCCTCCCAATCTGCCCCTGTAGACATCGCTGCATGGTTCGCTGGTAAGTGGCTCCAGCGTTCTTCGGGCCGAACGGCATGGTAACGTAGCAATAGGCTCCATATGGGGTGATGAAGGAGGTCTTGATCTGATCCGGCTGGAAGAGCGGGATCTGGTGGTAGCCTGAGTAGGCATCCAGGAAGGACAACAGGTCACAGCCGGCTGTGGAGTCGATCACCTGGTCAATCCGTGGCAGTGCAAAAGGATCCTTGGGGCAGGCCTTGTTGAGGCTGGTATAGTCGATACACATTCACCAAGTGTTATTCTTCTTCAGAACCAAGACTGGGTTCGCAAGCCAATCAGGGTAAAACAGCTCCATGATAAAGCCGGCTACAAGGAGCCGGGCAATCTCCTCGCCAATAGCTTTCCTCTTTTCTTCTGCAAACCGCCGCACCGGCTGCTTGACCAGCTTGGCATCCGGCTGGACGTTGAGTGCGTGCTCAGCCAGCTCCCTCGGCACACCAGGCATGTCCTTTGGAGACCATGCAAAGATGTCCCGATTCTCACGGAGGAAGCTGGTGAGCTCGCTTTCCTATTTGGCAGACAAGCCGGTGCTGATGATGACGTGCTTGGAGGGGTCGCTCTCGTCCAGCAGGATCTTCTTGGTGTCGTTGGCCGGCTTGAATTGCTCCACCGGTGACTGGCGAACTGGTACGTCTTGCTGGGTCAGCTCCACGCGATGTAGAAGCTGCCTCTTCTCCTCGGTGATGACCAGCGCCTCTGCCAGCTGCGAGCTCTCCTTTGCGCAGGCCAGGGACTTCTTGAAGCTTCCCGAGACTGTGATCACACCTCTGGGTCCCGGGAGCTTCATCTTCAGATAGGCGTAATGCGGGACAGCCATGAACTTAACCAGGGCCGGACGGCCAAGCAGCGCGTGGTAGGGACTGCTGATGTCCACCACCTTGAACCAGATGGGCTCGCGGCGGCTATCCCCCTTCTTTCCAAAGAGAACCTCCAGCTCCACCTTGCCCAAAGGGGTGCAAGAATGCCCAGGCACGATGCCATGGAAGGTGAGCCGGCTAGGTTTCAGCTGAGCAAGCGGGATGCCAAACTTCTCCAGGGAGCTTCGATAAAGAAGGTTAATACTACTACCACCATCGATGAGCATGCGGGAGAACCAGCACATGTGCGTATCGGAACACACAATAGGATCCACGACCAGAGCGTATTCTCCAAGGCTAGGCCTCAGCCTCGGGTGGTCCTCGCGCCCCCAGGTAATGGCCGCCTCGGACCAGTGCATGAACTAGGGTTCTGCAGGCATCATAGTGTTCACCTCTGCCTCATGCCAAAGGTCGTTCCTTTTGTCCTTGCCGGGGGTATTGAAGATGTGATACTGCTCCACATCCGTCGGGAAGTCATCATCTTGATCCGGCTCACCTCCAGCCGGGTCGCGCTGTTGGTCCTCCTGACCTTCAGCCAGTTGCGCTTGCAGCGTACCAGGGATCTGCCGAGTGCGCTGCTCCAGCTCTCTCATGAAATAGCACTGATGCGTGGAGTGGGTCGCTTCCCTGCCCGGGGAGGTGTGGAATTTACACGGCTGATCAAGCGCAGCATCGAGGGTGTACTTGCCCTCTTTGCGCCCATGACCGCTGCCTGCAGCCCCCGGGCCTCCTTGGTCAGAAGCCGCTCGCTTTGAGCTAGCAGATCCCCTAGGGGACGTCTCGATGTGGTCAAGCCACAGGTGGATGTGCAGTGCCGATGGGCGAGCCTGGGACTCCGACCCTGGCGCTGACTCTGGGATCAAGCGTGGCCTGCTTACTCTGCCACCTTGCTGGGCGCGGCGGCCTTGGGCGTTGCCGCTCGGAGCACAACCGCCCTGTCCATGCCCTCCGTGGCCTCGGCTCGCCGATGGCGACCGCTGGATCTGGCCGGGGATGATGGTGGCGAAGCTGCAGCGCAGGTCACGGGCGAGCTCGGTCGGTGTGTTTCCATGCACGTCATAGAACTCGCTGAGCGTGGTGCTCGCGCGGCACCGGTTGGCCTCGTCCTCAGCCACCTTGCTGAGGAGAACGAGGCGCGTCCGCTCTAGGGCCTTGGCGACCCGAGCGAGATCGATGACATGGCCGAGGGGAGCACGCAGGTCCACCACGGAGACATCCGGGGCATCCCGCTCTGGGAGTGGAGCATCTTGCTCCTATGGAGGTGGGCGTTCGAGCGACGAGCGCTCGGGGCGCGGTAAGTCGCCGCCCTCATCCTCTCCCAGGGCCATTACCTCGACCATGGCGTCGAGATTGCTGCTTTCACCGCAGCTTGAGCCTCCTTTGCAAAGAGAGTCGAAGACATCGGTGACCTCCTCCGGGAAGGGCTTGGCGACATAGAACCGATGGCTGCTGACGTCGAGGAAGGAGCCACTATTGCCGAAGCCGTTCTCGAAGTGGGACAAGTTGTCACTGACGCAGTCGAAGGTGCCGAACCTCTAGACGAGGCCGGAGGCGACCTTCTCACCGGAGGGTCCCGGCCGGAACTTGACTCCGCTCGCCACCGCGCTTTGCCCCATGGTGGGCGCCAACTGTCGTGGGAATTTAGAGACAGTAGCCATGGGGAGGCTTATCAGAGGGGCTCGACGATGGTGACGATGGGTCCGGCTCGGGATCGTGCCAACAGAGACACCTCGGTTTACCCAGGTTCAGGGCCCTCCCGGTTGGAGGTAAACCCCTACTTCCTGCTTGCTTCGTATTGATTGGATAGTATCGATTACAATGCTCCTCGAGCTGTTCGGGCTAGAGAAGGAAGAAGAAGATCGGATCTCTCCTAGACTAAGGGTCCAGGCCCCCTTATATTGGCGGGGGCCTGGTTATAGGTTAGGTAAAAATTCGGCCGGCTACTGGCTCCTCGGTGGCGGCGTCCTTGGCATGATCTTCTGGCCCTGCTCTGGCAAAGGCACTTTATAAAGTGCCTTTCCCCTGGGCCGGCATCTGGAGGGCATATCCCTTCTCTTTTGCCTTGGATCCCGTCATGGGGAAGGGTTTTCGATCTCTCATTGGCTGAGGCCAGTCATGGTGGGCGTCATTCAATCCTTGGCCTCTGTCGCTCCTATCGGGGCCATCCTACTTTCGGCCAGACAACCGTTGGGAAGCTTTGTCTTCATCGCCCGGCTCCAGTTCTCCTCGGTGGAGTTGCCAGCCGGCTGCTGGCGCAGCCGGCCCTTCGGGCGCAGCCGGTCTTCTTGTGCTGAAGCTGTGGGGATTCCTTGGATGCCAGCTGGCACATTGCCTGGCCGTGGTATGCCCTCTAAGTCATCCCCACGACAATGTTGAATGCCATGCTTCATGTCCTATTTTTTTGGGAAGACCCTTTCTTTGAACTATAGGTGCCATCATTGATATGAGAGAAGGCACCATCAAATATCAATTCCCACTAAAGAAAGGTATGGAACACTTCCCTAGGAAAAGAAAGAAATTACTTTTTGACTCTATTCTTAGCGCAAATTATGAGCTTGATGCTTCATCACTTGATGTTACTTGATTCGCAATTTTCTGCGCCTAGCTCAAAGGCGTTAAAGAAAAGCACTCTTGGGAGATAACCCAATGTTTTCTTTTCAGTACTTTTTCTTTTATTTGAGTCTTGTAAGTCATTACTACTGTAATGACCTCTCCTTATCATTTTTATTTCATTGTTGTGCCAAGAGAAGCCTCTAATTTGAGTGAGGTAAAGATTTGGGGATGTTGCTGTCCTGAAACTGTTTTCGGAGCTCCACCGTAAAAATTCGTGAAAATTCGCTGTATATCTTTTGGACCTGCAATTTTTTGTGCATATGCCCCAGGTTATATCCAAACTTTCATTAGTTGAACACTTTTTTATTTGAGCAACATAAAACCCCTTAAAAAATCGGCCTTTATCAGCTGTTCTGTTTTGACAGATTTCTGCCACTATTCTATTTGCCGCTTTATCACTTTCTTTTCAAGTTCTTTTGATCACGGAACTTTTGGGGAAGTTGCTAAAGTAGTATATACTTTATATGTGGTGGTTTTGGGTTGAAACCTGAAGCAAAATAGGTTGATTCAATGTTATGCTTACACTAATGTTGCTAATAGATTTGTGTTTAGTTTTGTATGAAGGAAGTTTTCAAGTGTAGGGATCGGAGAGTGATGAGATGAGTTGAAGAATGGACATAAGCTCAAGCTTGAGGATGCCCATGCATCACCCCAAGAAATATCCAAGAAGTACAAGCATCAAATCTTGGGGATGCCCCCGAGGCACCCCTTCTTCATCGTCAAAAATCAGGTCACCTTTCAAGACACTATATTTTTATTGCTTCATGCACTATGTGTTTTTCTTGGAGCGTCAGTTGTTTTAGTTTTCATTATTAGTTTTGTTTTGTTTGCTGCAATAAATGGTTGGACCCCAACAAATTTCTTTTGGAGAAGTTGCCTTGCTTTTCATTTGCCAGGAACACTCTAGTTTTCACTCTTATAAAAAACTGAGTGTTCTTCTTTTTCTGCTACTGCTTTTTGTTTTCGTTTTCGCCTTGATTTGCATTCAGATATTCTTATATTTATTTATCAAGGTGTATTTTTTCCTCTGGACCATGTTGGTTTTCCTCAAAAGAGTTGGATTTAAAAATTTCAAATGGTGTTGGAAAAGAGAAAAAGCTTTATGCAAAAAAGTGGTACAAGAAGGAGCTTGTGTAGACTGCGGATTAGGCTTTTTCATGTCATGCTTGATGTCTTTTTGATAGTATGCTTAGTGGTTTTGCTGTAGCATGACTTGTCTCAAATAACTAAGATCGCTTAATGAGCCTTTGAAAAAATCATGCGTTGTTTTAATTATTTGGAAGCATTATTTTGGTTTTCTCCTTGATGCTTTATTTGGGTTGACTTGGCACATGCTCACACATGTTAGACTCTTACAAAGTCGCCAATAGCCTCTATGACAATTTAGTTTTTGACTTTTGATGCCATCTTATGCTTCTTTTAATGTCGCTTTGTTGCTTTGCATGATTATGGCCATTATTGCTCTCTTAGTTGGTCGCTCCCAGTCTTTTGCTAGCCCTCGCCTTGTACTGAGTATGAGCTCTACTCGTGCATCCAACTCCTAAAAACCAAGTTTTCCAAAGTGTCCACCATACATACCTATTAGCAATTGCTATTCCAAGTAAATTTGACTTGCTTTTATTTTCTCTTCAAATTAAACTCTTACCAGTGTTATGCGAAAATTGGTTAGTAAAGCTCTCACGAACCGGAAGGCACACTTTACTTTTTCTTGTTCTTAAAAATTTGACATTGTGGTCTCTTATGTTGAGTTGTTATGCTTGCAAGTTGTAAGTTGGATACTAGCCCAACCATGCCGTCATGGGGCAAGCTTTCAACATTACACTTCTTATTTGAGTTGATATCGTGATCTTTTGTTTATGGATGCCCGCGGTGTGAAATGAATTGGGAATCTTGCAGGGATCATGGAGTTTGTATATGTGTTAGGGAAACGCCTGGGCCGCCAATCTAAGCCATGCATAATTCATGGTGGAAATTTGCAGCATACCCATAGTGGACATTCGACGACGCATCTCAAAATAAAAAAGCTAAACAAATGGAAAATAAAAGAGATGTTGAGGTGGTCATTGTCTGCTTGTCCTGTCATTTTGATGTGGGCTTGTTCCATGTCATCGGGCACAGAGGTACCCCGTTGGCGGTTCTCTATGATACATATATACTTACAATGACAAGAGCCATGCTTGGGACTCTAAGTAAAGTAGCATGAGGTTTGGGTACTCGTATTCATAGGACACGAGGTTTTCGACTTATGATTTGTCAAGCATATGCATCATAATTGTTCTCGCATTAACTTTAACCATTCAAGATGCTTATGATGGGAGAAATGAGAGCTCAAAGCCGGTAAGTACCATAATTTTTGAAGGTCTATAAAACATGCAATCACTGCTTCTCTCTGCGAAGGGCCTTTCTTTTACTTTTATGTTGAGTCACCACCTTCTATCTTTATGCACCATTAAGAAAGCATAGTTGTCATTCTTAGTATAATGTGCATTGTCCCAAAGTTTTCATTGATTGATTCATATTGTTGGTTTCACTTGTTCTCAAATTATTTGTATCTAGTCGCCCTCTTAAACTTGAAGGTGTCCTATGCATTTATGTTTTGCTCTCCATGAAGGACAAGCTGAAAACCATTTGTATGTTTTTCCTTATGATTTGAACACACATTTGACTTTCATTGTTTCATTTTCATGATCTTTTGTTTGTGTTCATTTTCATGTTTATAACATGGTTGCTAAGTTTTTATTGTCAACATTATATCTTTCATGCCCATGTTTTAAGTTCTTTTGATCCCAGCTCACAAATGCTTACATATATGATCAAGATTGTGTAGGTGCATGTCACCTCAAAAATTATTTCTTTTGTTATCACTTACCTACTCGAGGATGAGCAGGAGTTAAGCTTGGGGATGCTTGATACATCTCCAACGTATCTATAATTTTTGATGCTCCATGCTTGTTTATACACCATTTGCCTAATGTTTCGTTACACTTTGTGGCACTTTTATGCATTTTCTGGAACTAACCTATTAACAAGTCGCCACAGTGCCAGTTCCCAGTTTTCTGCTGTTTTTGTGTTTCAGAAAAGCTACACAGGAAATATTCTCGGAATTAGACGAAACCAAAGCCAGTCGTCCAGAAATCCACAGGAGCTTCCAGAGAATCGAAGAGGAGACGGAGTGGGGCCAAGAGGGCCCCACACACCAGGGCGGCATGGCCCAGCCCCTGGCCGCCCCCCCTATGTGTGAGGGTGCCTCGGTCTACTCCTGACGATGCCCCTTCGCCTATAAAGACCCCCCGACGGGAAAAACCTAAGTACCCGATCAATTTTCTAGAACACATCGCGATCCGCCGCCGCTGTCGACCCGAAGATCGGGAGGGTCCAGGAGCTCTTCCCGGCACCCTGCCGGAGAGGGGTATCGCCACCGGAGGTGTTCTTCATCGCCATGCTTGCCTCCGGAGCGATGAGTGAGTAGTCTACCTTGGACTATGGGTCCATAGCAGTAGCTAGATGGTTGTCTTCTCTACCTTGTGCTTCATGTTTAGATCTCATGAGCTGCCCTACATGACTGAGATCACCGTTATGTAATTCTACATGTTTGGTTTGTTGGGATCCGATGAATATTGGTGTTATGATTGAGTTGCTATACTGAAATATATCTTATGTTATCTCTATGTTGTTTATGATCTTGCATGCTCTCCGTTGTTAGTAGCTATCTTGGCCGAGTAGTTGCTAGTAACTCCAAGAGGGGGTATTTATGCTCGATAGTGGGTTCATGCCTCTATTTAATCTGGGGGAGTGATAGAAACCTCTAAGGTTGTAGATGTGCTGTTGCTACTACGGAGAAAACAACATTCATATGCTCGAGGGCATATGCTTTGTTTACATTACACACTTTGCTTAATGCAATTATCTGTTGTTCGCAACTTAATACTCATAGGGTGTTCGGATGATATCTCCGTGAGTGGATTATTAGTCATAGATGCAGTTGGATGGCGGTCTATGTATTTTGTTGTAATGCCCAGAGTAAATTGCATAGTGATCTTCTTGACATATCACGTTATCTTTATTCTATCAATTGCCCAATTGTAATTTGTTTACCCAGCATGTGTTATTTATCTTATGTAGAGACACCACTAGTGAACTGTGGATCCCGGTCCTATTTCCATCATATTGCTATCACATGTTTACTTTACTCGCACTGTTTACTTTACTCGCATACTATTATCACTTTCCACTCGATACGCTCATATCCTTTGTTTCAAGCAAACCGGTGAGACTGACAACCTCATCGTAAGTTGGGAACAAAGTATTTGGTTGTGTTGTGTGCAGGTTCCATGTTGCTGCCCGCAAAGCAAAGCTTGGACGAGGCGCCATATAAATTGTCTGGAGCTGTCGCGAAGCTTGCAAGCATCACCTTCAGTCGTTTGTTTGCTCCTCTCCTGATCGATAAACCTTGGTTTCTAACTGAGGGAAAAGCCTTGCTGCTACGCTCATCATACCTTCCACTTGAGGTTCCCCAACTGACTGGTTATTATCATCATCATCATCAACTACACGCCAGCCATCACCAATGCACCGTCATACTTTATGAACATGATGAACAAAGTGTTCATGGAATTTATAGAAAAGTTTGTCATTGTCTTCATTGACGACATACTAATCTATTCAAAAAGTAAAGAAGAACATGAAGCACACCTTCGTGCAATATTATAGAAGCTTCGAGAACACAAGTTGTATGCTAAGTTCAGCAAATGTGAGTTTTGGCTCAGCGAAGTAGGATTCCTTGGACAGATCGTAACCAAGGATGGAATTGCAGTTGACCCAGCCAAAGTGACTGAAGTGACAGAATGGGAACCACCCAAGAATGTTGGAGAAGTTCATAGTTTCTTAGGACTAGCCGGATATTACCGAAGGTTCATCGAGAACTTTTCAAAGATAGCCAAACCCATGACTGAGCTATTAAAGAAAGAAAAGAAGTTTGAATGGACTGAAGGATGTGAAAACAGTTTCCAAGAGTTGAAGAAGAGATTAGTGTCTGCACCTATTCTGTGCTTACCTGATCTAGAGAAGGAATTTCAAGTGTACTGTGATGCTTCACGTCAAGGTTTAGGAAGTGTGTTGATGCAAGGAGGCAAAGTAGTAGCTTACGCCTCTAGACAACTCAAGAAGCATGAACTCAACTATCCCACACATGACCTTGAGTTAGCTTCAGTAGTTCATGCCTTGAAGGTTTGGAGGCACTACTTGATGGGAAAATGATGTGAAGTCTTCACCGACCACAAAAGTTTGAAATACATCTTTACTCAAAAAGACCTAAATATGAGACAAAGAAGATGGTTAGAACTCATCAAGGATTACGATTTGAGTTTGCAATACCATCCTAGTAAGGCAAACGTGGTAGCCGATGCCTTGAGTCGTAAAGCCTATGTGAATTGTCTATCAACAGAAGTGTTGCCAGAAGATCTGTGTGAGGGTTTGAGAGACCTTGGCCTAGATGTAGTACCAGAAGGATTTGTAGCCTCATTAGTAATACAACCAACACTGATGGACAAAATACGAGAAGCTCAGAAAGGACATAAAGAGATAGAGAAAATTAGAGAAGACATGAAGAAAGACAAAGCTAAAGGCTTTAGTGAGGATGAACAAGGAACCATCTGGTTTGAGAAGCGTATTTGTGTGCCCAATGACGCTGATCTTAGGAAATTAATATTCCAAGAAGCTCATGAGACACCATACTCTATTCATCCTGGTAATACCAAGATGTACATAGATGTGAAAGAAAGATTCTGGTGGAGCAATATGAAGCGAGACATTGCTGAATATATAGCCAAGTGTGATGTGTGCAGTAGAGTAAAGGCTGAACATCAGAAACCAGCTAGACTACTTCAACCACTGAGAGAGTGCCAAACTAGAAATGGGATTAGATTGGAATGGACTTCATCACTGGATTACCCCGAACAAAATCAGGGTATGACTCTATTTGGGTTATAGTTGATCGTTTGACCAAGATAGCTCACTTTATACCAGTGAAGACCACCTACACTAGTGCCAAGTTGGCTGATATTTACATGAAGAGGATTGTGTGCCTTCATGGTGTTCCAAAAAGTATTGTGTCAGATAGAGGAACCCAATTTACCTCTCACTTCTGGAAACAACTTCATGAATCTTTGGGAACTAGGCTAGAATTCAGCACAGCATTCCACCCATAGACAGATGGTCAAACTGAGAGAGTGAACCAGATCTTGGAGGATACGCTGAGAACATGTGCCCTAGACTATGGGTCTAGTTGGGATGAAAACTTGCCTTACGCAGAGTTTTCCTACAACAACAGCTATCAAGCTAGTATTGAGATGGCACCATTTGAAGCTTTGTACGGCAAAAAGTGTACTACCCCTCTACTGTGGAGTCGTGTACGAGAACGAAGTTTCTTCGGGCCAGATATCATTCAAGAAGCTGAAGAGAAGGTTAGGTTAATCAGGGATAGATTGAAGATAGCACAATCTCGACAGAAGAGCTACGCTGATAACAAGCGTAGAGATGTCACCTATGAAGTAGGAGATAGAGCCTATCTCAGAGTATCACCCCTTCATGGTGTCAAGAGGTTTGGTATCAAGGGAAAGCTAGCACCACGATTCATAGGACCATTCAAAGTCTTATCCCGCAGGGGAGAAGTAGCTTATGAATTGGAACTACCCGAGATTCTTTCAGCGGTACACAACGTGTTCCACGTGAGCCAGCTGAAGAAATGCCATCCAGAAATGTCAGAAACACCGTTAAAGGATACGGTACCCCTCAAAGAAGTTCAACTAGAAAGTGATTTGACCTATGAGGAGAAACCCATCAAGATATTAGAGACAGCAAAATGAATCACTAGTAGGAAAACCCTTATAGGTGGGATGCAATTCTGTGGCGCACTAGCCAGCAGTGCGCCGCAGAAATTATTTCTGTGGCGCACCAGACCAGGTGCACCACAAAAATATAACATTTCTGTGGCGCACCAAAAGACCATGCGCCACAGAAATTGGGTGGGGCCCATGCCCTGCCAGCCCTAATCATTGGTTCCTCTAATTCTGTGGCGCATCAGCTCTAGTGCACCACAGAACTAGGACATTCTGTGGCGCATCAGGTCCACTGCGCCACCGAATTAGGACATTCTGTGGCGCACCAGGGCCAGTGTGCCAGTGAATTACACCAGGGCCAATGTGCCACAGAATTAGGGTAATTCAGTGGCGCACTGGCCCTGGTGCGCCACAGAATGTCCTAATTCAGTGGCGCACTGGACCTGATGCGCCACAGAATTAGCTCGTCCCACCTTTAAAGTGCCAACCTCCCACACCTACCACACTCCCAATCCATTCATCTTCCTCTCCTCCATCTAGATCTAGCTCTAGCTCCCTTCCCTCTCATTCCATTTTGGCCATACTTTTCACTTTCTTTGGTACTTATTGTACTTACTTTGGTTGATACATAATTGGTGGTGAGGAGAAGCCTCTCCATACTCTCTCCTCCTCTCCAACTCACCGATCACGGTCTCGTCTCGGTATCGAATCTACAAGGTGAGTATTTGGAGGGGACATGCATGCGCATGTCGATCTTATGTATGGATGATTGTTGCATGTGAAGCGCTTGTGTGTGTGCCGGTGTGGTGCATGGATGTTTGTCGAGATGTTGATTCATTTCCGTTTCGGCAAATTTTTGCACTACCCATACGTCCTACCTTTAGGAGAGGTCATGCCGAATTTTTCCGCTCTATGTATACCTTTAGGAGAGGTCCATGCATGTGTGTGCATGTGTTGCGGTTCTAATTTTCTGCTCTATGTATATCATTGGCAGACAACCATGGTCCTCTCAATGAGTTCCGCTTGAATTAGTAGATACAAGAAAGACGTGAAGGAGGACATGATTCAGAACAATAGGCACCAGATAAGATGTCCGTGTCGATCATGCAAACTCGAGCACTGGATCAACCCTGATTCCGGACAACTGGAGGAGCACCTGCTGAGGCGCGGTTTTATGCAGGACAACCAGGCACGGCCGGCCCCAACAAATGGTCCGCATGAAGACCATGGTGCCGAGCGAGATGATGAAGCACCACATGTCGGCGGAGAATATCATCATGAAGAAGAAGTCGGCGGAGAAGATCATCATGAAGTAGAAGTTGCCGGCGGAGAAGATCATGATGAAGAAGAAGATTCTAGCGCGACTCCACTAATTTCGGCCTTGCGGGACTCTCATGTTCAAGATCTGCTCCTCCAGGAGACGAGCAACGACAGAGCTGCAGCCAGAGAGAGAGCCAAGCTGGCGCAAATGGAGAAAGACGGGATGACTCCGATATTTCCTGGGTGCCGTCCGCAGGATACGCGCTTGCATGTAATGCTTGATTGTCTGTAGATGAAGATGCAGAACAAATGGACCGATTCCAGCTTCAGCAAGAACATGAAATTCTGGCACGATCGTCTCCTGTAACAACCCAAATTTTTGGAAATTTAGAAACAAATAAAATTTATTAAAATACCAAATTTTGGACCCAACAAAAACTTTTATTTTAAATTCAAGATTTATTTCTTGTCTTTCCGGAATTGGGAATTTGAGCATTTTTGCTCCCATTCTTGAAATAAAAATAATAGGAGAAAGGTTTTAAACCAACTACTTTGAGCCAAACGTTTCACTCCCTTTCTTGTTTTAGTCGTTGGAATAAAAATACCCATTTTGAAAACTTAGTTCCGAAACCTTGGCAAAAATCCACATGATTTCCTAGCCAATCTTTGATACCAAAATAAACCTTTGTTTATAAAATAGTTTATTTGATACAAATTTGTTTTCTATCTATTTACATCTTGCATGAGTGCATGTTAAATCCATTTGGAAATAGTTCAAGTGAACAAAGTCATCCAATCCCATGCAACAAGAAAGAAAACACAAAGAAATAAGAAGAAACACAAAACCCTAAATAGGAAACATAAGAAAAAGGATCTAGAAAATGTAATTGCCTACACCACTTTGCCCTTCTATATTAATAAATCGTTGATCTAGACCATCATGGATCTCTCCACAGTACACAATAACAAGTTATAAAGATTCAAGACCGCATAGTTTGAAGCCAGAAACTATGTTTAACCCTATTCAAATTTCTAACAAAGTTTGAATTCAAACCAGAGGTCATTCCCAACTCCATGTCATCTCCAAGAAAACGAACACCTTTGGACCAAGATAAAACTTTTTGCACTTCATATTGCATGTATGCATAGATTTTTAATATAGGTCTTTTATGATTTCATGTGGGTTATAAATTGTTGTGCATTGTTTAGATAAGCCACACCCAACTAGCAGAAGCATTGGAGAAGTACCACAAGAGCTAAAGAAACCAGAAGCAAAAGAAATAAAGAAAGGAAAAGAAAAGTTTGATCTAGAAAATATTATTGACTACCCTACTTTGGACCCTTAGATTAAGAAATCTACAACTCAACTAAGGGTGTGATCAGTTGGTTGAGCAAGACCATACCACATTCTTGCTTGACCAACAAATTTCAAACAAAAACTCAAATACTAACCTAACTCAAACATCGGCCAAAGATTGAATCTGAATCAGTGACCTTTCCTCAAATTGCAATTAGGTTTTTCGCAAAACATCACCTTTCAGCACAACAAAAATATTTCTGAAACCCTTGTTGAATACCTTGACAACTCCAATTGGAATTTTTCAAAAATTCAAAATTTGATTTCATGCGGGCATTATGTCAAACACGTTCTGGGCAGAAATTCGCAAAAACCAAACCCACTGTAGATGACACCATTCCCGTACGCCCTAGCCCCCTAGCCGTACCCGAGGACATCCCCTCTCACCCCTTTGTCGATCCCCAGCCTCCCCTGCCCCGACCCGGGCCGTGAGTCATGGAAGAACAGAGGAAAACACAACCGGACCCCTCCCTTGTCCCCCGCTGAACCAGACTGTCTCGACCCCTCCCATCGTGCCAGGACGTGCATGCAACACGCCGCAGCCCGCAGCACATGCCAATGCCGCCCCCCTCTTCACTCCCTTGCCGACCCGAGCCGTGAGCTGGCCGCCACTGGACACCGCCGGTGCACCCTCTCCCGCCTATAAAAGGCCACCCTTCTTTCCTGAAAAGACTCACACCATCCCTAGCACCTCCCCAGACATCCTCCTCTCCCTTCTATCCCTCCCCATCGAGCTCGCCGGAGCTGGCCGAGCTCCCAGAGCGCCACGCGTTCCCGGCGACTCCGACCCTGCCCCGACCTGCAGCCGGTCCAGGACGGCCGAGAAGTATCCCCTCCACCGCCGAGACACCTCGCCTCCACCGACGATCGCCGCCGGTGAGCACCCCCATCGCCGTCTTCCTCCTAGGCTCTCTCGCCCTCTGTTTCTGTCGGGTGGGGAAGAAGATCCCCGATACCATTTCGATTAATTCGGTCCTGACAGCTGGGCCCCCGCTGTCAGGCCGGTTTTCTATTTTTTCTTCTGCTCCCGCGCCAGACTGCAGCCTAGTGGGCCAGCCCAGTTTAGTCTGTGTGTCCGGCCCGAGTTAAAAAAAAGGGGGTTAATATATTTTTCGATTCTTGAAAAACGCATTCAGATGCTTTCGTATATTTAATTTTCCCGGAGATCTACCGATTCAAATTTAACAAATGAATATGTTCTGGAAACCTTAGAACATAAGATATCCTTTAGAAGTGGTTTCAACACAATTAGATGTACATAGTGGTTGCAGTAAAAATAACAAAACAGGAGCTTTTCCAACTTAGAAAATCCATATCAATTCAAATAAAATTCCTAAAAATATAAATCCAGCTTTAGAAATTCACAATTAGTGATACCCATCTGCCTATACCATTATATCTCATTTTTGAACCTTTTAAAGTAAATGCTATTTACCTATATGGTTAAATAGGCATTTGCCGTATAGGATTTTATTAAACTCAAATCTATAATCGAAATTTTTATGGAACTCTTATTGTTAAACCATATTTCCAAATACCTATCTATAGGTATTGATCTTAGTTCATGTGAGCTTGTAGAAAGTATTTGGAAATTAAATACTACATAGTAGTAATTAGAAACTCAAACTTGCACACCAATGTCAAAATATGGAAATGATATAAAACCAATTCTAATCAACCACATTTTTAGATATTAATCTATAGCCCCTGATCCAAGTCAACTAGGATTAATATATTGCACTTATAGATTCAAACTTGATCACTAAATAGTTGCAAACTACAAATGGCTTCAATAAAAGAAAAATACTATAAATCCTATGAATCCTCTTTGGTTGAATCATAATCTTGAATATCTACTTGTGGTCTATGACCATGGTCAATAAGGACTTGTAGGAGATATGTCACGATTCAAAGTAAATTAAATCCTCACTTAAGTCAAGAAAGCAATAATCTCATCTTTATGGATTCAATTAAATCGAAACCACTCTCCATAGACTACCTAGATCGCTCCCCTTACCCAAGTATCCTTATTTTCTTGAATATGTGTTGCTTGTAAATTGAGTGGTGATTGTATGCTTATTTGGTTTTCGACGATTAGACGACAACGAGAGTAAGGAGAATGGATCCCGAAGTCAACCAAGCAATGGTGATGGAGACTACACAACCCGAGATGAAGATGAAGAAGACTATTTTGACATTGCCAAGCGAGGCAAGCCATCTTTTGAATCATACTCCAACTGCCTAGTTTCCTATTGCATTCTACTTGTTTTTAAAGTAAATTGCATGATTGAATTGCTACTTTAGAATGGTAGTTGTGTAGTGATAACTTGCTTAGCAAGAGTATCAAGCTGAGTTTATCTGACACCTCCTTAGTTGTAGCATCACTCAGAGTAGTTGATTAGTCGCTAATAAATTTGAAGTCATCTATAGGGGAACCCTATTTGAAAGTGGTGACTGGAACTTGAAAGCTTGAATTGGAGACTACTCCTACATGATGGATTTCTGAAAGAAAATAATCTTGACTAAGGACTATGGAATGTATTTCTAAATGATAATAAGTGATGTACTATGTGAGCCAACCATACCGTACGACCACATTAACCCTAAATGGGAAGGGGCTTAGTCCGTAGCTTGTTTGCCCTAGTATGGGATACCTTGTATTATCCTTTATAGAAGTGCACCGTGCGCGGGTACTTCCGAACCAAGTGGAAATTTCCATTCATGCAGCACTCTGCAGCGGGCAAAACTATGAGTGCCAAAATGGACTCTTAGGGAAGGATCCTGTACTAGAGTAGACAAGTGAAAGAGTTTGTTTGATTATCTGAACCTCGCATACTTTGTGTATGACGATCCGTGGATTTCTCCCGGCAGATGTGTCGAATCTTGTGGGTAAAGTGTACCCCTCTGCAGAGGTTTCAAAACTATTCGAATAGCCGCGTCCGCGGTCATGGACAGTTGGCAAGCTGTACTTGACTTTTGTCAAGAATGTTAACAACTTATGGTGAAACTTGGTGAATGACTTGACTTGACATTGATGTTGACCAACACTTGAAGTTCCTCTTTAGATTGAACTTAGAGAATTAAATCTTCTTCTCTACTAATGAAAATTTTGGGGAAATAAAGCTAGCATTTTGCAAATAACCCTAGTGCTTAGTCCACTATATGAGCCATGTATTTCCCTTTTCATTTATTTATAAGATGGTTTGCGAGTGCATCCAATGTACTCATGGCTGTGTCCCTGGCTATTAACTTAGCCAGACTTGAAGGAGCAAGATCAAGAAGGAAGGACTCATTGACGACTTTGCGAATTAGGCTCGTTTCCTACTGTCCGCTTTGCCTGTGCGGTTGAAGCTTGACAATATGGACCCAAAGTGTTATTCCGCTGCATGTTGATGTATTATAAGGTTTGGTCTGTGCGACCACCTATGTAATCCCCTTTATTTACTATTAATGTCTGTGACTGTGATATCAACTACGTTATGTAAATCACAACAATGATTCTGGGATTGTGATCGATTACATAACGGGCACTTCGAATTTGTTATAAATTCGGGGGTGTTACAAGTTGGTATCAGAGCCAGGTTGACTCTAGGAAACCCTAGTTAGCATGGTCGTTAGAAAATGATATCTCTGATATCACAAGTTTGGTATCAGGACTATCATGACCTTAGGAGACCTTAGTTAGCATGGTTGTTAGCTAAGAAAGTGATATGTTGACAAAACCTTATTTCTACAAAAGAAATTTATGTGCTTTGGTACCCAAAGCCCCACTTATACTCCCATCTTATTCACTTCAAATATCTTACACTCTCAACTTATACTCTCAAGAGATTTTGACAAAGAATTTATTTACCTCTTTAATTACAAAGTCTTTTCAAATATTTGTTTTACTCTATTCCTCATCTACTTCAAATATATGCTATGGACGATAAACCACCCTATGACCGAAGGACTTTTGGAGCAAAAGATGAGGGACTCAATATTTTTCAAGACTTCAACCTTGGATGTCAACTACGACGGCTGCCATCAAAAGCGAGTCTCTTCATCTGATCCAGAAATCTTCCAACAAGAGTCAACCCTGTGAGACAAAGACTGCAAGAGCAAATAGAGAGTGATCAGAAATGATGAAGACCCAGCAACCTTTTGACCCACAGGATTTATAGGAAATGCTCAGTTGTTTTGATTGAGCTACCCTTACCTCACGATTAGTAAGTGTGCTTAGTACCTTGTGTGTTTGAATGATTGATTTGTTGGCAATGTGTTCCTCTTAGTCCATCGCAACAACTTGTGTGTTCAAAAATATTTTGGCCTTTCCAACCCAAAATAAACTATGAACTATACCAATCCCATGTAAGTAACATTTTGGAAAACATTTCCTTCTCATCTACTGCAGGATTTGCCCCCTATTTTGCATCCCATGCTCGCAAGTCCACCATTTAATATATGTACAAAAGGAGGTCAAGCTAGCTCAGATTTCGAACTTCACCTCCAAGGGATTGCCCGAAGGTACCAAGTGACATAAAATCTATACAAGTTTCCAAGAAAGAGGAAAGGAGATCTTCACACCCAACAAATATGCTATGCTTGTGGGGAAGCACACCATGTTGCACTCCAGTGTCCAAGTCCGAAAATTGCAAACCTGGATCATCTAAAGAAGAAAGCTTGTCGTCGTTGTGGAGAAGAAGGACATCGAGCCAGTCAATGTCCCAGAAACTGTCCCAATTTTGAAGACAATCATCCACCTGGAGAATGCCCTTCAAGCAACATTACATGTTATATGTGTGAAAGAATACCCATGTTCCTGCTGACTGCGCTATGAACCACCTGGTGTCAGATATATCAAAGATCCTTCCAAACAGCCTCCAGTTAGCATCTCAAGTGGTCAAGGCTAGCGAAGAGCATGACGTTTACATTCGGAGGCAACAACAACAGAAAGCTCAAAGCAAATAGAAGCAAGCAAGAATTCCAATACGCCAAAAAAAAAAAGCCTCCGGCACCCTCTAACCTTTGCTATGACCTTACTCTACGATCTGGAAGAGCACTACCAAAGAATACTTTTCCCAATACTAGTCACAAGACCAACATCACCTGCTATGAGTGCGGAACCACGGGGCACTACTCCAATGAGTGCCCAATGAAGCTGAACGCTGACCCTGTCCTCACCAAAGCTAGTACCAACCCCGATGGCTCTAAAGATCCTACCAACATTCCTTCATCTTCAGGAGGCAACCCTGTCTGCACTACTAATGTCTATGCACGAAACCCCGTCATAATTGAAGATAGTGTCAAAGGACTCTACAGTCTCAACGTTCGCAGGTGGAGAAGGTAACCTGACTCTCATTCCAAAGATTCCCTCCTCCAACCCGATGGAATGAAGAGAAGAACACGAACCCTCCACCGAGTACCTCGAAGTCACTCTTAGATAATAGTGGTATGAACAAGTGGATTCAGCTTGTGGAACCAAGTCCAGAAGAAGCCTTACTGATCTTAGTTTGGTACTAGTAGTCTTGTTTATTTCTTTGTAAATCAAGAGCGAGACTTGTATTCCGCAAGACCCTTTTTAATAAAAGCCTATGGTTTAGATGCCAAATACTTTGTTTTTGAAAAGTGTGATTGTTTGTTGAAAATGCTATGTGATTGATATGGGTTTTGGCCCCTCTGGTCACATCACATTTCGGGTATACCCAATCTTTCCATCTTGATATAGATTAATACACACTCTATCTTTTATCTAGTAATCTCATTTCTCAATCCATCTCAATCTTAACTTATGAATCTCGGGACGAGATTCTTTTTAAGGGGGGAAGATTGTAACAACCCAAATTTTTGGAAATTTAGAAACAAATAAAATTTATTAAAATAACAAATTTTGGACCCAACAAAAACTTTTATTTTAAATTCAAGATTTATTTCTTGTCTTTCTGGAATTGGGAATTTGAGCATTTTTGCTCCCATGCTTGAAATAAGAATAATAGGAGAAAGGTTTTAAACTAACTACTTTGAGCCAAATGTTTCACTCCCTTTCTTTTAAATGAAAATAGTTGGAAAGAAATTAAAACCCTATTGCAATAAACCCAGCTGCTTGTTTTAGTCGTTGGAATAAAAATACCCATTTTGAAAACTTAGTTCCGAAACCTTGGCAAAAATCCACATGATTTGCTAGCCAATCTTTGATACCAAAATAAACCTTTGTTTATAAAATAGTTTATTTGATACAACTTTGTTTTCTATCTATTTACATCTTGCATGAGTGCATGTTAAATCCATTTGGAAATAGTTCAAGTGAACAAAGTCATCCAATCCCATGCAACAAGAAAGAAAACACAAAGAAATAAGAAGAAACACAAAACCCTAAATAGGAAACATAAGAAAAAGGATCTAGAAAATGTAATTGCCTACACCACTTTGCCCTTCTATATTAAGAAATCGTTGATCTAGACCATCATGGATCTCTCCACAGTACACAATAACAAGTTATAAAGATTCAAGACCGCATAGTTTGAAGCCAGAAACTATGTTTAACCCTATTCAAATTTCTACCAAAGTTTGAATTCAAACCAGAGGTCATTCCCAACTCCATGTCATCTCCAAGAAAACCAACACCTTTGGACCAAGATAAAACTTTTTGCACTTCATCTTGCATGTATGCATAGATTTTTAATATAGGTCTTTTATGATTTCATGTGGGTTATAAATTGTTGTGCATTGTTTAGATAAGCCACACCCAACTAGCAGAAGCATTGGAGAAGTACCACAAGAGCTAAAGAAACCAGAAGCAAAAGAAATTAAGAAAGGAAAAGAAAAGTTTGATCTCAAAAATATTATTGACTACCCTACTCTGGACCCTTAGATTAAGAAATCTACAACTCAACTAAGGGTGTGATCAGTTGGTTGAGCAAGACCATACCACATTCTTGCTTGACCAACAAATTTCAAACAAAAACTCAAATACTAACCTAACTCAAACATCGGCCAAAGATTGAATCTGAATCAGTGACCTTTCCTCAAATTGCAATTAGGTTTTTCGCAAAACATCACCTTTCAGCACAACAAAAATATTTCTGGAACCCTTGTTGAATACCTTGACAACTCCAATTGGAATTTTTCAAAAATTCAAAATTTGATTTCATGCGGGCATTATGTCAAACACGTTCTGGGCAGAAATTCGCAAAAACCAAACCCACTGTAGATGACACCATTCCTGTACGCCCTAGCCCCCTATCTGTACCCGAGGACATCCCCTCTCACCCCTTTGTCGATCCCCAGCCTCCCCTGCCCCGACCCGGGCCGTGAGACATGGAAGAACAAAGGAAAACACAACCGGACCCCTCCCTTGTCCCCCGCTGAACCAGACCATCTCGACCCCTCCCATCGCGCCAGGACGCGCATGCAACATGTCGTAGCCCGCAGCACACGCCAACGCCGCCCCCTCTTCACTCCCTTGCCGGCCCGAGCCGTGAGCTGGCTGCCACTAGACACCGCCGGTGCTCCCTCTCCCGCCTATAAAAGGCCACCCTTCTTTCCTGAAAAGACTCACACCATCCCCAGCACCTCCCCAGACATCCTCCTCTCCCTTCTATCCCTCCCCATTGAGCTCGCCGGAGCTGGCCGAGCTCCCAGAGCGCCACGCGTTCCCGGCGACTCCGACCCTGCAGCCGGTCCAGGACGGCCGAGGAGTATCCCCTCTGCCGCCGTGACACCTCGCCTCCGCCGACGATCGCCGCCGGTGAGCACCCCCATCGCCGTCTTCCTCCCAGGCTCTCTCACCCTCTGTTTCCGTCGGGTGGGGAAGAAGATCCCCGAGATACTGTTTCGATTAATTTGGTCCTGACAGCTGGGCCCTCGCTGTCAGGCCGGTTTTCTATTTTTTCTTCTGCTCCCGCACCAGACTGCAGCCTAGTGGGCCGGCCCAGTTTAGTCTGTGTGTCCGGCCCGAGTTAAAAAAAAAGGGGGGTTAATATATTTTTCGATTCTTGAAAAACTCATTCAGATGCTTTCGTATATTTAATTTTCCTGGAGATCTACCATTTCAAATTTAACAAATGAATATGTTCTGGAAACCTTAGAACATAAGCTATCCTTTAGAAGTGGTTTCAACACAATTAGATGTACATAGTGGTTGCAGTAAAAATAACAAAACAGGAGCTTTTCCAACTTAGAAAATCCATATCAATTCAAATAAAATTCCTAAAAATATAAATCCAACTTTAGAAATTCACAATTAGTGATACCCATCTGCCTATACCATTAGATCTCATTTTTGAACCTTTTAAAGTAAATGCTATTTACCTATATGGTTAAATAGGCATTTGCCATATAGGATTTTATTAAACTCAAATCTATAATCGAAATTTTTATGGAACTCTTATTGTTAAACCATATTTCCAAATACCTATCTATAGGTATTGATCTTAGTCCATGTGAGCTTGTAGAAAGTATTTGGAAATTAAATACTACATAGTAGTAATTAGAAACTCAAACTTGCACACCAATCTCAAAATATGGAAATGATATAAAACCAATTCTAATCAACCACATTTTCAGATGTTAATCTATAGCCCCTGATCCAAGTCAACTAGGATTAATATATTGCACTTATAGATTCAAACTTGATCACTAAATAGTTGCAAACTAGAAATGGCTTCAATAAAAGAGAAATACTATAAATCCTATGAATCCTCTTTGGTTGAATCATAATCTTGAATATCTACTTGTGGTCTATGACCATGGTCAATAAGGACTTGCAAGAGATATGTCATGATTCAAAATAAATTAAATCCTCACTTAAGTCAAGAAAGCAATAATCTCATCTTTATGAATTCAATTAATTCGAAACCACTCTCCATAGACTACCTAGATCGCTACCCTTACCCAAGTATCCTTATTTGCTTGAATATGTGTTGCTTGTAAATTGAGTGGTGATTGTATGCTTATTTGGTTTTTGACGATTAGACGACAACGAGAGTAAGGAGAATGGATCCCGAAGTCAACCAAGCAATGGTGATGGAGACTACACAACCCGAGATGAAGATGAAGAAGACTATTTTGACATTGCCAAGCGAGGCAAGCCATATTTTGAATCATACTCCAACTTCCTAGTTTCCTATTGCATTCTACTTGTTTTTAAAGTAAATTGCATGATTGAATTGCTACTTTGGAATGGTAGTTGTGTAGTGATAACTTGCTTAGCAAGAGTATCAAGCTGAGTTTATCCGACACCTCCTTAGTTGTAGCATCACTCAGAGTAGTTGCTTAGTCGCTAATAAATTTGAAGTCATCTATAGGGGAACCCTATTTGAAAGTGGTGACTGGAACTTGAAAGCTTGAATTGGAGACTACTCCTACATGATGGATTTCTGAAAGAAAATAATCTTGACTAAGGACTATGGAATGTATTTCTAAATGATAATAAGTGATGTACTATGTGAGCCAACCATACCGTACGACCACATTACCCCTAAATGGGAAGGGGCTTAGTCTGTAGCTTGTTTGCCCTAGTATGGGATACCTTGTATTATCCTTGATAGAAGTGCACCGTGCGCGGGTACTTCCGAACCGAGTGGAAATTTCGATTCATGCAGCACTCTACAACGGGCAAAACTATGAGTGCCAAAATGGACTCTTAGGGAAGGATCCTATACTAGAGTAGACAAGTGAAAGAGTTTGTTTGATTATCTGAACCTCGCATACTTTGTGTATGACGATCCGTGGATTTCTCCTGGCAGATGTGTCGAATCTTGTGGGTAAAGTGTACCCCTCTGTAGAGGTTTCAAAACTATTCGAATAGCCGCGTCCGCGGTCATGGACAGTTGGCAAGCTGTACTTGACTTTTGTCAAGAATGTTAACAACTTATGGTGAAACTTGGTGAATGACTTGACTTGACATTGATGTTGACCAACACTTGAAGTTCCTCTTTAGATTGAACTTAGAGAATTAAATCTTCTTCTCTACTAATGAAAATTTTGGGAAAATAAAGCTAGCATTTTGCAAATAACCCTAGTGCTTAGTCCACTATATGAGCCATGTATTTCCCTTTTCATTTATTTATAAGATGGTTTGCGAGTGCATCCAATGTACTCATGGATGTGTCCCTGGCTATTAACTTAGCCAGACTTGAAGGAGCAAGATCAAGAAGGAAGGACTCATTGACGACTTTGCGAATTAGGCTCGTTTCCTACTGTCCGCTTTGCCTGTGCGGTTGAAGCTTGACAATATGGACCCAAAGTGTTATTCCGCTGCATGTTGATGTAATATAAGGTTTGGTCTGTGCGACCACCTATGTAATCCCCTTTATTTACTATTAATGTCTGTGACTGTGATATCAACTACGTTATGTAAATCACAACAATGATTCTGGGATTGTGATGGATTACATAACGGGCACTTCGAATTTGTTATAAATTCGGGGGTGTTACATCTCCCAGAGGGGAACACATTGCCAAGTAGTATCGAGGAGGCCAAGAAAGTTGTGTGCCCTCTTGACCTACCGCATGAAAGATACCACGCCTGCATCAATGATTGCGTGATTTATTGGGGGGAGTACAAGGACATGACCACATGTCTGGCGTGCGGCCACGGACGGTACAAGGTTGGGAACAAGAAGGTACCTTGAAAAGTGGTATGGTACTTTCCTATCACTCCTCGTCTGCAGCGGTATTTCGTGGACCCTAAGGAAGCAAAGCTCATGCAATGGCCCGCGGAAAGGGAGAAGCCCAAAGAAGATCCGGAGATGGGATATATGCTGACACACCCTTCAGACGCTGGCCAGTGGGAAGCATTGGACATCGCCTTCCCTAGGTTCGAGGGCAAAGGAAGGAACATCAGGCTGGGTATGAGCACCGATGGACTCAATCCATTCGGCAACCAGAGTAGCACGCATAGCACCTGGCCTGTGTTTGTATGGCCTTACAACCTACCCCCGTGGCTATGCACCAAGCAAAGGTACATACACTTGAGTATTCTCATTCAGGGGCCGAAACAACCAGGTGTCAACATGCATTTGTATCTCGGGCTGCTGAAAGAGGAGTTAGACATGTTGTGGAAGACTCCACCCCGTACGTGGGATGCCTACAGTAGAACTTATTTCGATATGAGAGCCGCGTTGATCACGACGGTCACGTACTATCCTAGTTGCGCATACGTATCTGCCCAGGTCAGCCACGGATTCTGTGGCTGTGTGAAGTGCATGGATGAGACCCCGCATCTACAGCTACCAAGGGATCCCGGGTCCTCAAAAACTGTGTACCCAGGTGCTTGAAGGTGGCTTCGCTTGGATCACCCGTGGAGAAAATGCGGTGATCTGTTCAATGGTAAAGATGAGCCCGATGGACCCCCGCGACAGAGGAGCAGCGCAGAAATCGACGATCTTCTAAAAAATTAGAAGGAGTGCCCAGCGCCGAGTAAGAAGCAACCGAAGCTAGAGCCGCTGCTCGGTGTATGGAAAGCGAGGTCTATTTTCCACGACTTGGAGTACTGGAAGGTCCTCCACACGCCCCATAGCTTCGATGTCATGCACATTACGAAGAACGTTACCGAGAGTCTGCTTGGCACTCTTTGCAACTCAGAAAAGTCCAAGGATGGGTTGAAAGCAAGATATGATCTGAAACATTTAGGCATCAGAAAAGCTCTTCAAGCCCCCGATACTGATGGCAACAACGACGATGATGATGATGATCAGACGGAAGGGACTCAACGCCTCCGCAAAAGGGCTAAGAAGAACGCGGTGGTGCTTCCCGCTGCTTGCTTCACAATGAGTCCAGAGGAGCTCGAGCAGTTTTTCAGGTGCCTCCTACGAGTGAAACTTCCTCACGGTTACTCGGGGAATATAAGCAGATATCTGGACGTAGCGAAGAAGCGGTTCACCGGGATGAAGTCTCACGATTGTCACATGCTCATGACGCAGATACTTCCCATTGCAATCCGAGGGATAATGGACGAGCACGTCCGTGATACGCTGTTTGGCCTTTGCAACTTTGTTGACATTATCACCAGG
Organism: Dactylis glomerata; assembly: GCA_007115705.1. Taxonomy (NCBI): domain Eukaryota; kingdom Viridiplantae; phylum Streptophyta; class Magnoliopsida; order Poales; family Poaceae; genus Dactylis; species Dactylis glomerata. The sequence goes on along the minus strand of QXEO01000879.1, from coordinate 89,834 downwards.
AAGTCGATCGGCGTGAGGCAGCTCAAGATGCTACAGGATGAGATCATGGTGATACTATGTGAGCTCGAGATTTACTTCCCGCCCGCATTCTGTGATATATGCGTCCATCACCTTCTCCATGTCGTTGATGACATCAGGCAGCTCGGCCCGACGTTCCTCCACAACATGATGCCTTTTGAATGGCAGAACTGTGTCATGAAAGGATATGTTCGCAACAGGGCCCGTCCAGACGCAAGCATGGCCAAGGGGTTCCTAACCTACGAGTGCATCTCCTTCTGCCAGAATTATCTAAGCACCGAGGACGACCAGGATCATGTTGGTCTGCCCACCAGGACGCACCTCGGCAGGCTCGCTGGAGTCGGTCACCGCGAGGGCTACCGCTCAGTCCATGTCGGCATTGTCAATCGACGCGACGACTTTGAAAGGGCTCACCGGGTCGCGCTACAACACTTAAAATTGGTCGAACCTTTTGTGCAAGAGCACAAAAGCATAATCGAGCAGAATTACATCGATATGGACCGGCCAAGGAAGATGGGAGATGTAACCAAAGAGCACAACTCCAGCTTCACGCATTGGTTTAAGCAAAGTCAACTGCTTCAAGCACAGAGCAGAAGGCCTTCTACCGAAGATGAAAAACTCATATACACCTTATCACAGGGCCCCGGGCATAACGTAAGGACCTATCAGGGGTACGACATCAACGGTTACAGATTCTACACCGAGGAAAAGGACAGAAATAGTGAAAATCAAAACTCAGGAGTAACTATGCTATCATACGCCGATGACGAGACTAGTGTCAAGGAAAGATTTTTTGGAAGGATCGAGGAGATATGGGAGCTCAATTACTGTGGAGAGACGGTGCCAATGTTCCGTGTGAGATGGGCCAAGAAGTTTGAAAAAGAAGGCCGATATTTCACCACCATGGTTATACCGGATGCCAAATCGAAGAATGCATCTGCGAAAAATAAGCCATGGGTACTCGGTAGCCAAGTTGACCAATGCTTCTTCATCACCGACCCGTCGAGGCCTAGCCGTGTTGTCGTGATGAGGGGCAATAGGAGCATCATAGGAATGGAAGGAGACGCAAACGAGGAAGACTTGGACAAGAACGGTGACCCGAAGATCGAGGAGGAATTCGACAAGCACTTTGACATGCCTACTACTAGTAAAGTAAGAAGGAAGACCTCCCTACCTACTAAAGGTTGTCCGTTCACATGAAGAAATCTCAAGGTGGCCGGCATAAAGTATTCATCCGCCAACAAGAAGGGCAAGAAGATTGTGAAAAAACGCTAAGCTAGCTCAGAACCGGACGGAGAAGACTTTTTTGGTGTGTGTGATCGAGACTTTTTTGTGTATGCACATGTGTGTGTGATCGAGACTTTTTTGTGTATGCACATTCCAAAGCATAAGGCTTATATTTTTAGAAACTATCGACAACTATAATATTATATAGACATCATATGAAAATTTGGTCAAACTTCATGTTGTTCGAATTTTTAGAAAAAATATAAGCCTTATTCATTGAAACAGAGGGAGTAATAACTAAAATAACTAGATGATACCCCGTGCGTTGCGGCGGGTTTTTGTAGCAAGGGTTATAATAGAAATTATTATGTAATTACTGGAAAATAGATTGAAAGCTGTGCATTTTAATATTTGGAAGATGATTAAAAAAATTATTACATGATCGTAGTAGCTCATGCGTGCTCCTGTAAGTACTTATTGCCATTGTAAATTAAAATTCCTGTGAAAAGATGGATGTGACACTTTTCTTTCCATCCCTGATGGATTCCATTGTGTTGAAGGTTTGATCCGATCCAAGTATGCTCTTGATATCAATACGTGAAGGTCCTCCTTGATTTCCCTCTTGCACAGTTAGATGCATTGGTCTTTTCATGTCCTTGACTTGTTGTATTGCCTCAGTATATATCTTGGTAGCTTCTTTCTGTTGATTAGGGAAGTACGGAAGCATGCGCACCGCGGACTTCATTGGGGTGCTAGATAGGAAAAATTGTAGATGAAGGTGCCAATCTGAAAATATAATAAGAATGGAGAATGGACATATTATTACCTATTTTGGCCTCCTTGTTGCTCCATGTATTAGTGATGGGTGAAACGTGTGTGCTGAATGGTTTATGTGTATTTTGTTTTGGAGATATGAACTGGGACTGTATGGTTATATAGAGGATATTCGTGTGCCTTAATTTGAGTAAGGGGTTATTATAGTGGTTTTAAAATGGACGTTTGTTAATAAAATTAAGTATGTCAGTTACTGAGAATTGACTTAGTATTAACTGCATTATATATTATGTTTAAAGTTTCAGCGTTACTGCTTACTTGAAAAACAGCAAACATACTTATATGTAACGCACTAAAGCTGAGGAAAGGGCCATATGAGATTAGAGGCCGATGAGACAGTACTAATTAGGAAGACTACTTCCATATCTCAAACTTTGTTATCACATATCCTTGCCATTTCAGTTTTGTAGGGATAAACATGTTCTTCCACCATCAAAAGAGAAGTGATAATCCGAATATCAAATGAACAGTACGTGAAGGATTGGTGTTCAGGTTATGATGTACTGAAATTTTGGACATAAACCCTCTACATTTTTTGTATTCTAGGTACTGGACATTATAGCAATCCATAATTGAACAGGAATGGAACAATGTAGATGCAGACGCTTTTGCAAGGACATATTCATGTAAATTAAGCTTTGTAGGGACAAACAGGGTGGTGCAAATTAGGAAAGAGAAGTGAAAATCTTTGTCAAATGAACAGTACATTTAGGATTTGGCATGGTACGTAAGCAAACATACTGTCAAAAAAGAGTTGATCGAAGTACATATGATGGCAAACATTATTTTGGATCATCCCGAGTTCTCGATTACAATAGAAGCCAGAAAGCTATTAATGAGTAACTCTTAGTTTCAGCAACAGTATAACTAATTCAGGTATAAGCGAGTGCAGTCCTTAGTTGATCCATGCGTAGTTGATGGCCTGCATGTGGATTATCAAATCAGAAACGTTAGAGGTATTGTTTGTGTGTCTAGGTTATGATTTGCTGAAATGCTAGATAGTTTTGGTTGGATATAAAAAACAAAAATACCTCTGTTGTTTTATTGTTCCTCCTGTCTTTCTTAGATGTTTGCTGCAGTTTTGTTTTCTGAAATGCCGTTTGAAGAAGAAAAATGAGAATAGGAAATACGATATTTGGTATGTGATATTAGGGGACACACATACTCTTGCTTAGGTCGTTTAACACTTTGAAATTCAAGCTCTCCATCTTGAAGACGTACACCTTCTCCACTGTGGCATACGAAAATTGCAATGGTGAGAAATTGTAGAATGTATTATAATTTTTTTGTCTTCTTGGTACCTTTCTTGGGTTGTTGTTTCCTCTTCTGTAAATTGAATGCTTCTTTTTGCTGTAGACTGGCTGTAAAAAAATTGTCATTTAAAATTCATGTTGAATCTACAAAAGTCGTGACATCATTATAGAGAAAAATATATTACTTCATATTCGTTTTGTCGGTGTTGATTGCTGTTGATTCGTGAAACGGAGGTGTACTATTATTCAAGTCCACTGGGGTATTGTCCTTTGAACTAAAATAGCAAATGTTTGGTCAGGATGTGAACGCGGAGCATGCAATTTACTTTTATGGTTGACAGCGTACCTCTGGATATTTGTGACTGGAGATGGGTTGCTAGTAAGTTGTGGGCTTGCAGGTGCCTAAAAAAATTTATAAGATGAGGACACTCTAAAATATAGTACACCTGATGTCTAACAATATGTCATATACACACTTTATTTATTTATGTATTGATAAATTACTGCCCGTAATGTTGGAAAGTATGGACATATTGTTGTTGGAAATATTTAAAAAGTAGGACATATATTACCTTTATGGAGGGAATCACTGGCACATTGTTGACTGAGAAGCACTTTCTTATTACGTAATTTATGGGAAACCTGGATGATGAAGCAGCTTTCATTCCAATATTGAACAATCTGGTTTTCCCAATGGCATTATCGAGCGCGATCACATGTTCTGAAGGATCTATTTTCATATTCTGAGAAGCAAGGCCGGCATCTCGTTCAACCAATTCTTCAGCAATAGTAGTAAAAGCAATTGCATCCAATTTTCCTGACTTATCTGCAAGTGTAATAGGTAGCTTGTACCTATAGCATGTAACAATGTTTCAGTGTCATGGTGGATAGTACAGTACATAAGAAAATGGATAACTGTCCATCGGGCAAAGAAGTTACAGTGGTTTTGAAGATGAATTGACACAAAGGCATGTTGGTGTATCTGAATTGTTGTTATAGCCCTTGTCACACCTCGTGCATCCTTTGTAGTACCAATTTGCTGTTGGTACTATAGATTGTACTTCAGCTATAGTACTAAAGATGCCTCTTTCCTAAGATTTTAACAATATGTAGCAATCAGATTCTATTCTTAAAGATTATGGATATAACTTAGGTAAGTAAGTTGTTGCGTACCTGAAAAGAAGAAGCTGGCAAAGTTGATATTTCCTGTAGTGTGTAGAGCTTTCCTGCTGCTTGAATTGGAGATAGGGGAACAACCTGAGGTAGTTGTTGTTGTAGAGGTGGAGATGCCCATTTGTAGCTTTGAAATATCATTTTGAAAAATGTTAGCTCGTATGATTATTGAACCAATCACGTGGCTACCTAAGTATGTTCAGATAAATGTATAATGAGTCACCTGGTTCGATAGCTATTAACTTCAGGTGTATCCAAGTCTATATATATTTTAGTTGCGGAGTTGGAAGATATAGTTAGTGAGCCCAAAAAATTTCCTGCAGTCAAACCAGCAAAAATCCCAACTACAACTCCTGATTGTGACTTTTTAAGGACCGCTTCTTCATCAAAGGTCTCACCATGATTACCCCAAAGACGTATTTCCTGTGTCTGTTCACTGCATATGCGGAATGTTATGTGTTGAAACACAGTGGAAAAGTTTGTTAATGAAAATTCTGAACTGAGTTTAGTAGTAAGAGGCAATACTCAAGGTTTCGAATTTTGATTATTCTGAGTTTATTTTGAGATGTTGCGCTTGCATAATCAAATGGCCCCACGTGTCTAATAACCCCAATTATATCTGGAGAGATAAAAGTTCTATAAGAAACAATCTCAAAAGCAATCTGATGTGGTAATAGCATAGTGATTAGTAAAAGAAAAGAAGGAAAGCAAATGTTACCTTGTAGAGGTCTCGCCATAATATCCATTTCTGGCAGCTTATCGAATGGACAAAACTTGAATGAAAAATTTGGTATATTGGCTCCTCTGGTTTCAAGTCGGTGAACCTTAGTGCTATGTTTGAACTGTAGCATGTAATTCTGGTGGTGGTATATGTAGGTTTTATTTTTAATATCAACGGCTGCAACATCAGTAAACATGTAGACATGACCTTCTTTGAGCAAGGGACGAAATTGTTTTTGAAACCTTTTGGGCACACTGAGCTGCGCCATAGCGCCCTGCAAGAGCACATTATTGGATAAGTTAGTTCAAATAAATATTATATATTTATAAATCGAAATCATATCAGAAATATGTACGTACATGTTCATCTAAAAGGACTCCATCAATGCTGATGAGAGGGTCTACAAATTTGGATTTAACATTGACTGCATCCCATAGACGTAAGAGACGTCCAAAAACCTTGCAGTTGTGCTGTCCCAAAGTGATGGTTTCAAGTGCTGAAGTGGAGTCCATTTCTGAAAGATTGCTGCAAGAGAAGGATAAAGGATATATTAAAGTGAAGTAGAATATGCATGTATGAATTGTCAAGGAGGATGTTGGTAGAATACATGCGAATGCATACATTTCCTTTATTTCAATGTTGTCTATTTATTTGACTAAAAGCTTCAGCATACACTACATTATGTGTGTAATTCTCATAAGAAGTTGGACTGTTTTCAATTACAACTTTCAACCCCTTTGGTGAAGTAACTCTTGAAAATGCGACGTATAATTGACCATGCGAGAATACTGGAGATGGCAAATAGACTCCAACTCTGTCCAGGGTTTGCCCTTGACTTTTGGTAATGGTCATTGCATAAGAAAGCCGGACGGGAAATTGCCTCCGTCTCAATTTGAAAGGCCATCTAGAGTTACTTGATGTTGTAATAATTCGAGGGATATATACTCTAGAACCTGTAGCCTTTCCGGTTATGATTTCCCCTTCAATCACACGGCTTGTTAATTGTGTGACTATCAGTCTAGTACCATTGCAAAGTCCTCTTGATGGATCAAGATTGCGCAAAAGCATTATAGGAACTCCAATCTTCAAGTTCAACTTATGGTCAGGAAGCCCATGCATAGGAATGGTATTAAGAAATTCTGTTGGGTATAATGCCTCTAGAGTGGAATGATTAGCAGTGCTATCATCAATTGAATCTGCACTATAATATGACATTTCAGTAGTTGCTACTTGAGCGATCATTCTGGTATTTATTTTAGATACAACCTCATTTGTTGGTGCTAAGATTGCACGGTCACAGAAATATGATGCAGGATTGGTTGTTTGACAACCTAAGTCGTAAACAAATGATATGAGTCCATCAAGGTTCCTACAATCTGCGGAGAGAAGTAGAGAATGTGGAATCTGTATAAATGAAGTGTTGATTTCATCTGGAATAGAAACGAAAGGTTCGGTTCCATTTCCAACCCTAAGGAGCCAATCAGCAAAATTACTTAGCTCTTCCTTATCTGAGGGGGAGAGAGTTCCTGACTTCAGCCTCATATTTTCAGTTAACTGTAATAGTCTACAGTTTTTCCATAAGTATGAGTTAACAATGCATGATCGCAAAATATGTTGCTTTTTTGCATTTTGTATCACAGGAAGTGTCTGTCGAAAATCTCCACCAAGAACTACAGTCATACCTCCAAATTGTTTGTTCTCAACATTTTGCCTTGTTCCTGACAGTAAATCTCTAAGGGTACGATCCAATGCCTCAAAACAATACCTATGATTAACAGGTACCTCATCCCAAATTATGAGAGAAGTTTTTTGAATAAGTTCAGCCAAATGTGTGTTCTTCTTTACACTACACATGGAAGTCTGAGTAATATCCAAAGGAATCTTAAAACGGGAATGGCAAGTTCGTCCCCCTGGTAGTAGCAGGGAGGCAATTCCCGATGATGTGACTGCTAATGCTATTTTTCCTTGGCTTCTTACAGAAGTAAGCAAAGTAGTCCATAAGAATGTTTTCCCAGTTCCTCCATGGCCATAAACAAAAAATGTTTTGCCTTCATCATTCATTACAGAATTATAAATAGCATCATAAACATGTCTTTGGTTCTTGTTTAACCTTGCAATATTGTCATTTGAAGTGGCAGTCATGTCAACTAAATTGTAACTAAGTTCATCCAACAATAGCCTATTTTCTTCAGAAATACGTGTAACAACATCTGGTAGTGGTAAATTAAAATGTGATAAGCAATATCCTGCATCTCTTAGCAATTTATCCAATTCAGTTAGAAGATAAGACAAAGCATACATATCTGCTAATGGGTTGTTCAGTTGAGTATGGTTGTGATTCAATCGGTGTGTTGCATCTTCAGACATCTTTTGTGCGTATTCATCAAAAAGTTTTCTGGGATTTGCTATTTGACAGAAGAGCAAAACTGTGACAAAGAGTTGGCGTAACTGAAATGGCATGGCCCATTGTGCCGCATCTTTCAAAGCATTGTGCCACTCTTGGTCATCACCAAGGAGTCCTAATGCTTCACATGCAGCACGAAATGTAGGATATTCATGGCCAGAGATAGTTCTGATTTGAGCAAAGGAATTTGGTCCTTTTACAATGTGGAGCAACAACCGCAAATAGTAAGCTTCTCCCTGGGAAGGGTTGACATGTGCAATCCTAGCAATTTTTTTTTGAAAACCACACGGACCGCGGCGATGCGGTACCTCCAGAGCTTCATGCTCATGAACAAAGAGAAGAACACCATTCTTCTGCCTGTCTTTCCCGAGTAAGTACACATTCGCTCGCGGCCGTCGTAACTTATGCTTTCTTATATATTTCTTCCATTGCCGATCCTTTCCAACATTCCATTTAAATTGCATGTGTTGACCAGGGACACATACTGCACACTCGTCATCCTTTGCCCGAAGTGGGCACTAGCCAAGTATTTCGACTCGTCGAGTACGACGATGAAGAAAGAGTACAACAGAATAAGGAGTGTTCTCGATGAGGCTATCCTTTTCTACTCCAAAAATGGAGGCATCTTCCACGAGAAGGGGAAATTTATCAGGCCGGACACTAAAGAGCAGGGGTTCAAGCACGTGATCAACTTCCCTTGCATCAAGCAGCCAGATGACAGCATGAAGGAGGCCTTCTATGTCCTCCATCACCTTAAAGGGTTTGTCGCGGATGCAAAGATGATGCATCTGCCACCTAGTAAGCGAGACCCCAAAAAAATGGCGGGGGAGATCAGCGATGCTGATCTTAGAGAAGACTTCCATCGCATCCAAGTAAAGCTATCGGAAATTATCGTAGAAGATGTATGCAATAGATCGGGGCTCTTACACCCACTCAGTGGGTTGTGTAAGAGGGATATAGAAGAACGCCTACATAGGCAGGGTGATGGAATGACGTGGATGACGAAGGACATGTACAAACTGTTTCCGGAGCCCATGAACAAGACATCTCATTGATCGAGAGGCCGGTGTGCCTACCATTACTTTGAATCGATGGACAATGTGTGTACTGTGTTGTAAACTAAACTTGCTTAATGTCGTTGTTGGACTTCCATTACTATTGTAGTTGATGTCGTTGAACTTGATTACTTATGTGATACCGATGCTATATGACTTTTAGGTTTATTATTATTTCCTTGCTTTAATTCTTGTGAATATGTATGCATGTGAACCCTCTAATTCTTTCCATTGCATTATATACTAATATGCCTTGTGTCCATAGAGATGACGTGGTACATCGTGTTCGAGGGGCGGGTTCCAGGAGTCTACGAGGAGTGGGCGAACTGCAAGAAACAGGTGCACAAGTCCAGCGGCAACTGCTACAAAGGCTACCCGACTCAACAAGAGGCGGTTGCCAAGTGGAGGAAGCACCAGTCGAACAAGAGTAAGATAAAGACCTTCGTTGTGCTCTCGCTCTTGCTCAACATCATTGCAGCGGTACTCTATTTCATCCTAGTGTAGGCGGCGGCCGGTGTCACTTCATTTGTATCTTGAGATGATGCACTTAATTTGCATGGATTATGAGTTGTATGGAGATATATATGTATGATGAGTTGTATATGCATAGAGCTATATGAAATCTATTAATATTCTATATGAAATGTGTTGTATATGGAGATATATAATTGTGCTATATTATATCTGTTGATATATCTGTGTACTGCTATATTATATCCGTTAAAACCTGTATATCTGCACTAGATAGAACAAATTCTGTATAAAACCTATACTATTTCTATGGCACACTATAATTTAATTCAGTGGCACACCTAATTCTGTGGCACACCATGCCACAATGCGCCACCGAATGCCTTATTTCTGTGGCACATATGGAATGGTGCGCCACAGAATTCCTTATTTCTATGGCGCATGTACTGGTGCGCCACAGAATGCTTATTTTTGTGGCGAAGATTTTGTGGAGCACCACCCATGCACCACAGAATACATATATTGGTGCGCCACAGATGAGGTTTTTGCTACTAGTGAATTACACGCACCAAGACCATCAAGTTCTGCAAGGTGCAGTGGAGTCACCACACCGAAGAAGAAGCAACTTAGGAGCGTGAAGATAACCTTCGAGAAGATCATCCACACCTACTTGATAGCCTTTCCGAAGCTCGAGGGCGAGCTTCATCTTAAGGGGGTTAGTCTGTAACATCCCAAGTTTTCAAATATAAAAATTCATCATGCATTCATGGCATATTGCATAGCATTGTCAATTATAAAGTTTTGAATCATATTTATTCAAAGAATACTGTTTCATTCCCCATTTTACACCAAGTTTAGAAACAAAAGGTTTTCATAAAATATTTATTTAAATAGCTCCATTTGTTTGTGGAAGCTATTTTAAATTCTTCTAGTAAATATTCTTTTTTAAAAATAACACTAAACCTTTGTTTATGTGTTTGAAACACACTTTTTAAAAGTTTAGAAGTGGTCAGTTTTGGTTTTAATAAAATCAAAGAAGTGTAGCTTTTTCAAAAATCTAAAACAAAAAATTAGAAAACAAAAGAAAAAGAAACCAGAACAAAAAAGAAGAAGAAGGTGGGCACAGCCCAACTGGGCCGCACCCGGGGCCCAAACCAGCCCGAGCCAGCCCGGGAAGGAAGCCAGCTGAGCCCCTACCTCTTCCCTCTCTCTCTCACTGCCGGGCAGGACCCACCTGTCGGCTCCATCATCTCCACCGGCTTCTCTCTCTGGAAATGGTAACCGCCAGCGATTACTCCCTCCAGTAACACCCCCACCTCTTAAAACCCTTTCCAATCAAGCCCCTACTCCCCCTCTCCCATCTCCCTCTGGAATACGAACTGGAGATGTCACCATCGAAGAGGAATTCCTCGCCGGAATTCGTGATTTCCGCTGCCAAAAACCATCGGTAACGATGCGGTGGAGCAGCCTGCACTCCCTCTCTTGCTTCCATCTCCTCCTCTCCCTCGTGCGCCCCCTCTGAACGATGGCCGGATGACTTTCCTCTGCAGAACCTCGCCATAGATGAGCTCCCGAAGCACCGACGCCATCGCCCAACTACAGCTGCCCCTCGGACGCGTCACAGGAAGCAATCGCCGCCACCGTTCACACTTTCGAGCTCTCCGTCCTCTTCTGCTTCTGGTCAGCCACTCCCTCACTGTCGTGGCACACCGGAGCGAGCTCGCCGTCGACCATCAGTGCCGCCCTCGCCGGACTTTGCCTCGCCGGTGAGCCATCTTCTTCCTTTTTCTTTTTTGCCCTTTCGATCTGCATCCAACAGCCAGGATTAAAAGGCCATACCGAAACGGTATCGACCAGTACCATGCTGCCACATTGCCTGCCCCAGTCAGCCCCTCGGTCAATGAGTCAAATCCATTTCAAATTCAAATTTTCAAATTCTAGTTTCTGTGCTGATCTTGTAAAATCGATATAAAATAAAATACATGGCCAAAAATTGAAAATCAGGTATCCCTGGAATCCTTGCATTGTGTAGAACACAAATATGCAGAGAAACACAGTGGTACTATACAAAGTTTTGAAATGAAAAATAAAATAGAAAAATGACTTATAAACCCCATTTAATTCATAACTTTTGTTCTGTAGATCCAAATGCTACAAATTTGTAGTCTATGGATTCCTTGGAACATGTAGAACACTCCAGAATCAAAAGTTTTCAAACTTGAAATGTGCACAAACTTGCCACTATTTAATTTAATCAAATCACTGTTTTCATCATCATTTGATTTCTGAAAACTATTTTGGAGTGAAACCACTTGCAGTAGTTTCATATTACTGTCATCTATCCAGTGGGATCATAACCCAAATTTTGCAGAGCAATGCCAAACCAGAACCAATTTTGAGAAGGGTTAGCTCATTTTTTTTCCAATTAACCAATTTGTTTATTGCTTTGCTAAATGTTTAAGAAATCTTTTCCAACACCACACTTGTTTTCTAAACAGGATAGTACACTAAATACAACATTTTCACACACCAACTTAGTGTGGGAAATTAAAATGACATTTGCATACATGCATACATGTCTTTGGTTGTCATTTAGAAATAGTGTGTTTATGCGTGTTCCATTTTGTTAGTATAGATTGTGAAGAGGAGGAGAACAACTACTGTGACTGTTGTAAGTGTGCAGGCTGTTACCAAGGTAAGTGACACACATATTCCCCTATCCATTTTACTATATGCATTAGTGTTTTATAAGTAGTATGCATGATAGGTTGGTTTCTTAAAGTGAAGTTTTGCAATGCTAGATCCTAGTAGTGTATAGCCACCCCTGAACCAACTCCTAGTAGGTTGTGACAATATTGAAAAATGATGCCAATGCTTATTTAATGGATTGATGATTAGTTTAAAATTTAAACTTCAACCCAATGAAACACCTGGGTGGAAATGGCATTGCTTGGTTTATGTTGAGTGGCTACTTGGGGCCACATGCCTGGTGGATTTAACCAGAGTATGTGGTATTTTCCTGAGGGTTAGTACACTTGTGGGATGCCACCGAGGAACAAAGAGACTACCATGTCTTCCATGCTTACTGAGCTTCCAGTGCAGCCTTATGACAATATGGGCTCTGTCTTGATTGAGTATGTTGCGAGGGTTCATCCATGTGTACTGACAGAGGGTGGTATTTTGGGCACGGTCAGATCCAGATGGTTGAATGCTCCTTCTGGAAGGTCTTGTCTCATTCTTCTCTTTGGGTAGAATGGGTCTTAAGGTGAAAGTGCACAACCCCTGCAGGGTGTAAAACTAATCGATTAGCCATGTCCCCGGTTATGGACAATTTGAGTTCCTAGTCATGGATATACGGAAGAGTCTCATCACTATTTCAGAATGAATAAAATTTGTTTAGAAACAATCTCAGGACCATGTGGTGGATTTAACCTCATGGGGTCATCTTGGTGGATTTAATCAGGTGACTTTGGTGCTCATGTTGGATTTAACCATGTGCCCCTTTCCTTTAAACCATGTGGTGGATTTAACCTCATGGGATCACCATGGTGGATTTAACCTGGTGATTTTGGTGCTCATGGTGGATTTAACCATGTGCCCCTTCAAAGACATTCAAAGAACAAAAGTTTGTTTTGAAAAATGATAGGACAAACTTGGTTTATGCAATTCAGCCAGAAGCTCCACCAGCCAAATATCATGTAGATAGTTCTTTCTCAACGGCCACCAAATAAGTGTCATTTGCTAGTACATCATTGTACTGACCCCCATACATGGGGCTGCATATTCAAATGTGCAGGTTCTTCTGATGAGGAGTAAGATGTTTAGGATCTTGAGTCTACATACCAACATGACTGCCTGTGGCGCATGGTGAAGGTGGAGGCTCACTACTACCCTAGTTTCCGTTGTGTTTATGTTATGTTGAACTCTGTTATATGAGCTAGTCCATGTGACTAAGCTGGTTTGTAGTAATTGAAGACTTATGTATCTGGATCTGCGATGTAATCTTTGATACTATGCAATGAATACTTTATTTTGTTCTGTGGTGCTATCAGTGATCCAGGGAATAGCACTTAACACAGGTGTTCCACCTTAATCCAAAGGTGGGGCGTTACACATTGTTTCATTTTTCATGATCTTTCATTTGTGTTTTTTTCATGTTATAACATGGATGCTAAGTTTCTTCTATTGAGATTATATCTTTCATTCCCGTGTTTTAAGTTCTTTGATCTCAGCACTCAATGCTTTACATAGATGATCAAGATTGTGATGGTGCATGTCACCTCAAAAATTATTCTTTTGTTATCACTTACCTACTCGAGGATGAGCAGGAGTTAAGCTTGGGGATGCTTGATACGTCTCAAACGTATCTATAATTTTTGATGCTCCATGCTTGTTTTTACACCATTTGCTTTATGTTTTGTTACACTTCGTGCATTTTTATGCATTTTCTGGAACTAACCTATTAACGAGATGCCACAGTGCTAGTTCCCTGTTTTCTGCTATTTTGTGTTTCAGAAAAGTTACACAGGAAATATTATCGGAATTGGACGAAACAAAAGCTGAACCTCCTAATATTTACCGAAGCTTCCAGAATACCGAAGAGAAGACGGAGGTGAGGCCGCCCTGGTCCACCTCTGACGCCACCCCTTCGCCTATATATTCCTCCCGACGGGAAAAACCTAAAGAGCCGATCAATTTTCCAGAAACACATCGCGATCCGCTGCCGTCGTCGACCCGAGATCGGGAGGGTCTAGAAGCTCTTCCCGGCACCCTACCGGAGAGGGGAATCACCACCGGAGGTCTTCTTCATCGTCATGCTTGCCTCCGGCGCGATGAGTGAGTAGTCTACCTTGGACTATGGGTCCATAGCAGTAGCTAGATGGTTGTCTTCTCCACCATGTGCTTCATGTTTAGATCTTGTGAGCTGCCCTACATGATCAAGATCATCTTTATGTAATTCTACATGTTGTGTTTGTTGGGATCCGATGAATATTGGTGTTATGATTAAGTTGATGTTCTGAATTTTATCTTATGTTATCTCTATGTTGTTTATGATCTTGCATGCTCTCCATTGTTAGTAGCTATCTTGGCCAAGTAGATACTAGTGACTCCAAGAGGGGGTATTTATGCTCGATAGTTGGGTTCATGCTTCTATTTAATCTGGGGAGTGACAGAAACCTCTAAGGTTGTAGATGTGTTGTTGCCACTAGGGAGAAAACAACATTCTTGTGTCTAAGGATTATTGTTTTGTTTACATTACACACTTTGCTTAATGCAGTTATCTGTTGTTCGCTACTTAATACTCGAGGGGTGTTTGGACGATATCCCCACGAGTGGATTATTAGTCATAGATGCAGTTGGATGGCGGTCGATGTATCTTGTTGTAATGCCCAGAGTAAATCTCATAGTGCTCCTCTTGACATATTCACGTTATCTTTATTCTATCAATTGCCTAACTATAATTTGTTTACCTAGCATGTCGTTATTTATCTTATGGAGAGACACCACTAGTGAACTGTGGACCCCGGTCCAATTTCCTTTACATTGCTATTACTGTTTACTTTTACTCGCACTGTTTACTTCCTCGCATACTACTATTGCTTTCCACTCGATACGCTCATTCCTTTGTTTACAGCAAACTGGTGAGATTGACAACCTCATCGTAAGTTGGGAGCAAAGTATTTGTTTGTGTTGTGTGCAGGTTTCACATTGCTGCTGGTGCAAAGCAAAGCACTGGACGAGGTGCCTTATAAATTGTCCAGAGCTTTCGCGAAGGTAGCAGGCATCACCTTCTGAAGTTTGGCTTTTTCCTACTGGTTCGATAAACCTCAGTTTCTTACTGAGGGGAGACTTGCTACTGTGCTCATCATACCTTCCTCTTGGGGTTCCCAACTGGGTGGTTATCCTGCCCGCATCACTGTTCTGGCGCGCTTTTCAGCGCCAGACCAGATCGTCCGGCGGCCACCAGATCAGTCTGGCCCTGAGTCCGGCAGCGCCAAACTTGTCGCTGAATCATCATTCCTTTAAATACCAATGGGCACCCCCTCCTTAGCAGTTTTCCCACATCCTCTTCCTCCCCACCCCCGTCCACATCGCGATGGCCGCCGCCTCCTCAAGCTCTACCTCCTCCTAGACTCTCCACCCAACCAAACTCCTCCAAACTAAGATCGGGTGGAGATCGGGTGATTTGGAGGCTGATGACCCACAAGTATAGGAGGTGTATCATAGTACTTCCGATATATAAGAGTGTCAAACTCAACAAGGGGCAGAAGGTGTTGACAAGTAGTTTTGATCAAGGAATCACTGTAAATACTAGCAAACGGGTTTTCAGGGGTATTTGATAATGCAGATAAATAAAGTATGAGTAAATAAAAGACTGTAATAATAATTGCTGCAAGTGGCCCAATCCTTTCTATAGCAAAGGACAAGCTGGTTGTGTTACTTATGATTACCAAACGTTCCTGAGGACACACGGGAGTTCTGTCAAGTGCTTTCGCTTCGTACAGTTGATTAATCTTCATTGGTTTGATAGGTGTTATGGGGGTGAACCTATGCTAATGCACTACCCCAACTTGGACTAATACACACTTGTGATTATAACCCATGCAAGCATCTGCAAATACAAGAAAGTAATTAAGATAAATCTAACCACAACCTTAAACTCTGAGATCCTACACTCCCTGATGCACTGGCTTCCAAACGGGGGTTTAGGTTTATGTCACTCCGGCAACCCCACAATTAGTAGCCAAATACACAATGCATTCCACTAGGCCCATAAAGGTGAAGTATCATGTAGTCGATGTTCACATGACACCACTAGTAGAATAGCACCACAACATAAATATCAAACCATTAAATATTACTCAACATAGTTCCACTACTAACATCTTGACTTCTCCCATGTCCTCAAGAACTAAACGAACTACTCAAAAGACATCATATGGATCATGATCAGAGGTGAAATAATGATGAATAACAATCTGGACATAAACCTTAATTCAACGGTTTCACTCAATAGCATCAACTACAAGTAGTAATCAACACCGGGAAAGTTTCCCCTATGAACTGGACAAGATTCTCCCCAAGATGTTACAATGGGATGGCGTGGTGATGATGGTAATGAAGGTGCTGGTGATGATGGTGATGACGATGATGATCCCGATGAAGCCCAGCTCGATGACGGTGACGATGGCGATGATTTCCCCTCTCCGGGAAGGAATTTCCCCGGTAGATTTTTGCCTGCCAGAGAGCTTTCTCTCTCTGTGTGTTTTCCGCCCCGCAGAGGCTGCGGAGTCTTTCTGCGATCCTCCCCCAGGTCTTAGGTATTCGGGAGACAATATACGCGAAGGGGTGATGGCAGAGGTGGGCTAGGGTGGCCACACCCCTGGTGCCACGGCCTAGGGCTGGCCCACACCATGGGGTGGTGTGGGCCCCTGGTGGCTCACCTCGCCCTCTCCCTCTGGCTACTTCCGTCTTCTGGCAAAATAGGAACTTCTGGGTATTTTTCTGGAATTGTTGGTCTTTAGAAATATTGTATCTTAACGGTCCTTTTTCCAGCAGAATCCTGACTCCAGCAGTGAATTCTCCAATAATCATCAAACATGCAAAATAGAGGAAATAACATAAGTATCATCTCCAAATATGAAATATATCAATGAATAACAGTAAATCATGATATAAGATAGTGATGAAAAATGGACGTATCAACTCCCCCCAAGCTTAGAGACCTCGCTTGTCCCCAAGCGAAAACTGAACTTAGTAAACATGACCACGGGTTTATGGAGTGAAGTGCCGATAAACAAAATACGGACAAGAAGCATCCCACTCACCAATACACAAGTCATAATAGAAAACAACTTCCCCTTATATAACTTAACTTTCATTGAGCAAAGGGAATCACAATAAAGGTGCACAAGGTAAATCATGATTGGTGATGGCAAACCTTTGTTCTTGTTCAGAGAACAATTAGCAGATTGTACTTATATTTCGATCGAAGCCCTTTATATCAGAGCTTATATTGCAAAAATCACATGCTCAATCATAACAATCTCTTTACGGTCATTGATAGCTTTCAAAGATATATTAATTCAGATAAAAGCATTGTACTAAACAGAGAAGGATAAAATACATGATTAAATAAATCAACATATGGATTGTTGGATCACAACAACTCAAATTCTTGCTTGAGATAAGGAGGAATAGGCCAACTCAACATAAAGTAAAAAGATAGGCCCTTTGCAGAGGGAAGCAGGGATTAAACATGTGCTAGAGCTTTTCATTTGTAAAACAGAGATAAAAAATTGTTTTGAGAGGTGGTTGTTCTTTTCAACGAATGGCAACGGAGTTCTTGCTATCTTCCATACTAAACAAGTTGAGAGCGGTTTCGAATTGTTGATAAAGGCATTTATATGCTCTTTTTATATTTTGGTACTCCTGCCCACCTTTTCTTTCACAAACCATGGAACCGAATCCTTCGGGTATCTGCCAACAATCTCATACAATGGAGGAGTGCCTTTTTCTTTTCTTTTTTTCTTTTTTTTTCTTTTTGAAGTTATAATGGTCTGACCATCTCCCTTGCAAAATTAGTGATGAGAAGATGAAGCATGCAAGTCAAGGGGTACTTAATTTAGTATGGAAGATAACAAACCCAACCACTACGTCCTCGTGAGCTAAAAACAGTGTCACAAACTGAGAAGTATTTTGAAGGTTTTGAAAGGTAGCACATGAAAATTTACTTGGAATAGCTTGAAATACCATGCATAGGAATTTATAGTGGACTCTTTGGAGTAACTTTGTTTTTGGGAGTTGGATGCACGAGAAGTATTCCCTCTCTATACAGGTTTTTAGCTAACAAGGGTGGGTAGCAAGCATAAGAGTTGAGTTAAACAAACAAACATACATGTGATAGAAAACAATCATGCAATCTTCCTTGGAAGTACAAACGATCTTAACTTGAGAATACTAAGCTTATGAGCCAATCAAGAAAGAAAGATAATGAAATAATGTATCTACATGTATTTCCCCCTTTTCTACTCAAGCCTCAAAGTATTGTTGCTACTGACCATTGCTAAGTTTGCCATAACCAACTAGATTTACTCATGCTCCCAAAGTGATACCAATACTAATCAACAAGATTAATCATATAACAAAAATTGCAAACTAAAATAAAGTGTGTAGAAAGTAAATGATAAGACTTCTCATTTATATTTCATAACCGCAACTCACACCAAGGGATACATAGGTAACCAACTAAAGGAGAGATACTTCCATACTACAAACTATCCTATATGATAACTTCTCTACTCATGATATGACTCTACTAAAAAGTAAATGTGTAAAAGGTAATGATTTGATACCGCAGCACTCCCCCAAGCTTGGAACAAGCCAAGGGGATGCCAATACCAATGACGAATTACTCCTTTGCTGGTGGTGATGCATCTTTATCATCATCAAATTTCCAAGGTAGAGGCTTCCCATCAAGAAAGGATGACTTGGTTTCCATTATCCTAAAACTGGCAGCAGCACTTATTTGTTTAAACCTTGTCTCATACTCACAGTTTTGATTTTGCATGGCATAGAGTTGTGCTTGTAATTTGTTGGTGGTCTCGTGGAGTGATAAGATGTCATCTCGGCAGTCTCCTTCTTGTGCTTGGCGATGAGTTCTACATTTATCCTATGGATAATGTCCAATTCGCATTCTGCCATCTTCTTGTATCTAAAGACTTCTTGC
The DNA here is from genome assembly GCA_007115705.1 of Dactylis glomerata. Taxonomy (NCBI): domain Eukaryota; kingdom Viridiplantae; phylum Streptophyta; class Magnoliopsida; order Poales; family Poaceae; genus Dactylis; species Dactylis glomerata. Next base: position 70,948 of record QXEO01000879.1, on the reverse strand, counting down.
TCCAGCTCTTCCACCCTAGCTTCCAGGCTGCCCTCTCCTTTAGGACCCCGAACATCTTCATCTGCACCTTCCCATACTTGAGCAACAACTCCTTGGGATGCATCTTCAGCTCCCTCATGTATGGATTAATGATGTCCGCAAGGGGGTTCTCCTCGGATGAACCAGAAGAAGACAAGGTGGCTCTAGATTTTTTAGGCTAAAATCTGGCAGAAACAGATAGAAACAAAAACACAACGAGGAAATGATATACATACCTCGGGGGCTCCGGGGGATTATATAGGAGAAATTTTAACAACAAAAGGAAGGCACATGATGAAACCGGGTTGGAAATGAGTTCCGAGGCGATCACACCACCAGGTGGCGCGGTCAGCAGAGGGCCCACGCCACGAGGTGGTGTGGTGCCTCCGGGCACCGTTTCCTACTCGTTTTTGTCTCGTAATTTTTTTATTAAATAGAAACAACAAAAGTATAAGCAGAAAAGTTTAACGCAAACCTTTTCTGACTAGAATTGTTACCTATACGAAAATGGAATCTACAGTTTCCTACATTTGTCTTTAATAAATTCCTCCGGAGTCACCACTTGAATAATATCGATATCTTCATTATAAGAATCTCCAAAAATATAATTTTTGAGTCTTTGCCCATTCACCACTTGCGTAGTGTTATCTTTTAGCGAAGCAATTTTTATTGCACCTAAACGATACACCTCTTCAATAACCAAGGGTCCTTCCCATTTCGAGAGTAATTTTCCTGCAAAAAATCTAAGACGAGACCTATACAATAGAACTTTCTCACCAACATGGAATTCTCTCTTAACAATTCTCCTATCATGCCACTTTTTAACTTTCTATTTGAAGAGTCTAGCATTTTCATAAGCTTCACTTCTCCATTCATCCAAAGAACTCAAATCAAGCAATCTTTTCTTTCCAGCAAGTTTAAAATCTCTATTGAGCTCTTTCACTGCCCAGTAAGCTTTGTGTTCTAATTCTAAAGGCAAGTGACAAGCTTTTCCATAAACCATTTTGTAAGGAGACATACCTATGGGATTCTTATAAGCAGTTCTATAAGCCCATAAAGCATCATTTAACTTACTAGCCCAATTTTTCCTAGATCTATTAACAGTCTTTTGCAAGATAGACTTGATCTCTCTATTTACTTGCCCACTAGTTTGGGGATGATAAGCTGAAGCAATTCTATGATTAACATCATATCTAGCAAGGGTCTTCCTAAAACCACCATGAAAAAAATGAGAACCTCCATCAGTCATAAGATATCTAGGTACACCAAACCTAGGAAAAATAATATCCTTAAGAATTTTGTAGGTATAGCTTCTACCCACTTAGTAACATAATCAATAGCAACAAGTATAACCTTCTGAAGGAGGAAAAGGACCCATAAAGTCAAATCCCCAACAATCAAATGGTTCAATAACAAGAGAATAATTCATAGGCATTTCATTGCGTATAGAAATATTACCAACTCTTTGACATTCATCACAAGATAAAAAAAAATTCTTGCATCTTTAAAAAGGGTAGGCCAATAAAAACCTGATTGCAGAACCATTTGTGCAGTTTCTATCTACAGCATGATGTCCTCCATAAGCACTACCATGACATTTCCTCAATATCTCTTGTTGTTCATATTCTGGAACACATCGTCACATAATACCATCCACTCCTTCTTCATATAAATGTGGTTCATCCCAAAAATAATGCCACAAGTCATACAAAAATTTCCTTATTTGCTGAGCTGTAAAGGTTGGAGGCAAATACTTGCAAACAATAAAGTTAGCATAGTCAGCATACCAAGGACTCTCTCGCGAGGTTACCTTTATTGCAGCCAACTGCTCATTTGGAAAACTATCATTAACAGGGATAGGATCATCAGAAATGTTTTCCAATCTAGATAAATTATCAGCAATAGGATTCTCAGCACCTTTCCTATCTACAATATGCAAATCAAACTCTTGTAAAAGCAACACCCATCTAATTAGCCTAGGCTTAGCATCTTTATTTTCCATAAGATACCTAATAGCAGAGTGATCAGTATGAATAGTAACTTTTGAATCAACCATATAAGGCCTAAACTTATCACAAGAAAAGATGAGAGCTAGGAACTCCTTTTTAGTAGTAACATAATTCTTTTGAGCAGCATCAAGAGTCTTACTAGCATAATGAATAACATTCAACTTCTTATCTACTCGCTGTCCAAGGACAGCACCTACAGCAAAATCACTAGCATCACACATAATTTCAAAGGGTAAATTCCAATCAGGTGGTTGGACAATAGGAGCAGTAATTAAAGCCTTCTTAAGAATTTCGAAAGCTTCCTTACAATCATCATAAAAAAAAGGTACATCTTTTGAAGAAGATTAGTAAGAGGCTTTGAAATTTTAGAGAAATACTTAACAGACCTCCTATAAAAACCAGCATGACCAAGAATACTGCGAATACCTTTAACATCCCTAGGACAGGGCATTTTCTCAATTGCTTCAACTTTTGCTCTGTCAACTTCAATACCTCTTTCAGAAATTTTATGGCCAAGATTCACCATAAAGTGGCATTTCTCCCAATTAAGAACAAGATTAGATTCCTCACATCTCTACAAAAATTTATCAAGATTGTGCAAACAGTTATCAAAAGAAGTTCCATAGACGGAGAAATCGTCCTTGAATACTCCACAATTTCTTCACAAAAACCATGAAAGATAGCATACATGCATCTTTGAAAAGTAGCAGGAGCATTACACAAACCAAAAGGCATACGTCTATAAGCATAAGTTCCATAAGGATAAGTAAAAGTGGTTTTCTCTTGATCTTGCTTTTTAATAGCAATTTGAGAGAACCCAGAATAACCATCAAGAAAACAAAAATGAGTTTTCTTAGATAACCTCTCTAACATTTGATCTATAAACGGTAAAGGATAATGATCTTTCTTAGTAATGATACACATCCTATAACCAACTACTGCTCTTTGAGGAATAAGCTCATTATATTCATTAGGCACAACAGTAATTCCTCCTTTCGTAGGGACACAATGCACAGGACTAACCCATCTACTATCAGCAATAGGATAAACAATACCAGCATCAAGGAGTTTCAATACCTCATTTCTTACCACTTCCTTCATCTTAGGAATTAAACAGCGTTGATGTTCAACAACTGGCTTTGCATCAGGCTCCATATTAATAGCATGCTGACATATGGTAGGGGAATTCCCTTTTAAATCATCAAGAGTATATCCAATAGCTCCTCGGTGTTTCCTTAATATTTCCAATAACCTTTCTTCTTCCTTTCCTGAAAGTTTAGAACTAATAATAATAGGATATGTTTTCTTATCATCAGTATAAGCATATTTAAGATCATCAGGTAAAGGTTTTAAATCAAAAATAGGATCCTCTTTGGGTGGTAATGTGGTACCCAAGTCTTCCACAGGTAAATTGTGTTTAAGCATCTCTGGTTGGTGAAGAAGAATCTCGTCAATCTCATTTCTCTCTTCCATAAAGATCTCACTTTCGTGGTCCTCCATGTATTGCTGCAAAGCATCGTTAGGAGCAAGAGCAATAGAGGCAAGTTGTTCAACTCTAAATCTTCATGAGGCAATTCAGTTTCATAAGGAGCTTTGGTAAACTTAGAAAAATTAAACTCATAAGATTCTCCATCAAATTTAGTCAAAATTTTCTCCTTCCTATAATCTATAATGGCGCACAGAACTTTACAATCTATCAAGTTTTCAAGAAAGGTCTACCAAAAATGATAGGATAAGTATTACTAGCAGCTGAACCAAGTACTAGAAAATCAGCAGGATATTTAGTCCTACCGCACAGAACTTCCACATCTCTAACAATACCAATTGGGGAAATAGTTTCTCTGTTAGTAAGCTGAATAACCACATCAATTTCTTCAAGTTCACAAGAACCAATTTCATGCATGATTTCTCTGTAAAGATCATAAGGAATAGCACTCGAACTTGCACCAATATCGCATAAACAATAATAGCAATGATCACCTACCCTGACAGAAAGCATAGGAAAACTTGTTTTCCTAGATCTACTAGGATGTGAAATAATATTAGAAGCATCTTCACAAAAGATAATGTGTCCATCTTCTACATTTTTAGTAACAAGGTCCTTCACTATTGCTACTGGAGGTTTAATAGTTATTTGTTCATCGGGTTCTAAAGCTTTCTTTGTACTTTTGCTAATCACACTAGTTATCATAGAATGCTCCTTGGCCTTAGCAGGGAAAGGTGTTTTCTCAATATAAGGTTCAGGAAAAATACGATCAACAGTACAAACTTCAATATTTCTAGCAGGAACACAATTAATAGTAACTTTATAAGGCACATGGTACTTGTTCCATTCCTTTTTTGGAACATCAAGGTAAGAGGCAAAGGCCTTAAAATAGTTTGCAAGTATTTGAGAATCAAGACCATAAATAGCACTAATATTATGAAAGTCATCAGTTCCCATAAAAGATTTAATGCATTCATAATCATAATTTATACCTGACTTTATTCCTTTGTCGTTCTCCCATCCTTCAGTATTTTCCTGAATACGGTCAAGAAGATCCCATTTAGATTCTTCTTTCATACGGGTAAATGATCCAGAATAAGAAGCATCCAATAAATCCCTATCATGAAGAGAAAGCCTTGCATAGAAGTTATTAATAACAATATTACTGGGGAGCTCATGAATGGGGCATTTGAGCATTAGTGACTTCAATCTCCCCCATGCTTGGGAAATACTCTCTCCATCATGCGGCCAAAAATTATATATCTGATTCCGATCTTTATGAATCTCACTTGGAGGATAGAATTTAGAATAAAAGAGAGGTACAATTTCCTCCTAGCCAATAGATCGGCCATTCTTCAGCAGCTTATACCATTCCGCAGCTCTGCCTTTTAGTGATAAAGAGAATAGCTTCCTCTTAACTTGGCTCGATGAAATACCTGCACACTTGAACAACTCGCATAATTCATGTATAAAGAGCAAATGATCACTAGGATGGACAGTTCCATCTCCTGAATAGCAGTTATTTATAACACGTTCAATAATTTTCATAGGTATTTTAAAAGAATCCAATTAAGCAGGCGGTGGTTCATCTACTACCATAATAGTGGCAGTAGTATTCCCAAATGGGGAACCAAATGGACACTTCTCCATGATAAAATAAAATAAAAGACAGAAATAAAAACAATACTCATAGTAAAAGTTTCCTTTATCAATTCCACTCTTCAATAGCGCTTCACTCCCCGGCAATAGCGCCAGATTATAGTCTTGATGACCCACAAGTATGGGGGGGTGTATCGTAGCGATAAATAAGAGTGTCAAACCCAATGAGGAGCAGAAGGTGTTGACAAGCAGTTTTGATCAAGGAATCACTGTAAATAATAGCAAACGGGTTTTCAGGGGTATTTGATAATGCAGATAAATAAAGTACGAGTAAATAAAAGATAGTAATAATAATTGTTGTGAGTGGCCCAATCCTTTCTAGAGCAAAGGACAAGCCTGTTGTGTTACTTATGATTACCAAACATTCCTGAGGACACACGTGAGTTCTGTCAAGTGCTTTCGCTTCATACAGTTGATTAATCTTCATTGGTTTGATAGGTGTTATGGGGGTGAACCTATGCTAATGCACTACCCCAACTTGGAATAATACACACTTGTGATTATACCACTTGCAAGCATCCGCAAATACAAGAAAGTAATTAAGATAAATCTAACCATAGCCTTAAACTCTGAGATCCTACACTCCCTAGTGCACTGGCTTCCTAATGGGGGTTTCAGTTTCTGTCGCTCCAGCAACCCCACAATTAGTAGCCAAATACACGATGCATTCCACTAGGCCCATAAAGGTGAAGTATCATGTAGTCGATGTTCACATGACGCCACTAGTAGAATAGCATCACAACATAAAATATCAAACCATTAAATATTACTCAACATAGTTCCACTACTAACATCTTGACTTCTCCCATATCCTCAAGAACTAAAGGAACACTCACAAGACATTATATGGATCATGATCAGAGGTGAAATAATGATGAATAACAATCTGGACATAAACCTTAATTCAACGGTTTCACTCAATAGCATCAACTACAAGTAGTAACATCGGGAAAGTTTCCCCTATGAATTGGACAAGATTCACCCCAAGATGTTACAGCGGGACGGCATGGTAATGATGGTGATGAAGGTGCTGGTGATGATGCTGATGACGATGATGATCCTGATGAAGCCCAGCTCGATGACGGTGACAATGGTGATGATTTCCCCCCTCCAGGAGGGAATTTCCTCAGTAGATTTCTACCTGCCGAAGAGCTTTCTCTCTCTATGTGTTTTCCGCCCCGCAGAGGCGGCAGAGTCTTTCTGCGATCCTCCCCCAGGTCTTAGGTTTTTAGGGAGATGATATAAGCGAAGGGGCGATGGTAGAGGTAGGCCAGGCCGGCCACACCCCCTGGTGGTGTGGCCTAGGGCTGGCCCGCGCCATGGGGTGGTGTGGGCCCCTAGTGGCTCACCTCGCCTTCTCCTTCTGGCTACTTCCTTCTTCTGGCAAAATACGAACTTCTGGGTATTTTCCTGGAATTGCTGGTCTTCAAAAATATTGTATCTTGACGGTCCTTTTTCCAGCAGAATCCTGACTCTGGTAGTAAATTCTTCAATAATCATCAAACATGCAAAATAGAGGAAATAACATAAGTATCATCTCTAAATATGAAATATATCAATGAATAACAGTAAATTATGATGCAGAATTGTGATGCAAAATGGACGTATCAGAGGCCTTTGACCGAAGGGATTTGCGTTTCCTCGACCGCATTGGGAGATCGGGACTTGTCCTTCTTCTCCACGTGCATGAAGCGATCCAACCTGGTAAAGGTAGAATCTATATGATTTTCAGTGCTAGTTCCTGGATCTCGCTAGCACACATAGTTCGATGAATAAATAGAATAGCAAAACGTCAATTATTACAACGAATGATCGAGAGTCTATTTATTACATCCTTGCACAGCCCATGGCTGGCGCAAATAAAACTGATTTCAAATTCTTGCGGAAAAAACTGAAATAAAAGAGCTCCATCAATGCCATAGGCGAACACGATGAGTGGAGACTCGCGGCCTATCATCGGTACCTTACTCGTTGTCGGAGAAACCTGCAACATAAAACGTTGCAGCCACAAATGGTCAATACATTTGGAATTGTATTGGCAAATGTCACTGTTTGGTGGATAAATAAATGGCGCCTATTAACTGCATGCATATTTGGCTGGTGGAGTTTAGGCTAATTTGCACAAAATAATTGTTTCTTCCTACTTTTCAAACGATTTTCTTTGAAACATTTTTGGACACACTGGAATCCACCAGGTGCTCCTAATTATGTACACAAGGAATCCACCAGGTGCACATAATCCCTTATTAACCCATCAAATTTTATGAAGAAATTGGAATGATGAGATCTTCCAAATAGTTCCAGAATCCAGTCGCTCATAGTTGTCCATAACCGGGGACATGGCTAATCGATTAGTTTTACACCCTACATGGGGCTGTACACTTTACCCACATGACCCAGTCAGCCTCATGTTATTCCAAAACCGCACAGTGGGAATTGGACGAGAGAAGATCAGGACGTGACCTTTGGGAAACAGATTCCTAAGCCTTACTCCTGTGACGCCCCAGATTCGGCACCTTGCAAATTATAGCAATCACGCCACAATTCGCACGATGTCGCTTTGGAAATGCACCACCAAGCTACTCGTGCATATGCAACATGCACGTGATGCGGGTGGAATCAAGATAGTAACGTTACACAAGTTCACGATGGAACCCACAAAAGAATATAAACCACAAAGACTCCACGAATCAAGATCCGAATATACATACAAAGATGCAAATCATACATAAAGCAAAATAGTATCCGAGTACGGACAAGAATACAAATGGGCCTAAGAGGCCTGAAGATAATGATGGCGTCCATAACACTGCCCAGGCCAAGCCGGAAGGGTAACCTTGCTAACGTCATCGCTTCCATGTACCTTTCTTCAAACCTGCTCCGGCGAGAAATCCAAGATGAGCAGCAATAAGTACGAAGTACTTAGCAAGACTTCAAGACATATAAAGCGTAGTCAATAAGTCACCTTTGTACGTGAGGTACGCAGACAAGCTCGAGAGACTCAAAAGGACGTCAGCTGTATGGTGGGGTTAAGCGGCAGCGTGCAAGCACTAAAGAACCTATAGAGACACTCTACAACATCCGTCTAATCAGAATAAGATAAGAGAGTGCATAAAGTAAAGAACTAGAATACTACAGCAAACATAACCCAGCCGATGAATCATCTCGTTGTGACCACACGAAGCAATATCAAAGGCACTCACACGGTTGACAATTTTATAACAATTTAATATTGTAGTAGAACTATTTACTATGCCACTTTTAGCATCAATTAGGTGTAAGTTGTTCTATGATCGAGTAGAACGGCTCTAAGTCGTCCATAACTGCGGACACGGCTTTCCGAAAAGATTTACCCTGAAGGGGTGCACCAATGTACCCATACACGCTCGATCAATCCATCCTAGACAAGGGAAGGACATCACGACAAGACGGTTGCTAGTTCTACATGAGATTTTAGGGGGGCCACCCTACTAAGCTACCCGTAACGAAGTCGGCCGAGCTCCGAAGACGGACTCAGAAGTTTGCGAGAACGGAGAAGTCTGGCAGAGAGCCCATCCGAGAGGTCCGCCAGCTTCACAGAAAAATGTACCGCGAGCAAATAAACCTGCCAACCATCTGAGGTGACACAACCACACCTTTTCGAGGGGGCTTAGAACCTTAAGCACCATCACTGGTAACTCAAACCAAATGCGGATCCAAATGTAAATACGGTGTTGTGGCCCCCGGTAAACTAACTCGAGAAAAAGTAGTAAGTCAAGGGAGACCCCATGGAATCTTCCGCGAGTGGTTAGCGCGCTCAGCTTAGAACAGTTCATGCGAACTCGGGGTCCTAGGGGACACAAGTGAGCCATCGTAAAACGGGCAAAATGACTCACCGATGCTTCTGCTTAATCAAGTGTAGTTGTAACATAAATAAATCATATTTATCTCCAACATCTAATATCCAACTTATCTCCAATTCATATCCATCTCATAACTATAAGGTAAAGCATGTGATAACTTCCCCAACCCGATAAGATAAAACAACAGGAATGACCTAAGCATGCCTACGACTCGCAAGGCCAACTCAAACAACAAGCACACGGTAATAGGCGTGAGGTGGCAGAAATATAGTTTTGCTTTGGGGAAACAGGTGGATAGGATACGTGACTCGAACAAAGCATCGGAAAGGCTAGCATAAAGCATAAAGCATAAACACAAATAGGTAATGAGTAACCCTATAGGTTGGTAAGGGGCGGGAGAGCTTGCCTGGCAAGATTGTCGAGGAACACCCGTAGAACTTGTCGTTGCTCACAACATCACGAAGCGTCCTATCCAGGAAGAAGCAAATCACTACAACAAACAACGGAAGCAACTCTTACTACTACGGCAAAAGAATCGGCATGATCATGTGAAGGTATGCATGATATGTCAATTATGATGCAATGCAACTTATCAAAATTAAGCGGAATCAAATTCTGACACACACACATATGGTTCAAGTTGTTTTACTACACGGCAATTTAAAAGTTGATTAGCATGGCAAAGAAACGTCAAGGTTGAGCTACACAAAATTAAATGAAGTAGGGTAACTATATTTGGTAATACCCAAATACTCAATATGTTACTTATTAGGTGTAATGCAAACTATCACATCACGACATGATGCAAGATGCAAACAGTAGTATGAATGGCATATTCAGATTCTATGCATTTTTATGATAAACTATATAAAAAAACTTTTTATTTTGAGTTATAGATTAAAAGATATGAATTTAGCAAGTTTGACACCTTTGCAGCAATTTTCAGAAAATAGAGAAAATGGTGGAACTTTTCTCACCGGAAGGGCACCAGCCCGGGTCGCTGACCTGTGGGGCCAGAGGACGCTGACTTGGCGGCTGAGAAACGAAAGACCAAAAAGGGTTGGACTTTTCATGCCGAACAAGGGGCTCGAACTCCGGATCTGTGGGACAAGAACAAAGGTTCAGACCACTGCATTACACGTTCTGATGTGAAGACAGTAGTAAGCCAGAGTTTATATTCAGAAGTGGTGTCTGTTTAACCTGACGAAACTGAAGATGGATTGCAGTGTGGACGCGGTCAGAAGAAGTGTCTCGCCTCGAGTTCAGGAAGACGGAGCTAGCACCAGAGGTCGCTGACGAGGGGAAGCGAGTAAGAAAACAAAAGGTGATTAAAAATGTTTGAGATTTGCAAGAAGCAGGATTTGATCCCTGGGTGAGTTGCATGCAAGCAAGTAACGTAACAGCTAGGCTTAGCTCCAGATGTTGTAGATGACGGGGACACACTGCACTTGAAGTCTTGCACCAGGTCGCAAGCTGGCACCTTGGCTTGACTGAACCGGACAACGTTGATTGTACGCAGCGGAAGCGTGATCTCGAGGACGACATTCCGAAGGCGAACCAGAACAACGGCCGGAGTCCCGCGACAGCTCGCGGAGAAGAAGCGGAGAAGGGCAGCTAGCTTGGCGGTGGCGTGCTGGTACGGCGTGGCGTCGGAAACATGCGCGTGGACACACAAAGAAATAGGACACGGGGGCGAGCAGGACGCGGACGAGCTCCACGTTGTGGAGGTCATGGCGACGGCGCGGAGCAGCGCACAAGGAGTCGGCTTGCAGGCGGAGCTTGGTACGGAATGATGCTGGGGTCAGTGATGTGCTGCGGCCAGGTTGATGCAGAGACGGGCGTCCATGGTGAGCAGTGGGAGGCGTCGGGGACGGAGAAGAGGACGCAGACGGATGTCGCATTCCGGCAAGCGTGCAGGAGCTTTGGAAGTCGAGGCGGAGACCAGAGAGGTGCGTTGTAGCGTGTCAGAGTTCGTGGTCGCCGAAGAGCGGGGCTTGGCGGCGAGGTTGGTGAAGTCGACGGCGAGCTTGGCGAACTCTCGCAGCGAGGCGGCGGCTTCCCAGTAAAAAGGCGAGGGCTGCAGGCTAGCGAGCAAAGCGGCGGCGCTAGGAAAAGGAAGGACGGGCTAGGGTTGCAGGGGTGTGGCTTAAGTAGCGTGAGGGGAGAGCTCCCGTCCGTCCCATCCATCAGGAGGGGCGCGTGGCACCAGCGGATGCGCGTCCGTACAGACGATGAAGACGACAATGGGCATCGGGTGGGCTTGGACTTGATGGGCTGCAGCAACGTGGTTGAAAGGGGAAGCCAGGCTAGAAGGGAGGCTAGGCACTCACCCAAACTTTCCAGAATTTGCAAAGATACAAGGAACGGAATGGAAATAAAAGAGAGAGGAAGAAAGATGGTGGAAACTTTTGGGAGTGATTTAGAAACAATTTTCAAACAACATTCTGAAATCATGAGTTATAGTCTGAAAGCAATTTCAGAGGTTTGCAAACAATAGAGTTTTAGTTTTATTTCAAATAAAATAAGGAGAGGAGGTTAATATAAAACCTTACGAGCAAAAAATAAAATAGATTTAATTTTAAATAATTTTAGATTTCACAAAAACATGCAAGGTTATAGATGCATGAAGATGCATGATTCACAAAAGAAAAAGAACAAACAAATCTAAAAAGAGGATTTTTCTGGGTCGTTACAATCGACACCACCAACAAGGGATCTCGCCCTGAGATCCACGCTCATGTAGGGGGAAAGAATTGGTTAGACTATCGAATCTTCATGCATCGTGTTGAACTTGTCGACACCACCAACAAAGAGGTTCCTTCTCGACACCACCAACAAAGGATTCTTGCTAACGTTGACGATGATGAACTTCTGAAGAACGGACCTATTAGGATAAAGGCAAGAGATCGTCCACCCACGTAGGATCCTAAGACTTGAAGAAGAAGGTAAGAGAGATGACTCAAAACTTGCAAAGGTAAGAGGAGAGAAGCACATAGGTAAGGAGTAAAATGCAGACCTACTTAGAGCTATCCAACGCATTTTTAGCAAAATAGTTTTGACACTAGACTCAACAACGACCATTGGCAAGGTTATCCTATAGGCAGAGTGGACCCGCGGGTGTCGACAAAACCTTGGCTCTGATACCACTTGTGACGCCCCAAATTTGGCACCTTGTGAATTATAGCAATCACGCCACAATTCGCACGATGTCGCTTTGGAAACGCACCACCAAGCTACTCGTGCATATGCAACATGCACGTGATGCGGGTGGAATCAAGATAGTAACGTTACACAAGTTCACGATGGAACCCACAAAAGAATATAAACCACAAAGACTCCACGAGTCAAGATCCAAATATACATACAAAGATCCAAATCATACATAAAGCAAAATAGTATCTGAGTACGGACAAGAATACAAATGGGCCTAAGAGGCCTGAAGATAATGATGGCGTCCATAACCCTGCCCAGGCCAAGCCAGAAGGGTAACCTTGCTAACGTCGTCGCTTCCATGTACCTTTCTTCAAACCTGCTCTGGCGAGAAATCCGAGACGAGCAGCAATAAGTATGAAGTAATTAGCAAGACTTCAAGACGTATAAAGCATAGTCAACAAGTCACCTTTGTACGTGAGGTATGCAGACAAGCTCGAGAGACTCAAAAGGACGTCAGCTGTATGGTGGGGTTAAGCGGCAGCGTGCAAGCACTAAAGAACCTATAGAGACACTCTACAACTTCCGTCTAATCTGTAACGCCCCAACCTTTGGATTAAGGTGGAACATCTGTGTTAAGTGCTATTCCCTGGATCAATGATAGCACCACAGTACAAAATGAAATATTCATTGCATAGTATCAAGATTACAACGCGGATCCAGATACAAAGTATTCAACTCTTACAGATACACAGCGGGAAAAACAAGGTGGCAAGGAGCCTCCATCTTCATCACGTGCCACAGGCAGCCATGTTGGAATGTAAGCTCGAGATCCTAATCCTGGTTCCTTACTCGAAATAGAACCTGCACGTTGAATATGCAGCCCCAAAGGGGTCAGTACAATGATGTACTGGCAAATGACACATATTTGGTGGATGTTGTGAGGAGTCTATCTACATGAGTATTTGGCTAGTGGATCTCATAGGCTGATTTGCATAAAGCCAGTTTTATCCTACAGTTCTTTCACAAAGCCTTCTTTCAAAGTTTTATATTTTCAAGGGTCGAAATAACCCCCAACTACCACATACTAGCTAGGTATGTAGCACTGGGCGAAATTCAACAAAGTCAGAACCTCAGGCACCACCACCCCTCGGAGTGTATGGTCCTTAGTTCCTACCTAGGGGTTTCTAGACAGATTTTAGTCATTCATAATCGGTGATGAGATTCTTCCGTACATTCCATGTCTAGAGACTCAATTGTGCATAACCGAGGACACGGCTAATCGATTAGTTTAGACACCTTGCAAGGGTTGTGCACTTTCACCTTACGATTCATTTTATGCCCATACATAAAATGAAGCGAGACCTTTTAGAAGGAGAGGGCAACTAACTTGGCAAGCTCTGTCCCCAACCTACAATTCAACTACCACCACTTCTTGCCGACAAGTTGCACCCCCACATCTAATCAGTCAAGACAGAGCCCATAATGTCATAAGGCTGCACTGGAAGCACTCTAAGCATGGAAGACATAGTAACCTCTTTGTTCCTGGGTGGCCATCCCGAGCGGCATTCTGAACCCATATCCTCACGACGAGGCATGCGTCCCAGAACCCACCTACTTCGCCGCCTCTTATCAAACCAATCCACCCAGGTGTTTCATTTTAGTTGAAGTTCTTAATTTTGTTCACGAAACACCTTTATCAAGTGATCATAGCATGGCATCAATATTTTTCAAAGTATTTAGCATCCTAACAGGTGGGGTTTGAGGATAGCTACACACTACTAGGATCTAAGCATTTGATAAAACAGTTGAATAAATCGCCTATCATGCCTACTACTGAAACACACTAATGCAGTAGTAAAAATAGGTAGGGGATATGTGTGTCACTTGCCTTTTGAAGAACACGATGTTTCTCTTCCCTCAACTAAGCGCGTAGTCCTCCGCACAAACTATAGTACAGAAGGAACATAACATAAACACTCCAAACAAACACAAACAAATAATTTAAGTAATCGAAAGGTATTCGTTTAACCATTTAGCTTTATTGAGATGTTGTGATTTGAAGGATATGGTAAAAGATCATGATTTATGAGATATGAACTTGAGAGCTTAGTTGGGACGGATCAGTATGATTTGAGAGGGAATTGGTCTAGGCAACATTAAGAATGCTTGAACTACTCAAATGGCACATTTGCAAGTTGAATAGTTCAACACATGTGAACAAAACTAAGTAGGCATTGGATTGGGTATGAATGGTTGATATTTGAGGACATGGCTCAAATGGTTCGTTGATCAACATGGTGTATAACACATACTATGGTACGGGTTATAACAACTCCACATTAATATGATCTAGGTTTGGAATGAAATCATATTCTACTCAAGTAGCATAATTGCAGTTTGAATATATATGAATTAGACAAGGTATAATGAGTGAAATCTTTATGCTTTATCAAAGTATATTGAATCTTGGAATATCTCATATGGATAAATCACATAAGAGACAAAATAGTGCAATAGCAATACTATTGAATAAGTGTGACATCAATTATTCTTAAATAGTATGTATTACACTTAAGCTTAGGATAGGACTCTTATAACTTTGAAGTACTCAATTAACTCAAATGCAATTGAATAGTTCAATGCAAGGCTAAGATTGAGTAGACATGAATAAATGGCTATAGGTAAAGGATATGTATAGATGATGTTTGAAACATGGCTTAAGGTTCCTGATGAGTAAATGGGATTGGGTTAAGTACTATGATGTTGATTTGATCAATACCATAGTAGTAAGGGTAGAAACTAAGATTGAAAGTATCACACTTTACTCAGATGACACATTTGTAATTTGAATAAGTGAGTACTGTGCAAGATAGGTCTAAGTAAATATGATCTTGATCAAGATGTTATTCAGATAACATTGGTGACTAGGCATGATTATAAGAATTTGCTATGGTAGAAGGAAACATTACTGAACAGAATTAGATTTATTGTTATAATGGAAATTACTCAAATCCTCATATTAGAATTTGAATAATAGATGAAGTGGTTCAAGAAATTGTGGGAATGATGCTACTGGATAGGATACAGTAACACGAAGCTATTGCATTTGGAATCAACTTAAAATTACTTATAGATTTCAAATGAGGTCCAAAATACTACTTTGCTCATATTTGAACTTACCCATTGAGTGCATGACTCAAGTTTGGAATTTCTTGTTCCTATGATGTTCTACAGATCAAGGGCTTTCCAAAGACTACAAATTTATAATTTTTTTGGATAGACAGAACTAAAGATATGAATTTAACAAGCTAACCGAAGGTTTGATTCAAATTTGAAAGTAGTTTCAAATTGAACCCATGAAATATGAGATTTTATTGTACTACTGGATTCTATAGGTTTCGAGGATTTCAATGGTATAACATTTGTTATTTTTGGACCTACAGATCAAAAGATATGATTTTTGCAAGATTGGGATCAAATCTGGTTTGAAATCCTAATTCAAAATTGTTTTTAACAGAGACCTGCCACGCGGCGTGCTCCTATTAGTCGATACCGGTTCGGCCGGATCGGCCTTCTGGGTCGTTGGATCTAACTAATCTGAATGGCCCAGATCTGATACCGATTTGGTTTAAAGAGGAAAGAACAAATCCGTCTGATCTAGATCTGACGGTTGAAATCGAATCCCTCATCTAGGTCTCGAGCTCCGGTCACCGGCGGCGAGGTCACGGCCAGAAGGTTGATGTCGCTCGTGTTCTGGAAGTCCCTGGAGGCGATGGAGACCAGGACGAGACAGGGGCGACGATGGCGGACTCGATCGTTTGATCGAGATACTGGATTGTGTCCAGTACGCGTGTGGAGGGGCGGCTGGAGCTCGACGGTGCAGCGGTGATGCTTCGGGTGAGTACCCCGGCGTCGTTTCACTGCGGAATAAAGTAAAACGAGGGCATCAGCGGGTGCGCTGGGATGGGAGAGGAAGGTTAGGAGGGGAGAGGGAGTACGGGGCTCATCGTGGGCGATGAATTTCGCCGGTGATGCCCGCAGAGGCTGTGGACTCCGGCGAGCTATTGCGTTGCCTTGGCAGCATCTCGGGTAGGAAGAAGAAAGGGGGTCGTCGGAGGACCTCTGGGGGCTTTTATAGGTCGGGTCTTGATGGTTAATTAGTGCGCGGAGTGAGCGGGGAAGGGAGTAACGCCGGCGGTTTCCATTCCAGTGAGAGAGGGAGTGATTTTCGGGGAAGAGGAATCTGACAGGCGGGACCCACCCATCGGTGAGAGAGAGGGGGAGAGGATACCGTTTCGGGTTTTAACCCCGGGTGGGCCATGGGCTCATTTCTGTTCTGGGCCGAAATGTTTCCCCGGGTCCATTTTCATATTTTTCTCTTCTTTGCTTCTTTTCTTTTTCTATTTTTCTCATTTCTTTCATAGATTTTGCAAAAATGCTCCAAATCAATTCAAACCACTTTTAGAAACTTCACAAGATTCACAGCAAGGTTTTATACCAATAGGAAACAAGTTTTCAGAATCAAAACAAGATTTTTAATAGAAATATAGATTGAGCTTAATGGTTTTGCTTGCATAGAGCTAAATAAGATTTGAAAATAAACCTTTTGAAAATAAGAAATAATCCTTTATAAAATAATGTTTGAAATTATCTTTCAAACTTAGTTCTTGAAATACAATCTTTACTAAATAAAACACCCTTGGGATTCACTCATTTGCAAGCAAACTTGCATAGGTTTGAATAAAGGATGAAAAATAATAGTATTTTGATAATTGATCTTTTCTCAAAAAAGGTTCTTCAAGAATATAGTAGAAAGTTTAAAATATTTTTCTAATAAAACTTTCAAATAGACTCAAAAGTTTTAAATCCCTGTGAAATTTCAATCATCTCAAGCAAAACAAAAAGCAAAAATTTTCCCCAAAAATTTGATAAAATCTTGGGATGTTACACACTACCACCCTTAAAAGAAATCTCGTCCTCGAGATTGGAGAATGGTTACAAGGTTTAATGGTCCTAATGGAACTAGGGTGCTACCACCCTTAAAAGAAAATTTCTCATGGTGGTATCTTGATGCTTCCTTGGGCACTTGCATTTTGTTCCCAGCTTGAATTCACTGTTGCGCCATTTTTCCTGAATTCGCTCTTCTTAGAAGTGTCAATGTTCGTCGCTATGTTTAAAAGTGGGCATTCCAAAGGTTCCATCCAATTCTGGTGATAGGCAGATATCATCCATCTCGTTGTCTTCAACAAGGTAGTCCACATCTTCCAAGAATGTGTATCTAGCCTTCTCTTGGTCGGTCCTCACCAAGGCCAAGATAGCATACAGGCCATCGGCATACTCCTTGTTGCTTTTTAGCTGATTTTCATTCCAAGCGTCTCAAAAGATGACCCAGTGCCAAGTACTGCATGCTTGCCCCACGAACATGATGAGACCACACATCCCAATGAGTTAGGATGGCATCTCTCTGCGGGCTTCTCATGCATTTCATAGGGGTAAACAAGGTAGACTCTGTAAGAGGTACTTGCACCTTTAAGAGACGGAAGGTCGCCTTATAACCAGCATTGTTGAACCCATTCAAGTTATCGGAGCAAGTCGTGTTACTTGCCACAGGTACCAGATGGTCCTTAAGAATTCCTTTAGCAACCGTCTTCATAGTTGTTGAAAGGCGCTGAACAACTTGGTCATATCTCAAAGATGAACTCCTTCTCAGGGAAAAGGGATCTGACGACGCTCTCATCGGTAGGTAAATAGTTCCATGGATTTGGAGAGTTGCCTCATAACATCGTAGGTCGGGATGGGGTAGACTTCGGTGGCGTAGGGCTCTGGAACTAGGAAGAAATCTCATAGTTGGTGGTGGCGGTCTCTGTTGTGACTCTCTGGAGAGGGGAGAATCCTCTTTTATAGGCTCAGGGGGGGAGTAGTCGAACAGGCCGCGTGGGGAGTCGAAACGAAAAGTCGGGGAGGTGAATTGAAGCCGAAGTTGAACCGCCTTCGCATTCAAGGTCCACTGAGAGAAACGCTTCTGATTCGTGTAGTCGTCCCTCACCGTATTCTTACGTTTTGGCCACACTGGCGCACTATAAGGGGTGTAGCATAGTTACCCGCCTAAGGTCATGGTTTGGCGACGTCGTCTCTCCTGTAGGTATGTCTCTCTAGGTATGTAAAACCAACATTACGAGAGCGAATAATAAGAGTAGTAGGAGTGGTGATCAATCCATCCTGCACCCAAATCATTACTTCATACATGGTTTTGCAAACCTCGTATTCTAACTCTTGGTCAACCTCACTAGATTTTAAACAAGGTTTTGTCAAAACTGGGACCAAGTTCCCGCATCCTGTTTCAAATTTTGAAAACAAAATCTATCATTTCCTAACTAGGGTTTTGGGCAAATTCGGCCATAAGGCGATAACTCTTGCATTGTAAAACTTTCAGCTTGCTGAATTTAGGAGAAAATTACATCCATACAAGGAGTTACTCATTGGGCTTACAAGTCCATCCTTCATTCATTACAGGTAATAATCGAATATAAATGCTCCTAGGTTGACCATACTTTGTTGTGTCTTCACCTTGTATTCTGCGGCATCCCTCAGTCGTCCCAATTTACTGAAGTCTTGGAGCACCATTCTCTGAACACTTATCTGAGTTGTGTCCCTTTTGCTTGCACTTGTAACAGGTGATCAACCGGATGTCTCTCTTCACGCTATCTTGCATGTTTACTTTATGGTACCTTTCTGGACATTTGCTCACATAATGTCCTAGCTCCTTGCATTTGAAGCACATCACCTTGCTGTTGTCCTTCTTCTTTTTAGGTCTTTCTAGGGCTAGAAGATCTCTCACTTCATTTTCTTCATATTCCACTACAGTTGTGGGAAAACATTCTCTTTTCTTCGAGCAATTTCTAGACAGGTGTCCTTCTTCTTCACATGAGTAGCAACACTTAGTGGTAGGGTTGTGTGTTGTCCCCATGACTTTATCTTCCATATTTCTTTTGAGTCTTCCATCTCCAGGGGTCTTTCCTGGCAGTTGGTTCACTCTACCCTTGGCCTGTTGATTCATGCGTCGAACCGTGGAATAAAACTTACATTCGGCCGGGATATGATTGGTTCCTTCACATAGGAAACAAGTAACTTGGGTTATGGGACACTTCCCAATTGAGTGACTTGGGTCGCAGTAGGGACACTCTTCATGACAGTCCTTAGAGGCGTGCCCTACTTCTCCGCATCTCTTACAGGCTAGACATATTATCTCAGTATCAACTTTTGTTGGCTTTTCCCCATGCTCATCTTGCGGCAGGCTGTTATTGGTACTAGACATCATCTGGGATATCATTTGTACTATCCGTGAATGATTGTCCAGTACTTGCTGCACTCCCAAAGGTAATTCCCTACCGTAATGATTAGCCATATTCTGAGTCATCATCTGCGTAATCCCTGTATGCGCTTCAACTAACTATTGCATTGCTATTTCCAACTGAGTGTTGTTGCGGTTATTCGGGTGTTGAGGTTGCATCTGTTTGGGTTTTAGGACAGGCTTAGTGATTAGCATAGATGAGGATTAGACAGAAGAGATCTAAAGAAGATTCCTACCCAAACACAGTAGGACAAGAGAAAACATCTTTCTACAAAACTTTAACAGACATTGCAACTAGTATTTAAAAGCATGGATTATCACATCAAACATAGATCCTCAAGCACAACCAAGCCAAACTACAAGTTTTTGGAAAGCGAGGTCTAATGGGGTCATACCACCAGGTGGCACGACTAACTATTTCAAGATCGTCAATTTATTACATAATGTGGTGGTCTCACTACTTGAACTGTGCAAGATATGCTCTAGTGTTCCCTGTCTTGCATCGCTTCACCACAGGGCTAGGTGGCGCCACATGAACTTTCTCCACAGAATCTCCCTCTACCGTGGGCTGGCAAGACTCTAGCTTCTTAGGCTCTGCTCCAACCTGCTCCGAGGTCGACTCCTTCCTCTCTTCAGTAGGTGTTGTTCCTTTCTTGGGCGGCCAAGGTTTATACTTCATCAGGTCCTGGTGAAGGTAAATGCACTATCCTCGAAAGCCTACAATCAGGGCCTCCTGATCCTCGAGCTTGCCTGATAGCTTATCATTGGCGCTCTCAAGTGATTTGTTCTTCTCCTTCAGCTTTTCTAGCATGTTCTCTAGTTGCTCTATCTTCTCATCTTTCTGCAGGAGCTGATACTTGGCATCATCCGTGTAACAACCCAAGTTTTTGGAAAATAGAAATAAATGGATTTATTAAAATACCAAATTTTGGAGACAACAAAAACTTTTATTTTAAATACAAGATTAATTTCTTGTCTTTTAAAAATTGTAAATTTGAGCATTTGCTCCCATGCTTCAAATAAAAAGAGTATGGGAAGGGTTTTAAAACAAATAATTATACCTGTAAAATGTTTTTGTTAAATTCAAATAGTTTTCTAACTATTAAATTTTGTGCATGGTACATGCTAAACCCATTTGGGTCAATGGCCAAACCAAAATTAAGTCAAGCAATCACAAACAAATAGAAAAGAATCAAGAAAATAAACCGCAACACAAAAACCTAAGTAAGAAAAGAGGAAGTAGTGATCTTAAAAAAATTACTGATTCCACTACTTTGCCCTTATATATTAAGCAATATTTGAACTATACCATCATGCATCTCTCCCCCACAACTAAGAACAAGTTGCAAAGAATCAAATACAATAAAGTTTGAAATAAAAATCAACTTGGAACTCTATTTAATATTCTACCAAAGTTTGAATTCAAATAAGAGGTCATTTCCCAACTCCATCTCATCTCCAAGAAAAACCAACACTTTTGGGGCCAAGATAAAACCTTTTATCTATTATTGCATGCATACATAGTATTTTAAATACATGTTGTTCTATGATTTCATGTGTGTTATAATTTGTTGGGCAATAGTTAGTTAATTCTAACCTAACCAACAGAAGCATTAGAGAAGGATCTTAAGAGCTAAAGAAGCTAGAAACAAAAGAAAGAAAGAAAAAGAGAAGAAAAGTTTGATCTAGGAAATATTATTGACTACCCTACTTTGGACACTTAGAATATGAAATCTGTAACTCAAGCAAAGGTGTGGTCAGTTAGTTGAGCTTGACCATATCACATACTAACTCAACCAAGAAGTTTCCAGCAAAAACTCAAACCCTAACCTCTTTCAAAATCTGTCCAAAGTTTGAATCTGAAACATAGGACAACCCCCAAAATCAAAATAGCCCTGGAGCAAAACACCACCTCTTGACCTAACAAAAATTGTTTTAGAATCCCTATCCAATATAATGACCAACCCAATTTAAAAATTTCGAAAATTCAAATTTTGACTTCTTGCGGACATTGTGTCGAACACCTGGGGGGCAAAATTTTGGAAAAACCACATTCACTGTGGACGACGATGTTCCCGTTCGCCCAGGCCCTGTAGCCATGCCGTGGACACTCCCTCTGTCGAGCCCAGCCTCCCCCAGCCCCGACCCCGACCATGAGACCCAGAAGAAAGTCGCCCCGACCATGTCCACAGGCACCACTGCTCCCCGCTGTCTCTACCGTCATCAGGCCAAGCCAGCGCGCCACCGACATCACCCCGACACCCGCAGACCCCGCCCATGCTCCCCCGACCATCCCGGCCACTGCAGCTTCGACGGAGACCGCGCCCACGCCCACACTGGCCACCCCCGTGCCCGGCCTCTCCGGCCTATAAAAGGACCCCTGCGAGCACCCTCAGACTCACACCACTCCTCTCTACCTCCCAGACAATCTCTCCACCTCTCTCCTTCCCTGTTTCGAGCTCGCCAGAGCCGGCCGTGCTCCCAGTACACCGCCCGTTCCCAGCGTTCTAGCGCCTCTCCCGAGCTGCCGCTTGTACCAGGCGGAGGAGGAGGAGACCTGCGATCTTTTATGCTACCCCATCATCAAGCTCGGCTTCATCTACGCCGCCCCCCAGCGCTGCCCTCTTCCCAGCAGCCGCCGGTGAGCCGCCTTCTGTGTCGGGGAAGAAAACCTCGTGCGTACCGGTTCGGGTTTATTAGATCTGACAGCCGGGCCCCCTTGGTCAGCCCGGTCTACTTTTTTTCCCCCTCTCTGGCTCTCTCACCACGGGAGGAAGTGTGGGCCGGCCCAGCCAGGCCTGTGTGTCCGGCCCAGGTAAAAAAAAGAGTTATTTCAGTTTTTCGAATTTTAGAAATAGTATTTAGATGCTTTCGTATATTTAATTTTCCCAGAGTTTTATAGATCCAAATCTAGCAAATGAATATGTTTTGGAAACCTTAGAACATAAGCTATCCATTAGAAGTGGTTTTAACACAATTACATTTACATAGTGGTTGCAGTAAAAATAACAAAACAGGAGCTTTTCCAACTTAGAAAATCCATGTCAAATCAAATAAAATTCCTAAAAATATAAATCCACCTCTAGAAATTCACAATTAGTGATGCCCATATGTCTATAGCATTAGATCTCATTTTTGAACATTTTAAAGTAAATGCTATTTACCTATATGGTTAAATAGGCATTTGCCATGTAGGATTTTATTAAACTCAAATCTATGATCGAAATTTTTATGGAACTCTTATTGTTAAACCATATTTCCAAATACCTATCTATAGGTATTGATCTTAGTCCATGTGAGCTTGTAGGAAGTATTTGGAAATTAAATACTACATAGTAGTAATTAGAAACTCAAACTTGCACACCAATCTCAAAATATGGAAATGATATAAAACCAAATTCTAATCAACCACATTTTCTAAGATTCATCTATATCCATTGACCTAGGTCAACTTGGGGCTATACATAACCTTTGAATATTTAAACATGATCACTAAATTTTTGCAAACTAAAAATAGCTTCAATAAAATAAAAGTACTCCAAATCCTATGAAGCCTATTTAGATGAACCATAATCTTGAACATATACTAGTAGTATATGAACTTTGGTCAATAAGGACTTGCAAGAGATATTTCACAATTCAAAGTAAATTAAATCCTCACTTAAGTCAAGAAAGTGATAATCCCATCTATATGAACTCAATTAAGTTAGCCACTCTCCATAGACTTCCTGGAATGTCTCCTTACCCAACTATCCTTATTTGAGTGAATAAGTGTTGTTTGTGGATTGTGTGGTGATTGTATGCTTATTTGTTTCCCGACGATTAGACGACAACGAGAGTAAGGAGAATGGATCCCGAAGTCCACCAAGAAACGGAGATGGAGATCAATCAATCCAAGATGAAGATGAAGACTATTTTGACTTTGCCAAGCCAGGCAAGCCATCTTTTGAATCATAATCAAATACCTAGATTTCAACTTGCATATTTACTTGCTTTCCAAATTAAATTGCATGATTGAATTGCTAGAGTAGAACAATAATTGTGTAGTGATGTCTTGCTTAACAAGAGCATCAAACTGAGTTTATCCAACATTTCCTTAGTGATAGCATCACTCAATGTAGTTGCTTAGTCGCTAATAAATTTGAGGCCATCTATAAGGGGAACCCTCCTTGAAATTGGTGACATGAACTTGAAACTTGAATTGAAGTATTCTCCCACATGATGGTTTTATGAAGGAAAATAATCTTGACTAAGAACTATGGAAATGTATTTGCTAAATGATAATAAGTGATGTACTATGTGAGCCAACCATACCGTACGACCACATTACCCCTATATGGGAAGGGGCTTAGTCCGTAGTTTGTTTGCTTTAGTATGGGAGACCTCATTGAACTTATAGGGGATGGATCCTGCGGGACGCCCCCGAAGCTGGGACTTGCCATAGCTGTGATGGAGGATACCACAGACTATGGGAGTCCAAAATATAGCACTCCGTAGCCGGAAAAACTATGAGTTCCATTCCGTATCTGGACTCTTAGGAAGGATCCTATACTAAAGTAGGCAAGTGAAAGATTTTGTTTGATCATCTGAACCTCGCATACTTGTGTATGACGATCCGTGGATTGTTCCCGGCAGATGGATTGAATCTTGTGGGTAAAGTGTACCCCTCTGCAGAGGTTTTCAAAACTATTCGAATAGCCGCGTCCGCGGTCATGGATAGTTGGCAAGCTGTACTTGACTTTTGTCAAGAATATGAACAACTGAAGGTGAACTTGGTGAATGACTTGACTTGAACTTTGAAGGTGACCAACACTTGAAGTTCCTCTTTAGATTTAACCTAGAGGATTAAATCTTCTTCTCTACTAATGAACCTTCTTGGGAAATAAAACTAGCTTTTTGCAAATAAACTTAGTGCTTAGTCCACCATATCAACCATGCATATTTATCTCATCACTTTGTTTATAAGATGGTTTGCGAGTGCATCCAATGTACTCATGGCTGTGTCCCTGGCTATTAACTTGGCCAGACTTGAAGGAGCAAGATCAAGAAGGAAGGACTCATTGACGGCTTTGCGAATTAGGCTCGTTTCCTACTGTCTGCTTTGCCTGTGCGGTTGAAGCTTGACATTATGGACCCAAAGTATTATTCCGCTGCATGTTGATGTATTATAAGGTTTGGTCTGTGCGACCACCTATGTAATCCCCTTTATTTACTATTAATGTCTATGACTGTGATATCAACTACGTTATGTAAATCACAACAATGATTCTGGGATTGTGATGGATTACATAACGGGGACTTCGAATTTGTTGTAAATTCAGGGTCGTCACAAGTTCGTATCAGAGCCTAGGCTGACTCTAGGAAACCCTAGTTAGCATGGTCGTTAGAAAATGATACCTTTGATATCACAAGTTTGGTATCAGAACTATCATGACCCTAGGAGACCTTAGTTAGCATGGTCGTTAGCTAAGAAAATGATATGTTGACAAAAACCTTATTTCTACAAAAGAGATTTATTTGCTTTGGTACCCAAAGCCCAACTTATACTCCCATCTTATTCACTTCAAATATCTTACACTCTCAACTGATACTCTCAAGAGATTTTGACAAAGAATTTATTTACCTCTTTAATTACAAAGTCTTTTAAAAAATTTGTTTTACTCTATTCCTCATCTACTTCAAATATATGCTATGGACGATAAACCAACCTATGACCGAAGGACTTTTGGAGCAAAAGATGAGGGACTCAATATTTTTCAAGACTTCAACCTTGGATGTCAACTACGACGGCTGCCATAAAAAACGAGTCTCTTCACCTGATCCAGAAATACTCCAACAAGAGTCAACCCTATGAGACAAAGACTGCAAGAGCAAATAGAGAGTGATCAGAAATGATGAAGACCCAGCAACCTTGTTGACCCACATGATTTATAGGAATTGCTCAGTTGATTTCATTAAGCTGCCCTTACCTCACGATTATTAAGTGTGCTTAGTACCTTGTGTGTATGAATGATTGATTTGATTTGTGATGTGTTACTCATATGCCCTCCGGCAACATGTAGCAACCACTTTGAAAACTTGTTTGCTCAAAAATGTTTTTTGTCTTTCTCGCCCAAACCAAACTCTAACCCTACCAATCCCACATTAGAAACCTTTTGAAAGTTGTTCCCTCTAATCTACTGCAGAGCTCCACCCCTGACGCACCTCACATGCTCGCAAGTCCAAACAACTACACCAGGACCCACCCTAGGAAATCTACATTTCGAGTCATATCAAATCCTCTTCAGCTAGGAGCTCAAGTTGTCAAGACTAGCAAAAAGTCTCGATCTCGTAAGAGGCGAAATCAAGCAAGAGATATGTACCATCAAGCAAGTGGATGTCCAACACGCTGCAACGGAGACTATGAGAAGACTCTGCGATCTGGAAAAATAGTTACTGGTGGCAAGACCAACATTACCTGCTATGAGTGCGGAATCAAGGGGCACTACTCCAACGAGTGCCCAAAGAAGTTGAACAAAGCACCACAATCTATCGCATGCCCGCGAAGCCATGTAATAACTAAAGATCATGTCAAAGGACGCACCAGCCTCATCATCCTTAACACGACGGAAACACCCTTCCAAAGTAACCACGAGTATGTCTACCAACCTGAAGACACAAAGAAAGGAAAACCAGGAATCAACCACTAGCTACCCGGAAGTTGCACTTAGCTACAAAGATGGTAGGAACAAGTTGGATCAATATTTTGGAGCACCAATCAAGAAGCCTTAGTCACCTTAGTTTGGGACTAGTAGGCTTGTTTATTTCTTTGTAAATCAAGAGCGAGACTTGTAATCTGCAAGACCCTTTTCTAATAAAAGCCTATGGTTTAGATACCAAATATTTTGTTTTTGAAAGTGTGATTGTTTGTTGAAATTGCTATGTGATTGGTGAAGATGTGTTTTGGACCATTTGGCCTTGTCACATTTTGGGTGTACCCAATCTTTCTATCTCGATAGGAATCAATATACACTTCATCTCGTATCTGTTAATCTCATTTCCCAATCTATCTCAATCTTAACTTGTGAATCTCGGGACGAGATTCTTTTTAAGGGGGGAAGATTGTAACAACCCAAGTTTTTGGAAAATAGAAATAAATGGATTTATTAAAATACCAAATTTTGGAGACAGCAAAAACTTTTATTTTAAATACAAGATTAATTTCTTGTCTTTTAAAAATTGTAAATTTGAGCATTTGCTCCCATGCTTCAAATAAAAAGAGTATGGGAAGGGTTTTAAAACAAATAATTATACCTGTAAAATGTTTTTGTTAAATTCAAATAGTTTTCTAACTATTAAATTTTGTGCATGGTACATGCTAAACCCATTTGGGTCAATGGCCAAACCAAAATTAAGTCAAGCAATCACAAACAAATAGAAAAGAATCAAGAAAATAAACCGCAACACAAAAACCTAAGTAAGAAAAGAGGAAGTAGTGATCTTAAAAAAATTACTGATTCCACTACTTTGCCCTTATATATTAAGCAATATTTGAACTATACCATCATGCATCTTGTCGGGGGGATGACCCCCGGTAGGGTCAAGAGACTAGAAAGGTACAGAGAATAAGGTTGACTTTATGCCGGTTTACCAAGGAGGGGCCTGGCCGGAATATAAGAGCATCGGCCAGGCCGGCATATGTGTGTATCCCGGTGGCAGTATAGATATGCCAGAATATCTGGGATACTTATGGAGGTGTGCCGGCATTTGCACAGATATGCCGGCCTAACTTATTTGATATGTTGTGCAGGAGCATGGAGGCCGGCATAGGACGTTGGTCCGGCATATAGGTCCAGGATAAGGCCAACGGTCATATCCGGGATACAGAAGTCAACTGAGGTGTCATGTCCCTACAATCAAGGAGAGACTCTGCTTAGTATGGAGAGGAATCATGCTGACAGGGTGCATAGTGGTGGTCTACCTACCCTCACTGTGCACAAGTATAGCCCTTACCTCACAGTGGTAAGGTCACAGTCCAAGAGGTACAGGGTATAGCGAGGCTGAGTCCCATCGAGAGCAATCAGGGAGAAAGTCAAGGGTGTCTGCCTTCATCAGCAAGCCCTATTTGGAGTATAGTTGCTGTCTCCTGGTCTCGCATGACCATTGTAACCCCGGCCACCACTATATAAGGTGGCACAGGGAGCCTGATACGTCTCAAACGTATCTATAATTTTTGATGCTCCATGCTTTGTTTTACACCATTTGCCTATTGTTTCGTTACACTTAGTGGCATTTTTATACGCTTTCCGGAACTAACCTATTAACGAAGTGCCACAGTGCCAGTTTCCTGTTTTCTGCTGTTTTTGTGTTTCAGAAGTGATACACAGGAAATATTCTCGGAATTGGACGAAACAAGTTCCAGAAGTCATATTTCATCGGGGAGCTTCCAAACATCCGAAGGAGAGTAGGAGACGGAGGACCAGGGGGCCACACACAGGGGTGGCGCGGCCTACCCCTGGCCCGTGCCACCTATGTGTGAGGCCACCTGGGGCCTCCTCTGACATCGCCCCTTCGCCTATATATACCCCCTGATGAGAAAAACCTAAGGGCCCGATCAGTTTTCCAGAATACATCGCGATCCGCCGCCGCCATCGACCCGAAGGTCGGGAGGGTCCAGAAGCTCTTCCCGGCACCCTGCCGGAGAGGGGAATCGCCACCGGAGGTCCCCTTCATCGCCATGATTGCCTCCGAAGCGATGAGTGAGTAGTCTACCTTGGACTATGGGTCCATAGCAGTAGCTAGATGGTTGTCTTCTCCACCATGTGCTTCATGTTTAGATCTCATGAGCTGCCCTACATGGTTGAGATCACTGTTATGTAATACTATGATGTTGGTTTGTTGGGATCCGATGAATATTGGTGTTTATGATTAAGTTGCTGTACTGAATTTTATCTTATGTTATCTCTATGATGTTTATGATCTTGCATGCTCTCCGTTGTTAGTAGCTATCTTGGCCGAGTAGTTGCTAGTGACTCCAAGAGGGGGTATTTATGCTCGATAGTGGGTTCATGCCTCTATTTCACCTGGGGGAGTGACAGAAACCTCTAAGGTGGTAGATGTGCTGTTGCTACTAGGGAGAAAACAACATTCATATGCTCGAGGGCATATGCTTTGTTTACATTACACACTTTGCTTAATGCAATTATCCGTTGTTCGCAACTTAATACTTCTAGGGTGTTCGGATGATATCCCCGGGGGTGGATTATTAGTCATAGATGCAGTTGGATGGCGGTCTATGTATTTTGTTGTAATGCCCAGAGTGAATCTCATAGTGATCTTCTTGACATATCACGTTAGCTCTATTCTATCAATTGCCCAACTGTAATTTGTTTACCCAGCATGTTATTTTATCTATGGAGAGACACCACTAGTGAACTGTGGACCCCGGTCCTATTTTAAATCATATTGCAATCACCTGTTTACTTTTCCCGCACTGTTTACTTTACTAGCATACTCTACTGTTTTCCACTCGATACGCTCATAACCTTTGTTTCAAGCAAACCGGTGAGATTGACAACCTCATCGCAAGTTGGGAACAAAGTATTTGTTTGTGTGTGTGCAGGTTCCACGTTGCAGCTAGCAAGCAAAGCTTGGACGAGGCGCCACATATAAATTGTCCGCTGCTGTCGCAAGCTAGCAAGCATCACCTTCAGTCGTCACCGTCTCCCTTCTCCTGATCGATAAACCTTGGTTTCTTAACTGAGGGAAAACTAGCCGCTACACTCATCATACCTTCCTCTTGGGGTTCCCAACGGGCTGGTCAAGCACCACGCACAAGGACATCTGTTCCCACGTCAACTCGGCATCAGCTAATTTTCTGGCGCCATCAACCGTTCACAAGTGTAGGGATCAGCTACTTTTCTGGCGCCGTTGCCGGGGAAGGAAGAGAAGACTTCTGCGAGGGGAGTTCTTCGCACACACATTCTTTACTTTGTTATTTGTTTTGCTTTACTTTATTTATTTACCTGCATTGCTTTTATATCAAAAACCCAAAAAAATTAGAATCCTTGGTAGTTGTTATTTCTTTACTTTAGTTTATCATGTCTATCCCTAAGTTCGTTCTTGAGGACCTCTCAGTAGGAAGTGGTTCTATTATTGGTAAAAGTAACATTGAGGAGTTCTTTAATCACATTAGTATGCATGAGGAAGTTGAGGAAAAGTCTTTGATTGAGCTAGCTCCTAGTATTGAAGTTGCTTCTTTTCTATTGATTGATATGTTGGAAACTAGGTTTGCTAGTCTTAATCCTTTTATGCAATACATGTTCCTTAAGCTTCATGAAATTGAGGATCCCGAAAAGAAAGCTTTTATCTTGGAAACTTTGTGCATAGAATTTAAGGATGTCGTTGTTGAAGCTAGGAAAGTTCTTAAACGTTTTAATAAACTCGGTTCACCTATAAAGGTTATTGATACTAATGATGAGGGGACCGAGATACCTATACCTTGCAAGCTTTTGGGATTGAATGATGCTTTCGAAAATAATTTTGCCTGGATTTGTCCTGAAAATCTTTTTGATGAGAATAGTGTACCAAAGCATGATCACAAGGGGTCTTCAAAAACTTATGTGGATGAAATACAATGCCTTATTGACAAGACCTCTGCTGTTGATCTTGATGCTTCATCTGATATTACTTGATTCGCACTTTTCTGCGCCTAGCTCAAAGGCGTTAAAGAAAAGCACTCTTGGGAGATAACCCAATGTTTACTTTACAGTACTTTTTCTTTTATTTGAGTCTTGGAAGTCATTACTACTGTAATGACCGCTCCTTATCTTGTTTATTTCGTTTTTGTGCCAAGAGAAGCCTCTAATTTGAGTGAGGTAAAGATTTGGGGTTATTGCTGTCCTGAAACTGTTTTCGGTGCTGCACCGTAAAAATTCGTGAAAAATCACTGTTTATCTTTTGGACCTGAAATTTCTTGTGCTTATGCCCCAGGTTATATCCAAACTTTTCTTAGTTGAACACATTTTGATTTGAGCAACGGAAAATCCCTCAAAAATTCGTCCTTTGTCAGCTGTTCAGTTTTGACAGATTTCTGCCAATATTCGTTTTTGCCACTTTATCGCTTTCTTTTGAGTTCTTTTTTATCATGGAACTCTTGTGGAAGTTGCTACAGTAGTATATACTTTATATGTGGTGGTTTTGGGTTGAAACCTGAAGCTAAAAGGGGGTTGAATATATTTTATGCTTACACTAATGTTGCTAATAGAATTGTGTTTAGTTTTGTATGAAGGAAGTTTTCAAGTGTAGGGATTGGAGAATGATGAGATGAGTTGAAGAATGGACAAAAGCTCAAGCTTGGGGATGCCCATCACCCCAAGAAATATCCAAGAAGTACAAGCGTCAAAGCTTGGGGATGCCCCCGAGGCACCCCTTCTTCATCGGCAAAAATCAGGTCACCTTTCAAAACACTATATTTTTATTGCTTCATGCACTATGTGTTTTTCTTGGAGCGTCAGTTGTTTTAGTTTTCTTAGTTTTCTTAGTTTGTTTGTTTGCTGCAATAAATGGTTGGACCCCAACAAATTTCCTTTGGAGGAGATGTACTCGTTTTCATTTGCAAAGAACGCTCTAGTTTTCACTCTTATTTAAAATCGAGCGTTCTACTTTTTCTGCTACTGCTTTTGGTTTTTGTTTTCGCCTTGATATGCGTTCAGATCTTTTCATATCTTTTCATCAAGGTGTATTTTTGCCTCTGATCTTTATTGGTTTTCATCAAAAGAGGTGTCTTTAAAAATTTCAAATGGTGTTGGAAAAGAGAAAAAGCTTTGTGCAAAATAGTGGTACAAGAAGGAGCTTGTGTAGACTGCGGCTTAGGCTTTTTCATGTCATGCTAGATGTCTTTTTGATAGTATGCTTAGTGGTTTTGCTGTAGCATGACTTGTCTCAAATAACTGAGATTGCTTAATGAGCCTTTGAAAAAAATCATGCGTTGTTTTTATTATATGGAAGCATTATTTTGGTTTTCTCCTTGATGCTTTATTTGGGTTGACTTGGCGCATGCTCACACATGTTAGACTCTTCCAAAGTCGCCATTAGCCTTCATGATCATTTAGTTTTTGACTTTTGATGCCATCGTATGCTTCTTTTAATGTCGCTTTGTCGCTTTGCATGATTATGGCCATTATTGCTCTCTTAGTCGGTCGCTCCCAGTCTTTTGCTAGCCCTCACCTTGTACTGAGTATGAGCTCTACTCGTGCATCCAACTCCTAAAAGCCAAAGTTTGCCATTGTGTCCACTATAAACTCCTATGCATGGTATTTGTAAGCCATTCCAAAGTAAAATTTTCATGTGCTACCTTTCAAAAACCTTCAAAATACTTCTCGTTTTGTGACACTGTTTTCAGCTCATGGGGACGTAGTGGTCGGATTTGCTATCTTCCATATTGCTTATTCCAAAAAAGAAAAAAAAAGGAAAAAAATAGAAAAAAGGCACTCCTCCAAGAATGTGAATGTTGGTGGGCACCCGATGGAATCGGTTAGCCATGGTATGTAAAAGGAAAAGGTGGGGAGGAGTGCCAAGTTTTATAAAAAGAGCACCAAAGTGCCAATCTCTCTCTCAAAAACTTGCTTCATTTTTGTATGGAAGATAGTAAGAACCCCATTGCCAGTCGTTGACAAAGACAACCACCTCTCAAAATCAAGTTTTTATCTCTGTTTTACAAAATGAAAAGCTCTAGCACATGCTAAATCACTGCTTCCCTCTGCGAAGGGCCTTTCTTTTACTTTTATGTTGAGTCACCACCTTCTTTCTTTATGCACCATTAAGAGAGCATAGTTGTCATTCTTAGTGTGATATGCATTGTCCCAAGGTTCATTGATTGACTCATATTGTTGGTTTCACTTGTTCTTAAATTATTTGTATCTAGTCGCCCTCTTAAACTTTGAGGTGTCCTATGCATTTATGTTTTGCTCTCTTTGAAGGACAAGCTGAAAACCACTTGTATGTTTTTCCTTATGATTTGAACACACGTTTGACTTTCATTGTTTCATTACCATGATCTTTTGTTTGTGTTCATTTGCATGTTTACAACATGGTTGCTAAGTTCTTATTGTCATGATTATATCTTCATGCCCATGTTTTAAGTTCTATTGATCCCAGCTCACCAATGCTTACATATATGATCAAGATTGTGTAGGTGCATGTCACCTCAAAAATTATTCTTTTGTTATCACTTACCTACTCGAGGACGAGCAGGAGTTAAGCTTGGGGATGCTTGATACGTCTCAAACGTATCTATAATTTTTGATGCTCCATGCTTTGTTTTACACCATTTGCCTATTGTTTCGTTACACTTAGTGGCATTTTTATACGCTTTCCGGAACTAACCTATTAACGAAGTGCCACAGTGCCAGTTTCCTGTTTTCTGCTGTTTTTGTGTTTCAGAAGTGATACACAGGAAATATTCTCGGAATTGGACGAAACAAGTTCCAGAAGTCATATTTCATCGGGGAGCTTCCAAACATCCGAAGGAGAGTAGGAGACGGAGGACCAGGGGGCCACACACAGGGGTGGCGCGGCCTACCCCTGGCCCGCGCCACCTATGTGTGAGGCCACCTGGGGCCTCCTCTGACATCGCCCCTTCGCCTATATATACCCCCTGACGAGAAAAACCTAAGGGCCCGATCAGTTTTCCAGAATACATCGCGATCCGCCGCCGCCGTCGACCCGAAGATCGGGAGGGTCCAGAAGCTCTTCCCGGCACCCTGCCGGAGAGGGGAATCGCCACCGGAGGTCCCCTTCATCGCCATGATTGCCTCCGGAGCGATGAGTGTGTAGTCTACCTTGGACTATGGGTCCATAGCAGTAGCTAGATGGTTGTCTTCTCCACCATGTGCTTCATGTTTAGATCTCATGAGCTGCCCTACATGATTGAGATCACTGTTATGTAATACTATGATGTTGGTTTGTTGGGATCCGATAAATATTGGTGTTTATGATTAAGTTGCTGTACTGAATTTTATCTTATGTTATCTCTATGATGTTTATGATCTTGCATGCTCTCCGTTGTTAGTAGCTATCTTGGCCGAGTAGTTGCTAGTGACTCCAAGAGGGGGTATTTATGCTCGATAGTGGGTTCATGCCTCTATTTCACCTGGGGGAGTGACAGAAACCTCTAAGGTGGTAGATGTGCTGTTGCTACTAGGGAGAAAACAACATTCATATGCTCGAGGGCATATGCTTTGTTTACATTACACACTTTGCTTAATGCAATTATCCGTTGTTCGCAACTTAATACTTCTAGGGTGTTCGGATGATATCCCCGGGGGTGGATTATTAGTCATAGATGCAGTTGGATGGCGGTCTATGTATTTTGTTGTAATGCCCAGAGTGAATCTCATAGTGATCTTCTTGACATATCACGTTAGCTCTATTCTATCAATTGCCCAACTGTAATTTGTTTACCCAGCATGTTATTTTATCTATGGAGAGACACCACTAGTGAACTGTGGACCCCGGTCCTATTTTAAATCATATTGCAATCACCTGTTTACTTTTCCCGCACTGTTTACTTTACTAGCATACTCTACTGTTTTCCACTCGATACGCTCATAACCTTTGTTTCAAGCAAACCGGTGAGATTGACAACCTCATCGCAAGTTGGGAACAAAGTATTTGTTTGTGTGTGTGCAGGTTCCACGTTGCAGCTAGCAAGCAAAGCTTGGACGAGGCGCCACATATAAATTGTCCGCTGCTGTCGCAAACTAGCAAGCATCACCTTCAGTCGTCACCGTCTCCCTTCTCCTGATCGATAAACCTTGGTTTCTTAACTGAGGGAAAACTAGCCGCTACACTCATCATACCTTCCTCTTGGGGTTCCCAACGGGCTGGTCAAGCACCACGCACAAGGACATCTGTTCCCACGTCAACTCGGCATCAGCTAATTTTCTGGCGCCATCAACCGTTCACAAGTGTAGGGATCAGAGCCCTAGTAAAGGGTTGGTCATTCAGTGTTCCTACACTTACCAGTTCATCTTCCTCCTCTAGCAGAGAGAGTTAGGAAGCACCATTGTTGTGTACTCCATCGATCCAAATATATAACCAGTAGAGCAGGAGTAGGGGTGTTATCTCCTTACGAGAGCCCCGAACCTGGGTAGATCCGTGTTCCTTTCTGTCGTGCTTTTCAGCTCGTTCCCCTCTCCCGAATCCTCCAGCATCTAGTTCGGCCCCCATTTAAGCCATCCCATGGCATATGTTGTTTCACCACGATGACATTTGGCGCCCACCGTGGGGCTTTCCATCGATATGCTGGGCGGAGTGTTTATTCGGACGGGGTCCATGATAGCAGCTTCGGCAGTGCGCGTGGTCTCTGGCCTCGTCCAGAGGCTAGGCTCGCTCAGCTTTGTCAGCGACAACGCCGGATGTCTCGGCGGCCGGCCGTTCCCCAGGGATGGCCGGATCATGTCTTTCGGTTCCCATGAGGTGTACGTGGGGACTGAGAGAGTTTGCAGGGAAGAGGTGCTGGTGGCGGCGGATCCTCCATCGCATCGGCTGGCTCACGCTGGGCGTAGCGCTCGCTCAGTAGAGTCGGCCGAGGTGATGATGGCCGGCACGACAATGCCGCCGACAGATGGTGCCAACAAAGCAGCAGCAGTAGCAGATACTCCCCCGGAGCCGCCAAAGGCCAAGAGGTCGGCACGTCCTCCGTTGGAGCGTGTCGAGAACCTGGCTGGCACTTTCGCTGTGCTGGCAAAGGGTCAGGTGCTTCTTCCCATCATCGATCGGCTTCTCGAGCCGGTGCGATCCGGCGATGATCTGGAGTAGACAAGGGAGGTCCTGGAGGGATCTCGCCAGGCCCTCGTCGACGAGGCCCTGGCCATGCATCAGGAGCGTGAACGGTTTAACCGGCAACTCCGTGAGTATGAAGCAGCTCATGGTTTTACACCTGTGGTAACCCGGCCTAGCCGGATAGATGAGGTTAGAACTAGAGGTAGAGATCTTAACACTGAGCTAGGTAAAGATGCTAGAGCTAAGAGTCATACTGCAACTAGTACTGTGCCTAAGGTAATTTATAGCTCCCCAGTGAAGAATCTTAGAGCAGCAGCAGAGGTAGCTAAAGACTTATCTAGTTTATCCGGCGAAGCACTGCGTGAGCAGCAGGCCCGGCTTAACCATCTTTTGTCTGAAGCTACCAAGCAGCAGGAGGCCTTCAAGAAGGCAAATCCAGGTGCCGGGGCATCCCAGTATGTTGCGTCGGTAGGAGGTGCCGGCGCAAGGTCAAGGGGGGAAGCTTCTTCCCCGCATCCAAGCGCCCGGCGTGCCGGAAGTGTGACCTCTGGCTGCCGGGACAAGCAGATCCAGGTGTA
Organism: Dactylis glomerata; assembly: GCA_007115705.1. Taxonomy (NCBI): domain Eukaryota; kingdom Viridiplantae; phylum Streptophyta; class Magnoliopsida; order Poales; family Poaceae; genus Dactylis; species Dactylis glomerata. The sequence continues at coordinate 35,087 of QXEO01000879.1, read as the reverse complement.
TGATCCGGCAATTGCCGGAAAGCAGGCGGTGGTGCAGAAGAGTGCTGGCTACGCTGACAGGAATGTTGGCAACCAGAAAGCCGGTCGAAATATGCCGGCCGGGCAAGGAGCAGTCTCAGCCGATAGGGGCCGGAGTAACAGTGCAGCCCGGCGTCAGCAGCAGGGCGCCGGACATGTGGTGCAGCAGCAAGGCATGGCTCAGCCGAGACACCGAGAAGATGATGGGAACTCTGCCCTTGCCAGGGCGGGATATCAGCAGCAGCATCAGCAAGGCCAGCAGAATGAGCAGTGTTAGCCGAAACAGCAGCAGCAAAAGATGATCGCGGGCCCAATTGCGTCTCGGCTTGGACCTCGGTCCTTGGTGGCAAATGATGCGCACCTCAAGCTGGACAGGATTCACCAATCAGAGTTGGTAGAGAGGCAAGGAGCTCCGGGTCCTATGTGCTTTGGACCCCGAATTATGGGTGAGCCGGTACCTTACTACTTCCAGCTCGCGCGTGGCGCGAGGACATACAACGGTAGTACAAAGCCGGAAGATTGGTTGGAGGATTACTCCACCGCAGTGAACATTGCCGGAGGAAACCTCAGGTGGGTGGTATGATATGTGCCGCAAATGCTTGAAGGACCAGCCAGGATATGGCTGAATAATCTGCCGGCCGGGAGTATCAACGGCTGGGTGGACTTCGAAGAGCAGTTTGTGTCAAACTTCACCAGTACATACAAAAGGCCTAACCGTCCGCAGCAGCTGGCCAACTGCCGGCAAGGAGCAAATGAGACCGACCGTGACTACCTGACCAGGTGGTGCACATTGCGCAATTCCTGCGAAGGAGTTGTGGAACAGCAGGCCATCATGTGGTTCGCTCATGGGTGTCGGCATGGCACCATGTTGTGGCAAAGGCTGCAGAGGGAAATGCCGGCCACGTTGGCCGAGACAATCAAGATTGCCGAGAGTTATGCTCTGGGAGATCCCATGCAGCCCACCCTTGATTCACAAGGACAGGGGCAGACCTAGGGGAACAACAACAGCACCGGGAGACCTGGGCAATACTATCGTCCTGATAACCGGAACAAGAGGAGAGATGAAAGGCTGGATTACCGGTATGGAGCGGCACAAGTAGCAGCTGTGGAGGAAGAGCAAGAGGGCGTCGGCAGTAGCCAGCGTCCGAGGTATGAAGGCAATCAGCAGCCTCAGCAGCAGCAGCAAGCGCAGCCCTTCCAGAAGAAGAATGTCTGGATCAACAAGAATGCCGGCGGCAGCGCCGGCCAGAAGAAGCAATGGCCGAAGTATACGGTGGGTCTAGCCATGGACAAGCCTTGTGTGTTTCACACGTTCCAGCCGGGTAAGCCGGAAAACCATTTGACAAGAAACTGTTCATGGCTGGACGACATATTAGCAGGTCGTTCAGGTCCCTGGGGACCGGCTAGACCATCTATCCCGGCAGCTCCATCACCGCTGACAGGTGCAAATACAATTGCAGTCCCGCCCAGGCCGGTTAATCCCGGTAATCAGAGTAATGCCGGAAATGCCGGCGTAAATCAAGTAGATCAGAACTATAACCCGAAATACTATGCCGAAGGCCCAGCAGCGGGCCAGAATGAGTACAAGGAGCATGATCAGAGCTACATGGTCTTTGAGACCAAAAGAACAGACAAGCAGAGCTTGTACCGGCGGTGTTTGGAGGTGAATGCCGTTATATCGGCGGTCCCAAAGCTGATGTACTGGTCTGACCAGGCCATTGGCTGGGACAGAGCAGATCATCCCAGGATCATGCCAAACCCCGGTGGATATGTGCTAGTGATGGATCCGACATTTGTCGGGCCGGCTAATAATGTGAGGTTCAGCAAAGTCCTCATTGACAATGGAAGCAGCATCAACATCATGTATCGGGACACGATGCAGAAGCTAGGTATCAAGGAGAATATGCTGGAGCCAAGCAAGACCACATTCCACGGCATTGTGCCGGGACTTTCGTGTGCGCCGATGGGCAAGATCCGGATGGATGTCATGTTTGGCAACTGGGATAACTGCAGGGTGGAGAACCTCATGTTTGAGGTGGTGGATCTGGAAAGCCCCTACCATGCTCTGCTGGGTAGGCCGGCACTGGCGAAGTTCATGGCCTCTACGCATGTTGCGTATCTAAAGATGAAGGTGCCAGGGCCCAAGGGAGTGATCACCATCATTGGTGATTACAAGCGTTCGATGGCGTGTGCCACAGCCGGATCAAATCTGGCCGAAACTCTGATCATTGCCGAGGAAAGGAAGAGGCTCAAGCGAGCCGTGGAGATAGCGGAGACAGTCGTGGCCGGCAAATCTATGCCGGGCATGACAAACCCAGGTGGCAGTGCTTCTTTTCAAGTGGGAAAAGAAGTCAAAAAGGTGCCTCTGGATGAGGTTTTCCCGGAGCGCCATGCCCTCATCGGGGCAGGTTTGGACCCCAAATAGGAAAGCGAGCTCATCAGCTTCCTCCGTGAGAATCGGGATATCTTTGCATGGTCTACTTCAGACCTGCAAGGTGTACCGAGGGAGCTGGCTGAGCACGCACTGCATGTGAGACCGGATGCTAAGCCGGTGAAGCAACCGCTCCGGCGGAATGCAGGTGATAGAAGGAAAGCCATTTGGGACAAATTGGCCAGGCTCCTGGCCTCCGGCTTTATCAAAGAAGTACTTCATCCGGATTGGGTGTCTAATCCGGTTTTGGTGGAAAAGAAGAAGGATGAGCCCGCCATAGTGAAAGTATGGCGGATGTGTGTCGATTACACCAACTTGAACAAGGCGTGTCCTAAAGATCCATTCCCGCTCCCTCAGATCGATCAAGTGATTGATTCCACAGCTGGATGTGAACTGTTATCATTCATAGATGCTTATTCTGGTTTCCACCAGATCCCCTTGTATGAGCCGGATCAAATAAAGACATCCTTTATTACCCCGTACGGGGCTTATTCTATCTCACCATGCCATTCGGTTTAAGAAATGCCGGCGCAACTTACCAGAGGTGCATGCAAAAGTGTTTGCATGACCAAATAGATAAGAATGTACAGGTATATGTCAACAATGTCGTCATAAAAACCAAGGAGAGCAAGACTCTCATAGATGACCTCCGGGAAACCTTTGCAAACTTGAGGAGATTCCGGATGAAGTTGAATCCGGCTAAGTGTACCTTCGGTGTGCCGGCAGGCAAGTTGCTCGGTTTCCTGGTTTCCAACCGGAGTATTGAGGTGAATCCCGGGAAGATTCGTGCCATAGAAAGAATGAAGCCACCGACGAATTTGAAGGAGGTACAGAAGTTCACTAGGTGCCTTGCGTCCCTGAGCCGTTTCATAAGCCGGCTGGGGGAGAAAGCTTTGCTGTTATACCAATTGATGAAGAAGTCCGACACATTTGTCTGGACGGCGCAAGCAGATGCAGCTTTCAAGGAACTAAAGCAGATGCTGTCAACAGCGCCGGTACTGGCATCTCCGATGCCTAGGGAACCAGTGTTGCTCTATATAGCGGCAACTAACAGAGTTGTCAGTGCAGTGGTGGTAGTAGAGCGAGAGGAAGGAGCCAAAACCGTGCAGCGGCCGGTATATTATTTGAGTGAAGTCCTTTCCACCTCGAAGCAAAACTATCCCCACTATCAGAAAATGACATATGGTGTCTATATGGCGGCCAAGAAGCTCAAGCATTATTTTCAGGAGCACCCAATCCGGGTAGTGGCTGAGGCCCCTATCTCGGAAATCATAAGTAACAAAGATGCCAGTGGACGGATAGCAAAGTGGGCAATACAGTTGTCACCGTATACACCTCAGTATGATAAGAGGGACACAATCAAGTCCCAGGTGTTGGCGGATTTCTTCATTGATTGGGCCGAGATACAATATGAGCCACCATTGCCAGATGCAAATTATTGGAGGATGCATTTCGACGGGTCCAAGACAATACATGGCCTGGGTGCCGGCATAGTTCTCAGTTCACCCAAGAATGACCAATTGAGATATGTTCTGCAGATTCATTTTGCAGTATCAAATAATGTGGCGGAATATGAGGCAATCGTGCATGGCCTGAAAGTGTCTAAGGACATAGGAATTCGCCGGATTATGTGTTTCGGTGATTCTGACTTAGTGATTCAGCAGTGTTCCGGCATATGGGATGCGCATGATGCAAATATGGGATCCTACCATTTCCTAGTGCAGCAGTTGAGTGGTTACTTCGAAGGTTGTGAGTTCCGGCATGTTCCCTGGGCTCAGAACGATGCAGCCGATACTTTATCCAAGCTGGGATCTTCCAGAGATTCAATCCCGCCCGGCATTTCGCTGGAGCATCTGAGGAAGCCGTCAATCAAGCCCTCGCTGGAATCATCGTCTATTTATGTCCCTCCAAGCCCTGAGGATGTAGTTCCGATGGAGATAGATGCCGGAGCCAGGTCAGATAACCCGGGGACTGCTCCCTCAGTCCCGGGGACTAGGCCAGCATATGCTGTAAGTGCAGTATTCCGGAGCAAAAATAAAGGGAAGGGAAAGATGCACCAAGAGGTTATGCCGGTATACCCGGGGACTGCTCCGGCATACCCGGGGACTGATCCCTCAGTCCCGGGGACTTCGCAACCCATGGAGATCGATTATGTGTCGGTCGAAATAATGGAGATAGATCAGGCAGTATTCACTGTCAGGGAAGTGCCCTCGTGGGCACGTCCAATCATGGATTTCCTGGTGAATGGTCAAGTGCCAGCAGATGAAAATGAGGCCCGCCGGGTTACAAGGAGATCCAAAGGATATACCATCATAAACAAGGAAATATACAAAAGAAGTGTCACTGGAGTATTGCAGAGATGTGTCGAATCTGCGGAAGGCCTGGAGATGCTCCGGGAGATTCATCAGGGGGAGTGTGGACATCACGCTTCATCCAGAGCATTGGTGGCAAAGGTATTTCGGCATGGATTTTACTGGCCAACGGCACTGCAGGATGCAGAAGACTTGGTCCGGAAATGCAATGGGTGTCAAAGATATGCCCACCAGATTCATCAGCCGGCGTCAGCCTTAAAGACTATCCCGATAACCTGGCCCTTCGCTGTTTGGGGCCTGGATATGGTCGGGGCTTTTAAGCCGGCAAGGGGAAAGATGACCCATATCCTGATCATGGTGGACAAGTTCACCAAATGGATTGAAGTGAAGCCCATAAGCAAGTGTGATGGTCACACAGCAGTGAAATTCTTAAAAGATATAATCTTGAGATATGGTGTTCCCCATGGCATCATCACTGACAATGGGTCGAACTTTGCCCAAGGGCCATTTGCCAGATTTTGTGAGGAGGTGGGAATCCGGCTAGACGTTGCGTCGGTCGCTCACCCTTGTGCCAATGGCCAGGTAGAAAGGTCAAATGGACTAGTATTATCCGGCATAAAACCCCGGCTGATAGAGCCACTGGAGAAAACTCTGGGATGTTGGCTAGATGAATTGCCAGCAGTGCTTTGGAGTTTAAGGACAACTCCAAATAGGTCAACAGGCTATACACCATTTTTCCTTGTGTACGGAGCAGAAGTCGTGCTTCCAACAGATGTAATACATGATGCACCAAGAGTGGTGCTATATACTGAGGAAGAGGCTAAAGAAGCCAGGGAAAATGATGTTGATCTGCTGGAAGAAGCAAGAGAAATAACACTGTCAAGAACAGCAGTATATCAGCAGAACCTCAGACGCTATCATGCGCAGAAGGTGAATCCAAGGAGATTCTAAGAGGGAGATCTAGTACTCCGGCTAAGGCAAGGCACAGAGGGCCGGCATAAGTTAACTCCTCCATGGGAGGGACCATTCATTGTGAGCAGAGCTCTGCACAATGATGCCTATTATCTTATAGATGCGCAGGCCCCCAAGAAGGACAAGGCGGATAGGTCTGGAGAAGAAACCAAGCGACCATGGAACATAGCCCTACTCCGTCCCTTTTATTCCTGAGTAGAATAATGTATGTATTTCCATTTTGCTTTATGTACCGGCACTTTATGATGGCGCAAGACTAATGAAATGTCGGCACCCCGAGGAGATCGGGCACTGCCTCCGATATATATTTTTGTCTATTGTTCAGTTTTTCATTTATATGCCGGCTGGCTTGATTTGAATGTTTCCTATGTCAGCCTAGTAATGTGTCGGCACCAAAGGCCACTCTTTGACTTAGCTGCTGTCCAGAATCCGGCTTCATGGCTAGCAAGAGTAGATGCCGGAGATTGTCCACACATGGAAAATGGCTAGGGAAATATAGAACAAGCAAACCGACATTCGTATATTTGCTAAAAGTAAAACCTGAAATGTCGGGTGATTTGAAGTCTAAGTTTCAAAGTTGAAGTACTATATGTTTAATGAAGCAACCTTGAGACTCATACGTCGAAAGCCAAATAAGGTAGACAAGTAGCCAAGGTTGTGAAGTTGAGGAAACAGGAAAACAAACTCGGTGACTTAGCCAAAAGATGATCCGGCATTCATAAACAAGCAAACCAAGTTAAAACTTGTTCAGGTAGCAAACTAAAGGGAAATAGAGTATATATTACATCTGCACCCGGCATACCGGGGATCTGATAAAGCTTAAAGTTTTTGGTGCGGCAAAGTTAAGAAGCAGGGGCAGAGGCTGAGCCGCCGGCTGGTGGAGCTGTAGCAGTGGAGATGTCGGCTTCAGGAGTGCCGGACCCAGCAGATGGAATGGAGCCATCACCTCCGCCCGAGACAGATCCCTGTTCCGGAGTGTCAGTGTCGGCTTCTTCGGTTTCCTCTTCATCTTGGCTGGAGTCGGAGCCCTCAGCATCAGCAGCATCCTTGGCGTCATCCTCCGTCTTCTCCAGCTCACGGATGTCCTGGACAAAAGCCTCGGTGTCGGCATAATCCACATAGCTGTGGGCCAACTCTTGCCGACGCCGGATATGTTCCAGATCCGTGGTCCAGATGGATCCTTCGCGCACAGTGCGCAAAGTCTCCAAGTCCGCTTTCTCATACTAGGAGAGGAAGTAGCTGAGAGCTTCATCAGCTCCCACCCTTGCGTCAGAATCCCGCCATTCTCGGAGGCGAACCTTGGAAAGTTGCAGATCATTGCCGAAATCAACAGGATCAGTGGGCGTCCGTTGTCCCGGCCAGAGGGCAGAATATGCCTCCTGGGCGCCAAGAAAAAGTTCTTCTGTGTATAAGGTCATGGCGTTCTTCCGGGATTGCAGGGCCAACAGCTGTTCCGACATGTCCCAATTGGCCGAGTCAACCGGAACACCCCGGTTCTCTCGATCCAACTGCAGAGCCCGCTCAACGTCTTCGATGGAAGCAGGAAACATGTCTGAAAAATAGAAAGTATGTTAGCAAAAGAAGTATATGTCGGCGTAAAGGTTGTGCCGGAAAGAATCATGATATGTCGGGTAGGATAAGGAAAAAGGATTTGAAGCTTACTGGCGAGGTCGGCATTGAGCTGTGCAACTGTAACTTCCCATTTCATCGCCTACTCCTTCAGGCTAGTCAGTTCGGCATGGGAGTTGGAGGCATCAGTCTCGGAAGCGACGAGCAGCTCCTGGGTCTTCTTCAGTTGGCCCTCCTTCTGTTCCTTCTCCTCTAGAAGCTCAGCAATCCGGCCCTTTAGCTGCTCAACTTCAACCTTGTGGGCGGCATCCCAGTCATCCAGCTGCTTGGCCACATCCACGGAGGGTGTGCAGTCCTGGTGGCGTGCCTCTAGTGCAGCTTTCTCATCTGCAAGGATTTGAAGTTAAAAGAATGAGAAGGCAAGTAGCAATGCCAAGAGTTAAAGGATTTGAAGTGCAAGTTGAGTAATAAGAGATTGGCAGAATCCGGCATACCAGTCAGCTCCTTCACCCTCTGAAGAAGCGCGGTGACTTGCTCTTCAGTGGCAGCTGAAATATGTCGGTAAAAGATTAGATGTCGGCAAGAGAAATATTCTGAAGTAAAAGAGCTCAAGGCATCCGGCATATAGGGATATGTCGGCGAAGGTTACCTTTCTGGGACAGTTCAAGCCGGAGCTTGCTATGCGCATCCGACAACTTCCGGTGCTCGCACACCAAATCGTGGAACATGTCGGCACGGGTATTGTTCATGCGCTGCAAAAGTGTTAGGATTTGAAAGGTTATAAGAGAAGTCTAGCATATAAGTGCAATTGAAGATTATATGAAGTGTTCATGGGGTTGAAGATCTGGCACAGGTGCTGCGCACCTATCCCGGACCTCGGTGACTAGGATTTGAAGCTTGAATCGAGCTTATATCTCGGTCAAAAGGATTTGAAAAGTGCCTAAGGTAATAGATTGATAAAGATCCGGCACAGGTGCTGCGCACCTATCCTGGCCCTCGGTGACTAGGATTTGAAGCTCGGATCGAGCTTATATACCGGATGAATAATTTGAAAAGAGCTAAGTGCAAAAGGTATTGGAAAATCCCGGCTGTCCGAATCCCGGACAGCCGACATTTTCGGGGACTGGGGATATGTGTGTATAGAAAAAGAAAAACTTACATTGGCAGCGTCGGCCACGCGGTGAAGTCTTTGCTGGAGGCTGAGGAGCTCGCAGGCAATGGGAATGGGCTTCGCGGCCAGGATGTCAGATGGATTGCCAGTGGCCGAAGCTTCGGCAAGCTTCTTGCTCCTGGAGTCGGCAGTGTCCATGCTGTCGGCGTCGTTCCACTTGGTGCAATGCTCCTTAAGAGACCCAAGGCTCTGGTCACTTTTCGTCACCAGGGAGACGCGGCCCTCAAGCTCCGGCGTGTCAAAGAAGCTGGGCCGGTAGCCGGGCCGGGATGCCGCTCTGCCTAAGTGAAGCGCCAGGGCAGAGTTGGCCGGGGCAGCGGTCTTGGCTATTGCTGGAGTCTTCTCAGCAGAGAGAGCCTTGGGCGCGGGTTGTTCTGGCGCGGCCGGCGCAGCTTGGCCAGCAGAGGCAGGTTCCGGGGTAGTCTGGACTTCCGGCACTGCAGGGCCCTTTCCTTTGTTGTCTATGCCGGCGCTCTTGTTGCTTGCGCCGGCATCCTCAGTTGTCCCGGCGCCGCTGGTGGGCGCGCCGGAGTCGGGGGCATCTTGTCGGGCTCCTGTGTCCATGTGGACATCAGAAGCCGAAGGTTCCTGTTGAGCCCCCGAGTCCATGCGGACGTCGGGGGCAGAGAAATCTTGTTCCGGCGGAGGATCGTCCTTCGCCGGGGAGGTGGTCTTGTCAGGCGTAGGCGAAGATGTCGGCGCCGGTGAAGTAGTATGGCTTGCTGAAGGTATGTCGGGGGTGGCAGTGGCCGCCGGCTTTTCAATATTGGGGCTGGCGCTTGTGCTGGAAGCATGCTCCGTCGCAAGAGGAGCCCTGAAAGAGAGAAAACGCCAAGTTAATAATCAAAGCGAGAGATATGTCGGAGGCAACACAAAGAAAAGGAACTTACCCCGAGGCAACAGGTCGTGGTTTCTTAGGGCGAGGCACCGAAACCTTCTGCCTCTTCTGTGTCGGCTCTTGTTGGGGTTTGACCCCGCGCTTCTTGCCCGCGCGTATGCCGGCAGGGGGAGGTCCCTGGCTTAATGGCGTAGCGTCGATCACCTCATCGTCCGGGATAGCTGAGGACGGCATAGGATAAGCAAAAAGTGTGGGAGGAAAGGCATAGGCAAGTGGCGTTGGGTCATAATACATCAGGATCTCCTCGTCAGAATCATCCTCACTCCTGGCTTGAGTGGAGTGCCGGGAGGAAGAGTCCTTACCCATGGCAGCTGCAGCACAGGTGTTCCGGGGCAGCTTGTCCCAATGATCTGGATCTTCAATGTCCGTCGCAGTGCGGTCTGCCGCGATCTGGATCCGGGAGTTCTCCATAGCCTGGAAGCTGAACTTCTGCATAAGAGCAAAGTCAATTGATCAAACAAAGGAATATGTCGGCAAATAGCAATATCTCGGGCCAAGCATGATATTAGTCGGTAAATAAATATGTGTCGGCTTATGTATCTATATGCCGAACAAGAGATTATGTGTCGGCCAGGAGGATTTACCGTTGGGGCCGGGCGATCCCGGCTGTATGGTTCAAGTCCCCAGGCAAAAGTGGCCTGGGAGCACTTGCAGATATCCTTGATCCGCCGCAGAATGTCGGCCGGAGTCAGCTCATGTGTAGAATGCCGGGTGGGGTCCATTGGCCCGCTCATCTGGCAGATTTTGTGCGACCGGCGCTGCAGAGGGGAGACGCGCCGGCTGATAAAGCATGCTACTAAATCTTGAGGCATAAGGCCGGCATCCTGGAGCTCGCCCTTAACCCGGTGGAGAGCATTCACCGGCATCACGGAGTTCTTCGGGTTATAGCTCTAGTTCTTCATCGCCAAGGGTGGCTTGCCCACGAATGGCGGTAGGTTGAGCAGGTCCACGTCGGTGGTGTTCTTGACGTAGAAGAAGCTCTTCTGCCACTTCTTGCAAGATTCAAGCAGCTCCACCTTGGGGAAGTCCGAGCCCTTCCGGGACATGATGGTGGCCGCACCACATGGAGTCATAGGGCAGTCCCTATTCTCCTGAGCCGTCTCCGGCGAATCATCTCTGCTCCGGGGCGCTTCTTGGACAACTTGCTTCCGCAGTTGGAAGTACTTCGCCCAAGCCTGGGTAAAGGGCTCTATGCCGGCGAAGCCCTCGCAGAATGCTGTGAAGGCGGAGAGGATCATCACCGTGTTCGCCGGGATATGGTGAGGTTGCAGGTCGTAGGTGTCGAGGAAGTCCCGGAAGAAGTCCGACGCCGGCAGGCCGAAACCCCGCTCGAAGTGGGCAATGAAGACCACTCGTTCGCCGGGTTCAGGTGCCGGCACAGTCTCGCCCGCCGGAAGCCGGCATGCAACACCCTCCGGGACCCTCCTGGTGGATGTGATCCAGGATATGTCGGCCGGGGTAACCTCCGACCCCTCCCAGCCGGAGCGTCCTTGGAGCTGGGCCGAGGTATCTTCCTCCGAGGCCAAGGTGGCCGTCATACTTGATGAAGCCATCTTAGCGGCTGGGACAAGGCGTGAAAGCCGGAGTCCCGTGATGTTAATCCTATCAAGATCAGAGAAAAGAGGGAGGTTAGTCTCTCCGGCATACTACTCTCACCAAAGTTAGCAGAAAAAGAAGATCTACCATCGCAGTTAAAATCGGAAACAAACATGGGTAAAACTTCTAAGGAAGAACACCTGTGAAGTGCTAAGAAACATTGCTAGCAATGCTAATCGAATCCGAGGGATCTCAAGCAAAGTAACTATCGCAGATCCAAGCCAGTAGGGTTACCATTACTAAGCTACAGAAAAGCATGGGAAAGGAAGAACAGAGAAGGAGAAGCTCACCGGAGCTTGACCCGCGGCGGTGGAACAGCAACGGTGAGCGTGCAGTAGAAGTTCTGATCTCCCAACAATGTCGTTGAGGAAAGAGGCGGCGGCGGCGTCGTCGAGAAGGATGCCGGGCGTCGTCGAGCGTCGGCGTCGGCGTCGGCGTGGAGCAGATCGACGACGGAGCAGGTTCTCTGTTCCATGGTCCGGTGATGAAGCGCAGGAGGCAGAGGGACAGAGGAAGAAGACGACGGTGTGGGGTAAAAAGGAGAAGTCTACCCCCGCCGCCCTATTTATATATCTCCGGGTAAGGATCGTGGGGTGGTAGTGCTCCACTACCCCGACCGTTTCTGCGGGAGGTCGCCACGTGGCGGCACGGAGTGGGGCGGCGGTTACAGTAACCGAGCCAATAGGCAATGATGGCCTGCAGTAAAGGCGCTGTGAACCGTCACGTCTTATGACCGTTCATGATGGCGGGGCAGTTGCAAGTTTCGATGCATACTGTCGGACGTGGCTTCTCAAGAGAGTCTATTCGGTGTGCCGGTGTAACTGCCTGGGGAATACGTCCCGTCCGGAATACCCCGGGACCGGCCGGATTAACTTGTGGAAAGGAAAGAAGAGCCGGCATATAGTGTGATCGCCGGTGTAAAATCATGCACCGGGATATAACAAAAGAGGTATCATATTAAACCTATCAAGGCCCCTCAGTCAAGACTGGGGGACCTCGACAGCTTCGGGGACTAATGTCGGGGGGATGACCCCCGGTAGGGTCAAGAGACTAGAAAGGAACAGAGAATAAGGTTGACTTTATGCCGATTGACCAAGGAGGGGCCTGGCCGGAATATAAGAGCATCGGCTAGGCCGGCATATGTGTGTATCCCGGTGGCAGTATAGATATGCCGGAATATCCGGGATACTTATCGAGGTGTTCCGGCATGTGCACAGATATGCTGGCCTAACTTATTTGATATGTTGTGCAGGAGCATGGAGGCCGGCATAGGACGTTGGTCCGGCATATAGGTCCAGGATAAGGCCAACGGTCATATCCGGGATACAGAAGTCAACTGAGGTGTCATGTCCCTACAATCAAGGAGAGACTCTGCTCAGTATGGAGAGGAATCATGCTGACAGGGTGCACAGTGGTGGTCTACCTACCCTCACTGTGCACAAGTACAGCCCTTACCTCACAGTGGTAAGGTCACAGTCCAAGAGGTATAGGGTATAGCGAGGCTGAGTCCCATCGAGAGCAATCGGGGAGAAAATCAAGGGTGTCTGCCTTCGTCAGCAAGCCCTATTTGGAGTATAGTTGCTGTCTCCTGGTCTCGCATGACCATTGTAACCCCGGCCACCACTATATAAGGTGGCACAGGGAGCCCTAGTAAAGGGTTGGTCATTCAGTGTTCCTACACTTACCAGTTCATCTTCCTCCTCTAGCAGAGAGAGTTAGGAAGCACCATTGTTGTGTACTCCATCGATCCAAATATATAACCAGTAGAGCAGGAGTAGGGGTGTTATCTCCTTACGAGAGCCCCGAACCTGGGTAGATCCGTGTTCCTTTCTGTCGTGCTTTTCAGCTCGTTCCCCTCTCCCGAATCCTCCAGCATCTAGTTCGGCCCCCATTTAAGCCATCCCATGGCATATGTTGTTTCACCACGACGACACATCTCTCCCCCACAACTAAGAACAAGTTGCAAAGAATCAAATACAATAAAGTTTGAAACAAAAATCAACTTGGAACTCTATTTAATATTCTACGAAAGTTTGAATTCAAATAAGAGGTCATTTCCCAACTCCATCTCATCTCCAAGAAAAACCAACACTTTTGGGGCCAAGATAAAACCTTTTATCTATTATTGCATGCATACATAGTATTTTAAATACATGTTGTTCTATGATTTCATGTGTGTTATAATTTGTTGGGCAATAGTTAGTTAATTCTAACCTAACCAACAGAAGCATTAGAGAAGGATCATAAGAGCTAAAGAAGCTAGAAACAAAAGAAAGAAAGAAAAAGAGAAGAAAAGTTTGATCTAGGAAATATTATTGACTACCCTACTTTGGACACTTAGAATAAGAAATCTGTAACTCAAGCAAAGGTGTGGTCAGTTAGTTGAGCTTGACCATATCACATACTAACTCAACCAAGACGTTTCCAGCAAAAACTCAAACCCTAACCTCTTTCAAAATCTGTCCAAAGTTTGAATCTGAAACATAGGACAACCCCCAAATTCAAAATAGCCCTGGAGCAAAACACCACCTCTTGACGTAACAAAAATTGTTTTAGAATCCCTATCCAATATAATGACCAACCCAATTTGAAAATTTCGAAAATTCAAATTTTGACTTCTTGCGGACATTGTGTCGAACACCTGGGGGGCAAAATTTTGGAAAAACCACGTTCACTGTGGACGACGCTGTTCCCGTTCGCCCAGGCCCTGTAGCCATGCCGTGGACACTCCCTCTGTCGAGCCCAGCCTCCCCCAGCCCCGACCCCGACCATGAGACCCGGAAGAAAGTCGCCCCGACCACGTCCACAGGCACCACTGCTCCCCGCTGTCTCTGCCGTCATCAGGCCAAGCCAGCGCGCCACCGACATCACCCCGACACCCGCAGACCCCGCCCATGCTCCCCCGACCATCCCGGCCACTGCAGCTTCGACGGAGACCGCGCCCATGCCCACACTGGCCACCCCCGTGCCCGGCCTCTCCGGCCTATAAAAGGACCCCTGCGAGCACCCTCAGACTCACACCACTCCTCTCTACCTCCCAGACAATCACTCCACCTCTCTCCTTCCCTGTTTCGCGCTCGCCGGAGCCGGCCGTGCTCCCAGTACACCGCCCGTTCCCGGCGTTCTAGCGCCTCTCCCGAGCTGCCGCTTGTACCAGGCGGAGGAGGAGGAGACCTGTGATCTTTTCTGCTACCCCATCGTCAAGCTCGGCTTCATCTACGCCGCCCCCCAGCGCCGCCCTCTTCCCAGCAGCCGCCGGTGAGCCGCCCTCTGTGTCGGGGAAGAAAACCTCATGCGTACCGGTTCGGGTTTATTAGATCTGACAGCCGGGCCCCCTTGGTCAGCCCGGTCTGCTTTTTTTCCCCCTCTCTGGCTCTCTCACCGCGGGAGGAAGTGTGGACCGGCCCAGCCAGGCCTGTGTGTCCGGCCCAGGTAAAAAAAAGAGTTATTTCAGTTTTTCGAATTTTAGAAATAGTATTCAGATGCTTTCGTATATTTAATTTTCCCAGAGTTTTATAGATCCAAATCTAGCAAATGAATATGTTTTGGAAACCTTAGAACATAAGATATCCATTAGAAGTGGTTTTAACAAAATTACATTTACATAGTGGTTGCAGTAAAAATAACAAAACAGGAGCTTTTCCAACTTAGAAAATCCATGTCAAATCAAATAAAATTCCTAAAAATATAAATCCACCTCTAGAAATTCACAATTAGTGATGCCCATCTGCCTATAGCATTAGATCTCATTTTTGAACATTTTAAAGTAAATGCTATTTACCTATATGGTTAAATAGGCATTTGCCATGTAGGATTTTATTAAACTCAAATCTATGATCAAAATTTTTATGGAACTCTTATTGTTAAACCATATTTCCAAATACCTATCTATAGGTATTGATCTTAGTCCATGTGAGCTTGTAGGAAGTATTTGGAAATTAAATACTACATAGTAGTAATTAGAAACTAAAACTTGCACACTAATCTCAAAATATGGAAATGATATAAAACCAAATTCTAATCAACCACATTTTCTAAGATTCATCTATATCCATTGACCTAGGTCAACTTGGGGCTATACATAACCTTTGAATATTTAAACATGATCACTAAATTTTTGCAAACTAAAAATAGCTTCAATAAAAGAAAAGTACTCCAAATCCTATGAAGCCTCTTTAGATGAACCATAATCTTGAACATATACTAGTAGTATATGAACTTTGGTCAATAAGGACTTGCAAGAGATATTTCACAATTCAAAGTAAATTAAATCCTCACTTAAGTCAAGAAAGTGATAATCCCATCTATATGAACTCAATTAAGTTAGCCACTCTCCATAGACTTCCTGGAACGTCTCCTTACCCAACTATCCTTATTTGAGTGAATAAGTGTTGTTTGTGGATTGTGTGGTGATTGTATGCTTATTTGTTTCCCGACGATTAGACGACAACGAGAGTAAGGAGAATGGATCCTGAAGTCCACCAAGAAACGGAGATGGAGATCAATCAATCCAAGATGAAGATGAAGACTATTTTGACTTTGCCAAGCCAGGCATGCCATCTTTTGAATCATAATCAAATACCTAGATTTCAACTTGCATATTTACTTGCTTTCCAAATTAAATTGCATGATTGAATTGCTAGAGTAGAACAATAATTGTGTAGTGATGTCTTGCTTAACAAGAGCATCAAACTGAGTTTATCCAACATTTCCTTAGTGATAGCATCACTCAATGTAGTTGCTTAGTCGCTAATAAATTTGAGGCCATCTATAAGGGGAACCCTCCTTGAAATTGGTGACATGAACTTGAAACTTGAATTGAAGTATTCTCCCACATGATGGTTTTATGAAGGAAAATAATCTTGACTAAGGACTATGGAAATGTATTTGCTAAATGATAATAAGTGATGTACTATGTGAGCCAACCATACCGTACGACCACATTACCCCTATATGGGAAGGGGCTTAGTCCATAGTTTGTTTGCTTTAGTATGGGAGACCTCATTGAACTTATAGGGGATGGATCCTGGGGGACGCCCCCGAAGCCGGGACTTTCCATAGCTGTGATGGAGGATACCACGGACTATGGGAGTCCAAAATATAGCACTCCGTAGCCGGAAAAACTATGAGTTCCATTCCGTATCTGGACTCTTAGGGAGAATCCTATACTAAAGTAGGCAAGTGAAAGATTTTGTTTGATCATCTGAACCCCGCATACTTGTGTATGACGATCCGTGGATTGTTCCCGGCAGATGGATTGAATCTTGTGGGTAAAGTGTACCCCTCTGCAGAGGTTTTCAAAACTATTCGAATAGCCGCGTCCGCGGTCATGGACAGTTGGCAAGCTGTACTTGACTTTTGTCAAGAATATGAACAACTAAAGGTGAACTTGGTGAATGACTTGACTTGAACTTTGAAGGTGACCAACACTTGAAGTTCCTCTTTAGATTTAACCTAGAGAATTAAATCTTCTTCTCTACTAATGAACCTTCTTGGGAAATAAAACTAGCTTTTTGCAAATAAACTTAGTGCTTAGTCCACCATATCAACCATGCATATTTATCTCATCACTTTGTTTATAAGATGGTTTGCGAGTGCATCCAATGTACTCATGGCTGTGTCCCTGGCTATTAACTTGGCCAGACTTGAAGGATCAAGATCAAGAAGGAAGGACTCATTGACGGCTTTGCGAATTAGGCTCGTTTCCTACTGTCTGCTTTGCCTGTGCGGTTGAAGCTTGACATTATGGACCCAAAGTATTATTTCGCTGCATGTTGATGTATTATAAGGTTTGGTCTGTGCGACCACCTATGTAATCCCCTTTATTTACTATTAATGTCTATGACTGTGATATCAACTACGTTATGTAAATCACAACAATGATTCTGGGATTGTGATGGATTATATAACGGGCACTTCGAATTTGTTGTAAATTCGGGGTCGTCACAATCCGCGGCATCCATCTCACTATGCAGCATGTCCTCCAGGTTGAAGGCATAGGACCCCATGTCCTCTAACTGCACCTCAGTCCATGGTAAATTCTCACGACGCCCTGGAGTCCTCAAGGCCCATCCCTCGTGGTTGCGTCTCCCAAACTGGTAGATGGAATTGTCCAACTCTGATATCTCCTGGACGTACATACCACATATGCGAGCTAGTGCCTCCTCCATGGCCATCATGACACCGGTCTCCCAACCTAGGTACATCCTCGAGTACACCACTGTCTCCGTGGGAGTACCAATGGTGCGACCCTCAATCCTGGTCTCAATCTCCCAGCGGACGATCTCGGGAACCACACAGGGTATCACTCTACCACGAAAAGTGGGAGGTGACAGGTTCAGCATCCGAGAGAGGCGAGATAGCTGATCACTAAACAGCTCATCGTCATCATCATAGGGAACCTTCAGCTTGGTGAATGTCATCTAAAATTTTGGAAAGAAGAACAGTGTAAGTAAATGAAAGTGATAAGTCTTACGAGGAAATATAAAACAAACAGTACTTGTAAAGCAATAAAATTTTCAAAACACATCCTAAACGTAATGATATCCATTTGATATCATTTTTGGGTTTCCTAGTCTAATCCAAACCTAGGGTCTCGATCCTACAGGCAACACTATGCTCTGATACCATTCTGTAACGCCCCAACCTTTGGATTAAGGTGGAACATCTGTGTTGAGTGCTATTCCCTGGATCAATGATAGCACCACAGAACAAAATGAAATATTCATTTCATAGTATCAAGATTACAACACGGATCCAGATACAAAGTATTCAACTCTTACAGATACACAGCGGGAAAAACAAGGTGGCAAGGAGCCTCCATCTTCATCACGTGCCACAGGCAGCCATGTTGGAATGTAAGCTCGAGATCCTAATCCTGGTTCCTTACTCGAAATAGAACCTGCACGTTGAATATGCAGCCCCAAAGGGGTCAGTACAATGATGTACTGGCAAATGACACATATTTGGTGGATGTTGTGAGGAGTCTATCTACATGAGTATTTGGCTAGTGGATCTCATAGGCTGATTTGCATAAAGCCAGTTTTATCCTACAGTTCTTTCACAATGCCTTCTTTCAAAGTTTTATATTTTCAAGGGTCAAAATAACCCCCAACTACCACATACTAGCTAGGTATGTAGCACTGGGCGAAATTCAACAAAGTCGGAACCTCTGGCACCACCACCCCTCGGAGTGTATGGTCCTTAGTTCCTACCTAGGGGTTTCTAGACAGATTTTAGTCATTTAGAATCGGTGATGAGATTCTTCCGTACATTCCATGTCTAGAGACTCAATTGTGCATAACCGAGGACACGGCTAATCGATTAGTTTAGACACCTTGCAAGGGTTATGCACTTTCACCTTACGATTCATTTTATGCCCATACATAAAATGAAACGAGACCTTTTAGAAGGAGAGGGCAACTAACTTGGCAAGCTCCATCCCCAACCTACAATTCAACTACCACCACTTCTTGCCGACAAGTTGCACCCCCACATCTAATTAGTCAAGACAGAGCCCATAATGTCATAAGGCTGCACTGGAAGCACTCTAAGCATGGAAGACATAGTAACCTCTTTGTTCCTGGGTGGCCATCCCGAGCGGCATTCTGAACCCACATCCTCTCGACGAGGCATGCGTCCCAGAACCCACCTACTTCGCCGCCTCTTATCAAACCAATCCACCCAGGTGTTTCATTTTAGTTGAAGTTCTTAATTTTGTTCACGAAACACCTTTATCAAGTGATCATAGCATGGCATCAATATTTTTCAAAGTATTTAGCACCCTAACAGGTGGGGTTTGAGGATAGCTACACACTACTAGGATCTAAGCATTTGATAAAACAGTTGAATAAATTGCATATCATGCCTACTACTGAAACACACTAATGCAGTAGTAAAAATAGGTAGGGGATATGTGTGTCACTTGCCTTTTGAAGAACATGATGTTTCTCTTCCCTCAACTAAGCGCGTAGTCCTCCGCACAAACTATAGTACAGAAGGAACATAACATAAACACTCCAAACAAACACAAACAAACAATTTAAGCAATCGAAAGGTATTCGTTTAACAATTTAGCTTTATTGAGATGTTGTGATTTGAAGGATATGGTAAAAGATCATGATTTATGAGATATGAACTTGAGAGCTTAGTTGGGAAGGATCAGTATGATTTGAGAGGGAATTGGTCTAGGCAACGTTAAGAATGCTTGAACTACTCAAATGGCACATTTGCAAGTTGAATAGTTCAACACATGTGAACAAAACTAAGTAGGCATTGGATTGGGTATGAATGTTTGATATTTGAGGACATGGCTCAAATGGTTCGTTGATCAACATGGTGTATAACACATACTATGGTACGGGTTATAACAGCTCCACATTAATATGATCTAGGTTTGGGATGAAATCATATTCTACTCAAGTAGCACAATTGCAGTTTGAATATATATGAATTAGACAAGGTATAATGAGTGAAATCTTTATGCTTTATCAAAGTATATTGAATCTTGGAATATCTCATATGGATAAATCACATAAGAGACAAAATAGTGCAATAGAAATACTATTGAATAAGTGTGACATCAATTATTCTTAAATAGTATGTATTACACTTAAGCTTAGGATAGGACTCTTATAACTTTGAAGTACTCAATTAACTCAAATGCAATTGAATAGTTCAATGTAAGGCTAAGATTGAGTAGACATGAATAAATGGCTATAGGTAAAGGATATGTATAGATGATGTTTGAAACATGGCTTAAGGTTCCTGATGAGTAAATGGGATTGGGTTAAGTACTATGATGTTGATTTGATCAATACCATAGTAGTAAGGGTAGAAACTAAGATTGAAAGTATCACACTTTACTCAGATGACACATTTGTAATTTGAATAAGTGAGCACTGTGCAAGATAGGTCTAAGTAAATATGATCTTGATCAAGATGTTGTTCAGATAACATTGGTGACTAGGCATGATTATAAGAATTTGCTATGGTAGAAGGAAACATTACTGAACAGAATTAGATTTATTCTTTTAATGGAAATTACTCAAATCCTCATATTAGAATTTGAATAATAGATGAAGTGGTTCAAGAAATTATGGGAATGATGCTACTGGATAGGATACAGTAACACGAAGCTATTGCATTTGGAATCAACTTAAAATTACTTATAGATTTTAAATGAGGTCCAAAATACTACTTTGCTCATATTTGAACTTACCCATTGAGTGCACGACTCAAGTTTGGAATTTCTTGTTCCTATGATGTTCTACAGATCAAGGGCTTTCCAAAGACTACAAATTTATAATTTTTTTGGATAGACAGAACTAAAGATATGAATTTAACAAGCTAACCGAAGGTTTGATTCAAATTTGAAAGTAGTTTCAAATTGAACCCATGAAATATGAGATTTTATTGTACTACTGGATTCTACAGTTTCAAGGATTTCAATGGTATAACATTTGTTATTTTTGGACCTACAGATCAAAAGATATGAATTTTGCAAGATTGGGATCAAATCTGGTTTGAAATCCTAATTCGAAATTGTTTTTAACAGAGAGCTGCCACGCGGCGTGCTCCTATTAGTCGATACCGGTTCGGCCGGATCGGCCTTCTGGGTCGTTGGATCTAACTAATCTGAATGGCCTAGATCTGATACCGATTCGGTTTAAAGAGGAAAGAACAGATCTGTCAGATCTAGATCTAACGGTCGAAATCGAATCCCTCACCTAGGTCTCGAGCTCCGGTCACCGGCGGCGAGGTCGCGGCCAGAAGGTTGATGTCGCCGGTGTTCTGGAAGTCCCTGGAGGCGATGGAGACCAGGACGAGACAGGGCGACGATGGCAGACTTGGTCGTTTGATCGAGATACTGGATTGTGTCCAGTACGCGTGTGGAGGGGCGGTTGGAGCTCGACGGTGCAGCGGTGATGCTTCGGGTGAGTACCCCGGCGTCGTTTCACTGCGGAATAAAGTAAAATGAGGGCATCAGCGGGTGCGCCGGGATGGGGGAGGAAGGTTAGGAGGGGAGAGGGAGTACGGGGCTCACCGTGGGCGATGAATTTCGCCGGTGATGCCCGCAGAGGCTGCGGACTCCGGTGAGGTATTGCGTTGCCTTGGCGGCGTCTCGGGTAGGAAGAAGAAAGGGGGTCGACGGAGGACCTCTGGGGGCTTTTATAGGTCGGGTCTTGATGGTTAATTAGTGCGCGGAGTGAGCGGGGGAGGGAGTAACGCCGGCGGTTTCCGTTCCAGTGAGAGAGGGAGTGATTTCCGGGGAAGAGGAATCTAACAGGCGGGACCCACCCGTCGGTGAGAGAGCGGGGGAGAGGATACCGTTTCGGGTTTAACCCCGGGTGGGCCGTGGGCTCGTTTCTGTTCTGGGCCAAAATGTTTCCCCGGGTCCATTTTCATATTTTTCTCTTCTTTGCTTCTTTTCTTTTTCTATTTTTCTCATTTCTTTCATAGATTTTGCAAAAATGCTCCAAATCAATTCAAACCACTTTCAGAAACTTCACAAGATTCACAGCAAGGATTTATACCAATAGGAAACAAGTTTTCAGAATCAAAACAAGATTTTTAATAGAAATATAGATTGAGCTTAATGGTTTTGCTTGCATAGAGCTAAATAGGATTTGAAAATAAACCTTTTGAAAATAAGAAATAATCCTTTATAAAATAATGTTTGAAATTATCTTTCAAACTTAGTTCTTGAAATACAATCTTTACTAAATAAAACACCCTTGGGATTCACTCCTTTGCAAGCAAACTTGCATAGGTTTGAATAAAGGATGGAAAAAAATAGTATTTTGATAATTGATCTTTTCTCAAAAAAGGTTCTTCAAGAATATAGTAGAAAGTTTAAAATATTTTTCTAATAAAACTTTCAAATAGACTCAAAAGTTTTAAATCCCTGTGAAATTTCAATCATCTCAAGCAAAACAAAAAGCAAAAAATTTCCCCAAAAATTTGATAAAATCTTGGGATGTTACATAATCAGAATAAGATAAGAGAGTGCATAAAGTAAAGAACTAGAATACTACAGCAAACATAACCCAGCCGATGAATCACCTCGTTGTGACCACACGAAGCAATATCAAAGGCACTCACACGGTTGACAATTTTATAACAATTTAATATTGTAGTAGAACTATTTACTACACCACTTTTAGCATCAATTAGGTGTAAGTTGTTCTATGATCGAGTAGAACGGCTCCAAGTCGTCCATAACCGCGGACACGGCTTTTCGAAAAGATTTACCCTGCAGGGGTGCACAAATGTACCCATACACGCTCGATCAATCCATCCTAGACAAGGGAAGGACATCACGACAAGACGGTTGCTACTTCTACGTGAGAGTTTAGGGGGTCCACCCTACTAAGCTACCCGTAACGAAGTCGGCTGAGCTCCGAAGACGGACTCAGAAGTTTGCGAGAACGGAGAAGTCTGGCAGAGAGCCCATCCGAGAGGTCTGCCAGCTTCACAAAAAAAACGTACCGCGAGCAAATAAACCTGCCAACCATCCGAGGTGACACAACCACACCTTTTCGAGGGGGCTTAGAACCTTAAGCACCATCACTGGTAACTCAAACCAAATGCGGATCCAAATGTAAATACGGTGTTGTGGCCCTCGGTAAACTAACTCGAGAAGAAGTAGTAAGTCAAGGGAGACCCCATGGAATCTTCCGCGAGTGGTTAGCGCGCTCAGCTTAGAACAGTTCATGTGAACTCGGGGTCCTAGGGGACACAAGTGAGCCATCGTAAAACGGGCAAAATGACTCACCGATGCCTCTGCTTAATCAAGTATAGTTGTAACATAAATAAATCATATTTATCTCCAACATCTAATATCCAACTTATCTCCAATTGATATCCATCTCATAACTATAAGGTAAAGCATGTGATAACTTCCCCAACCCGATAAGATAAAACAACTGGAACGACCTAAGCATGCCTACGACTCGCAAGGCCAACTCAAACAACAAGCACACGGTAATAGGCGGGAGGTGGCGGAAATATAGTTTTGCTTTGGGGAAATAGGTGGATAGGATACGTGACTCGAACAAAGCATCGGAAAGGCTAGCATAAAGCATAAAGCATAAACACAAATAGGTAATGAGTACCCCTATAGGTTGGTAAGGGGCGGGAGAGCTTGCCTGGCAAGATTGTCAAGGAACACCCATAGAACTTGTCGTTGCTCACAACATCACGAAGCGTCCTATCCGGGAAGAAGCAAATCACTACAACAAACAACGGATGCAACTCTTACTACTACGGCAAAAGAATCGGCATGATCATGTGAAGGTATGCATGACATGTCAATTATGATGCAATGCAACTTATCAAAATTAAGCGGAATCAAATTCCGACACACGCACATATGGTTCAAGTTGTTTTACTACATGGCAATTTAAAAGTTGATTAGCATGGCAAAGAAACGTCAAGGTTGAGCAACACAAAATTAAATGAAGTAGGGTAACTATATTTGGTAATACCCAAATACTCCATATGTTACTTATTAGGTGTAATGCAAACTATCACGTCACGACATGATGCAAGATGCAAACAGTAGTATGAATGGCATATTCAGATTCTAAGCATTTTTCTGATAAACTTTTATATAAAAAACTATTTATTTCGAGTTATAGATTAAAAGATATGAATTCAGCAAGTTTGACACCTTTGCAGCAATTTTCAGAAAACAGAGAAAATGGTGGAACTTTTCTCACCGGAAGGGCACCAGCCCGGGTCGCTGACCTGTGGGGCCAGAGGACGCTGACTTGGCGGCTGAGAAACAAAAGACCAAAAAGGGTTGGACTTTCCATGCCGAACAAGGGGCTCGAACTCCGGATCTGCGGGACAAGAACAAAGGTTCAGACCACTGACGAAACTGAAGATGGATTGCAGTGTGGACGCGGTTAGAAGAAGTGTCTCGCCTCGAGTTCAGGAAGACGGAGCTAGCACCAGAGGTCGCTGACGAGGGGAAGCGAGTAAGAAAACAAAAGGTGATTAAAAATGTTTGAGATTTGCAAGAAGCAGGATTTGATCCCTGGGTGAGTTGCATGCAAGCAAGTAACGTAACAGCTAGGCTTAGCTCCAGATGTTGTAGATGACGGGGACACGCTGCACTTGAAGTCTTGCACCAGGTCGCAAGCTGGCACCTTGGCTTGACTGAACCGGACGACGTTGATTGTACACAGCGGAAGCGTGATCTCGAGGACGACATTCCGAAGGCGAACCGGAACAACGACTGGAGTCCCGCGACAGCTCGCGGAGAAGAAGCGGAGCAGGGCAGCTAGCTTGGCGGTGGCGTGCTGGTACGGCGTGGCGTCGGAAACATGCGCGTGGACACGCAAAGAAACAGGAGACGGGGGCGAGCAGGACGCGAACGAGCTCCACGTTGTGGAGGTCATGGCGACGGCGCGGAGCAGCGCACAAGGAGTCGGCTTGCAGGCAGAGCTTGGTACGGAACGATGCTGGGGTCAGTGATGTGCTGCGGCCAGGTTGATGCAGAGATGGGCGTCCATGGCGAGTAGCAGGAGGCGTCGGGGACGGAGAAGAGGACGCAGACGGATGGCGCATTCCGGCGAGCATGCATGAGCTTTGGAAGTCAAGGCGGAGACCAAAGAGGTGCGTTGTAGCGTGTCAGAGATCGTGGTCGCCCAAGAGCGGGGCTTGGCGGCGAGGTTGGCGAAGTCAATGGCGAGCTTGGCGAACTCGCAGCGAGGCGGCGGCTTCCCAGTAAAAAGGCGAGGGCTGCAGGCTAGCGAGCAAAGCGGCGGCGCTAGGAAAAGGAAGGACGGGCTAGGGTTGCAGGGGTGTGGCTTAAGTAGCGTGAGGGGAGAGCTCCCGTCCGTCCCATCCATCAGGAGGGGCGCATGGCACCAGCGGATGCGCGTCCGTACAGACGATGAAGACGACAATGGGCATCGGGTGGGCTTGGACTTGATGGGCTGCAGCAACGTGGTTGAAAGGGGCAGCCAGGCTAGAAGGGAGGAGATACAAGGAACGGAATGGAAATAAAAGAGAGAGGAAGAAAGATGGGGGAAACTTTTGGGAGAGATTTAGAAACAATTTTCAAACAACATTCTGAAATCATGAGTTATAGTGTGAAAGCAATTTCAGAGGTTTGCAAACAATAGAGTTTTAGTTTTATTTCAAATAAAATAAGGAGAGGAGGTTAATATAAAACCTTACGAGCAAAAAATAAAATAGATTTAATTTTAAATAATTTTAGATTTCACAAAAACATGCAAGGTTATAGATGCATGAAGATGCATGATTCACAAAAGAAAAAGAACAAACAAATCTAAAAAGAGGATTTTTCTGGGTTGTTACAACTCCGGACCCATACTCCTACACATCTACATCTGCTGGTCACGGCAGGTCAGGTTTCCATAACTTAATTAGTCAAGACAGAGCCTATATGACATGTTGCTGTACAAGGAAGCTACTAAACCAGAAACCTGTCCAATCTCTTTTAACCTGGGTGCTTTCCGCCGTGGTGCGCAAACATAGGTCATAAAAATGATCCCTATGAATGCCACCCTTTCACATGTAACCCGAAACCATTCACCCAGGTGTTTCGTTAACTGTTGTTTTCATTATAACAAAACATATTTCATTCCTCGCTACTCATAATCACGAATCCCAATCCATGCATCTAGTAGCACAACTAAGCAACTACCTACGATGGCGACAAGTAGTATTGTGATGAACATATGGCTATCCTACTAGGTTTTCATAGCGTAGCGTATAACTAAGAAAATATCCTATTCATGCATCTATACTTAAAATAAGGTACATGCATAGGATAATATTGGGACAATAAAGTGACACTTGCCTTGGTCGGTGTTCGCGTTCACACAGTCGAAGCAGTCACACGGGTTGCACTCCAGATAATCTAACATGGAAACCATTCACACAATAAGCATCTAGAGGATACAAGCAACCAATGCGCAACAAAAATGAATGTATGCATGATAGAAAACAAAACAATTTTGAATGCGCTTTATAAATAATTTATAATCGATAAATAGAGTCTAAACTAGCTTTTGTTAAGTAACAAATAAACTTGCAGCAAGAAATAGTTTCAAAATTTTTTCTACAGATGCTACTGGTTACACAAAACTAAAGCCTTTGAAATGCAATTGGAATCACCCAAAAATCATTTACAGATTTTAAAATATAGCTAAAACTCTATAATCACTATTTGAAATTTGAAAATCTGAAAGTTATGAAAACTTGAAAACTAACAGTACCAAAATGTTCCTCTCATTTTTAGGAATCCAACGGTATATTATTTGCAAAACACCGAGTTACAGAACCAAAGATATGAATTTTGCAAGATTTTCATAAATTGTGAGTTTTAATTCGAAAAACTAAACCGGACAGGAATATTCTAGGAATATTCTCTGTGACGTGGCGGCGTCTGACTGGTCCATACCCCTTCGCACGGATCAACAATCTGGTCCATTAGATCTGAAGAGAGATGAACGGCTGAGATCGGATCTGGAAAGCTCACCAAGAAAAAAAAATGGTCGGAAACGGTGGTGATGGCGTCCAGATGTCGATGGTGGCGGCAACTCCGGCGATCTTCTGAGGTGGCGAAGTAGTGAACGGTCAGCTACTCCTCAAGGTGGTCACGTCAGTATGCTCGGTGAGGTCTTTCTCTTCCAGGAACAGCGGCTACAGACGGATGGAGCTGTCCAACTTCTGTGGAAATCCGACAAGCAATTGCGGGCGTCTCGGTAATCTACGGATGGGGAAAACAGGTGAGAAAGAGCGGTATAGTATGAGGAAGAGATTAGGGGCAAAAGGAGGACTCGGGGGTGATGAATTCAAGCTCTTACCGAGCTCCAATGGCGGTGCTCCGGCGAGAGACTGGAGCAGCCTGACGGATAAAAAAGCTAGGGTTTCGGGGGGGAAAGATAGAGGGGGTCTGGGGGTATTTATAGGATACTTTTCTTAGAAAAAGGGCAACAAAATCCGGCGATTTCGGAGAGATCGGATCGGTACAGAACACGTACGCGCGCAGGAAACTCCCTGGTCCGACCTTGGTGATGACAGGTGGGTCCGGCCGTCAGGAAAAAAAGTAAAGAAAAGAAAAGGAAAAGAGAGGGCGGGCTAGGCTGCTGCTGCTCCTGGGCCGGCGGTGCATATTGCTTACCACGCCGGGCGGTGCGGTCGCAGGGCGGCTGGCCGGCTGGGCCGGATTCGGCCCAGTTCGGTCCGGCGGCCGATTCCTCTTTACTTTTATAGGCCGTGAGCTAATGTTCTTAAAAGTATGCACACAGGCCTTAGTTCACAGGTGATGAGGTGAGAAGTTTTGATGCTCAAACAAAGTCGCGTGGAAAGTCTTTCCCGAAGAAGAAGCTCATTTCGGCCCCAGGTTCGGCGCCACTGGTTTCCAAGCTGGACCGTTCTGTCTCAGGCCGGATCTTCCGGCGCACAATGGACCACTAGTGAGAGGACTATTTCGGCAGGCGGCCGAACGGTTCGGCCCCAGGCCGGATCATCCGGTCTGCAGTCCGCCACCGCCGGGCCAGCCGCCGGACCATCCGGCCTGCAATTCGGCGCCGCTGAACTTATGGCCAAACTTCATTATGAGCTGCTTCCAACGGCCAGATTTCCATCCACCTATAAATACCCCTTCTCCCAGCTGGGTAGGGTTAGAACTTCAGGCACCATTATTCATCTTTGAAGCTCTCACCTACCCCCATTACAAAAAACACCAAATTCCATAGATCTCCTCTTCTAGCCAACCAAAGCTCTTGATCTTTGGAGGATTCAAGGAGGAGGCACCGATCTACATCTTCACCAAAGGAATTTCATTTCCCTCTCCATTTGCTTGGGGAATTTTTGCCTAGGGGTTCTTGAGACCCTAGGTGTTGTAATTGTTGATTACCCTTATCTTTGTGGTGTTCTAGCCTCCGTGGCTTTCTTGGGAGCCTCCAATTGAGTTGTGGATGCGTACCCCAAGTTCCATGTAAAGGGTTGCGGTCGGTATCGCCAATACCACCGCTTAGTGGAAACGAGCTAGCCTCCGTGGCTTGCTCACCGGAGAACAAGGTGAGCCACCGTGGTGTTGGTCGACTCTGGGTCACCACACCTCTGCAACATAGACATACTTCCCCTTAAATGGAAGGAACTACGGGAATACATCCTTGTGTCTCCGGTGTCCACCTCTTGGTGATCTCTATCCCTTACTTGTATCTTGTTAGTTATTTGTTTACTTGCTTGATTGTCACTTGTAGGAAATTCACCTAGTTCCACATCTAGTGAATTTACTTTGTGTCAAGCCTTAAAATTGAAAAAGATTAAAAATTGACTTAGCGCCTATTCACCCCCCTCTAGTCGCCCGTATAGATCCTTTCATATGGGATACCTTGCATCATTCTTTATAGAAGTGCACAATGTGCTTGATACATCCGAACCGAGTGGCCTCATCCATTCATACAACACTCTATAGCGGGAGAAACTAGGTGTGTTATCTCTGGCTCCTAGGGAAGGATCCTATACTAGAGTAGGCAAGTGAAAGATTTTGTTTGATTATCTGAACCCCACATACTTATGTATGACGATCCGTGGATTGTTCCTGGCAGTTTTATTGAATCTTGTGGGTAAAGTGTACCCCTCTGCAGAGGTCAAAACTATTCGAATAGCCGCGTCCGTGGTCATGGACATTTGGCAAGCTGTATTTGACCTTTGTCAAGAAATTTTGAACAGCTCAGAGTGAACTGTGACTTGGTGAACCTTGTTACTTGACTACATGAATTATGACCTTGTGAATGACTATGACTTGATGAATGAAAGTGACCAACAATTGGGAATTTTATTCTAGATTCAACTTAGAGCATTAAATATTTTCTTACTTCTTAATGAATATTCATGGGAAAATAAAATTAGCTTTATGCAAATAAGCTTAGATCTTAGACCACTATATGAGCCATGCATTTCCCTTTTTATTTATTTATAAGATGGTTTGTGAGTACATTCAATGTGCTCACGGCTCTGTCCCTGACTATTAACTTGGCCAGAATTGAAGGAGAAAGATCAAGAAGGAAGGATTCGTTGACGGCTTTGCGAACTAGGCTCGTTTCCTACTGTCGGCTTTGCATGTGCGGTTGAATCTTGACGATATGAACCCGAAGTGTTATTCCAGGCGTATTGATGTAAGGTTTGGTCTGTACAACCGCTTATGTAATCCCTTTTATATACTATTAATAGTTGGAACTGGTTAACAACTGCATTATGTGTATCACAACAATAATTCTGAGATTATGGTAGAATACATAATAGACACTTTGAATTTGTTATAAATTTGGAGGTGTTACACTAGTGGGGTCCACCATGCGAGCTGGAGGTGTACTATGATGGTGATGGCAACATGTCCTTTGCTGGCGGTTGGACTAAGTTTGCAGTGGATCATAATTTGCATCAAGGCTGGTTTTTGATGTTAAATTATCACTGCAGCACATCCAAATTTAATGTCCGAATCTTCGATGGCACCCAATGCCACCCCTCCTTGGAGTGAAGAAAGTGGAAACACCAAGGGACCTCCTTGCCTGCAATATCTACTAGCTTTTATAATTTGCCTTTTGATGTAATCTCGCTGTATGATAAAGAACTTCTACGGCTTCTCTTGAACTGGTTTGTCCTGAACTTGCACTGCCTGAAATAATTTATCTGAATGTACAAAGTCGAAACTGTTCTCCCTTGCTATTTCTTGTAATTATTCCATCTCTAGTGGGGACAGGGCCTATAGTCCCGGCCCATAAGGGGCTTTAGTCCCGGTTCACCAACCGGGACCAAAGAGGCGGGACTAAAGGCCTCACCTTTAGTCCCGGCCCTGTTCCAAGCCGGGACCAAAGGTGCTCCATGTGGGCGCCTCGGAGCGCCCTCAGGGGCAGACCCTTTAGTCCTGGTTCTTAACACGGACCGGGACTAAAGAGTTTTTGCAGATTTTGTTTATTTTAGGGTTTTAGGGTTTTAGGGTTTAGGGGTTCGGGAGATTAACGTGATGCCT
This sequence comes from Dactylis glomerata, assembly GCA_007115705.1. Taxonomy (NCBI): domain Eukaryota; kingdom Viridiplantae; phylum Streptophyta; class Magnoliopsida; order Poales; family Poaceae; genus Dactylis; species Dactylis glomerata. The sequence continues at coordinate 5,099 of QXEO01000879.1, read as the reverse complement.
CGTTTGGTGTTCGGGAATTAGTTTTCATATAATTGTAAATATACATGTTTATGCATATATATATAAGATTAACTTATCTTACAAATGAGCATATATATACAATTATATGGAGATCTGAATTATCGGGACTAGAGCCCGTCTATTCGATTACATGGACCAACATCAGTAATGGCCCCTAGCTACACTAAATCGTCCTTTGTCATCTATAGCTTCCGTCCTCAGAAAGGTCGCAAGCTCCTCTGCAACAGCAATCGCGCGTTGCTCTGGTAGGTACTTCTCCCTCATGGCCGTGTACTATATAAGAAGAGGAGATGAATATGAATATCAATCATGATAACAAAGAATAACGGGTAAAAATAGAGGTGTGAATGTTCATTGCTTACGTCGTATCTGTAATCCTTGTGCTCAGAGGTAAACGTGCGAATGGTCTCGCAAACATAGTATCCGCACAGATGCGTCCCCCGTGGCTGCTGGTCGCACTTTACGAGAATAGAATATATATAATCAAAATAATAATCTAGCATCATAAATATATTGAAAATAGAAGTATATCATACTACTACTTACTTGAGCCGCTCTAAAGGTCAGCTTCTCATGCTCGATACCGTCAGTCACGCACTTGAACCGCTTCCAAACCCTGCCCGACAAGGAAAATGATTTGCTAAGTTTTTCATTAATTGATATATCAGAAAATCATCGAAAGAGACCGATAGAGCGCAAGAATGATTGAAATTACCCTTGGAGCATGTCCTGCAGGCTTTGGAACTGTTCCAAGGGTCTCGATAATGGGTCGAAGGCATCAACTCTTCCCTTATCAATTTGAATGTCCAACAGAATCCAGTGGAAGCTGCACATGTATATATATATATGTGTCAGTAACTTATCAATTACACTTATAAGTGAATGGATACAACAGAGTAAGACCCTCACTTGAAGTTGTATGGAAACAGTATGTGGTCACAGAAATTTTGATCTGTTAGAAACCTTAGAAGGTTTTCCTCCGTCTCCTTGGGGTTATCAGTTAGCGTCTTTATATGTATTTTATCTGGGTCAATAAACCCAATATTTAGGATGTTCCTACTTTTACATTCCAGAATCTACATTCTGCATAATAGAGTACAAGTCAGAACGGAACAAGTTATATGTAGACAATGAATTGAATTAACTGAACAAGTTATATGTAGACAACGAATTAAAAAACTTACAGACAATAGCAACTCATAAGTGATTTGTCGAGGGCATCGGCATTGTACATCTGGAAGAGTTCATCAAAGTCGATATGGATGTCTTCGGGGCGGCCGTAGTACTCCCGTGGGACACGCGCCACGATCATCGTTCTCCCATTCTTTGATTCACTTAAGTACCATGTATGCAAGTAACGCATATTTGTTGGGAGATCATCCAACTTATCTTTGCTGACCAAAGGCGCTCCCATGACAAACTGTGGCTTAGGGGCTACCACAGCCTTGGGTAACCTGTCGTCTTGGGAAGCCAGAACGTCTTCAACCGGGATACCCCATTCAGCCGCCCACTTCTTTGCTAATTCCAAATCTTGCCCCTGCACCAGAGAGGGAACATTCTCGGGTAACACCCTGAGGGGTGGGATCGACTGTTTGGCCTGTTGTCCAAGCTGAGGAATGTCTGATCTTTTTTTGCTTGTAGTTGAACTTGATTTGCTCCCACTTGCACTTGCACGTGATCTGCTCTTTTTCCCTTCCTTCTGCAATGTGCGTGTATAGTCGTCAGGCTTATGGTGCAAGTCATACTGTGATGGAAGGGTCATAAAGTATTTTGCATATGCTATTTGCTTCTCGGTGTATTCGGGCGGGGCTCGGGTTCCTTCTTTTCATCTGCGCATCATAATGTTCCTTTGCTATCCTGGCGTTTTTCTCGTCGGTACGATCATAAGGTCTGATAGGAAGATTAGCATGAGGTACCTTTGGGAGGGGCGACAGTTTGCGCTTTGGGGAGCTCCGTCGCTTAGAACTCATCGACGGAGCGTTCTTGCTGGCACGCTTCCGCTTAGTATCCTTAGCGGGCGGCGGCGGAGACGGCCGACCCAAGTCCGGCGGCGGTGATCGAGATGGACTCGTGTTGTGGTGGCCGTCGTCATGTGGAGGGCTTGGAGGTGATGGAGGTGTAGGTGACCTGCGACGACTCGGAGGCGGTGTTGTCCTTGGGGCCGAGCCTGGAAGCTTGATGTAGTTCTTGTCCCATAGGATGACTCCACCCAGTACTTCTCCGAGTGTCCTCTCATCTTCGGGTCCAGCCATGTCGAGCTCCATATCATGAAACCCCGCTATGATTTCATCCACCCCGACTTTAGCAAAGCCAGCTGGAATCTCACGGCCATGCCCGCGTGCATCAGGGCCAGAAGGTAAAGCTTGTCCGACGGCCACCTTCATGGATATGTTCTTGAATTTCTGATGGAGTTCACATGATGTTGACTCCTTGATTCCATCCACGGGGTAGCTGGGACCGCCCTCTATCATTCTTCGTGCATCGTCGGGCGGGGCCTCAGATTCAGCCACACTGCTTTTCCGCTTAGATGGGGCGCCGGTAATATCGAGTGCAGGATCTTCCTGGCGCGCTACTCCTCTAAGCTCATCAATCTGCTTCTGTTGCTCGTTAAGCCTGGCAAGCAACTGGTTAAACTTGTCATTCTCCTCATCCTGCTGTCGCTTCTTTGCTCTCGCTCGGCTTCTGTAAGTGTCTTGGTCTCTGGCAAACCCAAGCCACCATGGGTAAGAAGGACCGAAGCCTCGCGTTCGTCCTCCATGTTCGTCATTGCCGAGGACCAGTGTGAGCAAATCTTTCTCTCTATCTGCAGTGAACTGTCTTTTTCCCTCTTTAATTTCTTTCACTATCTTTTTCCAATTCTCCCTGGGTATCCTAAGACTGTCACTGCAGATGAGGTCCCCTGTTTCTTCGTCGTACGAACCACCATGCGCAAGGAACCAATTTCTTGCTCTCAATTCCCACTCATCACGGATGGGTTCATGTACGATGCCTTTAGCTAGCAAATCTTGCTCTTTCTTATCCCACTTTCGGATGGCAGTCTCATAGCCCCCTGGCCCCAGCGTGTGGTGATATTTCTTCTTATCGGCATTTTTCTTGTTCTTTTCTGATAATGCCTTGGCATCTTCTGACTCTTTGTACTCTTGAAATGCCTTCCAGTGATTCGCCTGCTTGGCTAGATACCCCTCGAATACTGGCACTTTCTTTGTCTTCAGATAGTCTTTCCATAGCTTCTTCTTCCAGCTACGAAACAGTTCGGCCATCTTCTTTAGAGTCCACTGCTTGACTTTGGCCCTCAGTTTTTTTGCGACGTCTTGATTCTCACATTCTGGCAGGTTGAAATGTGACATGAGATCATTCCAAAGATTATCTTTGTACCTTTCGGCGACATAGTCACTATCGGCTGCCCCTTTGCGCTTGTTCCACTCCCGAACGCTGATCGGGACGTGATCCCTAACGAGAACTCCGCGTTGCTTCTTGAATGTGCCAGCAGCATTCTTAGGAAGCTTGGGTTCGCCCGTAGGCAATATCACCTCAAAGGTGTAATGCGTCCGTGCATCCAACTTTTTAGTCGGGCCTCGTTTCGTAGCTTTGCTCGATGTGGAGGCCTAAGAGGGAGAAACATTCGTCAAATTAATGTATATGTATACAATATAGAGCTATCTCCAATATTTTTCACATATTACAAGTGATTGCCGAACTTCATATGAATACCTCGCCCGACTTTGTTATTTCTCCACCGGCTTCTCCACCGGCTTCTCCATCAGTGGAGCTATCCCCTTCTCCGTCATTGGAGCTATCTCCTGCCCCGTCGGCTTCATCTTCGTGTCGGTCGACCTCCATTCCATCTCTGGAGGGGTTCAGAAACGACGACGGAGATTCAGCTGGTTCAACGTCGGGGGCGTCTTTGATTATATCTTCGAGAAGTTCTTCCTCTTCGAGGTTCCTGCTATGTGGATCCATAGTTTCTGCAAAAAACCGACATTTATATTTCAATTATCAACGCTATATGGAATAATAACTAACAAAATAATCTTACTTATTATCTAATAACTACTAACCCTAACTAATATTTGCTAACAATTATTACTACTTAACAAATATTTGCTAATAATTATTACTACTTAACAAATATTTTGCTAACCTATTTACTAACAATCTATATAGCATTTCTATTACTAATAATATTTTGCTAACAATTATTGCTAAAAATTATTTTGCTAACCTATTTACTAACAATTATTTGCTACCAATTTCTATTTCTATTCTATCTAACAATTTTCTATTCTATCTAACAATTTCTATTTCTATTCTATCTAACAAATTCTATCTAACATAAAGTTTAACATAAAATTTCTATTCTATTGTATCTAACCCTAACACAATTATTTTTCTATTTCTATTTCTATTTTTCTATTTCTATTCTATCTAACCCTAGCACAATTTCTATTTCTATTCTATGTAACCCTAACACAATTATTTTTCTATTTCTATTTCTATTATTTTCTATTTATATTCTATCTAACCCTAACACAATTTCTATTTCTATTCTATCTAACCCTAAAATTATTTTTCTAACCCTAACCAAAAAAAAAGGGAGGGACGGTGGTCGGCGGTCTCACTGAGCGTCGGCTGGGGAGGGTCGGGGCCGGACGGCGCGGCGCGGCGGGAGGGCGGTGGCGCGGCGCGGGGCTCGCTGGCGGCGGGCGGCGCGGGAGAGGGCGGCGGCGCACGGGACTCGGAGGCGCGGGAGGGTGGTGCGGCACACGGGGCTCGGTGGCGGGGGGAGGGCGGCGCGCGGCGGGGCTCGGCGGCGCCGTCAAAGATCCGGCCGACCGCAACGTTCCTCTCGGGAAGCTCCTCGCTCGGCGTCCTCGTCGATGGTTTTTCGCGCTTAGTGTGTAGTGGGGAAGAAGAGGAAGTGGGGCGCAGGCTTTATACGCCCCCCCCCCTTTAGTCCCGGCTGGGGGCTCAAACCGGGACTAAAGGGGGTCTTTAGTCCCGGTTTTAACCCCAGCCGGGACTAAAGGGTGGTGGGGGGGCGGTAACCGCCCGAGCCCCCCCCCCCCCCTTTAGTCCGG